>CAWUFW010002803.1:1200000-1800000 GCA_963921515.1 Calotriton arnoldi | reverse complement strand
ACCAATATTTCGGTTCCCTTTAATGTTTCTTAAACTAAACACAAAAGATTTTCCAATCCTAAGGCATTCCCGGGATCAACGGGTTTAAACTCTTACTATGATACTCCCAGGCCATTTGTATGTTAAGCCGTGAGCACTGAGGCTTTTGCTAGGTTTCAGGGCCAGGGTGGAAACGAAAACCAGCCCTGGGTAAAAATGTCCAACACAGCCCCAGCCTGCAGGTGGCCGGACTAGAGACAGGCACACCTGTGAATCTCGACTCAAGTGTCTGGGTGAAGTCAGGCGTTTAAGAGGGCTATTCCACCATGGGTGAGGGGGACAGGGGTTTGAAAAGAATGCAACTCCATTAAAGGCTACAGTCGCGTTTTATTTGTCAGGAGGATGAACAGAAGTAAAAAGAGGGTGACGCACCAAACGCAGGCGAGTTGACAGGTATGGACATGGTTGAGTTACAGAAGCCCACCCAGCTCTGAAAGTAGCCCAACAGGAAAATGCAAGGGTAGCATAATGACGATTTGTGTAATAAAGCATGGCAGTAGATGCCAGTGAGACCACGCCGACGGTTGGCATGGTTATACGGTACCTTATCCGCCGAGCCAGGCGTTGGCAGAGCACAGCCAAGAACACTAGCGCATTGTAACAGACGCATGCGCACACCGGTAGCACGTTTGAAATGGGTCGGCTGCTCTGCCCCGGTGCCAGGACACGGTGTTATAGCGATATATTAGAATAATACATTTAAAACTGATTTGAAGAGCAGCAAATCCCAAATCATAAAAGCCCGTGTGCGCCACGCGGCAATCTGTAATTAAGGTGGCGATAAGGACAGCCGGGGCCTTATCTTTGGCATACAGAGGGCATTATTGATGTGCCAACGCTTCCCCGATGTGCTGATCATCACACAGTTAGAGCAAGAGAAAAAGGCTAATTGTGTTACTGGATTGTTCGCCCCAGAGCCCCAGTGTACAATGTCCTACAACATTCTGATATCCGACACAAAGAAATGTCCTGGGGAGGAGATGTTTTTGTTTTAGGAGATTAAAATTGTACTACACCATTATGCTCAGAAGTATTCTTCCTGTATTCAAAAAGAAGTGAAAAACTGGAAAGGAGCCCACGTTCAGACCCTGCGACGCAACGATGCTAAATCAGCTTTCCCCGCATTCAATATGTATATACACGGCGCCCTGTTGCTCTTTTCCTACAGCAGGTCATCACAGTGCCGTGAATGCGAGGCTCTGTAGGCCCTCTCGGGGTATTTTAGGCAATGTACATTCTTGCTACCCACCATCTTGCGCATTCACGTAGCAGCACCCCCGATCTTTAGGGGTGCATTTGGCAGGAGCCCCCCCCCCCCCTACTCCTCCACCCCAGCAGCTGGAACCATGAGCAACCTCCCCTGCGCTTGTGCGTAGAAAAGGTCCTGACTTTTAATGTGCGTCACTGCGGCCTAACAAGGTTAGACAGTAACTGGACACAAAAGTATTACAGTAGCATTGCCCTTTTATCTAATAAACCATGCAAGTGACACACAAAAGAAATTGCATACGGCATGCCTGTAATTCCAATTAAATCTTTTCAATTTGCTTGAAATTAAATTAAAACGTGCAGTTGTCTTGTCTAGACAGCAATAAGATGGCACAAGGCAGGAGACGGATGCCTTCTGAGATGAAAAGTCATGTCTGTGTTTACTTGCGTCTTCGCGTACTGGATGACCTGAAAACAAAATGGGGCATATTCACAAGCCCCTATCGCCACGGGAACGTCACTTTTATTGACGTTCCCGTGGCGATAGGGCCAGCGCCCTATTCTCAAGGCAGCGTTAACCCACTTAACGTGGCTTAAAGCCACGTTAAGTGGCTTAACGCTGCCTTGAGAATAGGGCCCTTTCACGCTAAACTTAGCGTGAAAGGGGCGTGCAGTGGGTGTTGCGGTGGGCGTACCACCGCAACACCCATTGAGTTTGACGCTACCGCCTATTATCAAGGGCGGCGATAATAGGTGGCAGCGCCAAACTTAAGACCTAAAAAAAACAGGTCTTAAGGGTGCTAAACGTGGAGAAAAGCTTTATTTCTCCTCGTTTTTGCTTTTACTATGTGTGCTGCATGTAGCAGCACACATGGAAAAAGCAAACTGGCATTTTCGGTTTGTTAATGTACAGGAAGGGACACCTTCCTGTGCATTAACAAACCTCCCTGCTCGCAGACACCCTTGCGCTCTGGTGCAAGGGTGCCTGTTTTGGCGTTAAGTCGTGAGACTTAGCGCCGTCGCAGGGGGAAATGCCAGGCTGCACCACATTCTTGTGAATAGGGTGCAGCCTGGCGTTTCCGAAGTGGCGGTGAGAGGCGTTAAGCCAAGGAGGCTAACGCCTCTCACCGCCGCTTCTTAGTGAATATCCCCCAATGTGTCTTGGCTATCAATAGGCTGGATGCAAGGCCCAGAGCAGACATAGGGGCATATTTATAAGAAACTGGCGGAGCGCGGTGTTACGCCAAAATTGGTAACGCCGTGCTCCGACAGTTTCAATATGCAGGGATGTGCCGTATTCACAAGAATGTGACACACCCCTGCATTACCCCTAGCGCTGGCACTAGAAAAGTTGCCTAGCGCCAGCGCAGGCACCCTAGTGCCATTTTACTGGGGTGCCTGCGCTGCACGGGCAAATGTTTATGTGCAGGAAGGGAAACCTTCCTGCACATAAACAATCTTTACAGGTGATTTGCTCTATCTATGTGTAGCACACGTGGAAAGAGCAAAATACGAGGAGAAATAAAACATTTGTCCTCAGATTGCCTGCTTAAGACCAGGTATTCCCTGGCGGTTTTGGTGCTGCCCCATACCTTGTAAACATGGGGAAGGGTCAAAAAGCAATGGGTGTTGCGGCGGAACGCCCACTGCAACACACATAGCACGCCCCTTTCACGCTAAGTGCTGAGTGAATAGGGGCATTATTTACAAGGCGGCGTTAAGCCATCTTCAGTGGCTTAACGCCACCTTGTAAATAAGGCAAAGGAGTTAACGCCACCAAAAAGTTGGAAAAAGTGAGGTTCTGGTATCATTAACTCCTTGTAAATATGCCCCCCAGTGTTTCACTTGCACAACTATTACTTGTATAGAAGGACCTATGTTTCCTTTTGAGTGCTTGGATGTTTGCAGTGATTTTTCCATGCCATTTGGGCTCTTGTGACTGTGGTCTCATCGGTGTGTGCGTTGGTGTGTTGCATTAGGTACCGACGACGACCCGTCACTTTTCACAGACATGCTTTAGCATGGGTGAAGTGAGGCGCAGGTCTACGTATGCCTCAGCTGTAAAGGGGATGGCTTTTCAGGCTGGAGGAAAGAGTGTTGAACACAGAGGATAACCTCATTAGACAATTATTTTTCCTGCTCTTTGGGTAAACTATTCTAAAGGGAATACACACAGGATCTAACAAGAGTAGCCACTGGAGAGTTTATCTAGAGTCCCTGCACCTAGGCGAAGCCTCGTCCTATCCCATACTTTTCTCTGAGCAGGGAAATCCGGATCCCAGACTGACAGGAATTTAAGAAAATTAGAAGATTGATTGGGCATTGAGCTTCTGTGAACTGCCCACCTATGCAAGTACCGCCTGGAGCTGCCCAGCAGCCAATTGACCATTTTCTGCACTTGGACCTTGTTGTTGAACTGTATTGAGAGAATGGATGGAGATAGTGCACTGCTCACGTCCTCCTGTATGAGACGAAGCAAAGCACTGCCAAAGCTCTGCTTGACTGCCCTGCTGTTACTGGCATTTGCTGTGCTTTGAAGACCCAGCCAGCTGCAGAGTTCTGACCTGCTGGGGGGAGGATAAGATTACTGTCCATCTCACCACAAGATGAAAGTGAGCCGCTGAAGGTTCAAACTTGTAAGACCCTGATGTTCGCATCTATGGATTCCCTCATACCCTGCACTTAGTGGTGGCACCACAGCATGTACAGGTGAGGCAGTGGCAATTCTGCCTGGTTAGTACACCTCTCTTCATGCTACCTTTAATTATTTTTTTTACTTTTCTTCTGGTCTCTCTTTAACTTACATTACTCAGGGCCAGCACCCAGGGTCCCACAGGGACAGAAAATAGGCCCAGGCACCAAAATAAAAGTGGAACCAGTGAGGGCTCCTCCGCTAAGGCGGAGGAGCATCGCACCACTGCCAGGAGCAGCAAAGAAAGGAAAAAATAAAATGATAATAACGGAATGTTATTATCGTTTTATTTTTTCCTACTGCTGCAGCAGTGCGTGAGGCGGTGGGGTGGAGCTGCAGGGAAGGAGTAGTAGAACACTCCTGTGCGCAATGACTGTTTGGTCGGCTCTCTCGGGCTGCCCAAAACAGTCATTCGCACTCCCCTGTTCTCCATGCAGGCTGCATTACAGCCTGCATGGAGACCATGCCTACCCCTACAGCCCCTGGCTGAGCGCCATGTCACGGCGCTCAGACCAATCACAACGCTGCATTGCAGGGTTGTGATTGGCTTAGGGGTGGGAGCCTGACTTCCTGCTTCCTGTTCCAACCCAGAGTCGGACACATGCGAGCAGGAGAGAAGACGCGGGACCCGGCGACGGCAAGGTAATTTTTGTAATTTTATTTTTAAATCAGCCTGCGCCCCCTGTCTCACCCCACCCCGTGCCCGCCCCCCACCCCCACCCACAAGCTATACCGGCCGCCCCTGAGTGGAACCCATTAGCAAATTAAATATCTAAAATACTAGCCCACACTTGGAAATTGGGGCCATTTTGAAATTGTAAATACATGCTATAGAGGTGTTTTGCAAAGTATGGGGCACTGCACACACTTGTGCTTACTGCAGGCAACGTTCGTGGTAATATCAGGGAAATCCACATTGAGAACTGGCCCACAAGACCATAAAACAGTCCCACAAACAGCCAGAAAACAGGCCCACATGCTGACCTTTCAGACCAGCCCTTCTGGCACTGCCTGATTGCCCTATAGGCCAGTTCGACCCTGTCTGCACCTAACTAGCTAGACAGCTACATCTATTCAGGGACTTCTGTGGTCCACCTTGAGCCCTGTCTGCTATTGAGTTGTTTCCCCAGTGTGACTCACAGCACCCCAAGGCTGGCATACCACTACCCTTCATAACTGTTGATACTCTTGTGTTTGCTTTCTGTGTTGTTGGTTAGATATTGAGAACATTTAGGTTTGCAAACATTCTTTAAATGACACAATTTAGCAGTAAGATTACAATAATTAATTTTAAAGACAGTGTCCCTATATGTACAGCTGTGTGAATGTTAGTGGCGTGCAAATCTTGTAAAACTGTATCCTTACTGCTTGCATTGATTTGGTTTCATTTCTGTTCTAGGCAGATTGCACATTCTAAACAATAGAGTTTTGCAAATGTTAGAACTGTTCACGGACATTATAGTAAATTTACGAAGGGACCCCAATTTCATATTTATATTTTGTGTTTACATCTGCTATGATTGTGGACAGTAACCACACTTGAGGTTGCTATTCTCACAATCGGATCAATGGCTTTTGTACAGTATTGTGTGGTATTTAGTATTATGTTTAATATCATGTTCTGTACTTTCTATTTTATATAATTCTGTTTGTAGTGAATCACACTCACACATATAAAAGCCAGTGGCTGTTGCCACTGGGTAGTTCTAGTTATTATCGTGTTTCTATAGGAAATGCATTTTTGTATTGCTAATAACTTTGCCATCATATAATGAATCTACATGGAACTACAAAATAAAGTGTTACTTTTTGACCAGTTTGCACGTGGAAAGTTTCGGGGTGATCCATCAAGCGGGGGCTGAGAAAAAAAGGGAGGTACCAAAACGCGTTTTCCCCATTCATTTTTCCATAAGAACTTTAGGAACAGCTACAGCCTAAACCGCTGAACGGATGTACACCAAACTTGACAGAAAGCTAGATCTTAATCCAGAAAGAGTGCTTTTTGAGATTTGGATTAAATCCGTACAGTAGTTTTTGAGCAATTAATGTTCAAAAACTATGTATATCTAGGGGCTCAGAGCCTTTGTGGAGCTGACAGATTTCCTGCTGAGATCTGATTGGCTGCCACCACCTCAACCAGAAAGTGATGGCAGCCATCTTAGGACTCGGGACTCAGTCCTATTGACATGCTTGCAGCCATAACAGCCCTGTGGGGCTTCTGCTGGCAAAAGGCTTCACTGTGCGTTGCCCAGGATGTCAGTCTTAGAGTTTGAAGCATGAAATACAGGGTACTGTGAGTGCCAGAAGGATCAGGGCAGGATGTTAGGCATTTAATCTCTGTTCTTGCAACTCCTATACAATGGCATATCTATTTTCCTCTGACTGTGGATGTGATTAAGGTTAAAGTCACTCTTAATCAAGATGTGCTTCCAGAGCCTTCGTGTTCAAGATGATGTTTGCTGATGTTGCAGTCAAAGATGGTGTTTGATTGTTTTCCCATGAAGACCTTTTCTGGTCCTCTTCATATATCAGGGACCTTGGAGTGAGAAGAGCAATTGCCAATGATTTCAAAACCCCTATTTTTGCTTCTGTCCCTCCATCACCTTAGATGTCTGATTGTGGATAGGAAAGCTATGAGGTCAATTCAAGACTACTCAGCCTTGGTATTCGGTGTGTCGACATTTAAAAGCACCGGCCATGCGTTTCTGAGCAGAGCTCTGGGTTCGGAACTCATTCTATTAAAAATTAAGGACTGCCTCTCTTTCCTCAAGGCTTGTCTGGCTAGCCTCTCACAAGAATGTGCAGACTGACCATTTGGTCTTTAACCTTCACTGAAAAGGCCTGGCAAGAAAACCCCCCAAAAAATGCATCTTGGGTTGCCTGACAATTGAAATACATTTAAAGACATCTTCGACTTGCTCTGGCTTCTTCTCAATTCACCTGAATTAGAATAAACACTGCCTCCCACTGTGCCGGCAACTGTACTTGTAAACTGAAGAAGCTGCTGTGCTGCACCAGTACATACTTCTAAATGAAGAGTACTCTGATTCGTGCTCTTTTCTTTAAAGACTAGGGCCAACTCTAGAATCTGGAGAAGCCGCTGCTGCTTCACTTTTCCCTGGAAGAATACAATATTCTCCTGCCTCACATGGAAAGGAGAAGGACCCTGACATGGAGAACAAAGAGCAGGTTCTTGTGGGCTGAAGCCTGCCCAGGTGAAATGTTGTGGAAATGTTCCAGCAATGCCAGCTTGAACCAGCCCAGTGATGTCTATGTTGTAAATAGGTTAGGATCCTAAGGAGATATTCCAGGACTATGAATGTGCTCAGCCTATATCACCATTGACCCTTTGTGGACAACCAACTTTTTGGGAGTCTTTATCACTTCTTTATTACCCCATTTCTTGTCCTAGGGGACGCATGGATTTTTCTTCCCCGTCCTAGGTTTAGGATAGCATCCCTTTGTCGGTGGATGGTGAAGCTGATTACAAAATATTTCAACCTCAGTAGCCCTTAAGGTTACGGTGATATTCTTATTTGAAGATGCAATAGGATTCCAATCCTAAATCTTCAACTGCAATGCTCATTTATGATATATAAGCCAGTGAAGATTAGTACCCCTGGGGGGTGGGGCTTTTTTTAATTACATTTTTATTGAGATTTCCCAAAAATAGAAAACAAATGCACATCAATGATGTATGGTATCATCAAAGTTAACAAGCATTAGTGGCAACATACAACTCTTAGGGGTATATTCACAAGAACGTGTGATAACTACCGCAAGAGTAGCGTAACGCAACTTTCAATATCGCAGCCTATCGCGGGAAAATAACCCCGTGTCAACATGGAATTCACAACAAGGCGGTAGCATGCGATAGTCACCAGATAATGCGTCAAATGTCAGCGTGAAAATCAACGCCACGCCGAAAAAATGCGAAACGCGAGAAATCATGCGATGAGGCCAATCGCGGTACAAAAAGTAGCGAAAAGCAGCCACAGGCCTGCAAATCCCACGCGTCTGGTGGGAAATTGCACCATAAAAACCAGAGAAACAACACACCAGAAACAAGCCAAAGCATGTAGCAACATGGATGCACCCTGACCCAGCGCAGAGGTCAACGCGAACCCCACAACCCCCAAAGACCACCAGCAAGGAACAACTGGGTCGGGGAAGGCCAAGGAGAAAAGGGAGAGGAAGACGGGGTGCAGACCGCAGGAAAACAAGACCAGCGTCACGGAGGTGACAGGACACCACCAGCAACTGACCCACAAGCAGACCACCTGGAATGCAGTCTGAGTGCCGAGGAGGCCAATCCAGGAGGCCAAGAGGCGCCGCCAGAACGTGACAACCTAAACCAGGCACAAACCCGCTGCCAACAGGAAGGCAGCAACTGCGACAGGAGGTGGCAGTCGCGCGCCACAGGAAGAGCTGGAGGAAACCCAGGCCACAGTCATCAGTGTGGAGACGGTGCAAGGAGGTGGGAGTACGGACACAGCTCGACAGGACCCGACACAACAACAACAGGGTGAGGATCCAACAGGGACTGTGGGGACGGGGGGTGATGGGCACAATGGCACACATGCACAACGAGGTGTAGCACACTGCACACCCACAATTACCCAGGGACATGTCCCCCATCCCCGTGGCACACTGCAGCACACACACATAGCAATCACAGCACATACCATGACAATGTGGCACAAAGTGCAACACCCACACTGCAGAACAGGGGACACAACAGGGTCCGCCCAGGCGCAGAAACAGAACAATCACATTGGACAGAGCAGGGAACTGTGAGATGCATATCTACGGCTACAACCCCAAATCAGCCATGTAGGCCAAATGTACACTGTCCCAACTCAAATAGCCACCACCACCCAAACAGTCACAATGTACATTGTCACACTGTCTGCATGTCGACAAGAACAAGGCGCCAACACAATGCCAACATGCACCTCCCCTTCACAATGCAGAGGGACAAACAACACCTCCAGCAGGTCAGAACAGACAACCCAGCAGTGATGCCCGAGACGAACACCACACCTTCGACACCGACGCCCTACAACAGCCCAGGGACATCCCACACAACCCACCACCAGGACCAGGGCAGACAAGCTACTCAGAGGAGAACCCAGCCCCTGCAACAGACCACACAGCATGAAGCACCCGCAATCACGGGTGGCTCACAACACTTCACCGACCCACACATGGCACCCCAATGCCAGGTGTCAGAACACCAAAAGGAGGTGGCCCAACAGGTGCGGGTGTTGCCCAACCCATGGAATGCGAACTAGAACACATACGTGGGTGTCCAATACCCTTCAGAGACCACCTACACCCCACAAAGGAGACCCACACTGCCATAGAGACACATGCAGATGCACATACCCAGTACAGAACCTCGCCCAGGGGCACGCACATATCAGTCACACACCCACGTTGGCTCTGCGTACAACGGCACAGTCCACTCCCCTTACGAATTGAGTGGGTGACGACAAAGCTACATGTCCAGGTTCTAGCCCACTGCTTGCAGTGACATGTCTGCGTCCGCTGTACACAGCACAATGTAATGTCGTAGGGCCCAGGGCCCCCATGCATACAACAAGACCACAGGGACACATGCACATATCATGTTGAACTGGCTACGGACACGTGCGCCCGGCCCCTTTATTGGCAGGGCCACATGTACAGTGACGCCTGTGCTGGATGTGTGTGGGGTGAGTATAAGCCAACCCACACGGAGTGCTTGGTGCTGGCAACAATCTGAACAGTGGACACTAGTGAAATGGAAACATAAAACACCAGCATAACAGAGTCAACTGCAGAACAACATGGAGGGATCCGGAGTAAGGACAGAGGTCACCCAATATTCAGTCAGGAGGTCCCGTGAGTTGCAGTGCACTGAGGTAGGGGCACTAGAGAAGAGCGCGCTCATGTGAGGAAATTGCTAGGATTGTGTCCCTTCGGGTTAGTCCTGATGCAGATGCAGTGGGGTGTGTTACACCTGCATCAACTTCCTCATCAACGTCCCAGGTCTCCCACACTGCCTGAGGTGACAGTTGCGTCCGCAGTCCACAGCGCAATACCCAGTAATAGATCCGGGTGTGTAGCTTGACTACCACCACCAGTCTGCATTCCTGCCTTGGGGCTGTTGCCTCCTGCCCTCCAATTGTCTGTGCCTTCTCCCGTCCGCACACTTGACACATCTTCCTCATCATAGTCCCAGGTCTTCCCCACTGCATGAGGTGACATTGCTGCGCAACCTCACAACAGCACAAAACTCAATCAGTAACGGACAATGGCTTGCGGTGCACTGAGTCACTGGCACCTGGAGTGCTGAGCAGGGTATCAGGCCGATGATGGCATCCACGACAGGTCTGAGCAACTCCGTAGGTCTGTCAGGACCACCGTTTCGACTCTGGCAGATGGCGGTTGGAGGTGGTCCTTGCGGGGGTGGCGTGTGCCTCCTGCGGTGATGCGACGTCCGGGCCGGTCAAGACTCGATGCTATGTGTGGGCCCTGGTGGCCCGCAGTTGAGGCCGGAGGATGCGGACAGCGCAGGGCCACAGACACATGGCGTTGAGGACCCCAAGACCATCGCTACAGAGGCCATCCAATGTCTCAGAAGAAGGGGTCCCAGGCCTGAGCAGCACAGAAGTGTAGCCCCGGATGCACTGCGGCCGGCACAGGCACCCAGCCATGGGACGGTGACTTGCGGTGCAGTCAGATGGGCCATGCGACCTGAGCGGGTCCCCATCAATGTCAGAGGTGTATGTTGCGGAGTGTTGTGGGGAACAGTGGAAGGTGTCCTCCAGGGCATGATGCGGAAGGTCTGATGTTATCTGGAAGCAGCAAATGGAGGAGTGGAAAGCGCAACCCTCATTTTCACCAACAATTCGGTATCAGCTACATGAGGATGAAAATTAACCCCTAGTCCATAGACTCAAACACCACCAATGTACGACCAGTGAGTGTCCATGAATGTCGGGGAACACACTTTGTGGCACAGGTGCTGAGAGGGGATGCAGTCTGCGATGATGCCGGTACACAGATGTGAACTCCAACATTGCCAAATCAAGACTCTGTGACCTTCTGGATCGCAGTGTAGGCCGGAGGCAGCGGTCAGCAGTGGCCCACAGCCACGTGTCGTTGGCTCGCGAGGCACAGAGTTAGTGACACAGTGGCAGTTGTCGGTAGTGTTCAATCACCTCTGTGACGATGATCCTGTTCCCTCCGGACTGCAATGCGTCATCCTCTTATGCCTCTCCGTGCGTGCGATGATATGTATTCTGCCTTTTGAATTACCGATGTTCAGTTCCAAATCTGTGATCCCACTCGTGCGCAGCGTAGGCCCAGGGCAGTGGTCCGCGTAGGCCCACAGACACGTGTGGTTGTGATGCCATGCACAGACTTGTTGGCACCACATCGAAGGGAGTATAGTGAATTGTTCTCTGCCTTAAATGATGTTCACTGCCATGGTGTAATCAAGACTCAGTTCCAGATGTGTGACCTACCTGACCGTGGTGTAGGCCTGAGGCAGCGGTCATCACGGCCCATTCACCTAGTGTCGCCAGCATAGGTTGGATGGCCCCACCGGCCTGCGTTGTTCAGGTTCAGTGGCACCACGTGTAGCCGGCTGGCGTTGAACAGGGTTAGTGGCACCACGTGTAGCCGGCTGGCGTTGAACAGGGTTAGTGGCACCACGTGTTGCAATGATTGCCCATATGGAACTATGCCTCACTGATCGGGGGGTCTGGTGCTGTGGCCGCTGGCCGGGATTTGGGGTCACTGCCATTTATGACTCAGGACACAGTTTCACATATGGGACCTACTGGTCTGAAGAGTAGGCCGAAGGCGGCAGTGGAGTACGTCAACGAAAAGGGAATAAAGCGGGCCTGTGTCGTGGAGGCCGTGATGGTCTGAGGTGGCTGCCAAGGTCGCGGGACTCGGGCTTGGAGCTTGCGCCGGCACGTGGTGGGCCCTCCTTGACACACGCCGGTGTCGGCAGGTGATCAGTGTGGCCTGGCTGCGCAGGGGCGGGCCTGACGGGTTTGTGGTCTAGCGTGCCGGGGTCCGGCAGGCGCACAGCATCCCAGGCAACTACGCTCACGAGGACGGCATCGGCCTCGTGGCGGGGTGGGAGGCGCTGCCCTGGCAGAGACGTGGGGCTTTCCGGGAGAGGACCACGCCCAGGCCTACATGCTTTTTATTCACACCCCTACGCTGGCGTGGCCTACGCCGGGCCATCCCACTCCGGTGACGCTTAGAGGGTGGCGTCACAGGCAACATTTCCACGATTTCCCCCACTGGCTGGGGTGGCATGGTTGCGTCCACTGTCCACTGCACTCCATACACCAGAGGTGTATGTCGCCATGGATATGGGTGTGTTCTGCATACTGCGGTCTGTCCAGCACATCTCCGCCACTCTTGGCATTGTGTGCTTTCCCGATCATGGTTCTACTGCATCCTTCACACATGCCTGGTTGCCACCTCTACCCACATTCGGCTATTATGTGGCTGAGGTGCCATGCCGTTGATGGCTCATGTTCAGGGCTTGCCCAGGTTACCATTGTAAGTTGTTCTGTTGTGTCTGGTGGGTGGTCATGTTGTTGTGCATGTTGGTTGTGATTTTGTGGCGTGTGCATTGCCAGAGTTGTGAGTTGCATGGTTGTGGAGTTGAGGTGTGTGGGGTGTTCATTTTGGACTTGCCAAGGGGGTGTGCATTTCCCTTTTTGCCATCCTGGGGACGCTGGTTGATGATGGGCTGTCGGAGGATGAAGGTATCATGCACACTGGCTGTGTATTTGAAGGTGACATTGTTGGGGGTTCCACGGTGTTCTGTTGTTGCCTGCACATTGATGTGAGATGTGTGCTTCCTGTTGAGGTGATTGTGTGCTGTGTCACCAGGGGATACAGGTAGTACATGTGTGCTGTGGATTGCCCCCAACACGTGCGTGCATCCTGCTATGGCGTATGGTCCTTGCTTGGTCTCCAGCGGATCCTGCGCATTGTGTTGTACGTATGGGGACCGGGGTACCAGGGTGATGGTGATGTCCAGGACAGGTGTGGGGGACTTGGATGTGGCTGGCTGTGTGACTCCTCCGACTCTGACGGGTGTTGTTTGGGGGGGTACCAGGGGCCAACAGGTGCAGCCAAGCCATCAGCTTTGTGTGGGGTGGGATGTTGGTTGTCCGCTGTGTTGGTGCCGTAGGCCTGTTAGGCGATGATGGTCAGGATGCGTAGGATGGTTGTCCCTTTCAGCCTGTAGTGGACGGTGACATTGTCAGATGTTGGGTCTGTGCGGCTGGTATGTTTCCTGGGGTTCCGCTTTCTTTGTCTGCGCTGCGTCTGTGGTGGTCCGGGGGGGGTGTTCCGGGGGTGGGTTGGGGTCCTGGGGTGGTGGAGGTGGGTGTTGTGGCCCCTTGGGTGTCCGGGCCGCATGATGGGTGGCTCCATGGCATCTGTTGCCCTTCGGATGTGGCCCTGGGCTGTGCTCCCTTTTGTGGTGCTGGCTGCCGTCCGACTTTACACCAGGTCAGAGCAGGTGTAAATTTCCTGGTGCTAACGCGCCTTATCGCCTGTTTTGTGTTTTTATCGCCGATGTGGCTGGTCGTTGTGAATGTTGAGGTGTGCTGTTGTCTCGGCTTTTGTCACAGGAACGCCTACTCTGCATCTCATTAGCGATATTTGCGGGGGTCCTCTGTGGCGATGTTTTTTGCGGCTGCTATCGCGGGTAAACTGGTGCTCTGGGCTGTTAACACCGGCTTGTGAATGGGGGGGGTACATTTATCACGACTTTGGCTGCGATAAAGTGCCGTTAATTCGGCGATAGCTCCTTGTGAATATGCCCCTTAGTCTTTAAATCAGACCGACATAAATCAATCGAAAGAAGAAACAAAGAAATCAGAAATCCCCAATATAAAATCATAAACAAAATGGTACAACAATTAAGGTACTAGAAGTACAGAAACTGGTAGCAGCATGAGTACTTTGATACACTTTAGCTTCTCCTCCCCATCTTCTCACTCTTCAACAGGGCTACCATGTAATCACTGACAGCCACCCCTACAACATGGGATCAGCCCGTAAGATGTTGATGCATTTTTGGTCCATCATAGGGGCTCTGTGGCTTAATTTGTCCACTCCCGCTAGAGTGGGAGCAGCACTACAACTCACTCATGTCACAAATTCCTGGTTCATGCATTATCAATGGTAAACTACCCCGGCTCAAGGGTTTTTTCCCTTGGGTCTTTCAGCACGTTCAAAAGGGGGCCTGGGTCCGCTCAAATGTGACTATTTTATCTTGAACCAAGGCTGTAAAATTTTCCATAGCAAATATAGCCCAAGCAGTCGACCACCACACTGCAACAGGAGGGGCATCAGTGGATTTCCAAAATTATGCAATAGTCAGCTTTGCACCTATAAGCATGTGGGTGAGGAGCTTATCCATCGGGGTTATTTTTGGGTACCCAGAATCCTCTTCTTTATCACACAGGACTAATGTTAATGGATTCATGCCTAATCCCAGGCCAATAACCTCCCAGATCATCACCATAATGGTTTTCCAATATGCCTGTATCACCTCACAGCTCCACCATAGATGGAGCATCATGCCCTCTCTGTCTCACACCGCCAATAGCAAGGTGAAGACCCAAACATTGCCTTCAGGAGCACTGGTGTCAGATACCACTATAATAATATCATATAGCCATTTTCCTTTTATTGTGTGCAAATCAAGACTGAAGACGCCCTCTCCCAGATAGTTATCCAGGAAGTATCATCTATCTCTATCCCTAGGTCCTCCTCCCATTTTAGGGCATATGCTGGTTTGGCTGATTCGGCAGGGTGCTCTAAGTATTGGTGTAGATGAGTAATCCCCTTTTTCATCTCACCATCTTTTATTAAGGATTCTATTTGTGTGAGGACCCTGGCTAGTGTGCGTCTGGAGGATGCAGCAGCCCAGTGCTGGAGTTGGGCAAATCTAAAAGAATTATCCAGAATCAGTGCCTATTTCTGATCCATTTCAGCAGCAGTGTGGTAGTTCTCTATTGTGTATAGATCCCTCAGTGTTGCAGTTGCACAAACAAGCTACTTCTGAAAGCCCCCATCAATGAGACCCGGTGAAAAACCAGGGTTATTAAGGATCAGTGATGTTTAGGAGGGGCACAATGTAATCCCCCGCCTTCTGACACTAGCGTTCCAGTGATCAAAAGAGTTCCTGGTGAATTTGAGTAGATCAGCCTGGCGCCTCTTGGGAGGAAGGAGCCATGGTAATATGTAGATAGATCTAGGGTAGGGGTCTTCAAACTGGGGGGCCTCATGTGATTCCGGGTATGGGGGGGGAGGGGGGTAGGCACCAGGCTCTGGCCAAAAGAAGCATTATGCTGATAACATTGCTTGGTTTTCAGCAGGGAGGACGACGAATGAGCGGCAGTAAGCTGCTCTGTAAAGGAGCATCACTAACGTCTTTTGTCATTTATATCCTGGCAGAGAGAAGGTGTCAAAAAGGAAGGTACTCCAAATATTCCTTAAACCCCCCACCACTATGTCTAATATTCATACTGCGGATACTTTTACACTTTAGTAAGGCCTGCCTAACCAGAATAGTATGTTTGGCAATCATGTATTTGATTGCATTTTTAAAACATTACAGAACTTAAACTGCAATGTTTAAATATGTCAAATCATATTTAAACATCGGCAGTTTAATAGAATAATTGTGAACATTTTTGAGGGGGGTCCCAATGTTTTATGTTTCCACGGGGGACCGCAGCACAAAAAAGTTTGAAGGACACTGATCTAGGGCAAAATCCACCCTCCACTCGCATCCATAGTTTGTCACTTTTTGGGATGGCTAGGTCCGGTAGCGGGCAAAGCAGTGCTGCCCTCTTATATCTATCAATTTGTGGGAACCCCAGGCCTCTCTTGTACCGACCTCTGAATAACGTTTTCTTTGGTGTTTTGCCTTTCCAAGTGAAGTCTAATAATCAGTTCTGCATATAATGAAGAATATCTCTCCGAACCCTCCAAAAAGAGTTTGGTTACATACAGCAATCTAGGCAGGACATTCATTTTATACAAGATATTCATCAGTGGTACATTCTCCCTATACAGATGAGCTCCTTGCAAAGGAATGTGTTGTATACCCAAGTAAGCCAGTTGGCGTATTTCATTTCGGATTTTATGTTCAGTCAACAATGCCCTTCACGATGGTGGAAGGGTGGGGTCTCCCATGGCCGCTGATTTCTCACAATTAATTTAAATCCTGAAGCTGATGTGACGGTTTCTATTTCTCTGATGAGTGCAGAGAGGGACATGCAGGAATCTGACAGGAAGCATAATATGTCATCCACAAAGAGGACATGTTTGTAAGTGGAGCCATCACTTGTGATTCCCTGGATCATTGGTTTGGCCTTAATCCTGTAAACTAGAGGTTCGAGAACCAATGCTCTCTAGAAACCTAGGGATTATGCTTGATTCTGACCTCTCTTTCGCTACCCAAATTCGGCAGATCTCATCGTATTGCTTTCTGAAGTTAAGGTCAATCAGGAAACTATTGCACCTGCCGGCAGAGACATGAAAGATTGTAGTCCATGTGCTAGTGACATCACGCTTGGATTATGCTAACAGTTTATATTAGGGACTTCCAGCCTTCTTGATTCATAGACCCCAGATAATACAGAATGCAGCAGCCAGGCTGATTCGATGGGTACCCTTTCGACATCATATCTCCCCCCACCTGAAACAGCTTCATTGGCGTCCGGTGGCTAAGAGGGTTGAATTTAAAGCCCTGACAATGCATATAGAGCCATTAGGGGCAAGGGGCCAAGATACCTGAGAAACAGGATCAGACAGTACCAGCAGGTGAGAGCCTTGAGTTCTAATCACCTGCGTCTTCTGCGTATCCCAAGGTTTGCCAAGGTTCACTGTGGCGGGAGGTCCTTCTCAGTACTGACGGCTAAGCTTTGTAACACCATGCCTATCCATCTTCGTATGGTCGTGTCTGAACACTGCTTCAGAAGTGATGTAAAAATCTGTTTTTTTAATCAAGTATAGATATGAGTGTCCGAGTCTGTTCATCAGTCTTGCGTTTGAGTGCTGGGACGCCTCGGTTGAGGCAGCTGATCCAGGGATCTGGGAATAACAAATTTCAATTACCTGGGCCCAATTCATTACCCAAGAAGCCCCTTCATGCTGGGTGAGTGAAGTAGTATATCATCCTCGGATACACTTTGTGGCGATGCGATCTTTATTTATGTAATTAGGGTTTGGCAAACTAATACCTGGAACTAGTAATGCTCATTATAAACTAAATTCAATATCTCTAATAAAGACAAATTCACTTGTATATTTATAATGCTTTATCTAAAATAATGTGATTGCTCATCAAATACAATACAACTTGAATCATTGATCACCATACAAGAAAAAATAAATGAGAATTGACCGAAATACATCTCAACATCAATGCAATGAGTGAGTGGATAGGCGTAGAGACAAAAGATTAGAGACATAAGACATTTGCAAAATGATTATGCAAACTCAGAATATTATACTAACCCACAAGAAATTTAGGAAAACTACTCTCTGGACATAAGAGCAGCAAGGCCCCTCAAGAATAATTGAAGAGCAAAGACTTTGGTGCACATGCATCAAAGAAGTCTATAGCGAATCTTTAATTGCGATTTTTAAGGAATCGCAATTTAAGAATCGCTATTGCCTATGCATGTAGGAATCGCAAATAAAATTGCAATTCCTACAAATTCCTTAATTGCGACTCGCAAATTGTGAGTCACAATTAAGGAATTGCTTCCCATTCATTCCTATGGGCCTGGAGGCCCATAGGAATGAATGGGACTTGCATACGCAATTTGCGAGTACCCAATAGGTACTCGCAAATTGCGCATGCAATTTTGAGGGTGCAAGGGTGCCAAAAGGACACCCTGTTGCACCCCTGAAATTGTAATGTGAACACATGTTGCGCACACACATGCCCCAAGGGCATGTGTGTATGTAACCAGGAACTTTGAAAAATGCACTTTAGTGCTTTTTTCAAAGTTTTTGCAAATTACTGTCAAGTTTCATTTGACGGTAATTTGCGTCCCCTAATAGCGAAATCGCTATTTTCAATGGCATCATGCATTTCATTTGAGGCATCGCAATTTGCGGTTTCTTAAATGCAATCGCAATTTAAGTAATCGCACATTTTGCGAATCCTTAACTTGCGATTTTTGCATTTGGGATGATGCATCCCAAATGCAAAAATACCGGTCGCAAAGGTGCAGATTCTGAGAATCTGCCCGTTTGCAACCGGTTTTTCTTTTGATGCATGTGGCCCTAAGTCAGGATATAGCAAAACAGGAAACAGCCAGCCCAAATAGGAGACAGCAATGCAGCCCTCCCCTCTCGCATATAAAGTAAACACGCAACACCTAAACCCCTCACACCGAATACCTAATATTATACCTTAAAACCCAAAAAGACCAACCCACATTGTATCATAACACACAATTTCTCTTCATTCTATTGGTTAAGGAAGGGGGTGTACTTTCATCATGATGCTTCTGTAAAACTGTCCATTGTCCTCTTTACTCATTTTATCAACTTCTAGCCCTGGAAATACAAATTCGAGCTGCTGTCATAGTACACATTTCCTCCATCTCGGTCATGTAACAACTTTTGTGCCTCGATTGTTCAATTGCGCTGCTCTCTAAGGAAGTGTTCTGCTTCCAAAGATTATTTTGTTTCTCCACACAAACTTTGGCAGGCACACAGGACCCGTGAAGGACGAACAGTTTTCCACCTTCCCTTTCTCGCTCAGATTTAACCCGCATTTATTTTCTAAAATGACTCTCGGGCCTTTTCTGCAGAGCAGAAAAGCATATTTCTACGGAAAACAAACACATTCATTATTAATCACTTATAATGTTCTACCATAGCATATCCACCCTGCGTGTTGCATTTGCCCATGCACATCCCAGGCTAAGGCTTATTTCCATCACATATTAGTATAGAACAATCAAGCAGCATAAGTCCTTCTATTTTCCCTAAGTCATAAGCATTTGCAGCCTACTCCAGCATTTTAGTTTTTGCTTGCGCAGTTTTCACTTTCCCTTATGTTAGCCCTTTTCCGCATTTAGTTTGCACATCACACGATTAATGATTTCACACTTTGGGAGTTCAATCCGAGCAGGTTTTATTTCGCGAAAACCCTGCTCCATCAATCCCCCCTTTGATAGCAACTTTAAGCCATCACCAAATAACCCACAAATACAATTTGTCACCATTTCATCATTTTAGAAAGCTGTAGTTCTCTTTTGTTTCAACATAACTCCATCTATATCCTTTACTATTTCATAGTAATTTCCTCTCCTGTCTTCCAACTCTATTTCTTCCCTCTTCCTTTTTCTTGCTCTTCTTTTAACATCTTGTGTTCCTTTCTTACTTTTGCAACACTTATATATCGGTAGTATCATTAGTATCGCTGTAGCAACCGCAACTATTGGTGTTAGTATCCTCCCTAGTAAACTATTACCAAAAGTAGAAAACCAATTTCCCACTGTAGAGAAACCCTTACCAAGTCTCTCCCAAGCACCGTCAACCTTCAGCTCAGCTAAATCTTCCCGCAAATGTGTAATATTCTTAATATATCCCTCTAGGCTCTTACTTTTGTCAGGGATATAAGTAGAGCACTGTTGAATTTTCAACATGCTACAGACTCCACCCTCTTTAGCCAATAATACACCAAGGGCAAGTCTATTCTGCAAAACCATAGACCTTATCGCAACCATTTCAGTATCAATCATCAAGAAACCACCAGCAGTGTCTGTTGATAAACGATCAACCACTGTGGACAATTTTCTAATTTTGTGTGAATTTAGAATCACCCCAACTGAAGGTATCAGTGCTCCAAAAATATCACCCACAATTTCCGAAACACTTACTCCCCTCTTACTACGAATTCCATGACTCTTGACTAAATGATAGACCTTGGGAAAAACTATTCCCATATAACAACACCCATACCAATGTGCAGGCAACCTAGAATAGGCAATCTTACCACACACATAATAAATTCCAGGGAAAACAGGATCAGTTCCTCCTCATATTCCCCAACCTCCCGTTATTAAGAAAACATGATCACATTCACTAGAACCAATGAAATAGTTATTATAGTCATTTTTTAGTCTAAGTAAGCAAAGCTTTCCTCTATGATGCCAATCTAGAGTCATTGCAGCGTATGTCTCACCCTTTCTGTAATCACCTTCTCTAAAAGCCCATGGAGGTACATGGGACTTCTGTTCAGCAGCCTTTTTCTTAAAACTCTGTCTTCTATCTTCCACCAGATTAATAATCTCAATCTCTTCCTGACGCAATCTGCAAGTTAAGTTATTTCTATGTGCATATACTACATCAATAGTTTTGGTCGGATGAAAAAATTCTCCCATGAATTCTGCATCTCTAGCACTCATTACTTTATTCATATTTCTTCTAATTGGAATTTCAGAAAATATTAAGTCAAAGTTCGAATAAAACAGACTGGTTAAAACACTACAAGAAACTCCATAGGTTAGAGGTAAGTGATGATCGGTCACTCACTCAGACACAGACGATGGTAGTTGCATGCACACTTAACAATCTCTCACATCCATCGTGTCAACGTACTCGTACAAAAGTTTAGTAAAAACATTTAACGAAAAGTCATTAATAGAATTATCCTGGTGATAGACGCTGTCATCTATCATCCTTTTCATATTAGTTTGTGAATCTTTTTTAAGATTATCCACATCTACTTTCACACTCATCACACTATTTGTATTATTATTTCCATTTGGAAACATAAAGTAAGGCACAACAACAATTAATGTTAACCAAACCATCATTAGTATTAAAACACCGATATAGCAAGCATTAATACATCTACGTTGAAAACTTCGGTTTTGATATCCAATCTCTACAGTATTTGCCTCAGCCATTTCTATAAAATCTTATACTAACTAAAAAGCTAATAAATTTTTTTTTTTAAATTTGTTTTTTTTAAATGAGTGTATTCAAACACTTTTAAGCCTTCTTGCTTCACCCCTCTTTTTTTTTTTTATAACTTCACAGCCTTCGACTTAATTACAGCTTTTCAATTTTCTGCACCCCAATTTTTACACAGTTCATTTAGGGTGGTTCGTAGCTCTTTGCGTGACTCAATTCTGCACCAGTATTCTCTCTGCACTGGTCTGTGTGCTTAGCTTCTTCAGACACCACATATGTCCATTCAGGTGCTGTGTATTTCTTGTTCGGAACTCTTGATCTTTTTGTTCTCCGAACTGTATCTTCTACTGAGTCACTTTGCTCTGTTTGGCTCGATACTTCCAATATTGTGTCTGGTGATTTTTCTTTCAGAGTGTATTTCTGTCTTTTCACTCCCTTTGGCCACACATCTCCTTTTCTGCCTTTCTTAATTTCCACAGTTTCAGTTTCAAGGCCAACTTCGCAATTTCTTTTGTTTGATTCTTTTCTCTGCTGTACTTGCTCTTGATCTCTATTTTCACGCAACACTTCTCTTTCATTGACTTCAACAGCAGTCTCACAAGACCCAGTAGCTGGTACCCACTTTATTCAACTGTGCTCAAGTTCAAGGTCACGTTCGAATTCAGGCTCAATGTCAGGTTCTTCTTGACCCGCTGCCTGTTGCCGTTATTCCTCTGCCAGTCTTTCAAGCGGACTTGGGACTCTTTTTGTGTGGCTCGCGTGTATCCAATTTGGCAAGCCACCACACTTTACTGCTGTGGTTGTCACCAGTATCACTTGATATGGCCCATGCCAACGTGGCTCCAAACACAACTTTCTCACATGCTTCTTCACCAGAATCCACTCTCCTGGACTTAGATCATGCACTTGTTCTTGCTCTGTTGTGGTTGCAATTTCTCCAACCTGATGAGACACAGAACGCACCACATCAGCCAACCCTTTTCAATAATTGAGCACTAGATCATCAGTAATATTCATCAGTTGATTTGCTGGTACTATCGGCTGTCTCATTGCTCTCCCCATAATCACTTTATGCGGGGACAATCCAGTATTTTTATCAGGAATGCTTCTTAGACTCATCAAAACCAAAGGCAAAGCATCTGGCCATTTTAGTGCTGTGGATGCACAGACTTTTGATAGTCTCGACTTTATAGTGCCATTAATTTGCTCGACCACATCTGAGGCTTCTGGTTGATAGGCACAATGCAGCTTTTGCTCAATCTGTAATGCTGCACAAATCATCCGAATTATCTCATTGTTAAAGTGAGTCCCTCTATCTGTTTCTAAAGAGACTGGAAATCCGAACCTTGGTATTATCTCTCTCAAAAGCAATTTAGCAACTGTTAGACTATCATTTCTTCTTGTTGGATATGCTTCTACCCAACGAGAAAACAGACAAACCACAACCAACACATATTTCAGTCCATTACAAGGAGGGAGCTTGATGAAATCTGCCTGTAATCATGTAAATGGTCATGCTACTTTTCCAATTCGTCCCCAACTAACAACAGTCTTTCTCCCTGGATTCTGCTGCTGACATACTATGCATCTTTGGCAAAGACTCTCTGCAATGACCCTAAACTTTGGATTGTACCAAGACTGTTTGAAAAGCCTAATCATGGCATCTCTCCCTACATGTGTTAAGCCATGATACATCCTTGCCATCTGAGACAATAAGCTATCTTGCATTATTGGTCTCCCATCAGTATACACCCACACTTCATCCTCCACTCTTCGAGTACATCCTGATTTTATCCAAATTTCTTTTTCTTCCTCACTGGCCTCTTCCTGCAATTGTCTAACTTCCTCCCATGTTTCCACAGAAGAGAACATTAGGTGACAATTTGTATCTGATTTTTCTGTTCCTTTGTTAATTGAAACTGAATTCTGTGCACAGAATCGTGCCACTTGATCAGCATAACGAGTCCCACTCGTCACATAGTCATTTCCAGATTTATGTGCCGGACATTTGACCACTGCAATTTCTTTGGGCAACTGTAGCGCAACCAACAAATCCTTCACATCTTTGCTATTTTTAATTGGTGATCCTGAAGAAGTCAGAAACCACGTTGCATCCACAACTGCCCAAAATCATGCACCACCCAAAACCATATTGGCTGTCAGTGAATCTGGTTACTCTCAGATTCTTGCCAATTATGCACGCTCTGGTTAAAGCAACCAGTTCTGAAATTTGTGCTGAATTTAATCCTTTTAAACACAATGCTTCAAGATCCATGGCCACAGTACAAACAGCATAAGAAACACGCAAAACACCTCTTTCATCTCTCAAACAAGAGTCATCCACAAACATCACACAATCTGACTCTGGCAATGGAGTGTCTTTTATATCTGGCCTTGGTTTGGTACACAGCTCTGTCACATCCAGACAATCATGGTCTGCTTCATCCACCACTTCCTCACAACTTGTACTTGGTAACAAGATTGCAGGATTCAATGTTGTACATCGCGTCACAGTCACATTTTCAGCTCCCAATATCACTCTCTCATATCTAGGTGTTGTGTACGCGTCCTTGTCAACAGAATCTCAACAGAATGTGGCACATACACTTTCACTGGATGTCCCATCACAATTAACTCACTCTGTTCCAAACTCACACAAGTAGCAGCCACTGCTTTCAGACAACCTGGCAATGCTGCCGCCACTGAATCCAAGGTGGCAGAAAAGTATGCCACTGGATGACGCACCATTCCATGCATTTGCGTTAGGACTGAAAGTGCACATCCATCTTTCTCACAACAGAATAGTGCAAAGTCCTTGCAATAATCTGGCATTCCCAATGCAGGTGCTCGACAAAGACTATCTCGCAACTCTACAAAGACCTTCATGCTTTCTTCATCAAATTGAATTGGATCGACTACATCTTTGTGAGTTTATCTCTGTAATGGCTTGGCTGTCAGTGAGAAACCACTGATCCACTGTCTGCAGTATCCAACCATACCCAGAAACATTCGAAATTCTTTCTGTGTTCTGGGAGGACCCATTTGCAAGATCACAGCAATTCGATCTTGTGATACTTTCCTGACTCCTTTCTCAATCCTGTGTCCCAAATATTGAACCTCTTTCTGACAAAATTGTAATTTAGCTGGTGACACCTTATGCCCACCTACTGCCAAATGATTCAGTAGATCGATTGTATCTGTCACACATGCTTCTCGTGTCTTTGATGCGACCAAAAGATCATCTATGTACTGCACCAACACCAAGTCTTCTGGCATTACCAATGACTCTAGACACCTTTTCAATATCTGATTGAAAATTGAAGGACTCTCTGTGTACCCTTGAGGAACTCGGCACCATGCCAAAACACAGTCTCTGAACCGTAACGCAAAAAGATATTGGCTATCCGGATGTAAAGGTATCGAGAAAAACGCGTGGCACAAATCGATCACTGTGAACCACTCTGCGTCACAGGGAATTTGATAAAGAATCACTGCTGGGTTTGGCACTATCGGACAACAAGGTACCACAATCTTATTCACCTTTCTCAGGTCCTGAACTATCCTGTACTTACCGCTCGGTTTCTTAATTCCCATAATATGCTAATTACAAGGACTCCCTAATATCTCTCTCAAGATGCCTTGTTCAATCATTTACTCAATAACAGGTGTAACTCCTGCAATAGTCTCTGGGCTCATTTTGTACTGTGGCGTTTTTGGAAATTCTGCTCCTTGTTTGACTGAGATTTGGATAGGATCAACTCCTTTCATCAATCCAATGTCTTTTCCTGAAAAATCCCACACATCAGTCATCACCGTTTCTCTCAATTCAACAGGCAAATCTTTCGCTGTAAACAAAGGATATAAATCATTCACTTCTGTCCCTTGCCTTGCCATCATCACTTTGAACGTAACATCTTCATCCGGTGTTTGAAAAGCAATGCCATCCGGTGTACAATAGATGGTGCAATTCATCTTACATAACAAGTCTCTACCCAAAAGGTTTACCGGACTCGTATCACACACCACAAATCAATGCAAATCTCTAAATTCTCCAATGTGCACCTTCATTGGTTTTGTCACTGGAGTTTTGATAAACTGATTTGAGACACCCACAACTTGGATAGTATTTCCCGAGAGGGGTAAGTTTGGAATTTCTGCTGTTCTTACAGTAGAACAGGTAACACCAGTTTACACAAGGAATGTAATACCATTACCTTCTACTTTCCCATCCACAAAAGGACCACACTGATCTACCTCAAGAGATGCGCCAAGCACGCACTCCTCCTCCCCCCTCAGGCACCATCATTGAGATGCATCTGAATCACTCTCCGGACACTGTAACCAGTATTGTGAAACCATTTGTACATTTTAATTCTTACCAACTTGTTCACCTGTATGGAAACCAACATTCGCACTGTATCTCTGTACTTGAGCATTCACATTATTAGGCATTGGAGCTTGTGATATTTGTACCTGCTGTACTTATGGTGAAACTACCTGTTGCTGCTGCAGCTGCTGTTGATTCACACCCACCCCATTCTGCATCTGTGGATTAAAATTTTGATTCATTCCATTATTCCCTAAAAGAGTCTTACAATCATTCTTCCAATGTCCCAACTTTCCGCACACATGACAAGGAAATCTCTTTTTCATATCTTCCTTATTACCTCTACCTCTACCTTTTCCCTGAATCTGAATCTTGACACCACCATTTGTCACAACACCATTCACATTAGGAATCTGACCATTTTGAAAATTCTGATTCTGCCCCTTTACTTGGAAACCTGTTTGAGAATAATCAACAAAATTCCCATTCTTTTGTGTTGCTTTCACTTGTGCCCACATCATTTTCTCTTTCAATTTCTTATGTCTTGACTCAATATCAACACTACAATATTTTGCATACCGCAGTATTTCATCTACTGTCTTGTTTTGCCAGCAAATCAGGTGCTGCTGAATCATATTGCTAATCTCTGGTTTTAATCCAAACACAAACTTATATACAAAGTGTCCCATATCTTTGTCAGTTATGCTCTCAAAACCACTATACTGCTTAAACACCTGTAAAAGTCTCTCATAATAAGCATGCACTGATTCTTTTGACTCCTGAGTCGTTCTATCAATTTGAACCCAATCTGTCTCTTTTGGGGAAATCTTACTCTTCAAGTAGGTAATTACTTGATTATATTTTTTCATCACCTCTTCTGACGGGGCACCAGTTTTAACATCTCTAGGATATTCTTCTTTCGGCCAATCTACTGCAATTTTACACTCAGTCCACAAATCAGCTGGAACCACAATGTCAAACAAACCATCTAAGTCTTTCAGCAAAACTTTTGAAACTTTTACAAACCTCTCTACTTGTTTATACCATTCAACAGGTTTTTCCCTCAATCTAGGGAACTCATTTGTAAAAGACAATATGTCCTGCCTTGTCCAAGGAATGTGTACATATCCTCCACCTGGAACTTCTCTCATTGGATATATCATTTCAGCATTCACTGTTTCTGTCTCCCTCGTCGGAAGCAAAGGAGATGCAGTTGCACCCTTATTCGTAAGCATTTCTTCTTTCTTTTTAGCTCATGTGCCTTTCCAACGTTCCAATTCACCCCATCTCTTCGAGGTATTAATCAATTCTTTTATCTGCAGTCGTTTACCAGATGCATTCAAACTCTCTAGATCCTTGTCACTAAAATCCAATCTATATGTCTTTTGCAAAGCTTTTGATTTTTCAATGTCCACTCCATATGCCTGTGCGGCTTCAGCAAACCTCTCATGCAAACTCTTTACTCTCATTGTAATATTCTTACACAAGAATAACAACTCTTCTTCCTGGTATTTATTCAATCTCTCTGGACTAATTGTACCTAGAATCATTTCTTCCAAATCTGTTTTTAATCTGGTCACATCCATACTCGGTTTAATTTTACTAGACACGATCCCTCTAATCCATTCATCTAATTCCTCTGGTGACGGTCCTACCGACCCCCCTAAAGCGGGAGTTACTTCTCTCACATTCTGCATCAATCTTCTAGGGTCTACTTGCACACTTCTCTTTGGAGTTTCCATTTGTCTCTCTGCTATATCAATCAAAGTTCCCATCTCATTTGCTCCAACAGCATTATTACTCCTAGTATTATTCATTGGCACTGTTAATGCATGTACTCGTGAAATATTCTGGCCTTCACTATACAATGGGACTATGGGACCAATTGTCACTGGAACTGACAATGCCTCTGCATTCAACCTCATTTGGTTAATTCTCTGTGTCAATTCATCTTTCGCCTTATTAATTACATCTACATCTCTCTCCTGTGAAGACGGTGGAGCCTGTAAAGTTCGTGGAACTTGTGAAGCTTGTGGAGCTTCTATTTCAATTAATGGAGCATTTGGAGTAATTCCTTCCTGATCTTCGTGCTATGGTGGAGGTCTATTTAATAACATCTCATCCAATAACTCATCATAATCTCATTTGGATCTGGTTCTGTACTCTCTACATTATTCTTTTTCTCTTTACATTTCCCTCCAGCCTGATCCTAAGCAACAATCACTGGATATAATCCCTCCGAGATTACATCTCTCCTCCATCTTTTCATTTGAGCATCCCATTTCGCCACTGCATACCTACTCACTGTATTCCTATATTTTGTCGCAGACCTGTCTCTCTCTCTTCTGTATGCCTCAAATTCCCATTGTTCAAGCGCCTCATACTGCATAGGTCTAGGATTTAGTTTCAATAGATTCAGCTGATTCCTCAAGTTCTCTAATACCTTCACATTAAAAGTACAATTTTCTGGGAAAGCCAAATTCCCATCTCCTTCCATATACTTCACCCAATTCTCCAACCAAGTACACGTATGATAGCCACGCTCTAATGTCATAAAAGAAGCATGTGAACCAGCAGGTGGTATAGGAACCCCCTCTCTAATAGGTATAGGCTCATCCTTTCTAAACAACATCCTCACCAATTTTAATAACTTCATTTTAACTCTCTCTCGTTTCTCTAAAACTGGGGAATAACAAGGAAATCCTTCCATAATTCTACTCACACTATTCGTTCACTCTATCCAATACCAGCGCGACTCACACCAACCAACCAATAACAGCAAAATACTCTCCCATGACGTTACCACTAACTGACCAATGCCAGTGCGGCTCTCTGTGACGTCAGTATAACTCCAACAAACTTTTACGGCAAAGTCTTTTCTAAATAAAAATTATTAGAAACAGCTGCTTTGTCTGCCCCACTAAAAAAAGAGATAGTTCAATCACTCATAGAAATCCTTTTGCATCCAGAAGAATATCGACCAGCGTTACTCCACTCTCAATCAAGCGAAAGAACTCTTAGTACTTCTTCAGGTGCACTCTCTAAAGTTTCCCAATAATCTCCCACTATTACTAACTTCAAAATAGGTCCCTATGCAATATTAACAACCTCTCTCATTGCTTAATATCACACCAGCAGACAAAACACTTCTCTGGGGTGTACTTTCCATACTCTTCCTCTGCCCCTGAGGCTAAAACATCATCCCGGGATCTTAGGCAACTCCGTGCCCGTTTCTTCCAGACTACATAAAACAATAGCACAATATGTTAGTTACCAAAATCATTAATTCCAACCATTAATTTGCCAAAATAATTAATTAAAACCATCAAGTTGCTACCAAAACTGATCCAGCGATCTGGGACTAACAACTTTCCATTACCTGGGTTCAATTCATTACCCAATAAGCCCCTTCACGCTGGGTGAGTGAAGTACCAAGCAATATCCAATTAGTATATCATCCTCGGATACACTTTGTGGCGATGTGATCTTTATTTAAGTAATTAGGGTTTGGCAAACTAATACCTGGAACTAGTAATACTCATTATAAACTAAATTCAATATCTCTAATAAAGACAAATTCACTTGTATATTTATAATGCTTTATCTAAAATAATGTGACTGCTCATCAAATACAACACAGCTTGAATCATTGATCACCATACAAGAAAAAATAAATGAGAATTGACCGAAATACATCTCAACATCAATGCAATGAGTGAGTGGATAGGCATAGAGACAAAAGATTAGAGACATAAGACATTTACAAAATGATTATGCAAATTCTGAATATTATACAAACCCACAAGAAATTTAGGAAAACTACTCTCTGGCCATGAGAGCAGCAAGGCCCCTCAAGAAGAATTGAAGAGCAAAGACTAAGTCAGGATATAGCAAAACAGGAAACAGCCTGCCCAAATAGAAGACAGCAATGCAGCCCTCTCCTCTCACGCAGAAAATAAACACGCAACACCTAAACCCCTCCCACCGAGTACCTAATATTATACCATAAACCCCAAAAAGACCAACCCACATTGTATCATAACACACAATTTCTCTTCATTCTATTGGTTAAGGAAGGGGGTGTACTGTCACACCACTCTCGTCATGATGCTTCTGTAAAACTGTCCATTGTCCTCTTTACTCATTTTATCATCTTCCAGCCCCGGAAATACAAATTCGACCTGCTGTCATAGTACACATTTCCCCATCTCGGTCATGTAACAACTTTTGTGCCTCGATTGTTCAAATGTGCTGCTCTCTAAGGAAGTGTTCCGCTTCCGAAGATTATTTTGTTTCTCCACACAAACTTTGGCAGGCACACAGGACCCGTGAAGGATGAACAGTTTTCCACCTTCCCTTTCTCGCTCAGATTAAACCCGCATTTATTTTCTCAAATGACTCTCGGGTCTTTTCTGCAGAGCAGAAAACCATATTTCAACAGAAAACAAACACATTCATTATTAATCACTTATAATGTTCTACCATAGCATATCCACCCTGTGTGTTGCATTTGCCCATGCACATTCCAGGTTAAGGTTATTTCCATCACATATTAGTATAGAACAATCAAGCAGCATTAGCCCTTTTATTTTCCATTAGTCATAAGCATTTGCGGCCTACTCCAGCATTTTAGTTTTTGCTTGCGCATTTTTCACTTTCCCTTATGTTAGCCCTTTTCCACATTTAGTTTTCACATCACACTATTAATGATTTCACACTTTGGGAGTTCAATCCGAGCAGGTTTTATTTCGCGAAAACCCTGCTCCATCACAGCCTTGCGCAGTACAAATGTCTTTGATTGAATGCTAAACCACTGGTGGAGAGAGGACAACCCTGCCTCATGCCTTTCCTTAAAGGTAATTGTTGACCCAGCGAGGTATGAATGCGTACCTGTGTTGTGTGATGAACTTAATTAGACTGATTCATTTTTGTTCTCTGGGCCCAATGAGGTCTTATCCAGAACCTTAAAAGTGTATTGCCAGTTCAATCAGTCAAAAGCCTTTATGGCATCTAGAGAGAGTAGCAACAATGGATTTTCTGTTGGTCTGTGACTTGGCAGAGTTCAAAGGCCAAGCGTATGTTATCGTGTACCTGTCTCCTCAGAATAAAACCAGATAGGGTGGGTTTAGTTATGCATTGTCTACTTTTTTTCAATTGTTTACAGCCGATATTCGTAAGTATTTTGAGTCGTTATTTAATACAACAGTAGGCATATACGATGAGCATATTATGGAATCTTTACCAGGTTTAAGGATTAAGACAGTTTCTGAGTCCACCATCATCTCAGAACCCCCCCTAGCCCCCAAATCAAGGGAGGAATTAAATAAACGTGAAAGCGGGATAGTAAGTGTTTCTTTAAATGCTTTAAAAAAGGAGGCTGGGAAGCCATACACTCCTGAGACCTGATTCTTTGAGGGAGACTTTATTGTGTTTACCACTTCTTGTAGAGTTATACTCTTGTGTGGTCGCAGGGATTACTCGAAACGGAATTGTTTCCAGGTATTCATCATGGTAGGTAGCTGTTGGATGGTCGGCCTCATATATGTGTGTGTGTATGTGTGTGGGCATGTGTGTGTGTGTTTGTGTGTGTGATACTACTGAAACATTTGAAGCATATCCTCTTCCATGTATTATTTGGTACCTATGGGGTGCCTAATGCATTTTATAGTGTTTCTGTGTTGCATCGCCTTCATTTTACAGACTGGACGTTTGTCCACTTTGTCTCCTTTCTCTTAGTAAGACTATTTTGTCTTTCAGAGTTGCCTGGTGGTTTCGACCTTTAACAGATGTTCCAGTTCCCCCTTGCGTTCTGGAGAGCCCTGTGTTCCCTTTTAGAAGCTGTGCTTTGATAGTAATAGTGATAGTAATTGCATTTATATAGCGCTCACCACCTCTAACAATAGATCTTCCATCCCTCTTTTGCTCCTATCAGGCGGCGCCGGGAAACCTTCGGGTAGCTGTTGCGCCTTATAAGAATAAAATAACATAACATAACAAGGCATCGAAGGGCTTTATGCCGGGCAGCACGCTGCTCTGGGACCCAAGGTTAATGGTTAGTTCAGTGTTATTGTTTACTTTTTGTTATTTATTGGGATTAGTCTTGTGCGCTCAAAGCAAATCATTCCATGCAGTCATTTCAGTTTTTTTATGGTGGACTTAAGTAATAATAGTGAGTTGCAATCATTAGTCTGGGAGAACTCAAGTACATGGTTGGTGGGATTAATACAGGAGTTAGAGGAGATTAGGTATTGTTAGGATGCATAGGTATAACATTCAGCAGAGGGAGGAGAGAATGTGATCCTGTAAATGAGTTGTGGGAAATTAGCTGAAATAGGGAATAGTCAAAGGTGCATGTGTCAGTGTAGGTTGTGCTCAGAAAGAGGAGGCATGCAGAGGATGGAAGGGAAGGAGAGGGACATTTGAAAGAGAGAAGAAAAAAGGAGGCGACAATCAGCAGTTTTAATTAAAGGACAGTTTTTTAATGCTGGATTTAAGGAATGTAGTGAATATTTTTAGGACAGCATGCAGTTTGAGGTTGCAAGAACGTAGAAACATTTTTTACTTGTGAAGATTGTGCTATATTGGAAATTTTAATAGGTACTTAAACAGGTAAACCAATCTCTGTTGCTAGACACTGCTAGGCCAACGATCCAGCCAGGTCAATTGATCAGCTTAAGGTTTGAAAGAGAAAAATAATGGCTGGATGCATATCTCGAGAAAATACATGGGAAACAATGTACACATTGAAAAAGAGATTCTGGTGTTCATTCTCAGGTTTGACTCAGAGTATTAATTATACAGACGAGTGGGATACATTTACATGCCTCTGGTTTGCGCTGGCACAAGATGGAAGATGAGTACAGCATCTCAGACAGTGGAAGTATATTACCTGCATTCCAGTGGCTGGGGGTCAGGGGATGCAAACACTGGTGTGGGTTGGTGAGGGGATGGTGAAAGGGCTCCCATTACAATTTAAATGAAATCTTTTGTTAGCAAATGGCTGCTGATTAGACTTCCTGAAGCACTGCCCTTTTTAGGTTTTGCCTGAACAGCGCATGCACTGTGCTTGTGAAATATTTTGTATTTAATATATGTTAAAAGGGGGCTCTTATCAGTTCTCATGGCCAAATTACTGTGTTCATTCGCTTTTGTGTGGAACTTTTTTTTGTTAACTTCCCCTGGCTGCACACATTTATAGTATTTCTAAAAAAGCTGTTCACACTGTTTAAGCCCCATTCATTGTCAAGATAAGATCTCTTCCCACTGAAAAGGCAGACAGCTTCTAACAGTATGCTGGGATGCTTGTTTTTTATTACTTAGTTATGTAAAGCAGATGCTTTAGCCTTAGAACGTTTGTGGCATTTCCCATTCATGCCTCAGTAATTTTCTTTGCACTTTGTAGTCATTATCGGATTGATTTTTTCAACTTAATCTATTTGGTCATTATGATCAAATTCTAAATGTTGCAATAAACACTGCACGTTAAAAATAAAGTTAATATCCAAGTGCTATGCTATATTTTACTACTAAACATGCAGCCACCAGTGCAGTTACCTTGCAGACAACAGGGTCATGATTTGACTAGTGCAGCAGGTGCAGTAGCACTGCGTCCAAAAGTTGTCAGAACTCCTCTAAAAACATAATATTGCTATATTTGACTACTAAACAGGCAGTGACAATTGCAGTTACTTTGTAGTTAAATGGGACTTGATTTGAATGGTGCAGCAGGTGCAGTAGCACCGGGGCCAAAAGCTTTAGGGACCCCACTAAACACCTAAAATTGCTATATATTATACTAAACAGGCAGTCACAAGTGCAGTTACCTTGCAGACAACAGGGTCATGATTTGAATGGTGCAGCAGGACCAGGCCCAAAAGTTGTCAGAACTCCTCTAAACACCTAATATTGCTATATTTTACTACTATGCAGGCGGTCACAATTGCAGTTACCTTACAGTTAAAAGGGGCTTGATTTAAATGGTGCAGCAGGTGCAGTGGCACTGGGGCCAAAAGTTGTCATAACCCCACTAAACACCAAATATTGCTATATCTTACTACTAAACAGGCAGTAACAAGTGCACTTATCTAGCAAGCGCAAGGGTCATGATTTCAGTAGTGCAGCAGGTGCAGTGGCACCGGGACCAAAAGCTCCAGGCACCCCATTAAACACAGATTATTGCTGTATTTTATAACTAAACAGGCAATCACAAGTGCAGTTATCTTTCAGGCACTAGGGTCATGATTTGAATGGTGCAGCAGGTGTAGTGGCACAGGGCAAGAAAGTTGTCAGAACCCCTTCAAATGCTTCTTTTTAAGTTGTATAGTCTCTCCCTTCAGGGCCTGTTTAAGAGCTCTATTTCTACAGAAGAATTTAGTGGAGTGGGCAATAAACTCCCCACGTATAACTGTCTTGGCCACGTCCCATCGGGTCACAAGTGAGGTGTCAAATTCATTATTCTCTCAGAAACAATTATCGAGTGCCTCCTTGATGGCACCTTGAACAAGCGGATCGCTAAACGCTATATCATTCATGTGCCATTGCTTGTTTGTGTGGCTCTGGTAGTGCCTAGCTGTAAATTAGACCATAACTGGGGCATGATCGGACTAGATCTGAATTCTATACGGCTCTCTGGAAAATGTGAGATCGGGTGTCTCTGGGTACAAAACATATCGGTTCTCATGGAGGTTTTGTGTACATTGGAGTAGAAAGTATATTCTCCCTCCATCTAATGTAATTCTCTCCAAATGTCAACTAGACCTAAATCTCTAATGCCCTCAATATTTTTATTAGCACGCGGCCATCAGCATTTATATGTTGCCCCTGTCTGGAAGCATACCACCTTCTTAAATAATACTGTAACCCCTTCAGCTCTCTGTTTAATAATACTGAAGGGGAACAATCTAGAGTATAATCAGTGATAATCCTGAAGAAGGAGATGAGTCTCCTGCAAGAAAATCAATGCAAACTATTTCTAATGGAGCCACTCCTATAGGATTTTGCGTTTTAGCTGTGTGTCCAGCATCGCTGTGTCCAATGCTCTGATGTTAAGCTCAGACATATATGAGCGATCGTGGATCTATAAAACACCTCCCTGAGGGAGAGAGTGAACCTCACCCAATGAGATCGGCAATTGTAGAGCTATGTCATGAGTCAGCTAGAATGGGTATGGATTGATATATAGTTGGTCTGCTACCTTAAAAGAGGTGTGGGTAAAAAGAAGAAAAACAGCTAAGGAAAGGAAAAACAAAAATAAACAAACAAAGAATTTTTTGCAAGAATATATCTTGGGTGGTCATCTGACCCCCTGGGACTGTTGGGTAGTATCTGGATGACTTTCTGAAACCGAGCATTAGAAAAAGCATTGCAACCTATAAAGGTTGCCACTACAAACTGAGCACTGACAGGAGAAGTCCTTCAATCCTACAATTACAAAAGACATTTCCCCCTCTTATACCCTCCTGTGCCCAAGTCGAAACTCCTTGCCAGGACAATCCGGGGTGTTTCCAGTATTGGAGCAATAGTATAGTTAACTCACAAACTTAGTAGCAATGCTCACCAAGCCACAAGAGAGTATGGAAGGCAGCCTGAAGTGTGTCAGTCCCTTTGGCTTTGATGCTCCTCAGTAGCCAAGTCTTTTAGATTGTGAATGTGTTGTACTATACGTTCTTGTTTCGGAGTCCTTTGGTTGCACCATGTGGGTTCCTTCTCTTTACTCAGAGTTTCTGGGACGGACCCAGAGGTCCTGCCTAATGTGAGGATTGATTCTGCTTCTTTCAATGTGGTGGCAGAATGTTGTTTTTCCTGATGAGTGTGAAAAATTCAGTAGGAAAATCCCCAGCGTTAGGAAATCTTACTGGCTCTAAGGTAGACAGTCACTGGTTTGAACTCTCTTCTCTTGGCCAGAGTATATGAGTATATATCCTGGAATATGGAGATGCCATCTCCATCAAATTGTTGTTTCCCCATTTTACGGGAGGCAGCCAGGATATCCTCCATTTGTCTAAAATAAGGTAGTCTGGTCAGGACATCCGGTGGCAGGTTCCTCCACCTTTGAAAGTCTGAGAAAACCTTATGCATCCGATAAAGAACTATGTCTGTGTCCGCCGTTGAGCCCAATATGGATGAAGGTGTGAATGTGTGAATCGAGCAAGCCATCAGGGATGGACTATTTGATACCTCTCATCCAAAGGTTACTGCGATAAGAGCGTTTCTCACATCATCTATGTTCCATATCATGGCTTGTGGGTTCTTGTTAGAAATTGGGTTTCTGGTTGGCATAGGTATGCACCCTGTCCAAGCAGGAACCACAATCCTAGTCAGGGTAAGTGCAGTACATAAAAAATGTTTACCTGTGCTCACCCTCTAGTAGCTTGGCACAGTGCATTCAGGCTAAATTAAAGAAGCAATGTGTAAAGTATTTGTGCACACACTCAGTAACACAGTGAAAACAAAACAAGAGTACTCCACACCAGTTTAGAAAAATAGCCAATATTTATCCGAGTAAAACAAGATCAAAACGTCAAAAATCCAACATACACAAGTCAAGAAATGAATTTTGCAAGACTCGATCAAAATGCAGTGCTTAGAAGTAAAAAGCTCCAACTGGGGCTATCTGGTCGCGCTAGACTGGGGCAAATCCAAAAGTTCAGTCTTACCATGATGGAGCGCTGGCTGGATACAGGAGTCGCGCAGACCCACTGACAGTACCTTGGGTGCGTCGAGGCTTGGGGACGATGTGTTGAAATATGGAGGTGAGGCTTCGCAGTCGTAGGAGATGTGTCGGTTCCAAAGTCTAGAAAAGTTGTTGATGCAGCATCGTGTCAAGATCGCTGTCCATCGGTTTCGAGGTGTCGATGTCAAACTGCTGGGCTGAAGGCGATACGTTGGTTGGAGGATGCATAGGGCCTGGGATGCATCAGAGTCAGGGACGGGGCATCGCAGACATTAGCGATGCATTGTCCAAGACTCACACAGCAGCGGTGATTCAGAGGTGCTGCATCGGAAAAGTTAGGGCTGCGTTGTAAGTCGGGTCGTTGCATCACGCACTCGGCAAGCGGTGTCCACAGCTTTGGTGCAGGCAGCACCAATTTCACAGGAAATGTGGAACGAGGTTCCGAACAACGCTTCTGTGTTGATGCATTGGTTTCTTGGTTTTCAGCACCAAACACTCACTTCCAAGGGCCCAGGACTGGATTTGGCACCACTTGGCAGAGCAGGACACACATCAGAGGAGCCCAGGTGCTGGTAGCAAGATACAGGTGAAGTCTTTGATATCCCTGAGACTTCAGAAGCAGGAGGCAAGTCCAAACAAGCTCTTGGAGAACCTTTAACAATGCAGGATGTAGAGAGTAAAGTCAAGGCCTCTCACTCCCAGGCAAGAAGCAGTAGGCAGCAGGCCAACACCGCAAGTGTCAGTCCCTCCTGGCAGCACAACAGCTGTTCTTCCTGGCAGAATGCCCTCAGTCCAGAAGTGTTCTGAGTATATGGTATCAGAGGTCCAGTACTGATACCCATTTTAACCTTTGAAGTAGGGAGACTTCAAAGAAAGGTCTTTGGAGTGCACATGATCCTGCCCTTCCTGGTCCTGCTTCGAGACACACTACAGAGGGGTATGCAGCTCTTTGTGTGGGGACAGGCACAGCACTATTCAAGTGCAAGTGTCAGCTCTTCCCTCTCACTCTAGCTCAGGCAGATTAATCAGCCTGGTGATGGGCCATCAGGATAGGCAGAGCACACCTCAGCTCACTTTGTGTGTGACTGCCTAGAGGGAATGCACAAAGCCCAGCTTTCACCCAACCCAGAAGTGTATTCTAGGGTCAGGCAGATGCACAGAATGGCAAAAAAGAAGACAATGCCAACTTTCTAAAAGTGGCATTTTCAGACCTGCAATTTAAAAATCAACTTCACTAAAAGATGTGTTTTAAAATTATGAGTCCCGAGACACCAAACTTACTCTTTCCATCTTTTCCCAATTGGAAGTTACACTTGTAAAATGTTACAAGGTAGCTCCAATGCTAACCTATGGGAGAGATAGGACTTGTTGTAGTGAAAAATTAATTTAGCAGTTTTCATCTACCAGGACATGTAAAACTCATACCTTTTAAATACACTGCACCCTGCCCATGGGACTGCCTAGGGCCTAAATTATGGGTGACTTATATTTAATAAAAGGGAAGGTTTGGGCCTGGCAAGTAGGTGAACTTGCCAGGTGGGAATGACAGTTTAAAACTGCACAGACAGGCTCTGCAGTTGCAGGCCTGAGACAGGTTTGAAGAGCTACTCATGTGGGTGGCACAATCAGTGCTGCAGGCCCACTAGTAGCATTTGATTTACAGGCCCTGGGCACATGTAGTGCACTGTACTAGGGACTTATTAGTAACCCAAATATGCCAATCATGGAGAAACCAAATGCCATTACATTTTAGACACAGAGTACCTGCACTTTGGCACTGGTCAGCAGTGAAAAAGTGCCCAGAGTCCTAAAACCAGCACAAATGAAGTTCAGCACACAGTCAAAAACAGGAGGTCAGAAGGCAAAAAGTCAAGGGAAAACACGCCAAAAGATGCCAGGTCTAACAGTTCTACTAGAGTAGGGCCAGCCCCTCAAAAAGTGGGTCCTGCTCACGGTTGTGCTCCGCAACTGCACCTTCCAAGAATTCCACTCAGGTGTCCAATTTTTTAACAAGATGGTCCAATTCACGGATTGTTTTGTTAATATCTTGGCCCAGTGATGAGAGTGCCTCTTTCTAAACTTTTGCATCAAATTGTGGAAATCGGCCTTAGTGACTGGGTGCTGGCATTTTCTTCTCTTGTGATTCACTTTCTGTGAGGTTTTCCAGGGGTGCGGCATTGCCATGTTTTTGGTTAAAGAATGCTTGCTTGATATTGGTTTCTTCAATCAATTTTTGTTTGGTCACGGCTATACTGGCAAAAACTCAACCTAGGTTGGAGGGAGATGGATGGAGTAAGCCACGCTTACTAAATTCCCATGAGCCTTAGGCAATCAAACTGGTCAGTGTAATGAGAAATCAGATCATAATGGCCCATTCAGAGCCCATGTAAACATATTCTTGGTGGGGTGGGTAGATAAGCAATTAAGGAGTTGTTTCCCCCATGCCAACCAGTGTGTCAATGTGCTCAGGGTTTTCTAAGTCCCAAACTTCATATGGCATGGATTTGAAAGCAATATAAAGGGCCGTGACTGTTTAGAGAGTCATAGGGGTCATAGATGTTGGTTCACCAAAATAACAAGGGTAGCGGAAGTGACATCACATGCCCTTTGTCTGCAATGACATCACAGGAAGTGACATTATATGACCATTCTTGACTGCCCCTCCATAACCTCTATCACCTGCCTCCCTCTTCTGTCCTCCTACCCCATCTGTCTCCTCCCCCTGTCTCTATATCATCCCTCTACTTCTCCCCATCTCGCAGCAGTTGCTGTTTCTTTCTCACCTGTCTATTTATCACTGCTTTCCCATCTATCCCACCTTTTTTCTTATTTGTCTCATTATAGCCCCTCTTTCTCTGAGTTATCTCTCACACCTGTCTGCCTCTTTATCACCTCTCATTTCTCCCTTCTCTAGCTCTTTGAATTGTCTCTTTATGATATGTCCGCCATCTTATTCTTTGCTGTCTCTCTCATCCATCCGTCTCCATCACTTCTTTCTTTTACCTGTCTCACCCTTTCTTTCTTTCACTTCTACTTTCTCTTAATCATCTGTTTTTATCGCCTATGTCTTTCCTTCACCTTTCTCAGTCTGCCTTTCAGGTGTTGATGTCTATTGCTATCACAATTGGTCTTCTCTTTGTCTGTAAGCTGTCTCTTTACTATCTCTCTTGCACATACAAACACACACAGATACCTGTCTTCATCTTTCTGTCACAGATCTGCCACTCTGCAGTGTCCTCCTCCTGTCTTCTTTCTGCTCCCCCTGGTCATCTTCCCCTACTCACTCTCTCTCATTCTGTCTCTCATTTTCTTCTTTCTCTCATCCTTCTCATAAGCTGTTTTTTTCTCTCCCCACACATGCTCCAGACAGCCAAACACATAGAGACCCCTTTTTTACATCGGCCCTCTCCACTAGGAAAATCTGCCATGAGATTATTTTTCATGCCTTCCTGAACTACAAAGTTAGCTAAGGTGCACCTCAGAGTAGTACGCCCAGTACACGAATGATGGCACCATTGACAAGTTTCATATGGTCAAATGTTGTTTCACAGTAGCCGAATGTTCCCCTTCTGAACACATTTACTCTCATAAACAGCCTGTCTAAATAACTGCTGGCTACTCAAAGTAAACAAGACTCACAAGAGCCCCCTGTTTAATTTGTGTTGCGGTTACTGCCTTTAGGACATCTGATGCCAGATGTCGCAAAGGCAGTGCCAGGGGCAGCAGGGGGCAAGTCAAGGGTCGCAGCTGCGAACCCTAGCGATCCCTAAATGACGTCCATGATGGGGGTCTGAGCGAGTGGGTATTGTCCAGAGGCCGCGTTCAACTGATTCCTCCGGTTGTGACCCAGATCTTCTGCCCATACCCCGCCAACCGGCATGGACTCCTCCACTATCAGCCCACATACCCACTTTGCTTTGTAATGGTGGGGAAGAAGCTATTTCCAACGAGTCCTCTCTCCGAGACTGGGGCCACTACAGTGAAGCAGAACTGCCTCCAGAACCACGCGTTTCAACCTATCTCCTTGTCTCGGCAGCCATCTTCTGTCCTGGTACCACAGCTGCACTGATCTCTGCCGATTCCACGTGAAGTACCAGAGTTTCTGTCTTTCAGACCACACCAAATCAGAGGTGGCTCCGAACTAGAGATTCATATGTATATATTCGCAACCAGGCCTATGAATGATCTTTTTTAGCATTTGGCTGGGCTCAGAAGGATAACATGTCAGTGGGTCCTCATCCTGGCCACGCACCCCGGCGGGTACCATTTTGGTGCTAGCTCAACTCCAGGACCAGAATTATGCTGCTTGAAAATTAACCCATGAGAGGAATGAGGGCAGTGAACTTTGTCCAGTGGCATGGACATTGACTGGGTCAGACTCGCCATTCATTCACTGGCATTTTACGCGTGGGATGTAATCAGACCTGAATGACCTGCCATGACCCAACCATGAAAGCCTCTATGACTCCATTCTGGTTATATTTCAGAATATCATAGTCAGAAATATTGCCTGACATACATATTGTGCCCAAAATATGTTTCGCGAAAATATCTTCCAATTGGGAATCGATTTTCTGTTATTAGCTTCAATGAGGCGATATTTTGCTAAACGATATTTAGAATACTATATTTATAGGATTCCAGCCAGGCCCTAGACCCTCACCATCAGCCCCTGTGGCCCAGTCAACCCAAAATGGAGGCTTTTATAACCATTCCTCTTGAACCTTAGATCTATTTCATGAGCACCTGGGGTCTTATTTATGAGGTTTTGGCACAGGGCAGTGCCGCCAGGAATCATGCTGCACTGCCCTGCGTCAAAAGAAAAGGGCAGGAATGTGCCCTATCTATGAGATACGGCGCATTCCTGACCTTTTCCCCTGCGCTGGCGCACAACGGGCTGCCATGTGCCAATGCAGGCACCCATGCACCATGGTGCAAGGGTGTCTGCGTTGTAGGGGGTGAGTGTTTTTGTGCAGGAAGGGAGACCTTCTTGCACAAAAACAATAACGAGAGGTGTTATCCTCTTTTTATGTGTGCTGCAGAATGCAGAGCACATAGAAGTAGAAAAAACAAGGAGAAATAAGAATATTTCTCCTCGTTGTGCCTCCCTAACTCCACTCCTGAGGTGGTGTTGTAATGTGACACGTTCCCAGGTTTAAGATTCCTCGTAAACCTGGGAATGCTTCAGAGTACATGGGTGTTTCGCGTGAGAACACTCATAGCAACACCCATGGAATGCCCCTTTCACGCACTGTTCTGCGTGAAAGGGGCACATATTTACAAGCCCATGAAAAGCCACGCAAAGTGGCTTTGCGGGGCCTTGTAAATATGCTGGGGCACATTGCGCGACCGGAGCATCAAAAAAGTGACGCTCCGGCGGCGCAAAAGTGCTGCTAGGGGCTTCATAAATGAGCCCCAAAGTTGGGGTTTCTGTGCTGCTCTACGGTGAAAGAGTTAGCCTAAGGAGTCAGCACGGGCTGTACAGACAGAACAGTTTTATTGCTGTACAGGTACACAGGCCCAGTCTGCACTGTGCACACCTGTGCAGAGGTACGGACCGGGAGCGTGCGTCCATCATTGCACGGACTGTGTTTTTTTTACATGAATCATAATGTCAGTGCACCACCCTTTCGATGTGGCACCTTCAACACGCAGTACAACACAATGTCTCAAGTCTCTATGGTTTAACATGTGGGGATAAATATATTTGACTTTTAAGACGTGAGGGACCTATCCGTCTTTACAAAAGTGCCTCTGAAGCCTTTGTGTAAAATATTTCTACTTTTAACTAGTGTTCCCTGCGGCGTTGTGTAAATCGAACAGGTGTGAATTGTGCAATGCAATTCAAAAGATCATCCTGGAGGCTGCAAAATACGAACTAGTGTCAGATATGTTGAGCTTTGTGAAAAGCTTCTGTTGTTTATTCTCACAATCGCCGCGCTGCATTTGTGCCTGCGCTTCTTAGGGTTCCTAGGGTTTCACCCTCCGTGGTTGCTTTGCCTTTAGAAGCGGCGGCCGTGGGCTGCGGATGCACGCTGGCGTCGACGCGGCTACTGTCCAGGGTGCTGACGGAGTGGGCGAGGCCACGTGACGCGGCCGGACACAGAGCAGACTCTGCATCCACTTCTCGCGCGCAGGCCTTGTTCAGACTACTGCGAAAGTGTAGTTAAACTAATCAATCAGTAAGGGCCCACTTTATTAAAGAACCGGTAGTAAACTGCCCTTGAAAAGTACAGCGAAGTTGCACAATAATGTTTGTTTAGGAGGTCTGCTTGTTCTGTCTCTTGTTTTCTTTTTTCCTTTTGCTAATCCCTTGTTCTGTCTTCAGTATCTATCAATACTTCTGGAAAACTGAGGAACTATACATGTTTTAAAATAAAACACCATCCCATTAAAATTATTGTTACCTTCAAAGAGCGAATGTCAATACCTGCTGTTCTGTACCTATCCATTTCATAGGAAAGTTCTCAAAACGTATTTTCCTTTATGTACTTGTGTCTGCAACCTATGTTCGTTTCTTGACTGTGCCACTTACAAATAGGGGCCAAGAGTTCCAAAACATGCCCACGCAGGGGCGTAACTATGAAGAGGGCAGCAGGATGCAGTTCCATTGTGATCGAGGGGGGGGGGGGGCGGGGTGGCACCACAGCCGAATTATAGATGTCTTTCACCACCCAACCATGAGCAGTGGGTTCCGTATTCTTTGCTTGCTCCATCACTCCGCATATTTCCCCCCGCCCCGGAGCTCTTTAGACTCGCCCACACTCAGAATGCCGGTAACATTCGCCCTACCAGGAGGTCGGTGGCAAATAAGGATCTGTGGGAGGGGTGCATTATTTAACCTCCAGCGGGAGTGGGTTGGCACATACTATGAAGTAAATGAATGTGTTTCAGTCACGTAACATCTGAGAACATTAGTTAGTAAAATGTCCCGCACCGCAGGTTTAAAGTCTGTCTCAAAGAGTAGAGAGGATGGGCTTCAGTCCCTCCCCCTCCCCCTCCCCCCCCCAGGGTCAGCTAGGTCTGCCTGTCTTCTCATGGAAAGGGACCGAAAGGCAATCCATTCCAGCCTCCAGCAAAATGCTTAGATCTTTGTGTCTTGAGAAAGGATAGAAACCAAAAGGTGAAGAGTTGTAGGCTATTTTGCCATTAGATCTTGCCTGTGAATTAAAGGTAACGTGTCCTTTTTGAGCTGGTAAATACAGCTGGCCTGCAGCTGTTTCACTGGTGCATTGGGTGTGTGCGTCCGCCTGTCAAGTCCTTCCATTGCAATTCATAGACTGTGAAGCGTCTTTTCTCCTCAGTGGAGGCCCACTGAGGTCATTTTTTTAGGCACGCCTATGGGAGCAGGGATTCTGCTGCACACACCGCCCTCCCCTCCCACATGGCCCCATGCTTGTGGGGACCATATTGATCAATGTTCCTGAGCGATAGAAATGCTTTGAAGTTGTCAATAGATTGTGAAGCCTTGTAAGATGCCATAAAAAATGTTTAATAATTTTCATAAAGTGATAATATCAACAAGGAGCACTATAGGTAACCCTGCAGGTAATGTCTAAGGGGTCATTAAAGCCCAAATTGGCTGCAACCGATGACCGCTCTAGAGTAGGCAGTTTTTCAGTCTTTTTAAATACTTTTTTTTGTTTTTTGGATCATCGGGCATGTGGTCTGTCTGTGAAGACATCATCTTCTGCAGTGGTGTGCCTGCCTTGGCGTATTGTAAACAAAGGCTACCACTGGTATGTACGGAGGAAAGACTGATGCTTTGCGGATTGCCTCTGATTGTCAGAAATATCAGCGTTAAATCATGGCCATGGTATGCCCCTGCCTCCAACCCTTCCCCAGGGCATGGAGGTGGCTAGGAGAGGTGGCAGGCCCATGGGTAGGTGCGGCCCAATGGCAGTGCCAGTTTTGATGCCAAGATTGAGCTGCCTGGTGTGAACGCCGCAGCTGTCTTTCCTTATGCAGCACAGCATGGCAGTGTGTGGGATGCAGAATGCACAGCTGCTATGTGCTGGGTGCTTCTAGAGAGCCGACTGCCTCCGAGTAATATTTACACGCTTTATGTGTGACACTTCAATGTCCAAGACTGCACTAAATCTCCAATGTTGATTTAATGTGCATTAAGGTACATGGAGTTCTATGCTTACCCCGAGAACAGTGAAATATAAATACCAAACTCCAGTGGGGGAATTTGGATTTCACCTACAACTCACACCTGACACGAGACAGCTGGAACTATCAAAATGTTCACTGTCAGGCTCCCGCATACTGACCTCTTTGTGGTATAAGAACTTGTTGTTTTCGAGTAATGTATATGAAAAATATTTATCTTATATGAAGGTCGCACTCAATTCTCAGTCAAGCTGTCTTGCATGAAAATCTGCAAGTTCTCAAATTAATACGATTTCAATTCTTGCAGATCTAACGCCAAATAAAAAAAATCTCAATTTTCAACTTGGCCCTTGTTCAGCGTCGGATTGGTAAAGCGGGCGCTCGGGCATTGCCCGAGGGGCCGGTATCCAAATTCCAGCTGTGGGCTGCTTTTTTGAGCAGCCTGGGGGGGGGCGATTCGGGCGGTTTCTGCGTTGTTGGATGCCGCCAGTGGCCCAGTGGGTACCTGAGTGGCCTTTCTGGAGGCAGATGGGCGTCCATTACCTCCCTTTTGCCAACGGGCAGAGGTGTCACTCCCTTTCTCTCGCTGGACCAGCCCATTAATATCTATATATGCATATTGAGCGGGGGGCCTGAGCAAAAGTGGCCTCACTTGTTTTCAGGTGTGTTTCACCAGTGTAAACTAATCAGTGCATTTTTTAAAACCCCCTTTTTTTAATAAAATTTCGCCGAAGCAGTGTTTTGCGAAAAGGCAATATGCAAATATGGGCCACTTTTTTTAGCGTGCCCGGGCCGATTTTTAATCCCAATCCAACCCTGCCCTTGTTACTATTTCATTTGTGATTTAAACTCTTATTTCATCTGGACTCGTCTTCATATTTGTTCCATGTGCTCCCAGTTTGTGCGGTGCCCAAGCCTGGTGCTAGCAGCTCCTACAGTCCTCTGTCTTCCTTGGCGCTGCTACATGATTTATGCTTTTCCCATTTCAAGTGCAGAGATGGCAGGGATACGATTACACGTAGATTGCCTCTGGAAACCTCTCCAGTAAGGCGTGGAATAATAATGACTCCTTCAGTTCGGCACTGTTGTGGGCTCCCTCTTGCTCCCCTCCCAAACCTCAAGCTGGCCCTCTGCCTCAGCATGGAGTAAGCTGGAGGGATTCACCCGGGGCTTCAAGTAACGTCCCATCCGCCCTAACGCAGGCGCAGCAGCAGACACCCAAATACTTTGTGGCCGGAAGAGCTCTAGATGCAGTGGTGTAACCTAGGCCCCGCATCCCCCGCGGTGAAGGGGGACACCCGAGCTCCAGGGGGCCCCTCACAAACCTCAAGCTGGCCCTCTGCCTCAGCATGGAGTAAGCTGGAGGGATTCACCCGGGGCTTCAAGTAACGTCCCATCCGCCCTAACGAAGGCGCAGCAGCAGACACCCAAATACTTTGTGGCCGGAAGAGCTCTAGATGCAGTGGTGTAACCTAGGCCCCGCATCCCCCGCGGTGAAGGGGGACACCCCAACTCCAGGGGGCCCCTCAGCACAGTACCCTGGCCTGAGAACTCCTGACCGAGTCCAGAGGGGGCCCCTCCATGTACTTTGCAGGGGGGAGGGGGGCTCAAGTTTAGTCACGCTACTGTCTGTATGCTGTGTTACAAAACTCCTCTCCCCTGCTTCCTGTCCTGTGATGCTTGGCTCCGGAGCCATGTGTCCAGAGCTGGTGGCTCTGCTGTCACTGTCAGCATCGGATTAGAGGGGCCAGATTCTCCTAAGTATGTCTCTTCTCAGTTACGCAGCTTCCGGGGCACAAGGAAGACTGAAAAATCTTAAATAACACAACCACTAGATTTTTGCTTCACTAAAACATTTAAGTCACCCCCACTACACTCAGTCGACAGCTCACTGAATCCCCAATCCTCTCTGCTTGATACAGAAAACGTCCCAACCTCTTCACAAATGTGTTTCATGGACGCTCCTCCATAATTCATCGACGCCCTTAACGCATCTCTAAGTGGGGGGCGTAGTTTCCTTACCCTTCAAAATTGTGAAAATGTGAGATTTCTGAAAAGAAACTGTTGTCAGCCCCCCATTTTGGGGCATTGCAGCTGTTCGATCATCTTACCAAGTCCTTGAAACCAAGAGACATACCTGGTACAGACCCACACGCCTTTCTCGACCACCACCAGCCACTCATGGCCACATCCCCCTGATCCTCCACCAATGTCCAAGATAGAACCGAGCCTGAGGATAGTTCCGGACAGGAATGTGCACTATTCTGATGAAAGCACGGGTCCAAAAATATAAAAAGCCAGAACTGCAAAAAGGGAGGAGAGACACAGAAACGCCAAAGGCAGCGCGGACAGTAATAGAAACTGAAAAACACTGCACATGACCAACATATTATTTTTTGTAGTATTTATATTGTAGGCTGACAGACGGTTCAACGCAAAGTGCAAAATAATGCAGAACAGAAATAGAAATGAAAAAACACTGAATATGACCAACATTTCTTTGTGATTTGTGAATTGTTAATGGCACCACCCTAGCAACTTGGGCCGGAAGCGCTTAACAAACAGAAATGATAACAAAATGGGCATCAGACCAGGAAAGCTAAAGATGTGATATGACTCAGTACATCTGGGAGGGTCCTGGAGCCGCAGAAGATCACATAATGCCAATGAGATGCATGCGTATGCCGAACACCACAGGTGGCTCTACCATTTCTCTGTCAATAAGTGTCACTCTGTTGCCCTTTTGAAAACGAGGCTAGTTTAATTTGCATGTTCTATCTCGGCGGTGCATCTTGGCGTGATGGACTCCAACATTGCTCTCCGTGGGGCTTCTTGTTTCCAAAGAAATACCTGAACATCACCCCTAATTCTTCAGGACCATACACAACACTCCTTGGCACAAACAAACATAAGAGCAGGCAGTTGCAGCATCGCAGTCCCGGGCGCCATTTCACTTAGCACATCTCACATCTGATGATTGCATCAGTTTATGTTTCTTTTTAATGCCCTTAAAGGCACTTCAGTTTCTGGTTTGTGGAAACACTCTTGCATTTCATTGCCTATAATGATACTTTTACCATCTGTTAGGAAAATGTAAACTCTGTGGCATAGGATTTCAAGGTGACCGCAGGCGGATCAGTATCCTCAACGCCATTGCTGTCAAAAGGAAGCCATGGTCCCTTTTGAAAAAAGGGGAAAATGGGCCCCTTGACTGATGTTTTGGTAGCAAAATATAGCAATATTTAGGGTTCAGTTGGCCATTCATGCCCCAGTGCCATTGCACATGCTGGCACCATAAATGGGTACTCCAAGGCCTGTGACATGAGCCTTTCACCACCTGAGGCGTGATTCTCCATATCCTACACTGCCCATGCTCTATATTGGTGCCACAGAACAGCCATGTAAAGCATGTTTGTGTATCTCTTACCAAGGGCATCGTGCCTGTTGTGTACGGATTGCTAAATCTACCATTGCATCTTTCCCTTCACCCCGTCTACAACTCTTCTCTCACATATTAGAGAGACACACACACACACACGCACGCACGCACACACACCACTCCCCCCCACTTTCCCCCCCATAACATGCCTATTATTATAAGGACTGGCTATTGACCATAATGAAGTATGCGATTACTATTCTAATTCCACACGCTCTTTGATAGTAGGGCAGGTTATAAAGCAGACTGAGGCAAATCTAACTGCGCTTTTAGTTTTTTGATACACTCACTCAAAAGAACTTAAGCACACAGCTGTGACCGGTCCTCACAAAGCACTGGTCCTCACAAAGATAGTGTTTGTCTGGTTCTGACAAGGTTAACCCATGCTTTGAGGACCAGGCCGGTCCGCATAGTGTGGGTTATACATGCCCACACACACTCTCTCTCTCTCATATATTCAAACATGCACACTTAGCCGGATTTGAATGGCATGGCCTCGCCACTGCCTGTTCTGCTGCAAGGCATGGCCCTTGGCAACAGCATAAGCTGCTGCAAAGGATGTCTAGTTGCCACCGCCCAGTTACGCCCAGTCGACATGGGTGAAATATGGCGCCAGACAAGCATCCCAGACAGGAGGCAAGCACTTCCTCAGGATGAAGGCATTCTTGGGTAATGACAAGTGCACACAAACATTCACTGCAGTGGTACCTGAAACTTAAATGACAGCCCGACAGTAAAATAATGTGCCCCAGCGAGTGAATGTAGAACCAACCCCCGTGCCAATTAAGGCAGTTATTCACAGACACTGTTCAAATGGTTGAAACATCTCTCAGATCACAAGCATACACGCACATTTGGGGCCAGATGTACGACCCTTACATTTTGCGACTCGCAAATTGCGTCGCTTTGTGACTCGCAATTTGCAACTCGTAAAATGCGATTTACAACAGTGTCTCAGACACTGTTAGCGATTCCTAATGTGGTCGCAAATTGCCAGCCTTATTAATATTCATGAGGCAGGTGCTATTTGAGACCCCATTAGGAATGGCTGGCACTCTCAGGGATGGTGGCCTGATGGGGTCAGCAGACCACCATGTCTGTGGCTACATTTTTAAAGGAAAACGGGCTGAATTTAAAAAGGAAAAATGAAACGTTTCTGTTTCATTTTTTAAGAGCAGGCAGTGGTCCCTGGGATCACTGCATGCTCTTAAAAAATGTTTTCGTACACACTCACAAAGGGGATGGGGACCCCTTCCTGTTTGCGAGTGGTTTACCACCTACTTGAAGTAGGTGGTAAACTGTGACTGCTTTGTGACCACAAATGCGGTTGCAAAACAATCGTACACTCTATTGTGACTCGCTATTAGGAAGGGCGCCCCTTCCTAATAGCGAGAGTCGCAAACGCTATTTTGCGAGTCACCGACTCGCAAAATAGCATTTGTACATGCCAGGACCCTTTTTTGCGGTCGCAAACGGGTTGATTTCCCGTTTGCAACTGCAAAAAATGGTCGTACAGCTGGCCCTAAATGTCAGAAAGCTGGAACCGTTGAAGGGCCCTGGTCAAAAAAAGTAATCTGTCCCTGAGCAAAAGAAAGAATAACTTAAGCAAGAATTATCAACATGAGTGTCAGACAGGAAGACCCACCCGTTCTTTCCATTTCCCTGTGTCATGGCGCAGGGTCTTGTAGCCCACTGGAATAAAGCATCCCCTCTGTTTAACCCAATAGCCATGGGTTCAAATCCAGGAGGAGTCACTCACTGTTTCATCCTTCATGGGCAACAGTAGCCATCTCCTATGTGCCAGTAGTGCCAATAGACCCCTGAGGGCTGAATGTGCGCTCTATAAATACATACATATAAATATATTATCCACCACCTTAGGTCCTCCACGCTGTGGTCATGTGCCCCTTACGTGCCCACCATGGAGGCTGACTCATTTCACTTTACATGCTGAAGTCAGGCCTTCATAGGCCGGAAGCAATTAGTTGGAGGTAAGTATTTCTAAAAGTGGTACATGAGAGCCCAGCAGAGCCACCTAAGCATCATTGTAAGGCAGAACAGGTCGCTAGCCGGACTGGCACAGGTAAGCAGTGACTTAACAACGTCTAACTCCATGGGGGTTGGGTGGGGTGAAGTGAGATATGGAACACCAAAGGAGTTTATTGGGCAACAATTCACCAGTGTTCAGTGCGCAACCAAAGTTATTTACTTAATAAGCGCTATGAATTATTTCACTAAACATAATAACAATATGTTCAGATGCTAAAGCCATCGTCTAGTACTACTAACCATTTCTGAGATTCGACTTGACATGGGTTGGAGGCAATGGGAGGTAACCGTGAGAATGGGTAAAATGAGGAGCAATATTCTACTATGTTTTGAAACCAAAGTTAGTCATTTGCTGCACCTAAATCTCAGGGTTCTATTCCGCGTCCTAAGCAAGGTCCCTTGTAAAGATCTGAAGAGTTCTCGGTACAAATGTTTATTGTTATTTGTGGCCCCCGAAACCTCCTGCACCAGTAGGTGAGCAAGCAGTTCCAGAGGTGTAACACTATCTCACCAGGGAAGCTTTCTCTGCGGGACCTCGATGATTGTGCTCACATAGTGTCTTCGAAGCACTCTAGGGCAGTTTGAACATTGAACTTTGAGAAGCCAAAATGTGGGCTTTGGGCGCTCTTGGCTTGAAGAGATGGCAGTGTTGGCTGTCTCCCCACAAGAACTGGGGCACAGCACCTTCTCCTGGTGTGGGCTTTCTTTGCCCTGGTGCATCTCCTCAACTCGAAATAACTCAAGACTGCACTCTGGGCAGCAAAGGGATATTTGATTCAGAAGAAATTACACTTGGTGTAACTCAGTGGGTAGAAAGTCAACTCCGCTGAACTCTTTCAGAGTCAAACGGTGTAATAAGGCCGCTTCCCCGGATTATAGTTAACATGGCCAAGAAAAGGGTGCTGGACTGGTTGATGCAGCAATGCAGTCCCTTTGCTGGACAGGTTCCTGCACTCATCATCCGTTCACTGAAAATGAAGTGGGCCAGGGCTGGAATTTGTTCGCTTTTTCTGCTGAGTATATAGGTCTGTGCAGTGGTCAGAGTGGTTTCAAGCCAACATACATGAACTACACTGTTGTGTGGTTGGTTACTCATCTTTATGCTCGAACCCATTCTCCCTCGCTATAATTGTGTCATTCAGCCCAATGGATGGCAATTCTAGCACAGAGACACCCAATCCCACACAACTGTATCTTTCTTGTATGATGTCATTCATGCAACTTCTCCTCTCACGGGATAGTGTATTTTAATGTTTACGCAACAACTGCCTCCAAAGTTGGAAAAAGAAAATGCCTCCAGATTTAGAAAAATAAAATGCTCACTGGAAAAAGGCAAGGGTCGGGATTCTCCTTTTTTGCTCTAATAAATATGTACATCCTGTATCATGGGCACCCGAGTGTCTGCAGCTGAGAGGGTGTGAGAGTTGCTGAGATTCTAACAGCAATGCCCCTTGGTGAAACAAGGTGTGTGGCAACCGTGTTAGGCAGTCCACCTGGTCCTGCCGACTGTTGCGAAGACATGTCCCTGCTGACCCCACAGTCCCTTCAACAGTCAGGCATTTCTCAAAAGTACCTTCCTTCGGGTGCCCAAGCAATCTCTCTATTAATGACAACTTATCTTTAGAGCTCAATGGGCTGTCAGGCGGCAGTCTCCAGACTTACAGCTTCACAATATGTAAAGAAAAAAATATTGTAATATTCAGATAGCTGCCACGGACCAACGACCAAGGCGTATAATCATGGGGAGGTGTATCTCATTTGACAAAGGTATACACTTTGTATTCCCAGCTTACAGACTTGAAAGGAATCCCTGAAGCCTCATATCAGAATTGCATTAAAAAGTCACTTAAGTTTACAGAATACGAATTGAATTGCTACCAAGTCAACCAGAAAAAGTTATAGAGAACACGGCCGCTGTGCTGCTCAGGGTTTTCTTTCTCATACTAGCAGCAGACCTATTCCCCATAAAACATCTCTAACGTGCCCATAATGGTCCCTTAGAACACTCCTTGAGATTCCGCAAGGGAGCCCAACAACAGCTCAGCCTTCTTTATAAATGTAAAAGATTGTCTTACTTTCCATTTACTCAGCCAGACTAATTCCTGACGGGTTGATACTCTTATTCATAGAACTGTCAAGTAGCTACTTGGCAGATCACAACCATTGCATTATCACATTAAAACCTTATATAGACATGTCAGTGAGATGCAGGGCTTCACCAATAGGGTAAACCCTGATTCATCTGCTACTCCTATCCTCAAGAGAGCCAGCACTGCAGGCGGAGATCTGAAGGTCATATTGACTTTCCCTCTACTAACATCCTGCAAATTCTCCAGCTATCTCATCACATTAGCAACAGCAAATTAATGTGTTACTGACTTCTGTACCGAAGACATGAAATAGGAATTGGTGTCTCTGCCTGATTACATTAAGGGACTTCACTCTCTGGGTCGATTTTTTACAGGTTACCATTGGTACTACCTTTGTTGGCATTGTGGCTAGCCCTCAAATCCTTGCAACCTCAAAATACTGATTGTCCATAAAATGTCTCTTATTCCACATATCATAAAAATCATGCATTTTCTCTCCACCAGGGAGAAAGCCTCCTTTATCTCTGAATTTGGCCTCCTTAGACACTCAGTAGCAATAATAACCAATGATTTAGCAAATTTCTAAAAAGCCAAAGGTGCCAACTCGTGAGGTCTGGGATCCAAGCCGTTTTGAATCTAGAGCTGGCTATTCTATTCCCATTTTCCTTTCTTCCCCTACTTTGTCCCAGTCCTCTTTGCATTTGCTTTTGTCTTGGCCCTCTTCTCTTTGATGGGTTGTGGAGACACATTCAGGTGGGATGTAACATAATATAAATCACATATAAGACAACATTTCCAGCTTTAGATCTAGTACACATGGCCACACAGTTGTCATAGCCTTCTAAAGAAATGTATCCCTAGCCTCCTGCAACAAAAAAAGGCCACTGGACAAAAACATAACATGGACCCCTAAATCCCAGTCTCCATGCTCCAAGCAACCACCACTTCAACAATGCAACCTCTTATTGAGCCCATTATGTTAAAACCCTCACACCAGGTCATTTTGAATCCTCTTGTGACCCTTCAAGCATACCACAAGGACCCAACCTTAACTGCGCTTCCCTAATAACTGAATATGTCCACAAAACCACAACAGTTCTACCCCAACCATGTCTTCACAACAAAAGTGCAAAGTTCAAAAGAAAAACTAGATGCATCAACCCAAAGCAGGAGAAACGGCAAAAGAAAAGAAAACATCAATAATCACTTCATCAAAACCAAAGGCTCCATTGACAAATTCAAAAGTGACCAAAGAGAAACCTATACTCACTTCCTCTTACTGACATATCACTTGGTCCTCGTGTCTGTTATCACTTTAACCCATGCACTCATCAATGAATATGCACATATAATAAAAGCGATTAATCAGCAACATCTTACCTAAGACCATCAATATGGACTATCACATCTCACTGGAAGATTGTTTAGCTGGGTTGAGGGTCTGCATAAAGACCTGCAAGGCACAGGTATGGGTTCCAGCAGAGCTAAATCAAATATCATCCTTCATAGATGGAGGCGACTGGCAGGCCACAGATTGGTGTCATCGCGGTGTGATTCCTGGCCCCTGTGTTGGCCCATTGCTACCTAAAGACTGCCTGGTTCCCCCTTATGTGGACCAACCCTATGCAGCTGTCTTCACTTCTCCTGCTCTTCGAATCTTGGATGTTCCATGACTCTGCACTTTTGTGGGGCTGCAGCCTAGTATGGCCTAATGGGGCATCTTAAATCTGCCAAGAAGAGTTCTGCTATTACGACCACTGCTCAGGGATTCCATCCTGGGAACACTGCCCTGCGCTTTGTCACTCAGCTGGACTCTCACCAGCCGACCATGACAGTCCCCTCTGACAAACTGGACCTGATCTTTGTGGTGGTCCATGACACCGAGCCGCAATGAAGGTTTAAAATTGATGCGATCTCCATAGTCATTAATCTTCATCACGACGATCATTGCAAAACTAACAACAAGTTAGCAAGCTATACAGGAACTCCGTCCTCAATGTGATGAGATGGCTGCACGCATTCTGGGACCCACTGACAGAATCAGGCTTTTAAAAGGCTGCACTGAAGACACTTAAGGCCGATCTAGGCACAAGAACCTCCAAATTATTGGCATGCCACAAGACACAGAAGGTCCGAACTCCACCTTCTATATAGAACGATGTCGCAGATCTAAGGTCGCCCCTAAGGTAGTGTATGTGGTGGAACATGCAGCCCGGGTTCCTACTAGATAACCTGTCCCTGGTGCCCCCCCCCCACCTCCCCATGCCGATTATCACTAAGCTGTTGAACTACTGTGATCTCATCCTGCAGAAGGCTAGAAACAAGTGCCCCATCACTGTTGGTGCCTCCAATGTTTCAATTTTTCCGGATTTCACCATGGCGGATCAGCAGTGTAGAGCTTCCTTTTTGGTAGGCTTGGAGGAAGCTTTAATTGCACTGAAGTAATCGGAGTAATTTTGGTAATTTTCCATTACTCTTAATGTGAAATTACTGAAAATTACAAAATTATGCCAATTTGTGTAATTATAAGTAATTTGACACAAAAATCATGCCGCAGGAGCCCAGGAACAACAAACTTAGCAAGTGCCGGGGGCTGCAGGGTGCTGCTTTTAGGATTTGCTGCATTTAGCGCTATTTCATTAGCACAAAATGCAAGCTCAGGTCCATACTGGATAAAATGGCGCATTTTGTGCAAAGAAAATAGCACTAAATGCTGGGTTATGCTAATTGCATAATTTCACTTAATCTTGTGTAATTTTGCTGTAATTATGCATAATTACACTACAGCAAACTACTTAAGTTATGCCCACTCATACTGTTTGTTGGACCTGGCATCCTTGCCGTGGTTTCCCCTGACTTTTTGCCTCTACCTCCTGTATTTTTGACACTGTGCTGGAATACGTTTTTGCTGGTTTAGATGCTTTGGGCACTTTGCCACTGCTGATCAGTGCCAAAGTGCAAGTGCTCCCTGTGTAAATTGTTATTATGTTTGGTTATCCATGATTGGTATATTTGTTTTACCAGTAGGTCCCTAGTAAAGTGCACTGAGTGTGCCACGGCTGGTAATTCAAATGCTACTAGTGGGCTTGCAGCACTGATTGTGCCACCCACATGAGTAGCCCTAAAATGATGTCTCAGGCCTACCACTGCAGTGCCTGTGCGCAGTTTGTTAACGGCCATGTTGACCTGGCCAGTGTACCCACTTGCCAGGCCTGACCCTTCCCTTTTCTTACACATTGGACACCCCTATGGTAGGCCCAAGGTACCCCCCGGGCAGGGTGCAGTGTATGTGAAAGGTAGGACATGTACTAGTGTGGGTAACATGTCATGATAGTGAAATACTGCCAAATTCGTTTTTCACTATTGAAAGGCTATCTTGCCCACAGGACAAAATGGGGAATGCTGTGTAACATGCTTACCTGCATATCTTCCCATAGGAGCAAGGTAGAAAATTGGAGTCTGGTATCCCTGAACTCAGGATTTAATAACACATCTTTTAGGAAGGATGGTTTTTAAATTCTGTGTTTGAAAATAGCACTTTTAGAAAGTGGCTATTTTCTTGTTCAACCTTTCTGTGTGCCTCTGCCTGTTTGTGGATTGACTGTCTGGTTTGAGAGTGACAGGGGCTGGGGTGGCTCCAGGAGTCTGGGTGAGTCAGCACTAGGCTGAATAGACCTAACTGCATTTGGAGTGGTGGGAGGAATAGCACCTGGGCCTGAATAGGGCTGTGCCTGCCTTCCACAATGCTGGCTCCAACTCCTGCGGGGTGTCTGATGGCCCTGGCCCACACTCACAAAGGAAGAAGATGTGCACTGGCAGAGTGCACCCAGAACTGGTTTGGACTGGGTCCAGGACCCCTCACACATAGAGAACAAAGACTTTTGGGGTATAAATATGAGAGCTGAAACCCCTGAAAGTTAGACTACTTTGGAATCAAGAAGGAACCTTTGCTGAGGAGAAAAGCTGAAGAGCTGGAAGAGAAGTACTGCCCAAGTGTGTCTATGGTTGGCCTGCAGTTGCTATTTCTGCCAAAGGAAGGAGAAGGACTTTGTTGTGTGCTGTGTCCAACTGAAGAGAAGTCTCCAAGGGCCTGAGAAGAGCTGGCCTCCTGTTTCTGAAGTCCCAGGCACAAAAGGACTTCACCCCCAGCTCCATGAACTTCCTTGCTGGGAGTTCCAGTTTGCCAGGAGGGTCTGTAACTGTGTGTGAGGCCTTTTTGCTGGTGGGAGCTGGAAGCGCGACGCAACGAGAGAGAAGTATGACGCCGCCGCAGCAGCCGCTGTCGCATCATCGAGGAAGCGTGTCGCCGCTGCTGCTGTTCGCCGTCGCATCACCGGAGAAGCGTGCCGCCACCACAGAGGGTGCCGTCACATCACCGGAGAAGCGTGTCGCAGGGCCGTCGCATCGCTGAGGAAGCGCGCCGCCGCAACACCAGAAAAGCGTGTCGCCATCACCGAGGGTGTTGTCGCATCACCAGAGAAGCGTGTCACAGGGCCTGTCGCGGCTCAGAAAATCACAGAGTTCGCCGCACGGCCGTCGGGCGTGCACGCATCGCCTCCACGTTGTTGCATCGCAACAAAGACGCATTTTGTCGCATCGCACCGGATCATCGCAACGCATCGAGGTGCCATCTTGTCGCATCGGAACCGGAGCGCAGGAAGAATCGACGCATCACCTTCTCTGCGCCCCTTTTGTTTGATTTGCGTAACGCATCCCAGGTACTTTGAGACTAAAGTGTCGCATTCATCATCTACAAGTTTATTTTTGCAATAACCCTTTTTAAAGACATTCTACTGAGTTTCTGTATTTTGGATTTTCGTCGTTTTGGTCTTGTTTAGTTTAGATAAAGATATTTTATTTTTTCTAAACTGGTGTGGTGTCCATTTGTGGTGTTTTCACTGTGTTACTGTGAGTGTTGGTACAAATACTTTACACATTGCCTTTGGGATAAGCCTGTCTGCTCGTGCCAAGCTACCAAGGGGGTGAGCAGGGGTTATCTAAAGTGTGCATCCCCCTTACCCTGACTAGAAGCAAGGGTCCCTATTTGGTCAAAGGTACCTACCTCTGCCATCTAGAGACCCCCAGTTCTAACATTGGTGGTCAGCGGTGAGGATTTGAACTTGTATTTGTACTTGACCCACAGTAATTAGTGTACATCACTAGATTAGTGCAGACCACTACGCAACCACATACTGTGTTTTATTTTTGGTTCTATTTTTGATCTGATCCTTGAGTCATCCACGTATCATGTCTCTAAATGGTAAAGCAGCAAGTGAGAAGGCAGAATTGGAGTTTCACATTGAGGATTTGTATTCCTACAAGGTAGATCAACTCAAACAATTTTGCAAAGATTTGGGATGTCCCACAAGGAGTAGCGCTAAGAAGGATGAGCTACAGAAGGCCTTAAAAGCCTGGTGGGAGGCCAAAGGAGCTGAAGAGGGAAATGATACAAATATGGATGAGGATGAGCAAGGGGATGGGTTCGGGCCACAGGATTTGCCTGTGCCAAGAGCAGCCTCCAGGGCTGGCAGCATCAATTCCGCGGGGAGTCTCTCCCGGGAAGAGCGGGAAGAGAAGCAGAGGATCAGAGATCATGAGTTAGAAGTCATGAGGCTCAAGATGAAGCAATTGGAAATGGAAAAAGAAAAGATGGCAGAGGAGAGCAAGAACGCTCGTGCCTTGGAAGAAAATAAATTGCTTTTGGCTCATGAGTTGAGCATGAGGGAACTGGACATTAAGGCCAAACAATTGGAGTCCAGTTCAAATGGTGGCAGCGCACAGCCAGTGCATGGGGCTAAGGTGTACATACCCAAGGATTTAGGGCAGAATTTCCAAAAGGGAGAGGGTATTTATGCATGGTTTGAGTCATATGAGCTTGCATTGAGGATGAATGAGGTGCCTGAGAAGAACTGGGGGGCGGGCCTATGGAAACACTTTGAGGCTCCTGGGAGGGCGGTTTTACCACCCTTAGAGAAGGAGGGTGCCCTGACCTACGCCAATATGAAGGAGGCCTTATGCCTCAAGTATGGGCTCACCCCTGAACAGTACAGAGTGAGGTTCAGGAACTTCAAGAAGCATGATTCAGACACTTGGGTTGAATGTGTGAGGGTGTACATGAGTGCACTGGAAGGTTGGATAAAGGGCAGCAAAGTTACTGATTATGAGGGGTTGTACCATCTAATTAGTTGGGAGAACTTGAGCAGTCTATGTGTTCCAGAGCTGCACCAGCATCTTTTGGACAGTAAGTTAACTGATCCCAGTGAGCTTGCTAAGGAGGCGGACCACTGGACCAGCACCAGGGTCCACAAGGGGATTGTGGGTACCACAGCCAAAGGTGGGCAAGGTCACCAGCAGAAGAGTGGGGGGGACAAAGGTAACCAAAAGGAGTTCTATAAAGGGCCCCAAAACAGTTTAGAGGGAAAGGAGTCCCAGCCCCCCAGCCTAAGACATCACAGCCCCCTAAGGGCGGGCGTCCCATGCAGGGTCCCCCCAGGTGTTACTCATGTGGTGAGAGAGGCCACATTGCCCCTAAGTGCCCCAAGAAATCCCAAGCACCCACTGGTGCTCAGTCACCGGGTTTAGTGAGTATAGCTTTGGGGGAGGAATTAGTTTCCAGTGAAGGGGAGGAGCAAGCAGTTATGACCCTTGTCTCTTTAGGAGACAGAGAGATGGTCCAGGAGACCTACCTGCCTGAGAACACTAAAAAATACAGGCAGTGGGTGACCATCAATGGGAGGAGGGTGGAGGCTCTGAGAGACACAGGTGCCAGCGTGACATCTGTTAGGTGTCAGTGGGTGTCTGAGGAGCAGGTCATTCCCAATGCACTTCACCCTGTAATTGCAGCGGACAACTCCATGCGCCTCTGCAAAGTGGCACTAGTTCCCTTTGAGTGGGGGGGTCTCAGGTTCCTTAAAGGTCGTTGTCAGTCCATCCATGCCTGTAGACTGTCTGCTGGGAAATGACCTGGAGAGTTCCCCATGGAGGGAGGTGGAACGCCAGGCTCATTTGGAGATGTTGGGTCTGCATGAGTGGGTTTGTGTGACCACTCGGTCAATGGCAGCCAGTAGGGGTAATCAAGCGGACCTGAAGCCTGAAACAGTGGCCCAGGGACCTGCCAGGAAAAGGAAGGGCAGGGGGCGTGGGAAACCAGCCCCCACAATTCCCACGGTCCAGAAGGAGGCAGAACCTGAGGGGGATGCCCTGGAACCTACAGGGGAACAGGTAGCCGAACTGGGAGACCTGCCTGAGCTGACCCATTGGCAGCAGGAAGGAGGTCCCTCCAGGGAGGAGTTCTGCAAGGCGCAGATGGAATGCCCTTCTCTCAGTGGTATGCGGCAACAGGCTGCAGACCAGGCGGCAGGTGGCGAGGCCAAGACTCATCTCATCTACTGGGATGAGGGATTACTCTATAGTGAGCCTAAGGTCAATGAGCCCAGTGCAGCCTGTGTGCTGGTGGTACCCGAGCGCTTCAGGACCTTCCTACTGGAGCTGGCTCATGACGTGCCTCTCGCAGGACATTTGGGGTGCGACAAGACCTTTCAGAGGCTTGCCACCCACTTTTTCTGGCCCCAAATGAGGAAGCACGTCAGTACACACTGCAGGATTTGCCAGACTTGCCAGGCAAGTGGCAAAAGTGGAGGGAAGTGTAAGGCTCCCCTCCAACCCTTTCCCGTGGTGAGCACCCCTTTCGAGCGGGTGGGCATTGATATTGTGGGGCCCCTGGAACCCAAGACAGTCTTAGGCAACAAGTTTATCTTAGTCTTGGTGGACCATGCCACCAGGTACCCGGAAGCTGTCCCTCTCCGTACAATCACAGCCCCCGTGGTGGGCCGTGCATTGATGGGGATCTTTTCCCGCGTGTGGTTCCCCAGAGAGGTGGTCTCCGACCGGGGTACCAACTTCATCTCGAAGTACATGAAGTCTTTGTGGGAGGAGTGCGGGGAACTTACAAGTTCACCACTCCTTACCATTCTCAAGGGAATGGGTTGGTTGAGAGATTCAACCGAACCCTGAAAGGCATGATAATGGGCCTTGCAGAGCCCATGAGACGGAAGTGGGACGTCTTTTTGCCATGCCTGTTGTTTTCCTACAGGGAGGTACCCCAGAGGTCCTTAGGGTTCAGTCCCTTTGAACTCCTGTACGGTCACCCTGCGAGAGGACCTCTGAGTCTGGTGAAGGAGGGTTGGGAAAAGTCCCCTGGTAAGACCCCCCAGGATGTGTTCAGCTATGTGCTGGCCTTCAGGAACCAGACTCAACGCTTCAGGAAACTCGCTCAGGCGAATCTGGAAGCCAGCCAGGAAGAAATGAAAAGATGGAACGACCAGAATGCCACTCTGGTCGAATTTCAACCTGGGCAGAAGGTGTGGGTGATGGCACCAGTGGAGTCCTGTGCGCTCCAAGACAAGTGGACTGGGCCATATGAGGTGGTGGAGCACAAGAGCGATGTAACCTATCTGGTTGACTTGCAGTCTCCCAGGAACCCTTTGAGGGTCCTACATGTGAACCACCTCAAGCCACACTTTGAGAGGTCTGATGTGACAATGCTCCTTGCTACAGATGATGGAATGGAGGAGGAGAGTGACCCTCTTCCTGACCTCCTGTCAGCCCAGGAGCAAGATGGGTCACTGGATGGGGTAAACCTCTCGCCTACCCTGACCCCAGAGCAGCAGAGGGACTGTCGCCATGTGTTGGGTCAGTTCGCCTCCCTGTTCTCCCTGACGCCAGGAGTCACCGATTGGTGCATCCATGATGTGGACACTGGGGACAGTCTACCTGTGAAACAAAAATTTTACAGAGTAGCTGACAAGGTCAGGGCCAGCATCAAGGAAGAAGTTTCCAAGATGTGGGAGCTAGGGGTAATTGAGCCCTCCAGCAGCCCGTGGGCTAGCCCAGTGGTCTTAGTACCAAAAGCTGCTGCACCCGGTGCCATTCCAGAACTCCGGTTTTGTGTAGACTACCGTGGGCTCAATGCAGTCACCAAGACTGACGCACACCCCATCCCCAGAGCTGATGAGCTCGTGGATTGGTTGGGCGCTGCCCAGTACCTCAGTACGTTTGATTTAACATCTGGGTACTGGCAGATTGCCTTAACTGGAGGGGCCAAAGAGAGGTCAGCGTTTTCAACACCAGAGGGGCACTTCCAGTTCCGCGTCATGCCCTTTCGGTTGAAAAACTCCCCTGCCACCTTCCAGAGACTGGTCAACCAGGTACTGTCCGGGCTGGAGGAATTCAGCGCCGCTTATCTGGATGACATTGCTGTGTTCAGCTCCAGTTGGTAAGAACATTTGCAACACCTCTGTGAAGTGTTGAAGACTATGCAAAGGGCAGGCCTCACTATCAAGGCCAGTAAGTGCCAGATAGGGCAGGGATCTGTGGTGTACTTGGGACACCAAGTAGGGAGCGGCCAGGTGGCGCACCTACAAGCAAAGATTGATACCATTCTGGCTTGGGAGCCCCCCAAGACCCAGACAGAGGTGAGAGCCTTCTTAGGTCTCAACGGGTATTACAGACGGTTTGTCAAAGGGTATGGCACCATTGTTGCCCCCTTGACAGAGCTGACTTCAAGGAAGCAGCCCAGAAAGGTGATCTGGACCAATGCCTGCCAGACCACGTTTGATGCCCTGAAAGCTACCATGTGCACGGCGCCCATGCTCAAGGCTCCTGATTTCTCCAAAGAGTTTGTGGTGCAGACAGATGCTTCAGAGCATGGAGTGGGAGCAGTACTCTCACAGTTGAATGACGAGGGCTTGGACCAACCCGTAGCTTTCATTAGCAGGAGGCTACTTCCCAGGGAACAGAGGTGGAGTGCAATTGAAAGGGAAGCTTTTGCTGTGGTCTGGGCGCTGAAGAAGCTAAGGCCCTACTTGTTTGGGACTCACTTCCGGGTTCAGACAGACCACAGGCCCCTCAGATGGTTAATGCAAATGAGGGGTGAGGAACCCAAAACTGTTGAGGTGGTCCATCTCCCTACAGGGAATGGACTTTACGGTGGAACACCGCCCTGGTACAGAACACGCCAATGCTGATGGTCTGTCCAGGTTCTTCCGCCTTAGTGATGAGAACTCCCAAGAGGGTGGGTAGTTCTCCCCACTTTTCAGCTGGAGGGGACACGTGTTAGACCTGGCATCCTTGGCGTGGTTTCCCCTGACTTTTTGCCTCTACCTCCTGTATTTTTGACACTGTGCTGGAATTCGTTTTTGCTGGTTTAGATGCTTTGGGCACTTTGCCACTGCTGATCAGGGCTCCCTGTGTAAATTGTTATTATGTTTGGTTATCCATGATTGGTATATTTGTTTTACCAGTAGGTCCCTAGTAAAGTGCACTGAGTGTGCCAGGGCTGGTAATTCAAGTGCTACTAGTGGGCTTGCAGCACTGATTGTGCCACCCACATGAGTAGCCCTAAATGATGTCTCAGGCCTACCACTGCAGTGCCTGTGCGCAGTTTGTTAACTGCCATGTTGACCTGGCCAGTGTACCCACTTGCCAGGCCTGACCCTTCCCTTTTCTTACACATTGGACACCCCTATGGTAGGCCCAACGTACCCCCCTGGGCAGGGTGCAGTGTATGTGAAAGGTAGGACATGTACTAGTGTGGGTAACATCTCCTGATAGTGAAATACTGCCAAATTTGTTTTTCACAATTGAAAGGCTATCTTGCCCATAGGACAGAATGGGGAATGCTGTGTAACATGCTTACCTACATATCTTCCCATAGGAGCAAGGTAGAAAATTGGAGTCTGGTATCCCTGAACTCAGCATTTAATAACACATCTTTTAGGAAGGATGGTTTTTAAATTCTGTGTTTGAAAATAGCACTTTTAGAAAATGGCTATTTTCTTGTTCAACCTTTCTGTGTGCCTCTGCCTGTTTGTGGATTGACTGTCTGGTTTGAGAGTGACAGGGGCTAGGGTGGCTCCAGGAGTCTGGGTGAGTCAGCACTAGGCTGAATAGACCTCTCTGCATTTGGAGTGGTGGGAGGAGTAGCATCTGGGCCTGAATAGGGCTGTGCCTGCCTTCCACAATGCTGGCTCCACCTCCTGCAGTGTGTCTGATGGCCCTGGCCCACACTCACAAAGGAAAAAGATGTGCACTGGCAGAGTGCACCCAGAACTGGTTTGGACTGGGTCCAGGACCCCTCACACATAGAGAACAAAGACTTTTGGGGTATAAATATGAGAGCTGAAACCCCTGAAAGTTAGACTACTTTGGAATCAGGAAGGAACCTTTGCTGAGGAGAAAAGCTGAAGAGCTGGAGGAGAAGTACTGCCCAAGTGTGTCTATAGTTGGCCTGCAGTTGCTATTTCTGCCAAAGGAAGGAGAAGGACTTTGCTGTGTGCTGTGTCCAACTGAAGAGAAGTCTCCAAGGGCCTGAGAAGAGCTGGCCTTCTGTTTCTGAAGTCCCAGGCACAAAAGGACTTCACCCCCAGCTCCCTGAACTTCCTTGCTGGGAGTTCCAGTCTGCCAGGAGGGCCTGTAACTGTGTGTGAGGCCTTTTTGCTGGTGGGAGCTGGAAGCGCGACGCAACAAGAGAGAAGCGTGACGCAGCAGCCGCTGTCGCATCATCCAGGAAGCGTGTCGCCGCTGCTGCTGTTCGCCGTCGCATCACTGGAGAAGCATGCCGCTGCCATAAAGGGTGCCGTCGCATCACTGGAGAAGCGTGTCGTAGGGCCGTTGCATCGCTGAGGAAGCGCGCCGCCGATGATCGCCGCCGCAACACCGGAGAAGCGTGTCGCCATCACCGAGGGTGTCGTCGCATCACCAGAGAAGCGTGTCGCAGGGCATGTCGCGGCTCAGAAAATCACACAGTTCGCCGCACAGCCGTCGGGCGTGCACGCATCGCTTCCACGTTGTCGCATCGCAACAAAGACGCCATTTTGTCGCATCGCACCGGATCATCGCAACGCAACGAGGCGCCATCTTGTCGCATCGGAACCGGAGCGCAGGAAGAATCGACGCATCGCCTTCTCTGCGCCCCTTTTGTTTGATTTGCGTAACGCATCCCAGGTACTTTGAGAATAAAGTGTCGCATTCATCATCTACAAGTTTATTTTTGCAACAACCCTTTTTAAAGACATTCTACTGAGTTTCTGTATGTTGGATTTTTGTTGTTTTGGTCTTGTTTAGTTTAGATAAAGATATTTTATTTTTTCTAAACTAGTGTGGTGTCCATTTGTGGTGTTTTCACTGTGTTACTGTGAGTGTTGGTACAAATACTTTACACATTGCCTTTGGGATAAGCCTGTCTGCTCGTGCCAAGCTACCAAGGGGGTGAGCAGGGGTTATCTAAAGTGTGTATCCCTCTTACCCTGACTAGAAGCAAGGGTCCCTATTTGGTCAAAGGTACCTTCTAACACTGTTTGACTGTTAAGAAGAGACTTCGAGACTTGTCCTTGAAATATGCATATTTGTTTGAATATATGTGCGGAAGACTTGTCTTTTTTCTTTGCTGTGCTAAAATATGCATTGGCCGGGATAGATCAGAAATTTAGCACCTCTTATCTTCTTTCTAGCCAGGAAAGTGGGGGCACTGACTGATGAAAACATGGGCAATACTGGCGGTCCAGGTTCCGACGCCCCGTGGAAGGCTTTCCCTTGCCGGCCCAGGCGAGGGATGGCAGTCGTTGAGACTACTGCATTTCTGTGCACTACACGAGGACATGCTACGTGTGTAACTTCTGAGGAAGACCCTGATGGTGCAAATTCCACTGTGAGCTCGACCATAGTCCCGTGGGTCACCCCACAAATGGCGGACGACCTGGTCTAGACTGGTGCTGTGGACACGGGATCCAGTATTCCTTTTGGGTTCAGGACTTTACTCTGTGGCTCTTGATATTATATGTGTTCTTGCCCTATCAGTTTACTAATCAGCTCTAGCTGTCTACTGTTCTTGTGACTACTTTGCCTTATTATCTCATTTAAATGTATCCCTGGCTGGAGCAGGCTGACCTGTGGCTGGCTCTCCCCCATCACAGTCCTCACTTTACCATCAGTTCGTGTTTTCGGCACTAACATTGTGCTTGGATGCTCTTTGTTGAAATTCCCCTGTAGGGAGTTGTTTGTAGTTTGGCTGGGTTACTACTGTTTTGTTACTTGTCAGGATGTTTTTTTATCAGGGGTTGGGATCGTTTTTGTCCTATACCGGATGGAAGTCTACTCTTATCTCGCTGGGCTCACTCAGCTTAGCTTCACAAGCCCTACGCAGTGTTGTGTGTTATGGCTACCACAGGGACACCGGGTAAATATAAGTTCATCATATGGAATGTAAGAGGAATGGGTAGTGTTAGTAAGTGATATGGAATGCAAGAGCAACTGGTTCAACTGGTGATCAACATAGCCTTTCTCCAGGAAATGCACTTATACGATAGGAAGGTTCAGACCCTGAAGCGTATGTGGCAGGGGCAGATTTTCATTACTACATATTCCTCTTTTGTGTGGGTTTCCCACCATTTGGATTCACAAGGAACCCTTTTCCATGAGGAGTACACCGGAACGGGTCCTGAAGGTAGATTCATACTCATTAGGGGGCACTTGGATGGCCTGCCGGTGGCCTTGAGCTTGCTTTATTTCTCTAGTATGAATACTTAGTCTCCCTCTCTATGCACTTTGCGTCTTGGGTAGAATTTGATTGGATCCTGGGTGGTGACTTTAATGCAGTTCTAAATATTACACTTGACCATTCACACTCCCCCCCCCTTAAGGGTATCCTTACAATTTGTAACTCTGTGGCACTATCCAACTGGCTCCATCCCTGGGACCTGATCAATGTTTGGTTTACCTGACACCCGAGAGCGGTGGATTATTCATTTTATTCCTCTGCTCATGTCCTCCATGTTCGCCTTGATGTCCTGGTTTTCCCCGCTTCTTTGCAAACACAAGTCCTCCATGGTAAATACCTGGGTAAAACCCTATCAGATCATAACCCGCTGCTTTTGAGCATTGCGTGGGGCAGAGTGCCTCCTCCAATACCTACCTGACATTTACAACCATTATGGCTGGAGGATGGAGCGTTAAAGGAAACTCTATGTGTAATTACTGCACAATATTTTCCGGATAATGCAGAGTTGGCCTTTCAGAGAGAACTTGATAATATACTCCCCGTATAATGTTGTTATACGAGGAGTCACATTATGCACTATGATTGGTGCACGGGCGTCTCTATCGGCGCACCTGGTGCGCGCTGAGTCTGCACTACTAGATATTGAGAAGAGAGCAATTACTGCCCATGACCTGTCTGAAAAGCTATCACAGAGTAAAAGCGAGCATGTTGACCTCATGGAACAGTTAAAGGTGTCTTGACGCTTATGCAGCCAGAAGCCACACAGAGACTGGTGCATCTGATTTGTCTCCATGACCCGTACTCCTCAATACACTCCATTAGGGACTCTTCTGAATCATTGTAGTACACACAAAAGGAGGATCTCAACGCTGCATTTACACATCACTATTGAGAGCTGTATTCAGCGGGCCCTTGCTATGACCAGCAGCCCTTCAGTACTTTCTGGAGGGGCTAGTCATCCCCTGAATCCCTCCTGGGGACTTTGAGGCACTTGAGGCCCCTATCTCAGAACAGGAGATCTGACAGGCAATTCAGGTCCTAGGACATGGAAAAACACCTGGCTTGGATGGCCTAGCTGTGGAACATTACACAACATATGAATCCCTCCATGCACCACTTCTGGCAACCTTGTTCACTTAATCTCTTCACTAGTAGGGCTATTGTCCTATCCATACATAAGCCCAACTGTGACCCTACGAATACCGCCTTCTAATGTCCATTATCTATTCTAAATACGGATTACAAAATTCTAAGCAAAATCCTGGCAAACTGCCTCTTTCTCATCTTACATCCGTTATTCATCCAGATCAAAATGGATTTGTTCCTCGGTGTAATACTTCCCTGAATATACACAACTTGTACCACGTCATGGAAGGGGTTTCACAGGCTTGGCCTGAGGTGGCATGTATTTCCATTGATCTTGAACAGGCGTTTGATACGCTGAGTTGGAATTATATGCTAGAGGTGCTGAAACAGTTCGGACTCGGCCCCCATCTGTTGCAATTGATCAAATTAAGTACCCCTCCCCTAAAGCCAGAGTCAAGACTGGCTGCTACATTTCTGATAGCTATTCTATCACTCTTGGGACTAGACAGGGATGCTCCCTATCCCCCCTCTTATGTGTGTTGGCAGTAGAATCGTTAGTGATGAAATTACCAGCGTTGGGTGGGGCATGGGGCAGACCCCATCATGGGGCAGGCCCCACCACTTTTAATGCTGACAACATGTTGCTGTTCCTCTGCACCTTTAACCTGGACCATACGCCCATTGCTTTTATTCTGAATGATTTTCATGCCCTCTCTAGTCTTTAAGTTAACCATACTAAGACTTCCCTTTTTCCTCTATGCCAGAGTGCGTCTCCCTGTAAACTCGGCAATGGACCGGATCATATACACAAGGTGACTCAATCCTTCAAATACTTGGGTATTAAAACATTCCATTCCTTCTTCAAAAGATTTGTTGGAGGGTAATCTTTTTTGGTACCATATGCACACTTCGAGCCTAAATTGCATTCTGGGCCACCCTACCTAAAAACAGTTATGGGACGAATAGTCCTATCTGTTATGGTGGTTCTCCGGCTCTTGCTTTACCGCTTTGTGAATCTCCAAGTGGTTATCCCCCTTAAAACTTTTAAGGAACTTGACACTCTGCTGCTTGACTTGCTGAGGGGGACAGGGCAATGGTGGATCACTTTAACTAAGCTCCTACTACCCACTGACCGCGGAGGTCTCGGAGTGCCTGACGTTTGTACCTAATACTAAGCCGCTCAACAACAATGGCCCACCTACTGGCTGACTGAACACCACCTGGCTGAGACAGGCCTCATAATGGACCAAATAAAAACTGGCATGCTGCAAGGTGCTCTCTTCCCCCATGCAAGAGGAGCTGCTTGGTTTGTCTCATGACTAGAAGCAGCACTTACCAGCTTGCACAACTGTTTGAGATATACTAAGACCACACCTGCCTATGCTCATGCAAATCCACTGTTGGGCCTCCTAGCTTGTCCGGGAATGGTCTATTTCCAGGATTTGACAAACTCCAAGAGCTCTGGATTCACTTCTGTTGGAGATATGTTCGAGAAGGGGTTTCTCATAGATTTCTTGGCCTTATCTGAATGGTTTGGACTGTCTGCAGGTGAATTCCTCACCTGATCCAGCAGACCTGGTGGACCCCATGCGCAGAACCCCCTACTCACTCTGCATTGCAAACACTCCACCCAACAGGGCATGGTAAGAAATTGACCCCTTGGATGTATAGTGGATCAGGCAACATGCAGGGTTATCCTTACAGGCCCTTAAATTTACCTGGGAGACGTTGCTCCAAATTGTCGTCAATGACAAGGAATGGCAGGCCATTTTGCAATATCCCTCTCAGATTACACGCAATGCCCGATTTAAATGTATACAAACCTTTATTCTGCATAGGACATACAGTAGTCCCCTGTAAATACAAATGCTTTTCCAATCAGCTTCCTCAAAATGCCCGTCTTACTTTTGGGAGGATACCCCTGACCTGATTCAGCCAAACTCACTATCAGATTTCTGGATCTCGCTCTTGCTTTTGCTCTCCCCTCTGTGCTGTTCTGGCACAAGTTTCTCCTACACTGGTTACAGGCTAACGGCACCTCTTTGCTTAAGGAGGAGAAACATGGCCTCAGTCGTATCCCATTCGCTGACCTCTGTGATGCCTTAGTACTTGCACATAAAGCTTTGTTTTCTAAACATGATCTTCCCCCTTGAATGGATACCCTACCATAGTCCGACGTAGAATATTGAGCCTACCACCTGCCCCTCCTGCTTGCATTCATGGACAAATTCTTTGCCTCCCCCCCATGCTGTCCCACGAAGGGATAGTGTAGTGATGATGTTCCATGCGTAGAGGTGATGAAGTAGACGTAGCCGAGTAGTGTCTTTGTAGGATATTTATTAAGTCCATAACATCAAAGGTAGCAGCCCCACCAGGAGCAGCGTGCCTGCTGCTCAGCCCATCTTCCATCTTCCAACTGTCAACACTCACACCAGCCAACCAAGCATTCCACTCATGTCCATCACACTAACATTCCACACAGAACACTCACACTGGCTGAGCAGCTAGGAACCAGGTAACAGGGAACATTATAAACACAACAGGAATATACTACAGATAGTCATGTAACACTGTGATGTTGGACATTGCGCTACCTCGAGTTTGTCCTCTGTACTGGACCAAATCATAATCATGCTAAGATGTTCTAATTTGAGCTCCCCCTCATGTTTTGGTTTAATTCCAAAGTTAATGTTTAAATTGCATCACTATGGGCTGTACTTGAACATTGCTATGTCTACTTTGTTGTAATAATATAGTGATATGTCAGTACCTATGTGGCGTAAGGATATGCAAATTTATATAGCATATTTGTATTGCACTATATGATCATGCTGAAAACAATAAAAAATGGTTGTGAAATAAAATCCTTCATTGATGGGTAGCATCTACTATTTGGCCGTCTAGTGGCAGAGTACCAAATTTTCAGCCACAATAATAATGCCGTTCCTTTACATTATAGAGTATAGAGCCATATTATTTACATATACACAAAATACAACAGTAATTCACAAAAGTCGCTCATAGTTCATAATTCTAGCTGTATTCTCCGAAGTATGCATGCAAATCTGTTCAATCAAAAGAATGTTTATTATTGCCCACAACACATACTTGAAAATGCTTCTTTATTTTTGTTTCCGGGGCAGAGATCTCCCCGTAGTAAAGTATAGGGAAAAGAAAAACACTTATTAAACTATAGAAAGGAAAAGGAAAAATGTTTTAAAGATAATATTAATGTAAATTAAGTTTATATATTTCTTTTAAATGTAGTTCAAAATTTTAAAAAATGCTAGAGCACTATTTTCCTATTTTTTAAATTAAATATGTACGTATTTTAAATATATTAAATTAAAATATTTTTTTAAGATTTATAAAAAATCCAACCTGAAGTAAAATGCTTATAATATTTAATATTCTGTATTAAAATGAACAAACCCGAAAGTATTGAGTTAATTAAAATTAATATATATTTTTTTAGATTAATTGTGTTTTAATCTAAAACGTTATTAAAATATATTAAAGTAAGTTAAAGTAAAAAAAATTATATAACATTAAATTGAATGTATGTATAGTTTTAAAAAGTTGAAATAAATTACTTAATTTTAATATTATTTTCTATGGGGTTCTAGTTTAAGTTCTTTCCTCCATTATTTTCTATGGAAGGGTGTTGCAGTACCAGCGGTTGGACATGTGTGGCACTGGACACATTCCAGGTATGAGTCAGAATACATTTATGATTTAAATCTTATATTCACATGTATCTAAGAGATAATAGTACATCGCTTGTGTGGTCTTATTCGTTATACATGTCGCATATGTCAATCTAGACAATGAGCGTCGTGGCGCTCAACATGTGGATTTCAATAACAAAGTAACATAAACTAGAAATTAACCTCAAACCCTCTCCCCCACCCCCCCAGTACTCATAGAAATGAAGTAGAGCATGCCCGCTGTATATGGAAGTAGTGATCCCCTCTACTTTTGCTTATGATTGAATTTGAGTCTGCTCGGTAAGGCGAAGGGTGCGCAAATATTTAGGGCATGTGAGCTCTAAATTCGGTGGAAAGGAGGTCGAGAAATGGACGCCATATCTCTTGGAAGGAGGTCTCAGAGGTAGTGAGTGTGGCAGATATCCTCTCCATCACCAGAATGTGCCAGAGTCTATGCACCCAACCTAAGTGTGTAGGGGTGTTGGGAATACCCCAGTGAGTGAGGATATTCTGGAGCGCTGCCCCAGTGCCAATCCCATCTGTCTGCATTTACGTTATTTGAGTGGATAAGTTAGTGGATTGGGCAAGCCCAGGACTGTGTATGCGGGAAACTGGGGTATCTGAGTATCGAAATGTGCTTCTATCTTGTCTAGGATTCGGGCCCAGTATGCTGGAAGAATCGGACAGTCGCAGAGCAGGTGCAGGAGTGTGCCTGCTGAGCCACAACCACACCAGCAATCTGGATTTCTCTCCGGGTTACCCTTATTGGGGCGCACTGGAGTCAGGTACCAGTAGGTGACGAGTTTGGTGGCTGTCTCTATGCTAGATGTGTTCCGGGCTGTGTGTTGTGGTCTATAGTAAATCTCGCCCCACTCTTCTGTAGATAACTCTCTCCCAATTTCCTGTGTCCATCATCTTTGGCTGGGTGTGAGCTGTGAAGGGGCAGGCTTTTCAATAGTGTATAAAGTTTGGAGATCAGTCGTTTGCCTGTGGTTTTTGTAACTAGCCACTTTTCATATCGAGTGAGCTGACTACCTACTGTGTGAGAGTTAGATGGATGGAGCAGCCAATGTCGTACTTGGAGATAGCGTAGCCTCTCGATCTCGGGTAGATTATATTGTTGGCGTAATTGTGGGAATGGGACAATACCGTCTTCATCGAACATGTGACCCTCAACGCGGCAGTGTTCGATGCCAGGCCTCAAATACTCCCCAATGTAGGCCCGGGGTGAAATCTCCATTCTTAAACAGTGGTGTCATTGGGGAAGGGTGTAGTGAGGCCTCGCCTGGGAGCTATGTAGTCCCAAACCTCCATGATCGTCCTTGAGATGGGGGATCACGGAAGGCTTGAGGCCTATCGGTACATTTGAGGAACGGTACCTTCCAAAGCAGAAGTTTAGCAATCGCCCAGTCCTGAAAAAGCCAGTGCTCTTCAGATTCGTCCCTGTTCCATTCTACTAGGTATCGCATTTGCGTCGCTTGGAAGTACTGCTGCAGATTTGGAATCCCTTGTCCCCCTTCCCCAGTTCTCTGCTCATACGTGGTCGAGCCGCCTGCCAAACAAACCAGTGAAATTCTCTCTGTAGTGTAGTGAGCATCCCTCTGGGGAGTGTTACCGGCAATGTCTGAAAAAGGTATAGGATCTTCGGTAGGAGAGTCATTTTGAGGGCTGCGATGCGGCCTAATAAGGAGAGTTGGGTCAGAATACATTTATGACTGTTTTGGGTCCTTTTTGGCTGTCATAACTATAGAAGTGCAGTTTGTGACTAGAAATGGTGAACTCTTTTGTGTATAGGTGTCTGTCCCTCTGTAAAACCCTCCTTACCCATTTCTTAGGCCATTTGTACTCCTACCTAAACACCTCCATTTAGCAGTAAGTATTCCCCATTTTCCAGCCACTCCCCAGTCCCACCCACATTTAGTACTACAACGTAGGCATATACATTAGGCGAGGTGGAAATGCTGCTTAGAAGTACTATCAAAAAGGATTAATTCATATTGGACATTAACTACTCTATGTTGCTTGATATTATTGAAGGGTGCAATGATTGGTCATTTTACTTGCAATAGTATCAATAATAATAACTCTTGCAATAACAAACTGAACGGTTTCTAAAAAGTATTATTATTGGCTAGTAAATTATACTCGTCTCGTCGACCTTGAACATAGTGAAGATTGAATTTGCATGGCGGGATTGGAACCTGTGACCACAATGTCTCTGGGCTGGGTCTTTGGCCATTTTTCAATTTTCATTTTGGTTAAAAACGGTGCATGCATTGAGAATGGTTTGGCTTTACAGCTAAAACAGCTGGCTTTGTTGCAATGTCCACAGCCCTTTCTTGTAAGAAAGTAAGCAATACCATAGATCAAAAAATGTGTATATTTATATGTCTGTGTAATTCGTACAGCGCAAACATAGCCAAGAGGCAGCGGATTTCTGAAAAGTGTCAAAGGCAAAGATACAGTGAAAAAGTAGTTGGAGAAGTAGCTGATTTGTGGGAGCAGAATTGTGCTGGTACTGCATGGTGATGTAGAGTGGCATAAACCATGTATGCAGATGCAGAGCATAGTAGGCTATTTATTAGGATTGTTGGGAGAAGGGAGCGGCATCATGACTCACTCAAGGCTTCACCTCTCGTATGTCATGGCCCCTCCCCACACTCAATAAAATAATAAAGAGCATATTACACTCTGTGCCTCTGCATATGCTGCATAAACACCATATTACACAGGTGATGATAGCACCTGTGTAGTTACGATTAAGTCAGAGTCTCCATTAAAAAGGCATTTTTTATTCTCTTAGAAATGTTGCTGCCATTTGACAGACCTGCACAAAAGTTTAAAAATAAAGTACATCTAAGTTGGAGTCCTCATGGAAGATAAGTCTAGCAGGAACCAAAACAAAATAGAGGGATCCCAAAAATGACATATTCCATTTCACCTCCTGTATGATTCTTTGCTCCTCGATACAGAAGAAATTACTTCATTGAATTACACAAACTTAGCATGTAATAAGAACTTTACTCAGGGAAGTGGCTTTGTATGGTTTGGTGGAAATCTGTGCAGTGGTTTTTGAGACATTAGCGTTTAAGAAGTGGTCTGATTAGGGCATAATGACGTTATGTTTTACAGCTATGTTGACAGTTGGAAAGATGCATTTTTTATGTGTTTGTAACTTTAGCACTGTTTGGAGAATTTCAGAATTTGGAAGATGCTTAGCATGTTTAGCAATCTCTTAGAAGTATTTTTAAATTTGTGTAGATTCGTCAAGAAGAGGGGTCATAAAGTGTTCATTTGATAATTACTACTACATCATTTGACAAACCCAAATGAAATTTGACAGAAATTTAACATGGTGGTCTTCTGTGGGTACAGCAAGTTTGTTCAGCTCCATCAAGTGTGGGCAAAGTTAAAAGGAGGGGCAAAAATGATTTACTGTGCTAATAGCTTCTGTTCTCTTTAAAGAGCCTGTATGAAATGTGACTGACTGGTTTCACGTTAAGCCCAGTGCAAAAATCTCAGGTTTTCATTAACCCCGGGCGGGTAACTCCGCTCCGTCAACGGACTTTGCAGATTTTTGCCTACTCCGCGCTCCGTTCCAAACGCGGAGATTAGGCAAAAACTCCCCTCCGTGGCGGAGCGGAGTTAGCCAGCCCCTCCACCCTCCCAAATTAATAAAAAATTAAAAAAGAAGGAACTTACCTGCGTGGCTGCCTCCTCCTCTGCCTGGCCGCTCTCCTTCCTGCTCCTTGCCGTCCTTGTCGTCCTTCTCCTATGAAAAAACACTACGTTGTGCGCCTGCTACACCCAGGCTTAGTTTTCATACAGAGCCAAGTAGTGTGGAAGAAGCAAAATTAAATTGGGGGGGAATCATAAACTCGTTAATTTGCTGATAAATTTGGCACAATTTATAGATCTACAGAGCACTTCGCCAACGCTTACTGTTTTCTTCACTTCCTCGTGATATTTTGAGTTTTATGCAAAACCATCAAGGGAGGAACACTTCGTGGGGTGATCAAAAAGCAGTGTTTTTTAATTCCCATTGGAATGTTTGCTCTCTTCTACAGAAAGAAACCCAGAACTGAATATAGCAAACTTGGCATGAAACTAAAACATTACTCAGGAAGTGTCATTGCTTGGTTTGGTGAAAATCAGTTCAGTAGTTTTCAAGAAATTAACATGACAATAATCTGTCAATGGGCTTGAAAGGGTTAAAAGTTAAGAGATATCTGGACTTGTAGTCTGCTGACAGTCCTAGAAACCCGGTTTGCAGTCTGCCCGTGGACCTAGATTTAAAATTAGAAGCCCTGCTCTGGGCAAGGTAGCTTTTATCTCCCAATGTCCATTTTGAGTCCATGATATCAAAGTTTGGACAACTAGTCCATTTAAACAGGGTCTAAGAATTCTTTAAAAAAAATTACAAATAAATATCTGGCCAGGCTGCAGACGAGGCCCTGTGGCCAACCTGTGCTAAGCATGTTTGAAGGCCATGAACAGTGTGGGTCAGCAGTCTGCGGCAGGTTAGCAAATTAGCACTTTTTTGGTCCCTAAGAACTATAACCTCTGTTGATGGATTTGCCTGAAATTCCATATACAAATGGCAAGCTAAACATGCTAAAGGTCTGCCCAATGTTGTACCAGTCCACGATACAGTACAAAAGATATTATCAAATAGAATCATTTTTGACTGCCCCCACCTATAACTTTGTCCGGTCTGCCTGAAGCCCGAGATCTCTGCACTGAGCTTTGCTTGCTGACAGCTTTACAAATGTCATGCTTAATCATTAAACAGTGTCAAAGTTATTAGCAAATGAACACTTTCTTACACATCCCACTTCACTCTACCTTTCCTTGATGGATTTGCATGAAACTCAGTATATCAGTAGTAAGGTAAACATTTTAAAGGATTGTCAAGTTCTGTGGAGATTTATGATAAGGCATCAAAGTTATTAGCATATCAAAGATGTTTTGATCCCCACTTCAAATTTTCTCCTCCTTGATCGATATTCATAAACCTTGACATACCAATAGAAGACTAAATATGCTAAGGATAAATGAACATTTCACTGAAAAAAACAAAGGTTAATGTGACGCTATGGTTAGGTTTGCTTAAAAGACCATAATGTATATTTTTGAAAACAACCTCTGAAATTGACTGAAAAAGATGATTAAACTGCAGTTCTGGTTATCCAAAAGCACTTAAATTCTGCAGTTGTTCACTAAACTAATCTTCACTTGAGCCCCGGTCATGCACTGCTAAGGCGTCACATATTGAGTCACTCATGACATGTTGAAGGATATCACTAATGACATTACTGATGACATGATCCAGCAGTACCAGTACTCTGCCCATTTCGCCTTAACATAATTACTTTTTCAGTAAATATTTACCTGGTAAGTGTCTTGCCTGAACTTCTTTGATAGATAATGATACTAATTTCAGAACTATCAATTCACGTCATTTGCTTCTGAATACACCAAGTAATAATACTGTATCCACTTCTATAAAAAAAATACAACTCTTTGTTACACATTAACCTCCAACAATCTTACAAGAAATAAAGTTTGTTTTAAAACAAAAGCAGCAATATTGAGACACATCACAACTGTTGTAAACCACTGCCAAACAATCAGCATAAACAGAGAGACCCACTTTCTCAGAAGCACACATGCACTATTACAGCATAAAACATGTACCCAAAAAACCACACCACTGCTGTAAGAAAACACCCAATATCATATTACAGCAACCCACCATGATTTAGAAACACTCCCATATACTATAAACAGCCCACTAGTATCATACGACCACACATCCACTTAAGTTTATGTTTACTGTCTGATTAACTAAAGTCATTACATTTAGAATAAATTAATAAAATAATCTCTTAAACTACTATATATATATGGTAACTCAAGATTAGTCATGTGCAAATCATACTCAGATATCTGTGCAAAAGGATGCTAAAGTGCTTAACTTCTGACCTGTGAAGCTCAATTCTCTCGAAAGTCAATTGCCACTTGGAATAGAGCAAATACCAATCATTCACAGCCTTTACAGGAGAAACAATTGCTAAAATACTTAATGTTATTACTCCATCAATCAATCATATTTGACAATATTCATAAGTAATTCATTATAGAACCTGTGCAAAAGGTTACTAAAATGTTTGGCATTGGTTTGTCATCTTTCAACTTCTTATCTGTTTCTGTTTGTCAATAGGGCATTAATAAAGCAATACCATTTTAACAAATTAATACAATAATCCCTTAAGCCACACATGTATGATAACTCTCGGTTAGGCATGTGCAAATCATTCTGAAATATCATTCTGAAAAAGATGCTAAAGTGCTTAAATTCTGGTTTATGGTGCTCAAGTATCTTTTAAATAGAATACCACTTAAAATTGAGAAAATATAAAACACCCAGCTTATACAGGAGAAAGAATTGCAAAAAGACCTAACTCTACTACTCCATCCATCAATCATTATTTGACAATATGCACAAGCTGATCATTCTTAGACCCTGTTCCAAAGGTTAATAAAGTACTTATCAATAAATTGTCATCTTTTAACTTCTTATCTAGTTCTGATTGATAATCGGACATAAATACAACATGCATAAATACAATTAAAAAGAAAATGCATAAAATAAGGGGAATTGACTTGCCGGATAAGCATAACATAAGTGCTTGGCGACATGTTCTTACTCCTACTTCTAAAAATAAAGGGTTTAAAAGAATTTGGTGAGCATATAACAGATTTGGGCAGACACAAATTAAATACTGTAGAATTGCCTGTGAATAACCACATAGTCGGCAACTACTAGGTTGCCATTGTTGTAGCCATTTTGGAGTCCCCTCCTTAGTTGGATATCTGATGAATCTTATTTTAAGATATGCATCCCTCATGCCTGATGGAAAGGATGGAAAGGGAATATACATATGAGGCTGTATTTCCAATTTCTAAGAGGAGCTTATGACTGTCTAAGAATGCTTTTTGGCTGTAAGTATATCCTTATCGATATTAAATGAGAGTTGTTTGGTTGCTCGATTCAAGAAATATTTAAAGCAAACTCTATTTATTTCTGGACGCCTAGATAGCTGTTAATCGAAAGTTTGGTAGCACTCTGGAAAGTAGGCTCTCCACGCACCAGTATACGAGGAATTGCTCATTTCCTGACAGCACATATTTGCTAAGGAACCAGGTTCATATAAATACAAAGACTGTAAACATTTTTAAAAGGCGGCCTGTCGTACTAGAGCTTACCCTTGGACACCAAACTCCAATCAAATTACAACATGACCAATGTTCTTAGGAAGCATAAAAACTGATTTTATGGCCTTGATTTGTAATAAGTCCAGTAATTTGATGTCCTTCCCTCGGAAGATGACTGAACCATAAGCTAGTGCTGAAATTAGTCTAGTGGCCATGATTTTCACCAAATGATCATAAGTGAGACACCTTAATTGGCTCGAAGTTATTTAAAAGCAAAAATGGTTAAAGATGTTTTAGCTCTTAATAGGTCAAAATGTCCTTTAAAATAAGTTTTATAAAATAAAATGCCTAAATATTTGTATCTCTTAACCAGTTCAATGAGCTTTCCCCTTACATGCCAGGACTGAGATCTAGCTGTAGATGGCCCTATTGACATCCACTGATTAGTACAAAGAAATACATAGTCAACTAAACTATGACAAGCAAGCACACATATGTGTCAAACACTCCACCACCATATAAAAGACATTAACAGATGCTAACAGAAAAGTAACCTCAAAAAATGATGGTCCTGCCATAATATATGATCACAAAAAATGCAACATACAGCTATATTACAATTATACAAACATTTAGCTATTACTACAGAAGAGACCCACCTTTATGTTGCAAAATAACATACTCAACCAGTAAAAATCTATTACTTTAAATTATACGATCTAAAACCATAACAGCACATTACAAAAATAGGTTTTACTCATACATCGCATAATATAAAGTCAATCAAATTCATCATTCACATCATTAGAAAAACCAAATCAAATGTTAACAGCAGTATCGTGGATGATGTCATCAGTGATGTCACCAATGATGACTCCCATGATGCCAAAATAGGACCATATTATACATGTTACACATTGGACAATGATTGCAATCAGAATACTTAGGTTTACCTTTTATATATTAATTGTTGATAATACAATGGACAATGGTGAGGGATGGCTGTGGATTTACTACATTTACCATATAATTTGCAAAATTTGCAGATTTCACAAAATTTTCTTTTCAGCTAAAATGTATGAAAATACTCCCAGAGAATGTGCAGCCTAATTTGCAATTTTTGCGGCATAGCTAGGAAAACCTTGCTGCATAACGTTGTCCTCTATGCCACATAATCCTAGTAGCCCAAACAATGTTAACGCTCTGTATAGGGGGTTGGGGCTGTCAAAATGATGATGAAATCTGTATTTCACAAGGAACCATGAAATATGTCATATATTTTATGGTTCACCGTGAAATCTATTTTTAAGCCACTGCATATGTATAATCAAAGCACCCAAACCTATTTATGTATAGAATGGTATTATACCCAGGCCATCACTCTGTCTTTTCTAGCCCAAACAATAGCCAGCCAGTGCATTCTAGAGGCCATCCTAGTCCCAATCCAGTCCTGCCCAGAGAACATCCCAACAGCAGAGAAGCCTGCTTCATCCATTTAACTTCCAAGCCAAACCTCCAAACAAGATGAATTCACTGACTTATCCTGCCTGAAGACCAGTACCGTGCAACGCAAAGCTGAATCCAGCTCAGAGTCCAACCAGTGCTCATCCCAGGTCAAACAAACCCAGCATTAGCCAAATAAACTCCAGTACTGGTCCAGCCCAGCGTCAGCTCAATGGAAATCAAAGCCCACAGCTGATTCCGTGTACATAACCTTCTCTCCCTGTGCCTCAATTTCCATATCTGTCAACTTTGGGGAATTTAAGAAACAGGCTACATTCTGATAATGAGCACAATTTAAATAACTGGAGGCTTACATTGATTTACATGGCTGTATTTTAATTTCTGATAATGCTTTCCAAATGTTTACAGTCAGTAATAAAGAGGTGGTGCCTTCTGGAATTGTGCATCATCCCACGGTGAGCAGGACCTGATAACCCTTGTTAGGACACCAGATGTTTGGTACATTTCTCTCCCTAGGCTAAGGGTCGTCTTAAGGATTTTGAGGGCCCTAGGACAAATTTATTCTGGAGGTCCTCTTTGGGAACAGCTTTGAGTTTATGATCCAGTTTCAGCTCTTTCATATCTCTTAGGCCAGGCCACTGACAGTGCGCAGGCACACTGGTCCACATTCTAAATGTGCTTACATCTAATATTCAGGGATAATGACTGTGTGTTTGCAATATTATAGCACAGCAGCAGCTCACTACCATTACGGCAAATACTGTCTGTGTCACCCTCCCATTTCTCATATGTGAGGCCCTGTTTTGATCTAAAAGTAACTTTTGTTATGGATGTTGCATGAAAGGAACACAACATTTCTCAGCAATATGTCTCTAATGGACTCTCAAACATCACCCACATTAAAACAATATGACAGGAAAACAGTATTTAAAACAATCTGTTTAAGAATTAATCAAGGCCATCTGGGCAAGACTCTGCAGAATTGAACTGACTCTATCAGGGGGCCCCCTGAAATGCTGGTGCCCTGGGCCAGAGCCTACTTTGCCCATGCCTTAAAACGTCTCTGCCTAGGCTTAGTTGCTATGTTGTCATGTATGAAATCACAAGCCGTGTGCTTGAGGTATGTAAGTCTAGTACGTTAGGTATTAGCTGGTGCCTAGGGTTGGCTGGCCATGCCCAATAGGAGTGAAAGTGTTATTGGGTCTATCAACCATTTTTTGTAGGGCTTGACAGTTACCTATTGGCAGCATATATGATTTAGGGTTCTGCTATTGCATGCCCTCCATTAAAATCTCTATGGGGAGACAGTCGCCCAAGTGGTAATCACATTATATTTGTACTTTTGTAGAAATTACTTGTATTGAGCATGACAAATGTTCATGATTTTCCTTTGGCCACTTGTTTGTGCTTGCATGTGGTGCTAGGTTTTCACACAAAGCCAGATCAATACACTTTGTTTGACCTAAGTTGATGTAGCTATACATGGAACCCTATGGTTTTACATTTGAATTATTGTGATTTTGCAGCAAGGGGACTTTAGATTTTGGTACAGTAACGATTTAGCTGCTAAATAATATCTGTCAAGTACTAGCTGGACTCCTCTGGAAGGAGGTAGTTGGTGGATTACCAGCAGAATACCTTATATGTTTTCACATATCCTTATGCTGCCAAAGAATGCAATGCACACATGGTGATGCAGCCATTCGGTGCAATATAAGGCCATTGATCCAATTTGGAAAATATATTTTGCTATGTTGCACTGCAAGTGTGTCAGTAAAACTGTGAGACTTGCTCTGTGTCACACATGGCCACCTGAATCGACTGTAGGCCTGGTTGAGACTTGTTGGCACGCTGCCATCTATCCCTGCCTATGTGCCCATGTCCTGTTCTATTCGATGGCCATCGCTCTCGTACCCCTGTGCATGTAGTTCTAGCTTTTGCAGTGCATCAGAAGTGAATACCCATATAATTCTAAATGTATGTTCAGTTTCACACAACCACTCACAAATACAATATTCTGGTTCTGTATTGCATAGTACCTTCTATCATTAATCCTAAATTAATTTTCAGATTTGTACTATAACTCTTTAATCCTGTATGCACATTCACAATTGCACCATCACTCATAAATCCTAAACCAGTTTTTAATTTTGCACTATCACTCCTTAATCCGAAATGTATGTTCAGAATTTCAGCATCACAGAAGAAACATTAGAACATGCTCACATCTGTCCCATCAATCAGTAATCATTAGTGTATGTTGATAATTTGCTCTACAACTCAGTCATCATTAGTGCACGTGCAGCTTGGGACCCAATTGAGACAATCAGTAATTGCACATTTAGAATTAAGGCACAATTATGCAAATTGCCACATTTAGCATTAAAGAGTGATGGGTGATGGTGCAAATCTGAAAAGGCTATTTAGATTAACGATTGATGGGGAAAACTTTAACAAGCACAAAGTGTTACTGAGTTAATTGTGCAAATCTGATCATGCATGGTGATGATGAAAGTCTGACTTACCAATAGGATTGAGTGATGCTTCAAATTGGAATATGCATTTAGGATTAAAGATTTTTGCTGCAAATTTAAACATGGATTAAGGGTTACTAAGAAATGGTGCACAGCACACTCTGGGCTGAGGCATGTGGAAAGAACCACCTGAGCTCTCACTCGTTTATCTCTGTCGTCTATTGGGGTGCTCATTCATCCATTCACTCATCCACCCACGTTTTCAATCATCCATCCACTGGCTCATTCCTGCATGGGGCCACTGACGTTAGTAACTGCACTGATCCACTTATGCTCGTAACTGCGGACTGTCAATGAGGCATGTACTAGCTGGGTCTACAGACATATGTACTGCCTCACTGCCTGTGGCCATTGAAGGGCATTAAGGATCATTGGGCCATTGGGGCTCATTATTGCTGGGGCCATTGAAGCTGATTACTGTGTAGGGCCATTGATGCTCCTTAGTAACTGGGACAGGTGTACCTGTACACCTGCATGAGTGTTAGAACTCCTGCGTGCCTTACTCTGTCTGCACATGCGCATTGATGTATGTCAATGCGGCATGCATAGCGCGCGCTGGGTGCGGCACCGTACAAAAGTGAAAGCCGTTGGTTTAGTCAATATTTATTAAACCTAGGGGGCATATTAGCAAGGGCACTATCGCCGCTTTAGCGGCACTTTTTGCCGCTAAAGCGGCGATATTTATATCGCCCTATCAGCAAACTGTCTCTAACAGCAGTTAGCGACAGTTTGCGGGCATTAGCGCCCGTTTTTTACCGCTTTGCATGTCAGCGATATTTATCGCTAATGACATGCAAAGTGGAGCGTTCCGACGAACAAACCTGGGAAACACTCGCTAACAGGCCTTTCGCCTATTAGCAAGGTGCATCATGGCCCCAGTTAGCGACGTGAAAAGTCGCGCTAACCGGGGTCATCGCCATTTATTTAACACCTGCAATTAGCAGGTGTTAGCCATACCTAACATGGGGGGGTGGATTATGCTGATACGACCACAGGGTCGTATCAGCAAGGTGTTCTCCCTTCTCCATGCAACATCGCTGGTTTTTCAGCGATGTTGGCCCATTTCCCCGCTATCGCTGGAATATTCATCGCCATAGCACTAATCGTTGCTAATACAGCGTTAGCGTGGCGATATATTCCAGCGATAGCCGGCGATAAAAAAAATCATGCTAAGCAGGGTTAGCGATGATTATCGCCTCTTCTTGCTAATATGCCCCCTAGTGTTATGTATGTGAGCTCTTAAAATGCAGGTGTGTAGCGTCATCAATTTGTATTCAATGAAATGAAATTTCGATTCATGATGAGAGGAAACGAACACTATGGTACATTGCCCTGTTGTGATCTGGACTAAGATGCTGCCAGACACATTGCTGGTGTTCACATACTTAAAATGAGAACTGCTTGCAGGTTTTAGCGTTGAGGAAATATGTAGGCGAAAAAGTGCTTTGTAGGGTGAGTTCAAGTAATGGCGCTGCGCTCAATATGGGTATGTCCTCACTGGCACTGGGGAATTACAGCCGGGTTCACATTGGCAGATCTGTTTCAGGGCAGTGACTCAGGGCTGGTAAATGGTATAATCGTATCTGAGCTGCCCACGCGTTCACTTGTGTACAACTGGAGATTATCTGGCATTTAAAGAGAAACATAATGTGAAAGGCCAGAGGTAGCAAAATAGGTCTCCAGGTTGCACAAATACAGATTAAGCCCAATGCCCTGTGCGGCTCTGACATGGTGTAATTCATCTGTGTGGAAGGGAGAGGAGGAGGGGCGAAGGGGTGAGGGGGCCTGGAGAAAAAAATACAAATGTTCTCCCACATGTGGCAGCGCACTCGAAATGTAAAGAGGGAGATTTAGACACAGAGTCCCTGATTGCAATAGGACTGCTTATCTCTTTTTCGGCACGAGCTCCAGCCCTTGCACCCAAAATAGGATTATAAATCGATCGCAGATTGCGCCCACGCGGGTGTTCTATCCTCCCAGCAGGCCTCAAGTGAAGCCTGACGTAGATGTGGAAGGCAAACACAACACAATCCTGTGTTGTTGCACATTGGAACAGGGGGAAAGCACAATTAGTGTGTTATAGCTCACTCTTGAGGTCTCTAATACGGAATCGGATGCAAATTGCGCACTTAAATAACTGAAGCTATTGCAAACGATTATTAGCTGGTTCATGGTTTGCCCCCATGATTGTGGGACCATTGCAGTCAGGGTCAGAGTGTGAAATCCTTAGAGCATCATTTCGAAGAATGTGAACATGCCCTTGTGTTCAAAGATGAGTTGTTAATGTGAAGACAATAAATACAAAAATTGTGCAAGGTTCTCAGGATTCGGAACCACCAGAGACTCGGGGTCTGACTGTTCTGCTCCATGAAGAAGACCAGTGCTTTAATTGGAAAGGCACTATCCGCTACTGAGTACCTGCGCTTCTTCAATATGAAAGGGAGAGTACTTGCACTTCTCTGCACTGCTGCAGTACATTTAAAGGGAGAGTACCTGCACTTCTCTGCACTGCTGCAGTACATTTAAAGGGAGAGTACCTGCACTTCTCTGCACTGCTGCAGTACATTTAAAGGGAGAGTACCTGCACTTCTCTGCACTGCTGCAGTACATTTAAAGGGAGAGTACCTGCACTTCTCAGCACTGCTGCAGAACATTTAAAGGGAGAGTACCTGCACTTCTCTGCACTGCTGCAGTACATTTAAAGGGCGAGTACCTGCACTTCTCTGCACTGCTGCAGTACATTTAAAGGGAGAGTACCTGCACTACTCAGCACTGCTGCAGTACATTTAAAGGGAGAGTACCTGCACTTCCCAGCACTGCTGCAGTACATTTAAAGGGAGAGTACCTGCACTACTCAGCACTGCTGCAGGACATTTAAAGGGAGAGTACCTGCACTACTCAGCACTGCTGCAGGACATTTAAAGGGAGAGTACCTGCACTTCTCAACAGTGCTGCAGTACATTTAATGGGAGAGTACCTGCACGTCTCAGCACTGCTGCAGTACATTTAAAGGGAGAGTACCTGCACTACTCAGCACTTCTGCAGTACATTTAAAGGGAGAGTACCTGCACTTCTCAACACTGCTGCAGTACATTTAAAGGGAGAGTACCTGCACTTCTCTGCACTGATGCAGTACATTTAAAGGGAGAGTACCTGCACTTCTCTGCACTGCTGCAGTACATTTAAAGGAGAGTACCTGCACTTCTCAGCACTGCTGCAGTACATTTAAAGGGAGAGTACCTGCACTTCTCTGCACTGCTGCAGTACATTTAAAGGGAGAGTACCTGCACTTCTCTGCACTGCTGCAGTACATTTAAAGGAGAGTACCTGCACTTCTCAGCACTGCTGCAGAACATTTAAAGGGAGAGTACCTGCACTTCTCTGCACTGCTACAGTACATTTAAAGGGAGAGTACCTGCACTTCTCTGCACTGCTGCAGTACATTTAAAGGGAGAGTACCTGCACTACTCAGCACTGCTGCAGTACATTTAAAGGGAGAGTACCTGCACTTCCCAGCACTGCTGCAGTACATTTAAAGGGAGAGTACCTGCACTACTCAGCACTGCTGCAGGACATTTAAAGGGAGAGTACCTGCACTACTCAGCACTGCTGCAGGACATTTAAAGGGAGAGTACCTGCACTTCTCAACAGTGCTGCAGTACATTTAATGGGAGAGTACCTGCATGTCTCAGCACTGCTGCAGTACATTTAAAGGGAGAGTACCTGCACTACTCAGCACTTCTGCAGTACATTTAAAGGGAGAGTACCTGCACTTCTCAACACTGCTGCAGTACATTTAATGGGAGATAACCAGCACTTTTCAGGAGCAAACAGGTACTCAGGATGGTGAGTACCAGGACTTCTCTAGCATAGCCTTAGAGCCCGTGTAGCGGGCTGTACTGGCCATTAAAGACCACTCCAGCGTTAAAGGCCGAAGGTAAGGGCCTTTAACAAGGGAGGGGTCTTTTATGGACGGTACAGCCAGCTATGGAGGGCTCTAAGACTATTAGAACATTCTGCCCTCAGAGGGCAGAATGTTCTAATTTGTAAAGCAAAGGTCTCAGGGAACGCGAGGGGTTTGAAATCCCCTCTGTCTCCGTGAGGCCTATGTTCACAGCTGTTGCTGTGAACAAACATTGGAATGTTGATGCTCAGGGCTTCTCCTGGCCATTACAATGGAGAGCTCAACATTCCAATGTTCTAATATAGCCTTATAGCCCGCCGTAGCGGGCTACACCGGCTATTAAAGGCCCGCTCCAGCGTTAAAGGCCCGAGCCGAAGGCGAGGGCCTTTAACAAGGGAGCGGGACTTTAATAGCCAGTATAGCCCAGCTACGAAGGGCTATAAGGCTATTTGAACATTCTGCCACTAGAGGGCAGAATGTTCTAAGAAATAAAACAAAAACTTCAGGGAGCGCGAGGGGATTGAAATCCCCTCAGGCTCCCTGAAGCCTTTGTTCACAGCCACAGCTGTGAACAAAGAAACATTGGAATGTTGGAGCTCCGGGCTTATACCAGCCATTATAAGCCTGGAGCTACTCCATTGTTTTCAATGGAGATCCCAATATTCCAATGTTCTAATATAGCCTTATAGCCTGTCGTAGCGGGCTATACCGGCTATTAAAGGCCCGCTCCCGGGTTAAAGGCCCGAGCCGAAGGCGAGGGACTTAACAAGGGACCAGGACTTTATTAGCTGGTATAGCCCTGCTATGAAGGGCTATAAGGCTATTAGAACATTCTGCCACTAGAGGGCAGAATGTTCTAACAAATAAAACAAAGGCTTCTCGAAGCTCGAGGGGATTTAAATCCTCTCGAGCTCCAAGAGGCCTCTGTAAAACATTGGAATGTTGCTCTGCGGGCCTTTACCGGCCTGTAGAAGCATGGAGCACTCCATTGTCTACAATGGAGCTCCCAACATTCCAATGTTCTAATTCCAGTTAAAGCACTGAAGACTCTCTTTCTATTGAAACAAGCCAGGGGCAGACTTGATGATCTTAACTCTGAAAGCCCCATTGTCGAAGGCATTTGCCCATAGAAGTCTCACACGCACACGTGGTTTGTTTTACCAGCAAATGGTGCTGGTATTCATAAAACCTCAATTTGAAACTGTAACATTACCTCACAATGGTATAATATTACACCTGTTTAAATCCAACTCTAGTTGTGGAGAGTGAACGTTCCATTGATGGGATGTCACAGAAAATTTGGTAGCAACCACATGTACAAGTGTATTGTTATACACACAATTGTTTTCTGACCCATTAACACCTCGGAAATGGTCAGAGAGGGCACGAGTAAATGGTTTTCCAGAGTGGGAATGGGGATGAAAAACTGCCAGAATGAGAGGGCGTGTAGTGGAAGTAGCTTCTCAATAGAAAAAACATGTTCCTGGTGAGGAAAAATCAAAAAAGGAAAAGAAAAGTGGAATTGTAAAAACACAAAGGCACTAACGTATGAGTAAATATGAGAAAATACATTTGCATAATAAAAAATATACAAATAAAAGAACACTTATGTACTCTATATGCAATTGTGCATGGAGAAAGTCCTCTTTATTAACACAAGTAGTAATTCACAAAAGATTCCAGTAGTAGTCCCAGCCACTTGAAACTATTGTGATTTCCAGAGGTACGCTTGGAAACATTTATGAGTTGCTAATATTCAGAAATCTGTACCCAGTGAGGTAGTAACCTTGGGTGATCAAACTTCTGATTTTTGGGGTGAACCAGTCTGAAAACTTGATAACAGCAGGCTCGTGTTTCTGCTTGAGGTAAGGCAAAACCCGCTTTGTCTGATTTTTCACAGCTGTGCAGCTTGCATAAGAAAAGGCATTGAGACAACTGAACCTCCCGGGGTTGTGCAGGGCGCCCCATGGACCGAGGGGGGAAACAGCATCTCAGGGGACTCCCATTCAGCCCAATGACAATGTATACTTTAAGATAGGGGAGACTCAGGGGCCCCTCGTTACATTCTGCAAAGGGGACCCATCAGTGTGCGATACATCACTGCACGGACGCACAAGAAGTCCTTTTGATGGAGTAGGTCCCTTACACTACATCCTTGCTTCACGCAGGACACTTACAGCTATAACCCTAGCAGTGTGTCTCTTATACTTTGAAAGCACCGTTCTTGTGGGTTTTGATATTAAAATGTTGTTCTCTCAGGCACCTTAGCCATAGACTCTAGAGGGAGGTGCGTATATGTGCGTGTTTCTCTATTTGTTTAAATATATATGTGTTCTTGGGTTGTATCTAAGCAAATCACAGAGCGGAATATGCTGTTTATTACCAGTGTTGGCTGTTGTGAGGGGCGATGACTCGCAAGAGGCAAAGAATCCCTAAACAATCGTAATACCTACTGTAAAATAGAATATGACGTGGCAGATCTGTACATATGCTTTATGCCATACTGTTTTTCATGAGTAAATGTTCCAAACAAAGCTGTTTAAGTAGAAAACAAGGGCCTAAGAGTGTGACGTTAGCTCTCTTTTTTTCTGGGCAGATTCAAAGGTGCTTTGCTGGCCTGTCCTGAGGTAAAAACATAGATTTTGAGCTTTTCACAGCAGTAATAAACTTATGAATCTATATCTATTAAATACACCTATTTCCAATTGAATGTTTCAATGGGCCACATTTATTTTTACCAACATAGAAGTGAACTGCATATGCCAGAACTGTAATATTCACATTATTACCATTGTCGACTGTGGGTCATAATATCCCTCCCAACCATCAACAGTGCTAATCAATAGAATTTCTTCTGGCTGGATCTGGAATTATGGTCGGTTTGATTGATTGTTTTCATGAATAGAAGCTACAAGCAAAGGTATTTAACGAGAACCAAAGCACAAGCTGTAGAAAATGTAGCCCGTACTGTGGTAAAAACATTCCATTTAAGTTTCGCACTGTAGTAATAAATGTGCGAAGGTACGTTTACCAGTACATTTCTTGTAAATAAAATGTTTTACTGAGCTAGACTTATTTTCACCGGCATGGCATATGTATGATTTCACGGGAAAACTTTAGTCAAGGTTCAGTTAATGTTGCGCTGATACCAGTTGAATACTACCACAAAACAAAAACAGAATCGTCTTGACACACTGTGAACATCACAAAACTAAAATATACTTGAGATTCTCCAGGTAATGAAGGTATGCAACCTTAATTTACACTCCTACCAGGTACTGTACTTGTCCTAACACATAAAGTCCCAAATGACTGCAGACGTTTGGTTTACCCGTGTGCAAGCACACATAAGCGTTTGACACCATAGAATCAGCATTAAAATACTAAAATATTCAAATAGAAAATAATCCTAATGCTCACTTTCCAGCTTTTTGCATCTACTAGTCCTCTTCATGGTACACTTTAGGAGTATGATTGTACCTCTAATTTCTACCTTTTAGGAATCCCACAAAATCTGTTTGGCGAGTTTCCCATTTTGGCTAAGCGTAAGGTAGTCATCTAGGCACTTTAATTCTTATTGAGTGTATCTATACGAACATAACCAATCAATTTCCAGCATGTAGGCTTTTCTGCTCCATAGAGAAAAATCCTACATCATTCATGGTGGATACATAAGTCAATGATTTATTTGACACATTCTTTGCTTTCTTTTTGTCTTTAGCTAGTGTATCTATACAGTACACATGGTCTATTCGTTGGAAATACCTGTTCACAGTTGAGACAGTTGTGTAGCCTTTAGCCCAAAGTGAATTTGTCCTATAATTTCCACCAAGTCACCAGCCTATGAGGCATCTTTGAACTGTTTAGAGGCAAATTTAGGTACTGCTCTTTCCCTTCCTAACCTAACCATTTCTGCACCCTGGACTTGGCTAAGATCTCTACCCACTACAATTTCTCTTCATCGAGGTTCACAGTCAATGCAAGAAGTTGGGCTCGGCTCAGTATACTCCCTATTGAGATTGTGGGATCCTTCAGATCCAACCTTTTCTTATGTACAACGCGCCTCCACTCTTGGCGCTTTATGTGTACCTGTACCATATCTCAGTGTGTTCTGAAGCATACAATTGTGTAGAATAATGTCAATTAAATATTCTGGATGTATAATTTCATTCACCATCAATCAACAGGCGTTTGGTGCATCAGATGATTATTATATAAAACATTCAAAAACATCAAGCATCATCCTGTTCGGGAAAGAAGGAGAGGAAAAGTGAAAGAGATTTTTAAAAGCCAAATAAAAGGTGAAAAATGTGAAAAATGTGTCTTATTCGAGATTTACTGGTAGAGTTAAAACAAGGAAAATAATAGGGAATGACTAGCAACAAATTTAAAGTAGTTAAAGCATTTCAAAAGTTCAAGAATAGATGTGAAAAGTTAAGTCATCGTGAGGTGTAATTTCACAATACAAGTGATTCAGCATTCAGGCATTTTTGTCTTTTTTGGTTTTATGTAACCATGCTCGGGGTGAGGATAGTAGTGTGCTAATATAAGCGTGCTAATAAAAGCATAATCTCAAGCCTCTAATGTGGGATCAGACTGGGGATAGTCTTGTGCTCTGTTCTAAGATGAGGAGGTAGGGTTGCTGTTATGACTGGTGGAGTTGCTCTCCTAACAAATGGTGGTTTGGAGTTCATTTTGTGAGATTGCCCTGCAGAAAGTTCCCCCTTAAGTTTCTAAATGTACACCTTTATCATTCTTATCAGCTCCTGACATCTGCTCTGAGGCATATCAGTCAGGTTGAGCATATGTTTTGTCACCAACTCATTGACTGAATGCCACTTTGATCCTTTCTAAGTATCTGTTTGCTTCGAGGTCTCAAACACTTCTATGATGTGAATTGTAGGAGAACCACCCATGACTCTGGATAGAATAGGATGCAGTGGCATTTGAAATGGTACCCAAGGAAGTAGGGTCCAGCCTTTGAAGTCCCTATTCTCCCACTTCCCTGTTGCTTATTTTCAAATGTAGATTTATCCTCTGTTCACCTTTTAAAACTTTAATGACAAAAACTTCTGAGACCTCACGGAGGCTTCTCATTTAGTTGTCATCTTAGGTCTCCTTTATGTATTCCACTCGGGTTCCATTCATAGAAAAGCTGGCCTCACAGATGCATGCTGCTCCCTGGCTTTCGAGATCTCAGTAGGCTTTCCATCCTGAGTTTCCCCAAGGCTAGAAGTGGGTTTTGCTTGGATAGCTGTCTGTTTTGCTTCTGTGTGTTCCTTTCATCCCATGCCAGCTGGACCTGCCTCCATGGATTGCGTTAATTCTAGGTTTGGTACTGGGATACTAAATTTGCTTTTGAGAGTATCACTTGTAGATAGATTGGCAGAAAGTATCTCAGGGATCTTTTTCTGAATACGTGTTTGGGAGCATTTTGCTAGAAATATAAGTGGATATGAGAGTGTTGGTGGCCCCAAAGTACAGGTTGATACTTTTCGAGCCATTGCATCCTAGAGTATTGCAGCTTCTTATTGGGGTGTGAGAGTTGTGTTTTTTTTTTCTTCCTTTCTCTCATTAAATGCAAATGAGCTAAGCTCATGCCAACCTAAATCGTGTTTACACTGTCCTCCATCTTGCACCAACAACACAATATATCACGTGATGACTACTGCTGATTTTATTGTAAAGGATTGTGAGGCTCACCTGATAAACAGAGAGTGTTCCCAGAAACGTTCTCTCACTGTACCCAACCAAAAACATTTCTACTGTCTCGAGCCACTGTTATACAATGTATCAATTGAGTTGCTTGAATAAACCGTGAGAATGACTGGAAATCCAATGTACTACTACCATGAGAGAATCTTTGAATATATTCTGTAGTAAAATGTTTCTTCTTGCTCGTTCCCTATTGGTACACATCCTGAGAACCATGTACCCGTGTAGAATGTATGACGGTCTTTGTCTGACATCCTATAAAAGTACATGTATGTTCGGTACCCCAGGGAGGCCTATATTTCCCACCTTTAGAAGGTGAATCTATGCTGGATTTCACTAAGAACAATACTGAGTTTGCTGTACTTAGGATCCGTGTGCGTTGCTGCTAAATGTACTTATGGCATGTGTAATTTAAATGTCTATTAATTCCTTTTATAAAATTTAAACCGACAACGCGTGTCTGTCATTCTTGCAAGAATGTTTCAGCATTTGCAGTTGGATTTGATCGATTATCGGGTTCAATCGGGAAGCACCAAAGTCCTACAGGGACTACACCACTCCTGGTACTAGCCGTTGGCATGCTGCATGAGTTGGACTCTAGTATAAGTTTGCACCGCAGACATGGACAAAGACTTAGTGTACTGCAGTCCGTAGTGGAGGAGATTCAAAGTTACCACCACCTCTGCAGTAACCACTCTAGTCTGTTTTCCATTCTTGTGAAGGGCATGGGGTCTACTTGACATACTGAGGACATGTTCATCATGGGATAGCGACCAATACCTTCACAAGCTTGAATTAAAAGGTGTGGAATGTCCTGAAAAGTGGTGACGTCCATTCTTTCCAACACAGTTCACTCAATGTCTAGAAGCCTAGAAGGAGTGGTGATGAAGAGAAAAAGTAGACTATGAGAGGGGGTCCTTCAACCCCGGCTCACTTGGAAGCATTAGATGTGTACAATAATTGGGGCACTGCTGCATATTGACTCTGCAGGGCGTTCGAGCCTTCAGAACTTGTGGCAGGGTTTGGCCTTGGTCTACCAACCAGTTCCTTCTTAGGGTTGTCACCAAACATATGGCCAAACTTATAAATGACTCCATCCACATGGCGAAGGAACCATCAGTCAAATTTATAAATGGCAGCTAAGCTGAGGGTTATTTATAATGCATTGGCAGGAACAGCCGTCATGGCGGCTCCTGTCAATGCATCTCGCTTTTTAGTGCAGGGCTGCACAGGATGATGCAACCATGCACCGGACAGCTTTCTTTTTTTATTTTTAAAAATAAAATCCCGAAACAAGATTTTCTTTTTGAAACTAAACAAGTAATGCTCCCCTCACAATGGGAGTCATCTCCCATGGCAGGCGGAGTATTATTTGCTTTTTACTGTCCTTCACCGCAAGGGTTTGCCTGGTGATGACAGACAGTAAAAAACATGGCCCATCCTGATTGGGTGGGTGGACATGTAGCCATTTCTCCGACAGCCCTTACTGTGTTGGGCAGATGGAGATGTTTAGCTATTGCAGTGATGGAGTAGTCTCCTCCGTAGGCAAAGCTATGGTCTGCCCACAATTAAATCAGGTGGGCGGACCATTATGTTAGTGTTATGTATACTCTGTTTCAATGAAGTATGCACACTGCTAACATATAAATTGGGCCCATAATATCTTAATCTCCAATCTGTTGCAGTGCCATTTTACCTTTAGGGGAAAACAGAAGTAGTGTCTGTTGGGTGGCAAAAATGAGTTTTTTAAGTTATCAGCAATCATTCTTAAGTGCACTGGCATTTCCATGTCTCGAAAGAATTAAGAAATAAGTCTCTATAGCACAGTTTTTACAAAATGAATTGCTCGGGCCACACAGCTCCCTATAGCGGATAGCAAGTAAGTGACTGACAGATTGTCTCATTCTGATAGGCCTGTAATCAGGAAGCTAACACTACAAATAGAATAGAGAGAAGTAATAAGGCCCTTCTATGACACTCATTAGAGCCATTTATACATGGTTTCAGTGAACATATTTGCAAAAACATGCAAAGAAAACAATACAGAGAATGAGAGGGGCCGGGTGGTGTTAGGGGTGATGTTCTATGCTACCATTTACTTCTGGAACACTCTCTGGCGGATGGATCGTTGGTTCCTGATTGGCAGTGTAGAGGGAAGAGATATATCCCAACAACAATTTAAGCAGCAATTTAAGGGCCCAATAACTATTGACTCTGAAGAATCACAGACTCCAGTTCTATGTTTAGTCTATTTATTACAAAGCCAAAAATAATTGGACATACAAGCACCTCAAGAAGAGGTTTTAAAGGTAAATTGGAACTAATACAAAGGCAAACCTACAAACAAAATTAACTCGATGTAGCATAAACGGAATGACAAACTCAAGAACGAGAACACAGGCAATGAGACCTCCCACGTCTAGGTCGGACTCCTTCTGAGGCTCGTAAGTAAAAGCATTAGTCTATCCCTACACTATCTCTAAGGTGGAATCCCTACTTAGCATTTTCCAGTCAAGTTCAGGAAAAAGGTGTCAGCACGTGAAGACTTCCTAAGAAGTACACTCACGTTGAATAGGTCAAGTAGCATAAGGTATAGAACTCGCTCTAAGATGCTTCTTCTCTTCGTGTCTCCCCTCTTCTCCTTCCTCAACCCCCGGGCCACTGTCCCTAATGCCAACATCAGAATCACAAAACACGCCCATTCGGGTCTTCTGATCGATTCATCCCACTGGACACCTTCTCATAGGTGAATTTCCACTCCACTTCGACACTCCCAGCTCCCGACACGGTGACCTTGATTCCCAGACCTTTTCCAGCGAGAAAGAACACCGTCTCTCGTTATCAGCTTCTCATACACTCATTGTATCATCTCCTCCCTAAGCCTAACTCCGAAAACAAAAGCATTATTCTAAATAACAACGATGAAGTCACCACCTGCAACAGAACGTGAGAAAGAACAAAATCCAACATGCACATGAAATTCAAACTAACACATTCAAACCCCCACCCCCCCTCCCCCCTCCTGAGAGAGCATCCAGGGCGAAAAGCATTTCCCGGCCTACAGAAATCGGCCAGCATAAGAAAATGGCATACAAGCCTCATAACATTACATATAAATGAACACTTTACTGAGTATTTCTAAATCATCACGTTACATGAGCACATCAAATATGTCAATACTTGTAAGTGGCATATACAACATTCTACACGTTACTGCTTTCAAGCAAGCACGAATTATTCTGCAACATTAATTGTGCAAGTTATGTAAATGCTACTTTAACACGTCATTTCCATGTTATCACTATACATTTCTAACACCCTCATGTTAATACGACAAAAGAATAAATATAGATGCAACCTGCTCATGATTATGAAGCATCCCTACAAATGAAAAGAGCACCATCGCGCTCTATCAGTCGCAAAAACTGTAATAGTTGTGACCTCCTTTGGTTAGTCCTGAGATCTGTTGACCACGGGAAACAGCCATTACATTGCATGCGTTTCAACGGATGCGATTAAAACGCGGTCGTTACAATGACCGCGTTGTTACATCGCAGTACATTACAATGCAAGTCGATGTAACGCACTAACCTAAGGAATAGTATAATTTACTATTCCAACACCTTCCCTACTGTTGCGCAGGCTGGAGTTGGAATAGTAAATTATACTATTCCTAAGTCCAGCGCGTCCCCTACAGCAAGTCGATGTAACGAGTTGCGTTGTAATGTACTGCGATGTAACAACGCAGTCGTTGTAACGACCGCGTTGTAATCGCATGCGTTGTAAACACATGCGATGTAAGGTGCTATATTCGTTGACCACATGACTTCACAAGACACAGTCTTATCTGTTGAGTCAAAAGAGCCTGCGAGTTTCTATTAAGGGTAAGATTCAGCTGAAAATCGAGACACCAACCACAAGTATTGAAGTACATTGCTCCTGTAGATTGCTCCTGTACATTTACATGAATATCAGCTCTATATGGCATTTTTAATATCTTATAATTGATGAGTTCATCCAAACATTCACCAACAGATAGGTGTTTTAAAGCAGCCATTTTGAGGCACCAACATAACAATGCTCATAGCCTACATGCTTTGGCTTAAAGAAATCAGGGTAGTAGTGACACGATGATGAGGTTTCAGGGACAAGGACAGTAGAGTTGTTTCCAGGGAAAGAAACCATAGATTTTGTGTGGGTATGTCTGCTTGCACATGGTTGCACACTGACATGCTGATGCACATTCACGGCACACTCTCGAACAAGTGCTACCTAAAATGTATGTTCAAACAGGAACTCACGTGATTCTCAGCCAGGTTGGTCGGCATAGCATTGATTAATTCCTCATTGGAGTGGCAGGATTTGATCTGAAGCAGTCCCCTAAGTTGCTGCCACTCGAGGGCCCACCTGTAGAAGATAATGCTGTACAATAACTAGATCAAAAACAATCAATGGTTAACTCTGATAATAGATTAGTTCCATCCACACAGAGTGACTAAGCCAACCAAAGATCATGGTGGAAGTGGGAGTGGGTTGCCTAAAATAAGAGCTGTGCTGATTGTTTTTACTGCAACTGCGGTTTTAGTAGGTTACTTATATTTCAGACAGCCAGTTTAAAGTAACTCTTAGCAAAGATGAATAAGCGAAAGAAGACCTTTAAAAGGGGCTTTGCCACAGGTGTGCAAGCATGCACAATGCACAGTACAGCCATGTGCTTTTGTCAAGCCTTTGTCTTGAGATGTTGGAATAGTGCATCACGATTTCTGTAGAAATGATTAGACCGTCTTCTAGAGCTATATTGTAGATCCTGGGCCTGCATTCCTGAGTCAGGATCTGCAGATAGCAGTTAGGTCCTCTTGATTAAAGTGATGGGGTGTCGATGCAGCATATTTGACCTGTAGGTCCAAAATATTTGTCTGATTTCTCAGTTAGGGATATGATTTTCATATGATTAGTAGTTCACGAGCTGGATACTAATAATTCATATCTAATCCAAAATTGTTAATACAAATATTATTTATCACTTAAAATATGTTTCTACAGCCATTTTACCACTCAAACAGGTCACTATCTGTGGTGATTTCATATGCACATTTGGTGTTTTTGAGCTTTATTTTTGGATGTTAAATAGCAGGCCAGGCATGATTAGCCACAAAAAGTATATTGCCTAGCTGGGAGGATGTTTTGAGACAATAGGGGAAAAACGCACTGGTCAATCCCTGTGCTACTGCAGCTCTTCAGCAGCACCCTGCCTGATGTGACATTAAATAAGTAACTGGCATGGAAATGGAACCTATGATGCCCCAATGGGGAACCTTATTGATTGGTGTGTTCTTGCTTGTGCCAGAAATTTTCTTGTAACACTGGGGTGACCGACGATGAGGCATCAGATAGTCAGATCAACGTGAAATTTCCAGGACAGCTGCTGACTATGAACATAACACTCATGTAAATTAATTGTATGTAAATTTATATCAAGGATATCATGAAAGTCTGTCATGGATTTGTCCCACATGGACACAAATCGGTCATCCCTGCAGTAACATACAGCTAACACCCTCTATCAAGCATCTGTCCAAGCTTAGCAGATTTACCAATTGCACAACACCATTTATAGAGCACAAGTAGGTAGTCACAAAATTAAAATATTTTTTATTCTTGAAGAATCTCGATGTGGGCCAAAACAGAAAGTAGGACCAATTGCAATATGGCAGGTGTTATATAGATGTCAATTGAGTTCTGCAGAGACAGGAAACATCCAAAACAGTAAGCCAGTGCCTCAGGTCTTTGGATGTTACTAGGCACAGAGATAGAAAATGTGGACATGCACATCATATAAGGAGTTAATGGTAATGCAGCTTCTGGTGGGCGAAGAGATAGGGAGGATAAGGTCTAAGCAATTGTGCAACTCTGCCAGGGGTAGCATCTCAAATTCCCAATGATAACTCACATCCCCAGAGGGAGAAAGTGAAGATGCATTTAACTTCCTTCCCAAAGATTAATACAGGAGGTATCAAAAATGTACTGACATCAATTAAAGCAGGGTTTGCTCTGGACTCCGAACCCCACAATATTCTTCTGAAAGGTGGAAAGGGATCTGCCCAGTCCTGGCGAATATAATTAATCAGTCTTTTGATAGTGGTGAAGTGCTGCGAGCATGGAAGCATTCCACGCTAAAGCCACTTTTAAAAAATCCTCACTAGATCCATTAACTCCAGAAAGCTACAGACTAATTTCCCTGCTTCTAGCTATCAGTAAACTTGTTGAAAAATTTGTTAATAAAAATTTGTCTTAATATTTGGATGATCAAGGAATTCTCCACTACACCCAAACAGGTTTTTGAGCAGGCAATAGCACCAAGACGGCTTTGCTAGCCATCACACATGTACCGAAAGCAATTCTAGATACCAACGGGTCAGCAGCAGTTATGTTTCTTGATTTTAGTACCACATTTGATATGGTATTCCACCTGGCTCCCATCAGGAGACTAGAAGAGGTAGATATAGCCGGGAATGCCCTTAAATGGCTATCCCCATTTCTGAAAAATAGAACTTTTCAGGTTTGGGAGAAAACTTTCTGTTTGGAAATACTCGTTTTGGATCATGGGGCGCCGCAAGGCTTATCCTTGAGCCCCACTGTGTGTAATGTCTGTGTTCAACCACTGGTAGACATCATAATGGGACATGGGTTTTCAATGGTATCAAATGCAGATGGCACCCGGATAACCCTCTCCCTAACACCTGACACAACAGCTCTTTCCATCCAGCTTAACGCATGTTTCAGAGATTTCACTGACTGGATGCCCAGCAACAGCCTTAAACTCAACGGAAATAAAACTGAGGTGCTAGTGGATAGCAACAACTCCTCCCTTTGGAATGAATAACAATGGTCCAACTACTTAGGAGACCAACCCCATCCTAAAACTGAAACAAAAAGTCTGGGTTCCTGGATCGATCATAATCTTACCATGGAGATCCAATCCAAGAGACTCGTGGCCTGCTGCTTTGGTCTACTCAGGACCCTAAGGAAGGTGCTGAGTTGGCTTCTGCAGGCCACTTGAAGAATAATTGTCCAAGGCTTAGGGCTTCCCCACCATGATTATGGCAATTCAGTATATCTGGGAAGCCCGATGTATGTGATCAAGCACCTTCAAATTGTTCAAAATGCTGGAGCCCGCATTCTCCTGAAGATTCCCAAGCACCATCCTGTATCGTCATCTTTGGCAGGTTCACACTGGCTGCCAGTCCTCAAGAGAATCACATTTAAATCTCTCTGTCTAGCCCACCGAGTGATTTATAATTAGAGCTCCCCTGTAATTCAGCGACTGTTAATCCCTTACAGCCTTAAAAGATCACTACGTTCCACAGATCAGAGACTCCTTACTGGGACAAAAATAAAGAAATCTAGGAGCGGAGGGCGTTCTTCTGCCTATTTGGCACCAAAGCTATGGAATTTGCTGTCTTTACCCTTGACGATGATTGAGGAAGAAACAAAATTTCGTGATACTGCTTAAAACCTATCTTTTCGAATGAGCAGCTTGCTTGATCCTTTGTGTGAAGGACCTTGTTTCTCAGCACCGGGAAGCTCGCAGGGTAGCCATGCACTTTACAAACCCTTAGCATATGAGCTGGCCAACCACCCTTGTTTCCTCGCCCTCTGGGTAATGGGGTCTGATCTGTGTTATGCTTCAAATACGATATACACAATTTTTAGCAGGTTTTGGTTATTTCGCTTGTTTCATAGTGTTGGTCTTAGTTGACTTCACCCCAGCCAACTTGGTGAAATGCAACAACTCCAACAAAGACAATTTTGTTTTTTGGGCAAGGCAGGCTCAAACATCATGCACAGACATTTCTCTTGACTATAACCTCAAAATCCGATCTCAGACTTTCTGATCTATTCCCTTTTCCCCTGTATCCTAACTCCTGCACCTTCCTTCACATTGTCCTAATTTCTGGTGTGCCTTTTCTTATGGATTCAAGAGTCTGTTCAACAGTTCTTCCAGTTCAATGTCATGTCTCAGAATCTGTTTGTTTGGCAAATGACACCAAAGGGAGCTGGTTTCTGATTACAAAAGGTGTGCCCAATAACTCAGAATTAGTAATTGACATTATTTTTGCAGGCACAACCAAATTTAAGTTTACTTTCAAATTAAAATAAGTAGCATCCTGTATGCTTAACATTTGTTAAACTTTGCATTGTAGATCTGTTGTATTTCACAGACATTTCCGTTGCCATGGACATGTCACTAAATTGACCGCTTTGCATCTAGTTCTGTCATTTCGCACACTGTAATGTAAGGCCTCTATTAAAGCCCTTTAATGTTCATTCTTGACGCTGAAGCAATGCATTTTCAAATGTACTCACACAGAGGCATCTATTTTCGTGTTCTTCTCTGTTCTTGCCTAACTGAAGGAAAATTTGGCATGATTGTGCTCTTTGAATGGGAAGGCCCTCCAGTAGATAACTGCAGAATATTACCAGTAACATTTAGCATCTTGAACAAAGCAAAAGTTTGGAAAGGATGTATGATATGAGATTTCAGAATATAAAGACTATATACTTAAATACATTATTTTCTGTTTTTCTTTGCAGGTGTCACTTTAAATTTCAAATTTGCTTCACTTAGCTGTAATTCATCAGAATAAAATCAGTGGCCCAGGTCACAGCAGCATTTAAATTAGTTGACATCAGTCAGCCATCCAGACAAGATGGAAGATTCATATCAAGACAGGACTTCTTTAGTGAAAGGGGCAAAAGATATTGCAAGGGAAGTGAAAAGGCAAACAGCCAAAAAGGCTAATAAGGTAATGGACAAAGCTCAAGATGGTTACACACAAAGATCTTATGCCCAATTTCAAGATGAGGAAGATGATGATTATTACGTCCGAGACGGAACTTATAATGGAGAAGCCAATGACGATGAAGGATCTAGTGATGCCACAGAAGGGCACGATGAAGACGATGAGGTTTATGAAGGTGAATATCAAGGAATACCAAATCATGGCCAAACTAAGGATGGTCTGATAGCCTTGGGCCAGCCGATCCCTGACGAGTACAAGGACCGCAGTGTGCTGGAAACTGAGAGGAAAGCTGACGAAGAAGAGCTGGCTCAGCAGTTTGAGCTAATCATTCAGGAATGCGGGCATGGGCGCTTTCAGTGGGCCCTCTTCTTTGTCCTCGGAATGGCATTGATGGCTGATGGAGTAGAGGTGTTTGTGGTTGGGTTTGTTTTACCCAGCGCAGAAACTGACATGTGCATACCAAACTCAGGATCAGGGTGGCTTGGTAAGTGCAATTTATTTTTATTTTTCTGCTTGTCTGCCATTTCTTAACTTACATAAACATAGATTTTGTATGCATTTGCAACTACATTCATGTACATGGTTGGAAATCTCCATGGAATTTCATGTCGAGTAGGTTATGGTGGTGTGACCAGAAGAACAAAGGGGTAGATGCACAACCTACTTTAATGGCCTCAGACACTTCAAATCAGAGTTTACTTGTGCAATAATCTTTTTTGCAAAATACAAATTCCATTTTAAGAGTCAGTAAAGTTTTAACGATCCCTTAAAACGTGATTGCGACTGGATACTGTTTTTCTGTTTGGAAGGGGCATGCTGTGGACATCAAAATTTGATACAAGACACCAAATCAAATCGTTTCTCAATCATATCAAATAATATCGATCAGTATGATGCTTTGAAGCCATTTTGAGCACAAACAAATATGGGCAAAGACAGTATAATCAGATGAGTATGTATTACATTTGGAAACCTGTTGGCTTTTATTACAATTAGGTGGATGGCATTCATTAATGTTTTGACTGTTTTTATATGTATACCGGGGGAGAGGCGGTACCCAACACCAAAATCCTTCCCAGCAAAGGTAATCTGTGAGATTTCATGTAATAAAATACCTATCTGTAGGCTTTAATACAGTGTAATTATAATCCACCATTAAATGGCTATTAACTTAAACATGTGCTTTTCAAAATCAATCTATCAGGCCTATTGCACTTATCGCGACTTTTTATAATAAGCAAACGAGACCTGTGGCATCTATAATACCTTTACCTAGTGAACCGATCAGAACTATAGCTGTTATCATTGGTTTGTCACCATAACCAACTCAAGCCTCCTGTACTTAGCTTAAGCTTTCCCGTAAGGCAACATTCAGGTACACAGTCATAATATTACAAAAGCATATAGTATAGTGTAGTATAGAATAGTATAAGATAGTATAGTATAATATAGAATAGTATAGTATAGTATAGGATACTATAAGATAGTATAGGATAATATTTGGCAAAGTAAAATACTGTCTCTTCTAAGAGGGCCTAACAAGGCTTCTCACAGTGGAAATCTATGCCCATGGATTGGCAGAGGGGGTACCCAGCACCAAACACCTTATCTACTACAGTCATCTGTGATATTCCATGTAACAAAATACCTATCTGTAGGCTTTAACATAGAGTAATAACAAGCCACCCTTAAATGTCTGTTGACTTTAACATTCTCACAAGGCAACCAGCAGATATATCATTTTAAATTATAAATATGTACAAATTATCAGCTGTCAAAATAATATAAAATCCCTACAAATAGAGCCTAATAAGGATTACCCTTGCGCAAATCTTCCATCACTAGGGTTTGTTCCGTCGGGTCACCAAGACCGAAACTTTTGCCTACTAGAGTAATCTGCGAGATTCCATGTGGCTAAATACCTGTCTTCACGCTTTAGCCTGTAATAACAATCCATCCGTAAAAATATATTGCCTTTAACTCACCTTTCACAATAAATATGTCAGGTCTAATGCCTTTATTGTTTAGTTTCATTATAAATAGATCAGCCCTATAGACATGATAATCTGCTTTGCCACCATAAACAACTCAGACCTGTAGTACAGAGTATATGCTTTGCTGCAAGTCAAAAAAGTGCAACACAAGAACTCTTTGTTTAGAGAAAGCACACAGACTCAATCAAATGTCTGCACTCAGGGTAACCAACATGTGGGTAGAGTCTAGGCTCCTGTCACAGTAGTACCCTGAAAGCTCTTTTTTGTTGATCACGTAAGGTCTTAACAAGTGCGAAGGCAAGCCAGACCTATAAGTGCATGTAGATTTGTGTAGCCCTAGGCATACCATATTGCTCTCCAACACACAACTTTATTCTGAATTCCAAAGTTAATGATGGAAATGGAGGAGGCGGGTACTGGAGCTGTAAAACAGCAATATACTCATTATGACTGAACTCCTCGAATCTCTGCTGCTGCCAGAGAAAAACAAACACCACAAATAAACTACTTTTCTAAGACACTTTAACATGATTACACTGCCATGTGTCCGTGACCCTGAAAGGTCAAGCTCAATCCCATTGTAAGGTTGATACGTTATTCATGTTACTGAGAAGTCTCCATGCAGCCATACTGTTCAGGCACCTGGATAACGATGCAAAATAATCACAGCTGTGTGGAGGGGAAGCACTTTTTTCTGTGGAAACACACGACGTCTGCCCAATCAAAACATGTACTCCTGTCCACCAATATGTGGGCAGAGCCAACGCCCCTCTCTGCAGTACTCCTGAAAAGTCTTTTTTAGGTTGATCACATAATGTCTGGCAGCAACTGCGCTGTCCAGCCAGATCTAAAAGCACTTTCTGGCTGTAGAAGGTGGAGATTGTTGGTGCTATTCTCTTCAGGTGCAGCTAACAATAGCTGTGATTGGAATTAGAATGCTTAGGTTTTGTTTACCTTTTAATGAAGACAGTTGTTAATAAAAGAATAGGAAATGGTCAGGGTTGCGGAACTGTGTGATTCTGTAGCTGCAGAATTACCACATAATTATGGATTCATTCCACTTGCCACATAATGTGCTACATCATTTTCATATTTCAACAAATATTGTTTCCTGCTTCAAATTGTCTGATGGATGGATTTTACATTTTCTTGGCACATCATTTGGATAACCCTGCTGCATAATTTGTTCTGATACTTCTGCAAATCTCAGTGGGCATGGCAATAATAAAACTCAGCAGCGTGGTTCAGGGGCTGTCCCTGAAATGAAAAAAACCATATTTCAAAAGAGACCTGTGAAATATTTTCCATATTTAACAGATTTCTGTGAAATATTGTTTTTATGCTGCTGCATTGTATGCAATAAAAACACCCAAACACGTAGTTTATACATACATAACTACACAGTCCCTGTTTACAGCACTATAATATCTATTCATATACTAAGTCATCAATAGCTTTATTTAAGTCAGAGTTATCATTGAAAATGCATTTTTAGTTTGCTGATAACTTAGGTATTCTTTGACAAACATGCACAAAATGTGCCAATCACAAAGCACAGCTAGCTAACTTAGGGGATGCAAAGTTTGTGCAGATCAGTCAAGGCGGAAAGTTATGGGTGTTTGAACAAACATTGTGTTTCCCAATAAATCTTTCATAGGACAGTTTGCTCACAGCAAACCTTTTCCAGGACTTTACACCCCACTTAGCATGAAACTAGAATTTTACTCACAATATGTCCTTTTGTGCTCTGGTGTAAATTTGTGTTACAAAAAAGGCATCAGACATCCTTCAAAGGGTTAAAATGATCTTCTAATTTGCGGACACTTGGCAAATACGGATCCCATTGGGAGAAGAAGCATTTTTCCCTTCATCTTATGTGAGTTTCATGGAAGATCCAAGAATCTCGGCCATCCAAGAGGCCGCCAGTAAATGAAAAATGCTATTGCTGCAGCTATTACAGGATTCCAGACACCAAAGCCTTCCTCCTGCAGAAACGTCTCATGAGGTGTGAAGGGGTTGGCGGGGTGCATCTGTTAACAAAATGGAGGATGTGGGTAGGGGCGGTACTAGAGAGACAGACACTGCTCACCTCACAAAAACGTTTTCCCAGTGGAACTCACACACTAACCCACTGTTCTTGTGGGTTGAACATTTTTCATTCTTTCATTTTATTTTTAATTCTTGAGAAAATTAAAACAACAAAATGGAGTGCAGGTTAAAGCACATGCGGATTTTGCACTTTGGAACCCGGGCCTGGAACGGGGACTGTGCCTACAGCCCACTATGAATGGCGAAAAGCCATGCACAACTGGTTCAGTGGCTGAGGGCAGATGTAGGGCTTCGCCACAGGTCCTATGCTCCAAGTATGGTACATGCAACCAAAGGCCATACACAGCTTGTCTGGAGACAAGGGGGTAGGGATGTATATGAGCATATTGTGGTCAAAACTATTACTTGTGCTAAATGGTCTCACCCTTTTGAAGAGGATACTTTTAAACATATTTCTCACGATACCTAGCAATTGATTGGGAAATTATCCTTGCATAAAAAAATTGCTCCTTCACTGATTCAGTCTAAATTCTTCACAATGAATCTCTTACATTGGACTCCTGTTCGCTTACACAAACTGAAATTACGAGATAGTGATCTATGTTGGAATTGCAATTCAAAACCGGGCACCCATCAACATATGTTCTTTGAATGCTCACTTTTAGACTCTTTTTGGGGCCCTAAACAGAAACATGTGTCTATAATTTTTAATTCACCTATAACTCTCTCCCCTCCTATGATTATGCTGGGTCCATGGGCTGCAGTTACCCCTTTACCTCTTGATAATATAGATTTGGAGCTATTAGATTTGCTCTTATCCATCACAGTCAAGATTCATCTTTTATCATACCACACTTGGTGGGCTTGGGTGTCATATCTTTGAGGAGCTCATACTACTATTGAAAGGAAACAATATGCACCGCCACTCGCTAATAACATATGGCATTCTTTGGATAACTATATGGATTTGTCTGCTTGGGGTTTGGTAGCTCAACATCCTTTTGGGTCCCTCTCTTGATTTTGCCAAGATACATCTGGCAGATGTCCCATTGTACTCTCCTCAATCTCTTCTCTTCTCTTTCCTTTCTCATTTCTTCTTCGTCGCTGGTTTACTATATTTTCCAAGCGATACACATTCTGTCATACATTACCTTACTGCACCATATGATGGTCTTTTATCTGACCCATCTTCTTTGGGATCATATTTACTACCCGACAGTAGCGGCCCGTGGAGGGAGTTCCGTGGGGCGGTGAGGCGGGGCGGGGGAGGGGCAGGGTGGAGGGTAGTAAACACCGGAATATGGATGAACGGAGGTAAGTAAACAGTTAAATAAATAAAACAAATTTTGTTGCGCGCACTGCAACGCATTTTGCAATGCAGCGCGCGCAACGAAATTCGTTTCATTTATTTAAATGTTTACTTACCTCCGTTCATCCAAATTCCGGTGTTTACTACGCCCCGCCTCACCGCCCCACGGAACTCCCTCCACGGGCCGCTACTGCTACCCGATGAACTTCAAATACCTGCTATTTGTTATGATATATATATATATATGGTCATTTTTCATATGATAACGTTTTACCTTTTCATCCCAGTTCAGGTACTGGTTGTCATGTATCTCTTTTTAACTTTTTGATTCTTACTTGAATGCATCAATTTCTGATCTTTATGCATTGCTGCTGTTTTTGAAACTGTACCTCTTTTTATCCAAATACAATAAAATATTTGAACACAAAAAAACCTATCATCTGACATAAATATTGTATCCTAAATATCGTTTTCAAAACTATTGCCCCTTTATGTACAGATTTTGTAAGGCTAACTCCAGTGGGAGAAATATTTTTGTAAACAGTCTTTTGAAAATTATATTTATTGCAGACAATATTCTGATGTTACTCTGGTATCATACCAGGGCTAGTCCAGGCCCCGACCTTGACCTATTAGCCTGCTGCAAAAGTAAAAAAAGATTTACAAAAAACAGGTACCCACACATTCCTTGTGGCTGCTTGGTGTAGAGGATTTTGGAGGCATACTGGGCATCCCACACGAGAGAGGTCCAAAGACTTCAGAGCAGAAATTGTCCATATCCTGCATTGGGCAGGTGTCCGGAGGATACCCTACAGCCATCCCCTGAATATAGGAGGTTGGCCACACAGTTTAGTTGAGCACAGGGCCCTCGGCTAACCCCTGGCTTGGGAGCAAGGGGGGTTGGGAAGAGGCACTGTAGCCACACACTAATGTGCACAAAATTGGATTTTGCCTGTTTTGCAAATTATTAAACATTTCTCAACCACGTATTTTAAGTCACCTGACTGCATATGTTCCAATCTTCGGAATGGGACAATATTTACCTTCCTTTAGCTCTACAGAAAAGCCTATCCAGCCCTTTTTCATGTTAATCTAGCGACACAGATCTAGGTTTTCTAAACCCACTGGCACTAAGGCCTGTGTGCCAACTTGAATAAGAAAACCAGTTCTACTGCACCCATTACACATCCCACTGAGCAATCTTTGCGTAAAATAGGTTCTAGCTAATGATCATTCATATGAGATGTTACAGGGACAATCAGTGGAACCCCAAATCTTCTTTCATTATGGAATAACATACTCAAGAACACTAGAACACAAAGGATGCAATTTAAGTATTTATGTTAAAATCAAAACCCTAGTCTAGCGCACACCTTATGAATTTTAACCACAATGAAGATGAATAATATGGTAGCAGCAACGGTTACCAAAAGCTTGAATAATAGATAGCACTCCAACATGATTTTTTCTATTAGTTTGTAGCAATCCTACTATCAATATGCTATTTCTAAGTGGTAATCTAATTCTAGCAAAGCAGAAAATAAGACCTATTTTGAGTTTCAAAATTGGTACACATTTGCATTCTTGTTTGACAATGAAGTTCTATGTTCGATAAAATAGTAAGGTCTGCTATTCTTATCTCATGGGGCCAGTTGCATTGATAAGTCAGTTAGCAAAGGCTAAGTGCCTTCTGTCCCAGGGCCCTTTAATAGGAACCAGTGATATTCTGTTGGGCCTGTCCCAATGTTTACTGGCCTGAATACTTCTCTCCACCCTTCACTTTCTGTGCTCAACTTTTATAACATAATCTTACTGTTGTTAAGAACTCTTAGTGAAAACAGCTGACAGAAAGGGGCCTGATGCCCTTTCAAATATTTTTGTTCAACATGTTGGTATTCTTTTGAATATCAACAAAAGAAAGACATGTAGTTGTTAACCTTCTAGAAACTCTTAGAAATCAATTAAAAAAACTAATGGGAAAGAACATTGCAAATATTTTCACATAGACTTGATTATCACACCGCAGAACACAATAATATAAACCAAACGTGCATCGTATGAATCATACTTGTTCAGCATTTTGATAATTCCTTGCACATGTAACTCAAGCAAAGTAATGCCCAGGATAGAAAAACACAATATTTATGCCAGAGCATTTGTGTCAGAGGTCTTCAATAAAGTATTCCAAGACATTATCTGGTATACAGGAAACATTTTATTGGCTAACAAGACAGGTCAATATTTAAGGCAGTAATAAACTGCCTTATAACAACAACATAATCCATCAACTGCCTCAATAACCTGACAGTTCAGCCACTCATTCACCCAAGCCATTCATCCTCACATTTCATCATATCTCATCATGCACTTTGTAGTGGCACACAGTACAGGAAACCCACTTACAAAAAACAGAATACTGCATTGTGAGTAGTAGTGCTGTGTATGTATTTATGGGCTGGTTTTATATAGCACAAATCAGGCTGAAAAGTACCATAGTGCTATACAAGGTCCATTGCAAACACACAGTGAAGATGCGATTGGAGAGGTGGCTGATTTCTAAAAGAGATAGTGGACTGTTACTGCTTCATGATGCGGTGTTCTTTAAAGAGGAGTGTCTTCTGCTCTTTTCTAAATTGGAGGAGGCCAAGTACAGTCCTGAGTATACCTGGATCTCTGTTCTCGATACTGGGTGCATGGATAGAGAAGGCTTAGTGTTCTATTTTTGCTGTTGGCTGAAACATGAGGTTTGAATCCATTCTGCTTCATATCATTGAGCCAGACTTTGAGTACTTGTTACATGTTGTTCTTGGTGAACATCAGGCATGCTGCTGTGGTGGGCTAAGCTTCTGGTAGATGGTGGACAACCAAGTCTGGATGAGGTTCAAACAGTGTTTGAAGTGTAGGCTGTCTGCAGTACAGGTGACCTTCAAATATAGTATGTGTCATCGGCGGGGTTGTGAACTTTGATGTTGTTATCTATGAGTAGGGCCCCATGAGGCTTCATGTAGAAGTTTAAGATGACAGGGGACAAGATGGAACCCTTGAGAAACTCTTCAAGTGATCAGGATCTTCAGGGACCTAGAGGTGCCATGTGAACAAACTGGTGCCAGGTGGATAGGTATGAGGAAATCTACTGAAGACTTTTCCCATGAATCCCATTTAAGACTTTAAAGTATAGATGAGAGTTTGGTGGTCAACACTGTTGACCTCAGCTGAGAGGTTCAGTAATATAAGGAAGAATAGGTCATCTTTATCTGTGGCAAAGAGGGCATCATCTATGATTTGCAATGCAGCTAGTCTACATGCTGCAGCGTGATCTGAAGCGGATTGATAATAGTACAGGAGATGGTTGGTGTTGATGTGACCTTGAAGCTTGCATATACAACTTTTTCAGTGGTTTTGATGATTACAGGTAGATGTGGTCTGGACCAGTAGCTGGAAAGATTGTCAGGGTCTTGTGTAGGTTTCTTCAGGAGTGAGAGCACATGGCCTGCCTTGAGAGTTTCAGGGAAGATGATGACTGAAGGAGGTGTTGGCAATGATGAGTAGGGGTGAAAGACCTTCTCCAGGGAGGACTTTGATGAAGGAAGACGGTAAGATTTCATCTTCAGAAGTGGTGGTTTTCAAGGAGTTGAGGATGTCGACAGCAAAGCCTTTGAGAGACAAGAGTTTGATGGACGACCATTATGAGATGCAGCAGGGAGCTGTCGGTGTCTGTGGAGAAACAGGTATGGTGTTGTCAATGTGCTGTTGTAGTTTATGTATTTTTTCCTTGAAGAAGTGGTTGATGGAATTGTACTTGTCTGTGAAGTGTGGGACAGGAGGTTTAAGTAAGGGGTTAATGTTTTGAAGTGTTCTGCTTCTGTTGGCAGGTTTGTTGATGGCATTTGTATAGTGTTTAGCGTTGGCTGTTGTCATGACCTCTAGGTTTCTTTAATATCCTCTATTCTCCGCATCCATTCATTGGCATTAGAGGCTGCAGTGAAAGAGGGGCAATGCTATTCATTTTTAGAACTATCCTTGTGGACTACAATTTTATTCATTGGGGTACTAAAATGTAACAGACTACAATAATCCAAATGGTTACAATTTCAGAGGCAATCTAAGCGGGTAAAATCACCTAATCGCAGATCTCTTTCTAGACTATACTTCATTGTATATAAACTGGATGAAAAAGCTGGATACATTTGGTAAGAGGAGTGGGATATTTCTCAAAAGGCAGATGAGGTATGAGATCACAGGCAATGGATGGGTTCGTCCACCTTTTGCAATTAATGCTTACAGGCTGAGAGCATGTTTGCCTGTCTCTGAACCTAGGCTTCTTTGTATTTGACTACATGCTTAATTAGAATACTAGCAAGTGTTTAAAGGCTGCTGTTGATACCGTGACTTCCTTTCCAAGGCGTTTTAATTGCTATTCCAAAGCACTACTCCCACTCAGACGCAATATACAATGCATGTGAAAAACAGCCATTATATCAAATTGTAACCTTTACAAGGTCGTGGGATAGGATGAAAGCCACTTTACCATCTGTCAGAAAACTCCAGGATGTGTATTCTTCTTAAAACAGAAGTTGCTCATTTAAACTATAATCTGGACAGCAAACACAACTGATAATCCTAAATCTATTTTAATGAACAAGTTCACCTAATAATCACACTAAAAGAAAGCGTAAGGAGTTTGTGCTCCCAAGTGCCAGCACGTATTATAAGTAATTGTCTCGGATTGTCTTAGATGTCTATATCATTAGAATTAATACTTTGCAAAATATTATTCAAGAACCAGAAAAGGGAGTGAGTTTCTGCTGTTCTATCCATGTGCAACTTCACAGTATGGAACTTTTGGAAGAGATGAAAATGAAAAAATAGTAATCCATTTCAGTGCTCAGTATGGAAAGATCAAGTCAAGAGCCCTGGCCTTCTTTCAATTTCTCCACATAACTTTGTACAGAAATATTAGCAAAATATTCCCATTTTCTCTATAGACATTCACATTTCAGAACCTAAGATCTCCTAGACACCTGGCTGATGAGCCCTAACTAGTGTGAAACCGGTCCTGGACTGCTTGTGTTCCCATTCATGGAGGCTTGTTGCGGTTCAGGGCTGAACTGTTCCCATTAGAGCATTTTCTAGATTGATTTGCATATGGCTGTGTCCAAACTGAGGTGGCATGATGTGCAAAATAATGATGGACTGGGTTGCGGCCCAAGTGATTACCAGTGGCTGAGATTAATTCAAGCATTCCATCTATCACTTTTTTGTATACTTTAGTGTGTCACCCTAAGTGGGACAAGTATGCTGAGATGTGGGTCCTGTGCACACTGTGTCACTGGAACCAAGATATACCTGGCTGATGAGCCTTAACTAGTGCGAAACCAGTTCTGGAGTGCTTGTGTTCCCATTCACTGAGGCTTGTTGTGGTTCACGTAGGATCTGACTTGGCAGTTCTGGCTGGACTAGGGTCAAGACTGATTTGTACATGGCTGTGTCCAAACAGAGGTGGAATGGTGTGCAAAATAACAATGGACTTGGATGCGACCCAAGTGATTACCAGTGGCTGAGATTAATTCATCACTTTTTTGTATACTTTAGTGTGTTGCCCTGAGTGGGATGAGTATGCTGAGATGTGGGTCCTGTGCACACTGTGACACTGGAACCAAGATATACCTGGCCGATGAGCCCTAACTAGGGTGAAACCAGTCCTGGCTTGCTTGCATTCCCATTCAGGTATGCTTGTCCTGTCAGTTCGGGCTGCACTGTTTCCATTAGAACAGGGTTAAGACTGATTTGCATATGGTTGGGTCCAAACTGAGATGGCAGCTTGTGCAAAATAACGATGGACTGGAATGCAGCACGAGTGATTACCAGAGGCTGAGAATAAATCAAGCATCCCTTCCATCACTTTTTTGTACACTTTAGTGAATTAAAGCAGAAGCACTGTCACCCAGAGGCTCAAGACATAAAATATACACACAATGCATGGAGGGGAGATGGAGATGTGGCAGAGATCTTCAATTTCATAAACGCAGTAAGAGCGTACAACAAGCATATGTTTTTCATTGGAGGTCTACTTATTGAATTAGAAAGGAAATATGATGTGAAAGGGGGAGGTTAGGATGTAGCATGATAAGATAACAGAAGACAGTGAAAGAATGGTACAGCTTACTAGCACAAGGTGAGGCAACAAATGAATTAAAAAAGGGCATCAGAGCGAGTGGCATGGTGGAGGGAATCCTAATGCAACAGACCATGTAGTGTCTGTGTGAAGACAAGGACATACCTCTAGTGCAATTGTCTTGTTGATGACTGACCATTACATTAAGCAGTTAGCTTCCTTGGCTTTGGTACAAAAAGGACATACCTGAAGCACAGTTTTAATACAAATGACCACGTAACAAATAGAACAGGTACCTCTTACACTTGTGTGTTGCCTGCATAAAAATTGTGTAAGTCACATTATGAGTATCATTTTTGTGAAAATTATCCTTGGAAACAATAATGCAATTTCGAACACCTCTATATAATGAATAATTCTAGATTGCCTTGCTTTAGAACAGTGGCACTGTAAGAAATTGGGTTATTGGTGCTGTGCGAGTGAAGTCTATAGCCAAGAAGTTCACGTCGGCAGTCGGATGCAGTTCCTGCACTGGCCTTAGAGAAGTCCGCTCGCATTCACGAAGAGGAAAAGGATGGTTCTTTTATGATGCAAAAAGCCCAGAACCTTTGGATTTTCACCTGGAGTTCAATTCTTGAAGTTTTTAGGTAAGAGAAGTACACTCTGACACCAGGCACGGGTTCTGGACCCGGAGGCCACCTATTTTGGGATCAGGACTCACTCCAGCAAAATCCAGCAGCAGGGTCCAGGCAGGTCCAGTTGGTGCTGGTCAGCTGGGCAGTTGCAGGGAAGTATTCTTTGTCCCTGTAGCTCAAGCAGGAGGTCAGCCAACTGACACTTGGAAACACTTATGGTGTCTGTTTCAAGGCAAGCAGGTCCAGTAGTCTTCCTTCCTCAGCCAGCAGGGCAGGTCTTCTTCTGAATCTTTTTAGGACCAAGATTGTTCTGATGAGAGGTTCTGAGTGTGGCACTTTTATACACAGTACTAGCCTGCATATGGAGGCAACCCAATTTGTCTAACCATAAGTTGGTTGTGGCCAGTTCTTCCCTTTTCCCTGGGTTTGGCTCCAGTCTGTCTAGGTGGACAAAGGACAGGCAGGCCCACGTGTGCTCTGCACTTGCCAGTGACTGGGTAGGCATCTTTAGAAGTCAGAAAAGGGGTGGGCACAGCTCTCAGGCTACCATTGGAAGTTCAGGAGAGGCTGAGTACAACCCCCAAGGCCATCCTTCTCAGGAGAGGATCACCCCTACCCACACCCTTTTGTCTCCTATCTGGAAGGAACACACATCACACAACAGGAGAGCCGTTAACAGTCATGTAACCCTGGACACTGGCAAAGAGCCACATTTGGTTGCAGCAGGAAAATGCCAACTTTCTAAAAGTGGGATTTTCAAAATAGTGATTTTAAATCTGACTTTACCGTTAAAGATGATTTTAAATTAAAATTCAACTGAGTGGAAGAATTATTTATCTGCTTGCAGACTAAAGTTATCACTTATTAAGTGTAATAGTGTAACCCAGTGTTATTCTATGGGAGAGCTAGCCTTCCTGGAGTGAAAAAAAAATTTGGGGGGTTTGACAATGGCAGGACATGTAAAACGTAAGTACACATGTACCACTTATTAAATACCTATGAGCCTTTGAGGCCTACCTTAGAGGTGACTAATAAGTATTAAAAAGGAAGGTTTAGGCCTTGCAAAATTTTTATTTTGCTACATTAAGAATAGCTGTGGGCGTAATTCGTGTAATTTGCTGCAGCATAATTACGCAGAAAAATAGCAAAATTACACAAGATCATGCTGAATTATTTACGGAGGATAACCCAGTATTAAGAGCTATTTTCTTAATGGAAAATGCACCCTTGCATCCAAAATTAACCTGAGGATGCATTTTGCACTAAGGAAATAGCTCTGAATACAACAGAACTCGATCAGCAGCAGGCGCTCGTGCTCGCTACTTTCGTTGTTCCTGTGCTTCTGTAATAGGATTGCTGTGTCAAATTAGCCATAATTACGCAAACTGGCATAATCATGCAATTTTGATTAAAAAAAGGAACGTGTAATTGCCAAAATTACTCCAGTTACTCCGGGATAATTACAATTTCACTCAGGCCTTGTCAAAATGGCAGTTTGAAACTGCTCTAGAGGCTGCAGTGGCAGGCCTGAGGCATGTTTTACAGTGCTACTTTAGTGGATGGCACAATGAGTACTGCAGCCCACTTTTAGCATTTAACTTACAGGCCCTGGGAACATGTAGCACCATTTACTAAGGACTAAATCAAATGTGCCAATTGGGTGTGTACCAATTTGATCATATTTGGAAAGGAAGAGCACAAGCAATTACCAGTGTTTAGAAGGATTAAAATGTGCAGGGTCTTAATGTCAACAAAAACGGGTGCAGCAAAAAGTTGGGCAGTGAAGGCAAAATTCTAGGGGAATGCCTAGCAAAAGATGGTCACTTCGAACAGGTGCACAATTGACTTAAATGCATTTGCTGACTGGTACCAACACCACCTATCACTGGAAAAGCCTCCGAAACTTAAATATGAGATTTGGATTAGAATCGCAATGAAATAAATAAAGATAACCACATTTTTTAAAATTCTTTTTGTTAACAAAGATATTAGACCAAGGTGCAACACCTGCCACGATTAGCAATACTCTCTGTTTCTTTAGGAATAAACAATGCCTCAGAAAAATGACATTCCGAAATCCATGCTGCCATGACTTTGGTGTTTTTCCAAGAAAATTTACAAACAGAATAGATGCTTCCAGCAATCAGACACCCCTTGAGTAATGTCTCAGCTCTTGATTAGGCAAACCATTGTGAAGTCCATAAACATGTTTACAAGTGATTGCTTAGTTCTACGCGGAAAAAAGATGCCGTACAATAATGGTAAAACCCTGCCACTATAATTACAGCCCAATTGGCATTTCTAGCAGAAATCTTCCATTTTGAAACCTGCCAATCTCTGCATGCATTGTGCGGAACTTTAGAATGCAGTTTGACAGGTAGCATCTATTAAATGTTTTTAAAGAAAACGTGTTTAAAACTAATGCGTGCAATATAAAACATACCTCTTAGAAGTCCTTTCAAATTATGCTTAAACTAAAGAAAAAAAATCATAATAGCCATTCATCATTTGTCATTTGTACACGTGAAGGAGTGGAAGGTTCAATATTTGAAAGAGAAAATAGGAAGGGAATTCGTATGCTCTGTCCCTGCGTTCACAGAGCAGTGCAAAAAGAGCGTAGAAAGAAACAGGACTAGCCAATAAAACGCCCACGCTGCTTGGCGTTATCTAAACGAAAATCACCTGTAGTGTTTGGTGTAAATGAGACATGGCTCTGTAGACAAACCTTCGACATCAGTGCTAACATTGTTTCATTCCCGTCTGTGAAGTCAGAATCTGTTATTGTGTGCTGTTCAAACACGCCGCAGCTCCTTTGTCCTGGCTTATGTATAAAGCCCATGCAATTTAATTCTTTCAGTGTGTGCTTTTCTGTATAACTGAATAATTTGAGCACGCTTTTGTTCAGTGACAAAATGCAGGCATCTTTTAAAGATACTCAAATACACTCAGCTATAGTGAATGAAGGATTACTCTTTAGACATACAACTCTTTACAGAAATACTGTGCATGACTAAGATATGCTACATGTATATTTTTCTTTTTAATATTCAGTGAGCTTATGCAGCCAGCAGGCTCAAGATGCTCTTTAGATGCTGGTGTTGCAGCGGAAACAATAAACATCGAATTTCAACCTTAACAATCCTACTGGGCCCATACGGGTAGGATTTGTTCTCAGATTCTATACTTCACCTCAACAGTGGCGGCTCTTCCACAAGAGCGGAGGAGCGTCACCCATCCTGCTGCGAGCTCAGCAGGCAAACACACATAAATAAAATGGCATAATAATGCCATTTTAGGCAGGGGGAGGGACTGAATCCTGCTATTGCAGCATTACTGCTGCCCGTTTCAGTGCGCATGTCGGGCTGGTTGGCTGGCTGGCTACCTACAGCCAGCCAGGCATGCGCACTGTAGACCCAGCAATCCCCAGGCTGTGAAATAACTAGGGGATTGCTGGCACAGGGCCCCAGCCTCAAAATGAGCGCTGGGTTAGCCTGCTCCCACCAATCCTGGAGCTGGCCTCATGCTGAAAACAGCATGAGGGCAGCTCCAGGATTGGTTGGATTTGCGTTCCACTGAGCAGGAAGGAATTTCATTCCTGCTCATGGTCGTGGGGGAGAAGTGCCATGCCGGGAAGAAGTGCCGCATTTATGGTCAGTTGGCGCCATCGTGTCTCACCATATTTTAGAATCGCTAGCTGCCACTGCACCTCAGAGGTGATGGTCCTCCAATGGACCTTTCTCTATCATAGTGAGGGGTGAGAAATCAGAATGTCCCACTGTCGGCCACCCAATGAAGACTATTAATTGGTAGCCATTTCACAAATTGGAGATCAGGTTCAAATATATTACTCTCAGAGCCATGCTGTAAAAATAGAGTATTGCAATTGGAAGACCCAACCTCCTAAAAAGGTTTAGCCTGACAAGAATCATGCAAACCAAGAGCTCTGCCGTGGCTACACAGAACAAGAGCAACAGAACCTGATGTTCTGAAAATAATCTATGACTCTCTCAATTAGACATTTAAAGATCAATCAGATAATTGTAGGCGCAGTTTCTGTGGAAAGAACATCAAAACACAATAAAGGACTCAGACCAATTAAGACAATTTGGTTATTGCATTAAATATCCAAAATCAATGCACACAAGTTTATTTTCAGAAGCTCAGTCATTAATCTAACAGCTTAAAATATAAAACCACACATCCAGTCGAGTAAATCTATCCCTAAATAAAAGAATCCATAAAGAGGATGGTTTTGAATTAATAATTTCTAACACCAACAAAGGCAGAAGGTTGGCTCACAAAGGCTCTCTTAGGATGGGCAAAGGGATCAAGTTAAAGTCCATTAGGGGAAAAGTCCATGGGAATAGGCAAGGGGAATGGGCCAAAAATCAGGAAAGTTCAAGTCTGGTTTCTCACCAAACTGCTCCAAAATGTCCAACAGGCAAGTTCATCAGCAAGGGCAAAAAGGTAAGGGGCATAAAGGTAAGTCCAGCAGACAGGCAGGAGGCAAGTAAAGTGAAAGGGGGTAGCCAGAGCCTAAAAGAGCTTGAACTTGACTTTTCCTCCCTCCTCTTAGTAATGGCACTTTTTATAGTTCATATTTGCCACTATGACATCAATGGTCGGTCCACAATGGTCTGATCATCATGTGATCATTCTTCCGTTCTCCAGGTACAAATTGATTCTCCAGCATATTTTCCCATGCGCATCATAAGAAATGACTCTCCATTCCATCCCCACAGGTTAGTTGACAAAGAGCTTATTAACTTTGCTGCTCTCCATGGGTATAGTCCAAAGGTCAAGTTTCCACCATTCATACACAAAATGGGCTGTAAGAAAGTCTTTTGTGGCTTGAAGATTGTTGCATGAACAAGAACAAATAATGCAACATTTGAGGATTTGAGGAAATGTAGCAAAGTCAATTGCAAAAGGCTAAGGAATAATGCAGCCTAAGGAGAAAAGACATCTCAAACATATTTTATAGTTTGCATTTCTTTTTTAGTAAAATAAAACTCGTAATTAAGTTGAAGCATAAGGAAGTAAATCACACATCGTATATAAGCATTATATAAGGTTGTCGGTAATTTTCAACTTTAATTGTGGCCTACTACCCCAATTTAAAAAAGTAGCCACATGTAAACTATTTCCAAAAATTATTAAAATAAAATTGTTTCTATGCATAAATGACCTTTGTAATGTTAGGCACTTATACTGTAAGTTTCACACATCTAGCATACTGTATGCACAAATTGCACCAATGTCGGGTTTGCTATGACACTCTACAATGAAGTCAATTTAAATGTTAAGTTTCATCATTAGTTTTCATGACATCTTTGTTATGAATAAAAGGTAATCAGTAACTAAAACATCTTGAATTCGCTATTTGATTAATCCTACTTTTTCTACCCAGTTAAGCACACTTTTACAGTGCTGGTACATTATCTTTTTCTCAGTTTCAGTGTCGTTTTCTAGACGTTTCCAAAGTGCACATTTGTGTTTTCATTGTCAAGACAGATTTATGTGTCGTGCATAGCATGATCAGCTTTTAAGTTGCATCACTGGGATGTTAAGAGTAATTCGGAGAATAGAGAGCAAACAAGATACATACGTTCAATAGGGGATGTGATATGATGCCTCTTCATTTTAGCAGCGTCGCAGAAATGCTTTTCTTCCCCCTCCCATCACTACTTCATATCTGCACACTGTTTCTGTTCTGGTGCAAGCCTTTTCTATATTTGGAAGATTTCCAATTATATTGTGCACTGTCCATAAACAAAAACATTTATGATGTGAATGACGAGCTGAAAAAGCCTCTAAGACCTGCAGTTCAAATCCATCACACAACAAGCTAAACCAATCCGTCCAAAATCACACGTCCGGTAAAGGAAGACATTGTGCAATGCAAAATTTGCTAGATTGCACCTTGAGCTATTCAGCCTGATTAAGTATCCTGATGCCTAGCAAAGAATGCTTTAAGACATGAGGAACTTTTGCTCATGACTCTAAGATGGCCGCACCATGCCAAGTCTTGTGAGAATCCAGTGGCACCCTGGTACTTGTGGTCTTTCTTGACTTCACTTGTGTGTTTCAGGTAGTGCATGCACCACAGATTTAAAGCCTTGCACCAAAAGGCACCAAAATTCTGTGTGTACTGCTTACCTATTCTGCTGTGAAAGACCCTTGCACCCAGAAGGTTCAAGGGAGCTTGTCTCCTAATCTGTCCAGGTCTCAATTCATGTAAAACCCCACCACTCAAAAGGCTCCGCTCTATACCGTCTCATTATGCAAGAAGAAAGGTCCTGATTTAAATTAGCGATTGGGTCACTCCCTCACAAACATGATGGATATCCCATCTGCCTTATTACAAATGCCATAGTATATAATACACTTCTAATAAGGCGGGTGGGATATTCGTTGCGCTTGTGATGGAGTAATACACCCACCAAACTCTAAATCACTCCCATAGATGGAGACTTCAATCCTGGTAAACTGGTCTAACAACTCTCTCATTCTTTTTATGTCCACTCCTTGAAAGTCATAATCACTGGGTAGGTCAGATATCTAAATAGCGTTGATACTCTCTTGCTATCCTCTAAAATTGCTCATATATTACAAGCCATTCCACTAGAGCAGGAGGCCAACTGGCTTACTGCTCCTTACATTGAAACATGAGAGAGATGATGGACACAACTGTTGGAATACACATGAAGTACAAGAACGATTAAGCTATTTACAATTTAGAAGAGCTGATCAAGGGTAGAAAAGGTCTCAGAACATCTGTACAAATGAAGTGTCAAGGCACCACTCCAGAAAACCTGTTGCAACTTCAAAATAAGAGAAACAAATATGTATCTTCAAGCCAAATCTTCCTATATAAAAAGGAAGATAGATTAAGCTGAAAAAAGCATGAAAGTACTCCTACTATGCAAGCCCTACTCTAAGTGTACCCAGAGTGTGTGTAGGTGTAGAGCCAAGAATCCCCCCAAGGGATGATCCAACCCCATTACCTGATGGGAGAGAATGAAGGACCCCGTCTTGGTCATGAACTGGACAACCCTCATGAGATGTCAGACCGTTGTGTGGTGAATTCTCAGCATGCACGGACCTCTGGTGTCAGCTGGAGTGCCTCCTCTGCTAATCTACAGGGCCAAGACTGATTTGCATATAGCTCTGTCTACAGGGCCAAGACTGATTTGCATTTAGCTGTGTCTAAACTGGGGTGGCGAAGTGAGCTAAAGAACAATGATGGATTCAATCCAGATCTGTGACTGGGGGTGAGTGTCTGAAAAGTTTCAGTGCTCCGTCCATCATCTCCTTGTGTTTGCTTTGTTCACCCTAAGTTGGCAGAGTATGCCCAGACGTGGGTCCCTTGCTCACTTTGCCACTGGATTCAAGCTAGCCTGGCTGATGAGGGCTGTTAGCCCGAAACCGGTCCCAGGATGCTTGTGTCCGGTCCAGGGAAGACATGGCTTGGCAGTTCGGGCAGGACTGTTCCCATGAGGCACAGGGCCAACACTGATTTGCATATAGCTGTGTCTGAACTGGGGTGGTGAAGTGAGCTAAAGAACGATTATGGATTCAACCCAGATCTGTGACTGGGTGTGAGTGTCTGAAAAGTTTCAGTGCTCCGTCCAACATCTCCTTGTGTTTGCTTTAAGCTATTGGGATGCTCATCTTTTATAATAGAAAACGGCATTGTTATGTGCGTATGGATTTGGGATGTTATGGATATGTAGATAGCCCTGACGCCCCGTGAATGAAGATAAAGATGACATTTGTACATAGTGCGAAAAAAAGCCTTGTACATGATTTTCATGGCATTGTGATAATGTTGTGCAAAGCTAGAGTTGTATACAATTTTAGTTTCAGGGAAACTAATCCAATATTGTTGCGCACGCAAATATGTGCAAAAGGTTACTGCTGAAAAACAGGAAAATGTAAGAAATAAGCTGCTTCGCTACATGGGCCTAACTCGGGAATATAACACAGTCGAAGTGCCAATTCAGTCGAAGAGCCAGGTCTTGAGCTCCTTCCTGAATTGAGGCAGTGAGGGTGATTGCCTGAGATGTAGAGGAAGAGAGTTCGAGGTCCTTAAGGCGAGGTAGGAGAACAATATTCCTCCGGCTGTGGTCTTGCAGCTCCATGGGATAGTGTCCATGGCCAGGTTGGCGGAGCGGAGGATTCTGGTGGGAGTGTAGAAGGAGAGGCGGGTGTTCAGGTATGCAGGTCTGATGTTGTGGAGGGCCTTGTAGGCGTGTGTGAGGAGCATGAAGGTGATTCTTTTGTTGATCGAGCCAGTGGAGGTTTCTCAGGTGATCGGTGATGTGACTGCGGCGAGGGGTGTCCAGGATAAGTCTTGCGGCAGCGTTCTAGATTCTTTGCAATTTCTTTTGGAGCTTCTGGGTGGTGCTGGCATAGAGTGCGTAGCCATAGTCGAGTTTGCTGGTGACGAGCACCTGGGTGACCACTCTTCTGGATTCAGTGGGGATCCACTTAAAAATATTTTGAAGCAGCTGGAGTGTGTGAAAGCAGGAGGATGAGACATCATTGATTTGGCAGTTCATTTTGAGCAAGGAGTTAAGGATGATGCCGAGGTTACATGTGTAGTCGGTGGGTGTGGGGGAGGCTCCGAGCACAGCGGGCCACCAGGAGTTGTCCCAGGCAGTGGTGGTGGTTCCCAGGTTGAGGACTTCGGTTTTGTCAGACTTGAGTTTGAGGCAGCTGTCCTTCATCCAGTTGGTGACTGCCTTCATCCCGTTGTGGATGTTGTTCTTTGCGGCTGTAGGTTCATCGGTGAGGGAGAGAATCAGCTGGATGTCGTTGGCGTAGGAGATGATGTTTAGTCCGTGGTTTCTGATGATGGCTGCCAGCGGGGCCATGTAGATGTTGAAGAGGGCGGGGCTCAGGGAGGAACCCTGAGGGACCCTGCAACTGATCTCTGTAGGATCTGAGGAGACCGGTGAGAACCTGACTCTCTGGGTTCGACCGGTGAGGAAGGAGAGGTTCCACTCTAAGGCTTTGCTGTGGATGCCGGCATCTTGGAGTCTTGCGTAGAGGGAATGGTAGGAGATGGTGTTGAAAGCGGCAGAGAGGTCCAGGAGGATGAGGGCTGCGGTTTTGCCTTGGTTGAGGAGATTGCGGATGTCGCCTGTTGGGGCAAGGAGTGCAGTCTCAGTGCTGTGGTTGCTTCTGAAGCCTGATTGGGTGGTGTCCAAGATGTGGTTTGTTTCGATTAATTTGGCGAGTTGGGTGTTGATGGCCTTCTGCATTATTTTGTTAAATATTTTATTAAATATACTAATTAATTTAGATTTCTGTTCCTATGAAAAATACTCTTCTGCCCCTATGATCTTGTCAGTGCCATATAACATTGAACAGAATAATAAATAAACTTGAAAAGACTCAGGGAGTGGTCATATTGCTTTTTCACACTGCTGTTAATTGTGCCATGGCCTGAGACTGGCTTTCATCCAGTCCTGTGTTTTGTTCTGCAAATAGCATTAAGTATTTGTAGGAAGTCAATATCAAAGTGCCCAATTTTCCCTATTCCATGCGTGAATAGCATGGAATAGGTACATTTCTGTGCATTCCAGGGTGTAGTCATCTAAATCGCAGCATTCATTCCGGGCTATAAATGACAAAAGACAAATCAAAAACCTGGACTGGATAGGCTACTTACATAAACATGAAAAACCTGATCTGCAGTGGCGGCTGCCGCAAAACGAAAGTGGGGGTGGGGAGGGATGGGGACTTTAGGGTAAAAATAATAATAATAAAAAACGTACCTGTCGCTACACCGAAGGCCACCTCGGTGCTTCTCTCCTGGCAATCACTGGGAAAGTACAGTTTCCCCACCCAATCCAGACGCTGCTCTCATAGAGGATTGGTCTGAGCAGCCTGGTCTGCAGCTCAGACAGTACCTGGGAGCCTGCGGCTTTTCTCCAACCCGGCTGTGCCACATAGCTTGGTTGGAGAAATGAAAGTGTGCAAGTCTGTTTGGCCGGCCTAAGACGGCCTGCCAAACTGACATGCGCACTTCTAAGTGCCCACCACTCCTCACAGTCACGGCCCGGCCCCACCCCACACGCACATACGCATGCCAGAGCCAGTCACAGAAAAATAAAATGATATAATTGTTTTATTATCATTTGAATTTTCTGTGACTGACTCTGACCAGTGGGGCGATGCTCCTCCACCATTATGGAGGAGCCGCCCCTGCTGATCCGTCTACACTTGAAAAAGCGACACTTCATGTCCCAATATGCTTAGTGTTTAGGGCGGAAATTGGAAAACCTAGGATTTGAATAAAGTATCCTTATTGCGCAAGGTTATTTGACAGTTGTACCGTTCAGGTGCTCTTGAATACCGGATGAAGGTCAGTCACTGTTCTGGGGGCTGCAGTTACAAAGACATATGTGTGGAAGCTGCTCAAATCGCTTCAGTGCTTAACACAGTTGCAAATTTTGACAAATCCCTATAACAGTGGGTCGCTATACTATGGTTACAAAGGTATCCATGCCATCCTGGACTTTATTCTTAAATTCAGCTTTTTTCTTTGCACACATTTGTAATCTACAACTTTTGTCCGGTTGGTTCAAGCGAGGTTTACCAGGGCAACAACTCCCTGAATGCTTCAGGATTTGTAAATACATGACCTGGGATGTAGCACAGTGTCACTGGAGACACGGAGTCATCTGTAGCCTTTTGCTATGTTTCTGCAACAAAAATATTGCCCAAAGGCCCTTCTGAGGTTCTGCTTCCACTCATTTAAAGGCAAAGATAAGAAGGTGGGTGAGACAGCAGAAATCGCTGGGTGCACATTTTTAGGTCTCGCACAGGCAGCGCATGCGCTGCCTCTCCGAGGCATTAAGTAATTAGTAATACCAGCAAAACTCCACCCATTGCATTTCTTTTTGTTTTTTCGCTTGCCATTGGTCCAATCTGGCATTGCTTTTCTTACCTCGCTCATTGTTGGCTAGTGGTCCCATCCGTCACTTCCGTTTTCTTCAGTTTCTGCAGGAAGCAGCATCGACCAACTACAGTAAACTTACACTGCAGGGCGATATCTTTTGATGTAGGGACTACTTTGTTGTTTTGTAGGTCTCCCACCACGTCCGAGCTGCAGCCCCCGGACCCGCCGTTACTGCCCTGTCTGCACCGCTCTCAATGCTTTCCCCCTTCCGCTGTCCATGCTCTCTCGCCCCTCTCTCCCCTGCACTCCCGCTGTCGGTGCCTTCTCAATGCGCAGGTACTGGCGCAGGCAGGCCAGACACGAGCGCTGCTTGATCCCCGTTCACCCCCACCTGCAGCAGCTGGAGGATTGCCATGTGGGTGCACTATGGAGGAGTAGAAGGATCAGAGCAGCACACCGCGCTTCATTTTAAAGCATGGTCCTTTAGGGGGGGGTTGCTTCCACTTCAATTAAGCTCCCCGTGCGTTCACCCAACAACACTTCGCACCCCGGAGTGTGCATGCAACCGTGAGATGGCCGCAGGCGTGTTTAGCTGTCTGTTTATAGGGCGGCAGCTACAACTCGACATTTCTTTATACAGAAATATGTTTGTTTTTACTAAAGTAGTCGTTTTCTTTTCTTATGAACACCTCAGTGCTGTGCAGAAATCTTAATACATGTGAATTTTCTCACATGCAAGCCCGTGGTTTTTCAAGTACAAAAGGGGGAGGGGTCTCCTCGCCCGAGGCACACTGTTTTACACAAGTGCAGTGTAAAACAGTGCCCAAGGATGTTACTGTTTACTGAAGGCTAGTGACGCTTTCCTGGCACGCGAGCCGCGTCTATTTTAGACAAGACCGCGTGCACCCCCCTCTGACCAGTCTGTGGGGGACTGGCCACAGAAAGGCGCACGTCACACATCACAAAGCCTCCCCTACATACGAGAAATGCCTGTTGTAAATAAAAAGTGCTTTCACTAAACACAATATAGTCTGTGTCAGACAAGCTGGACTTTCCGTGCACACGACACGTGTTTGTTCTGCACAGAAATAACTTATGCTACGTGGCCAGAAACACAAGCACTAGGGCAGACATTGACTAACAGCAGAGATATCCCTCGCTCAGATGACGAACGCCTCCCCCGCCCTCCTTGCTCACCCCTTCACACGGACGAGCCGACATGCACTCTCCTTGCACGGACGGGGGGAGGGTCCAGTGGAGGGAGGCGGGGCCTTTCACTAGGTGAGGGCAGTGACAGGTTAATCCCAGCCCGCCCACTTGAATCATATACTGCACTCAGCACCAGTCCCCCACAGACTGGTCAGAGGGGGGTGCACGCGGTGTGCCACTCCGGACCTCAGACTCAGGCAGGCGACGCCTGAATCCCAGCACCAACGAGGTAGCAGGCACTGACTGCCCTGTACAGGACTCCCTGCACATAACGTGAAAAAGACACTTTTACACAAGAGCTCTTGTGCTGCACGGAACAGGTATATTTTACACAAGGGAACCTAAACACAATTACACATTAGCGAGCTGCTTTCCTTTACACGGGAAATGCTTGTGCGGCACAAGCGGTGCTTTCAATACAGGCAAGCACGTCTGTTTTACACAATATTAACTTTCTTGCACGTTCTTACACGTAAGGCTGGCTGAGTTACACACCATGTGCTTGCACTACAAGAAAACACGTCTGCGTTTCACAAGATGTACTGTCCTTCAACTGCAGTTTCTGTCGAGTTTTAAGGTAGTCTCAGCACAGCTGGGTAGGAAGTCGAGGCGCGTGGTCGTGACAATTTCAGAGCACTTCGAAAGGAAGGATGATCGGGGTCGGTGACTGCAGACGACAGCAGTATGGTGTCTCCCAGCGCCTGCGCCAACTGAATTCGCTCCTTCTTTCCCTTCCTGCTTGTGTTGTTCGACTTGCAGTATGAAAGTAAGAATGCTGGGGGAGCCATGTGTACCGCAGGACACTGTGAAATGCACATATTTAGTTCTACAGAGTAGAAAAAAGCAACACTGCCTCAGTATTTAAGCGAGTAAGACACAAGACCGTGTCATTCATAGACGGCTAAGTGATCTTCCAAAAACAACTTTTACACCCTTTGCAATTCCTCACTCCCCTTTTCATCTCCGACAGAAGAAACTAACAATGTTCACAGCTTCCAAATGTTATTGCCAAATGACCCTAATCCTAATTTATAGATTTTTGAATTCTTTCATGTTACTCGAGCTGGCTCAGTTTCTTCGGGCTGAGTTTATTGAAGCTGAGTGTTCAGCTGTTATATTTTGTTTCTTTGTCAGACAGTCCTGGGAAAATGGCAGGAGACAATTTTTGATTACTGCATTTATTAAAGCTTCACATCCGTTGATACATATCTACTGTTCGGGAAGCAAATATTCTTTCTCGGCATATTTTTGGTCCTAGTCACTCTCAACCGCTTTGGAATTTTTTATTGCGTTCTTCCATTCTAACACACTTTCGAAAGCCTCCGTGCACAGCACAGGCAGCAATTTCATTCACAGGTACAGAGTTCTGTAGCGCAGTCAGTTCCCGTTCGGTTTTTAAACATCCATCTCCCATTTGTTCAGAATAAGTGGCAGCTTGCGAATGACCCTATTTCATGTTCCAGAACATTGAATTTATTTACTACTGTTCAAAACGTTTTTGTCTTTTTTGTTTTCTGGCATGCTCTTGCACATTCACAAATAAGTAAAATAAATGCTAGCAAGCAAAAGAGAATTGGCGATAGGTTCACCATCAATTATTGACAGGGTTTCTGAAACTCATATTTACATGCCTTGAAAATGTTTAAGGATGTAATGGATGGGTAGTTTATAAACATACGTTTTTTAACAAAATCTATAAAAAGCTTTAGCAAAGTCACGAGATCTCATCTTTTCCACTTATTGCCTTTGTCAAGGCATTTTGCTAATCCTGTTCAGTATCACCCAAAAAAAAGATGAACAAAACGGCTATAGCCATATTACCGATGCTGAACAGCACTTATAAAAACAATAAACAAGCATTTGCAATGCAATGCAATAGGTCTTGCATTTGCAAGAGTTTGAACTATTGGCATTGTAATGCTTTTTATTTGTGTTTTGAAAACCTGCAAGTGGTGCGTAAACACCCACTTTGTACTTATGGTCCTTGCTTACGAGAAGCAAGGCTGCCATTAAAAAAGGCTCTGTTATCTCCAGTGTTGCTTCTCGTAAGCAAGAACTATAAGTACAAAGTGTGTGTTTACGCACCACTTGCAGTTTTTCAAAACCCATAAATAAAAGGCATTGTCATTTACAATGCCAATAGCTCAAACTCTCGCAATTGCGAGACCTATTGCATTGCAAATGCTTGTTAATCATATGAACAGCTACTTATGTCACTATTTTGGAGCATATATTTTTTGTTTTGGATGTTCAGAAGGTAGTTCTACAAATCAATGAATTTTTCCACTCACACAGCGCCACCGCACGTAAAACCATCCAGTGCAGGCGCCTGCAGACACCTTAGTCCTGCTGCCCTTGCAGCTGCCTACTGCCTGCAAAGTTCTGGTGTATGCCACCTCCCTAGATATCTACTCATGGCCTCAGAACATCGTCCCGAGCTTTCCAGGGCTCTCAGTTTCTCGGGTGTATGAGTAGCTCATCTAGTCCCGGTTTTCGCGGTGCATTCTGGGATTAGTAGTCCTGATTCTATAATGAAACAAGCAGAACTACAAATCTCAGAATAAGATGAGAAAAACCTTGACTGGATGAGCTCCTCCTGCAAGTACCTAGCAAACGTGAGAGCACTGGTTTTTCCTTCCCTACCAGGAGCTTTCATATGTCCAGTTGGTCAAGGGAAGTAAACAATGGCTACTCCCCCCAGAGTAACTGATTTATTGAAGGTCGGGACTCATTGTGTCCTGATGACGTGGGATGATCTGTACTGCACCTATCTCTCTTGACTACCTTGAACACATCAGAATGGAATCCGTTTGTCATTTAAAGACTTGTTATTTGTAGCCACATGTAGATGCTTCCACCTTGGATCTTTGGAAGTGTGTTCGTCTGCTTCGACGCATGAAGAGGTCGCTAGTTTCTTGGAGACACCTGTATGACAGGTGTTGCCCTACAGACTAAACTAGCACAAGTGAAAGTTTACAAGCGGCCAGACCTCTTTCAATCTGAGAAACCGCCATTGATGCATTATGGTACTTGCCTCCTGCCAGCCCTCGGCAGTCTATCCGCTTCTGGCAAAGCCCTGCTGATATCACTCGTGTTGCTATGGGGTCCGGCAGAGTCTCTGCTGCTTCAATGAGGATTTCAATGGCTCGGCCCATTTTTGTAGCTACTCCGCTTGCATCCCTGAAGCACCCTAAGAGGTGAGTCCTTATTTTGGGACAAGTCTATTCCATTTGTAGTCGAGGATAAGGTTATCATGTTATTTCATAACCCTACTCAGAAAAACAATGACGTAAGCAAAATATTCAACCCTTTAGCATCAATAAATCTGACTATATTTTATATTGTTAGAACTATATAGCTGTCATTGTATAAACCTCAGTGCAAAGTTTGTTTTCTGACAGTGTTTGCAAACTTCTATGAAAAACTTCTCAACTTCACGAAGTTGCAAAGTTTTACGCTTTCTTCGGCATTTGTGTAAAAATTGTGACTTTTGCGTCAACCTACGTCGCAAAATGTAAATCTGTGCAGTAAAAATCAGTATATATTTTCCATCTTGCCTGGGTTTCATTAGAGTGAAAATCACCTCTCAAAGATTCAAAAATTATTTTGCGAGCACACACATCTTTTGGCACAGCAAAGGTGTACCCAATCGGAGGGCCAAGTTTCCCAGGTCCATGCGTGACTAGCTACTCCAGTGTAGGTTTATTCTTTGTTTTATGGGACTCGTAGTTCTATTTTTAATGGGATAAACAAGACTACAAGTCCCAGAGTGCAAATTAAAAAAAAAACCTAGACTGAGCTGCTAGTACCGGATGGACCTGGGAAACTTGGCAGGGGTGCGGAATTGAGAAAATCCACAACCTCATGAACTCCAAAATACATGCATTTTACAAAATATTGCTTGCATAAAAAAGCCTTGCAATCCCCTAACTCAGAGTAGCATTTACTTGTACAAGGCAACTTTTATATTGCCTTTGGAGGCAACCTACCACGTGAAGGGCCCAGCTTAGTAGTCCTGGGCTTTTATTGAACAAGCTAATGCATGCTGGAGGTTGTAGTTTTCGGAATTTTCCGTTTCATCAATTGAAGAACGCACTTGATGGGATTCATTTTGTAAAAAGAAAGCTCTAATTCCGAAAGACTGTATCCTATGACAGGGAGCTACGTGCACAGAGTGTGTTTAAAATCTTGTAACATGTACATGTGAAAGCTCTTTTTCTTAAGCCCCCTACAGCTACACGCATATCATTTAAGTGGAATAAGAGCTCAAACTCTGAGGACCTGAGAACATAAGATATTGACTCTCCCACAGAAAGGCGTCTTGCACGTTGATAACTAAGCACACACAGGAATGAAATATTTGATAATTTTCTACACTGAAAGTAGCAAAGCACTGCTTCCTTTAACATCCTGTTACCCAGCCAATGAGGAATTTACAACTTTGTGGGCTTCAGATGTACTGAAACACTGAACTGTCATTTTTGTCTGACGTTGGGTGGTTATGTAAAGCACAGCATATGGCACATGACACTGCTATGGCCTCTTGGTGCTGAGTGGTGTACTCGCTTCTTTTGAGGTTTTGCACCAAAGGTTTGAAATTACTTTTCACTAAGTATTAGAGAAGATTCAACCTTCAAATCTTTCAACCACTGCCTAAAAATGGGGCATGGCCAATGGGGCAAGACGGCGCATGCTTAAATCAGCATCTCTCCATCACTCTCACCACCTGTTATGATCCTGAGAGCAGCCATGCCCTGCTAAGTTGCGCAAGCGGCTGAAGTGGGGGAGCTGTGATTGAAGAGGGCAGACTGTGACGAGTGGAGCACTAATATGGTAGCTTGCGCGAGAGGTCGCAGCTGAGCCAGCCGCTGAGAAGGCTGCAGGTGCTGTGCACTACTCCCAAACACCTGGGGATGTCGGTGGCAGTGCCAGCTGAACCCCCAAGATGTCACCCAGCCACGTGGGAGGAAAAGCCAGCAGCCATGGCGGTAGCAGGCAAAGCCCCAGTGAAGGGACAGGGGAGCTCTCCTGCCCCCCACACTAGCGGTGGTAAGGACCTTTACCCTCTGTTCGTGTCCCACTGCCCCAATTTGTAGGTAACCTAGGGTATGGGCTACACTTGAAGGGGCCTGCTGCCTACTGTTACTGCTAGGGCCTGGGGCCTGCCTAAGCTACAAGCCACAGGACATTAACAGTGGGCAAAATACTTTCCGACCCCCCCCCCCCCCCCACATGGCTACTGTGAAAACCGCCCTAACACATGCAAGGCCTGGGTGAGGAGAAGAGTGTAAAGTGTCTGTTTACGCACCATATACCCAGCAGCAAACATAAAAACTGAGTACAGCAAGGGAACTGGTGGTGAGACCGGCCACAACCCAGACTGGAGGAGACAATACCCTCGAAATTGAAAGCTGCTGTCTCCCCCACCTGCAGAAGCTAATACAGACTGAGATCTTTTCGGAGGAGGGATAGAAAAGTCAGTAGTATAGCGAGACATTGCAGCCAGCGGTGTATTTCCCCATTCTTCCTACTCCCTCTCTCCCTGAATCCGGTGGACTGACTAGGATGTCAACTAAGGAAACAGGATGTACGGGATGGATAGTGAGACTTTAGGAGTAGAGAGTGATCGAGTAGAAGATTTTAGCTTAAATAAATGCCATAATTTACACTAGACATTAACGCGAAATTGATTAATAGAATGAAACGTAGGAAAATGTGCCTTTTATTAAATGCGAAATTAACATGTAGCATGAGTTTAGCAGGAAGCACTAATTCCTATTGTAATTACACTACTAGGCCAGACTAGGACTCTTCCATTTTCTTCCTTTCAGTTGATTTTCTTCTTTAATAAATAAATGCTTTTAGGAAATGCTGAACTATGCAATATTATTTGATACATGATTCACACTTGACTCGTTTAAACGTGTCACCTCTGTAGAATGTGCTGACTTTAAAAATGTATTTCTTCTATTCCTAAGCTTCATGTTTCATCGTATTTAGTTACTTTTCTAGCTGCCACATATTCACAAGGCTGAATGCTGAATAGTGTATTGAAACAATAATGCTGCCATGAAGACGGGAATCGCATAGCTTAATATCGTAGGTTACAACTAGAACGCTTCTGCCTTTAGAATAGTTCAATGTTACGCAGTGAAATACTGAGTAGCTAATAGTTTAGACTGTAGGGTTCTCGTGGGAACTCAGAATGAAGCTAACGCACATGAATGTTTAGCAGCTAAGTTGACACTTGTAGACAGCACCTTGATGACTTTGTTCGTTTACCGTAGGGTTGAAGGAAGAAGCAGCAGACCATCGGTCGATCCTTCCTCATTGGCTTAAATGATCTAGCACCAGCATGGATTGTTACATATGTTTTTGTGTTTTATAATATAGATGTTCCTAGTTAGCATGAAGGCAGTCCAGGCAGTGCAGTCCAGTCTGGTCTAGCCCATTCTTCTGCGACCATCCCTTTTTTCCTTAGCACTTTTTACCCCATTCTCCTGTTCTACTGAGAAGTATAGACCTGTTTTCATGCGTCTGCCACCAAAAATCCATATTGATATTGCTTGCTGCGTGACCCACTTGTGTATGCTGTGGCAGAGTCTAAAGAGTGGCCTGAACAGCACCAAATCTCTCAGAGCATTGGATATTCTATTTTCAACTTTTAGATGGCAACAAAGAAGGTTTACTGGACAGTTAGAAGAATGCATTGTTTTAATGTGGCCAGTGAAAGAATATATTAAAGAAAAGGGTAGATAGAATCTGTGCCCTGGGAGTGCAATAAGATCTTTCATTTCAAGATGCAAGCAATAAATGAGACGACTGGCATCCAATATAGATATGAAAAAAGGCTTCATCACTTTCATTGTGCTGCACATAACTTCTATAAATAGACCTTTTATCAGTTATAAGGGGTGACCATCATGAAATCTTTTGAAATCACCAGCACTCCTTTTGTGACACATGAGCCCGTAGTATGGCAGATTTTCGTGCTGTTTTCTATTTGTCTTTTCACATGTTGTGTATTTTGTGTGGGGTGGAGTGTGTGTTGTGTTATAAGTGATGTGGAACATGTGGTATGTTGTTCCACTATTAAAGAGAAGAACAGACATTTACAAATTTAATAGGTGCCCAACCTCACTCCAAAATCTGGGTATTGAGAAATCGGTCATAGGTTTCAGAGAGAGAGGGTTGGCGAAGCTTGTACAATAGCATACACATTAAATATATTCACTTGCACTGATTCTACTCTGCACGTGCTGGAACTTTAATGTGTTGAAAATTATTGAAGAAGACTACCTATAATATGGAATGACCACCACTAAGCCACTTACAATATGCAAGGATTGACATTATCATGCCATGCATTGCCACAACATGTCATGAATTACTACCATATTGCATGGTCCAGCATTTTAGTGATTGTGGGTGCCCACTATATGTTACCAGTATTATGCAACAGATGGGCATAATGTGGCTAGGACTGACAGAATAAATCCTGTTGTCACGAATACCCAGAATATGCCAGGAACTATCCCCATTGTTCCAGGGTGAACATTAAGCCTGCCCTGTTCACCGTTGTGCAATATATGTCTTGAATATGCCAGGAATACACACCCTACTGCCAGGACCACCATTGTGGCACAGGAGAGCACCACTGTGTCATGGAAGCCAACAACTTGCCAGGAATTACCACCGTTGTGCCAGGGCTAGCATTTACCAGGGATATATGTGTATATGATTTTGTATAGCCTACACCGTGTGAAAAGGTACATTCAATGAGTGATTTGAAGTGTCCTGGGTTCTGAGAGTGGAGGTGGGCTGTTACTTGGTAGTGATGTAAAAGTTTTTTAAAGAAGTGTGTCCTTAGCTCTTCCCGATTTTGGAGCAGTATTGGAGCAGTCCTGATGGATACAGGGATGCTTTTCCAGGACTTAAGAGCATAATTGAAGATGACCTGCTGCCTTGGTATTTTTCCTTTTTTTACATTTCTTCTCCAGTCTGATGGTGCCCTGGCTACAGGTGCGATGAGAGACACCATTGGTGGTAAACCTGTCAGCCAGGTAGGTGGGGTGCCACTTGTAATAGCTTTGTAGATGATGCAGTTGGTTTTGAAGAGGGTGCGTGCTGGCAAGTGGAGCCAGTGTAGTTCCATCATGTTTTGGTTTCTGTGGTAATATGCATGGGGTATTATTGTCATATTTTTCTGGCCCTTGATGAGGCAAGCTTTAGCGTGTAGGCTGGCCTTAATGGGGAAGTGTAGAGTCTGTGAAGTCATGGAGCAGGACACTGTCATCACCCAGAAGCAAGAGTACACAGTAACATTTTAAGGATTCATTTGTGGGGCCCCGGACAAGAAATATTTCGGGGCCCTCTGTTTGGAACAACTTTGAATGTATTACCTTTTTTTTAGCTCATTCAAGCACTCATGATACCAAACTATATTGATTAAACCTTTAGAAAAGTGGGTGCCCAAAAACAGCTGCAAAGCTCAAGCTGTCTGATGTGCACCAGCTAAATAGTGCCAAAAGAAAGCTTGAGCAAACATTGAAAAGCTATTTCTATTTGAGCTTGGATCTAGGTTTTTTTACTTGCAACAACAGTTCATATGTAATTCAGTGCCTAACCTGTGTGTTACTCTCACTGGAGGAAAACCTGCTAAGGTAGACTTGGTGGATGTTTAGTGAACTCATGCATAATATTAAAATAAGACATATACACATAGTATTTGAAATTGTACCTCTAGTTGCTGAATCACAATATTTGCCTTCACTACTAGGGGGCTTGTTGCAACAGTGAAAATCAAAGTGCTGCTCTGAGGAGATTCAACATTCCATTGGTTAAAATCAGATTATTTTCTCCTAATTTCTCCTCTCTTCTCTTGCCTTGCTCTTGTTCTCCTCTTTATATATGTGCACTTCTATGACTTGATTAGACAGCTACCCTCATGAGTAAGAGAAATGGGACAGGAAAGAATACAGATGATAATACTGAGAGGTGTGAATTAAAGAGAGAAGGCGGTAGACATAGAGTAGATGTGTTGTAGAAAGATATGTGAGGTAGGAAGAGAAGAAAAGTAAATAGAGAAAGTTGTGGTAGCTAGAAGGAAACCTAAAGAGAGGAAGATGTTGGTAGAGACATAGGTAAAGTTTTGGAGTGGGATAGTGAAAGACAGAGATAGGGAGAAGGAAATGTAGACAGTAGTACAGTACTTCCAAGGGTGAGGTTAAGACCGAGGTAAAGTAGAACAATATTTGAATCAGAGAGAGGTAAAGGTAGTGGGATTTAGAGGTACACAGTTGGAGAGACTTGAGGAAAAACAAAAAGATGGAATATAGAGAAGAGCAAAATGGGAAAAGATATTCCTCACAGTAGTATGCATCTAATCGACAGCCGTATAAATAGCGAAGGGGCTCTAGGCTCTATCCGTAAGTGACATGCGTATTAAGGTTCAGGCATGCCTGCAGTGCCCTCCTTGAAAGCTCTTCGTTGATTTTCCAGAAGCCCCGTAGATTGCTTGGCACTGCTGAAGCAATGCTGCCCCGTCATAAAATGCAGGATCACAAAATGGGCGCCCCTTTGCGTGTAGGGATGTTTCCCGGGCAGGCGGTCTGTCTAGGTGTAATAAGGGCGATGTTTCGATCCCTCCTGTTGTCAGCCACTGCTGTGTTATGAAGGGAGAAAAACGCAGGCGGCGGCACCACCCCTTTTCGAAGGGGAAGGGAACAACTCTCGGGTTGAGTTCCTCCCTGAGAGCTTTAAAAACAACAAGTCGCCAGAGTGTGGGAACGCAGGGCAGAGTGACAGCTGTGCGCCGTCTGCTTTCGATACCTCATGTTCCAGAGCTGCAGGTACTGGTGCACCGCTGTGCCCTCTGCTTGGGCACTGCACTGTGAGCCCTCTCCCCCCACCCAGCTTAGACACTGCAGTAACTATTTTTGTACCGCGTCCCCCGTGTCTTAACTGCGCACTACACGTGCCGAGGCTGCAGGGGCTGGTACCTGACGCTGCACTGTGACCCATTGATCGACAGTGCAGAAACCACTTTGACACTGTGCCCCCTACATCCCCACCTGGACACTGCATGCGCCAGACCTGCAGAGACTGCTGTGCCAGGGTGCATCTGCTTTGACATTACCCTGCGCCCCCGACACCTCACCAGGACACATTAGGGGCTGTTGTGGCATTTCACAGCCTGCCTGTCTGAACACTGCACGAGCTGCTGTGGCTTGAAGCCATTTCCTGGACAGGGCAGGAGCTGCTGTGGTATTGTGAGCCCCCAACTCACCTCTACCTGAGCACTGCATGCCCCGCGGCTGAAGGACCGTCTCCGGCATCCAGTGCCAGATTTCCTCGGATACTGTGTGTCACGATGCTGCAGAAACTGCTGTAGCGACCCGTGCATTCAGCAGGAATGGAGCTGAAATTGTTAACCTCCACCTGCCACAGCCTTTATTCGCTGCGCGAAGCTGCAACAGGGGCTCGCCTGCGTTTGCCGAAGCATGGGGAAAGTTTATCGCGCGCCCCCTCCTTCCCTGTTCCTTTCAAGGGCAAGGAGCCAGCAGAGAGTAAAATCCCTCTCCCCTCCCCGGACACGCAGGTTCATAAGCAGCTGGGAAAGCAAGAGTTATTTCTGAAGCATGGGCAGCACGGTCATGGACACCAAGAAGAAATAAGCATGGCGCCTGTCGCGCCACAGGTCTCTTGATAAACCTGTACCCTGCTAGATTCCACAGGAACGAAGATGCGTTCCCCACACTCCCAGAAAACAGTGTCTGGAGGAATAGTGAAAGACTCCTTCACAGGTAACTGTCTCCTAAGAGTTGGGGGAATGATTCATTGAGTGACCACCACTCTTCCCCAGCTTGAGGAACAGGTAACGCTCATGGAGAAAGACAGGATACAAAAGAGAGCTGTAAAGAAATAGGAAGACCTATTAACACTGAATCTCATGTGGCTAGTACCCCATAATGCAGTGATAATGCATGTCAAGTTCAAGCAAAAATTAATCCACTTACCAGCCAGAGCCTCAAAAGCTTCCTTAATGAAGAGATGAAGGAGTTATCGTCACTCCCCTGGAAGCTGTAGGAGCAGGAGTCTTTGGCCAAACTTTGGCAATATCAAAAAAAATAACATAAAGGTAGTCCGTTCTAGGACTAATAGAGAGCTGCACTTTATGGTGAAGAGACAAAAAAAATGATGAAAGGAGGTCCTCCCAGTCAGGGAAAACAAATGGTGTCTCAGCGTTAAAAGGGGTTCCTCTGAGCATAAGGAATGAACTAGGAATAGTAGGAAAAGGGAGGGCGTGCTCTATAGAGACTGAGAATGCAGAGCACGAGTGAGGCGAAAGCAACTGTATGGATTGGAAAAGCCTCAGACTTAAGCAGAATGCTTAGCGGTATAACAATGCTGCAGTGTAAGGGGAAGAAGAGGGTGATTACTGCCCTGGAGGCTAGGGAATCCGTAGCTAATGCAGGCAAGCGCTGCGGGCAGGGAGAGCAGAATGGAGCCTTCGGGAAAAGACAGCGCTAACCCGTCTCAGCGTCTGAAACCAGCTGAGCAGAAGCGCGTGTACAAAGGGACACAAATGCGGGCGTGAACCCTGGGGGGAATCACGGGGAAAGTAACTCACAGAATCAGCATCAAAGACGCGACCAGGATACCATTGCCGATAGCGAGCTGGAAACAAAGTTTCAAGACTTAGGCAGCTGACGAACAAAGGGGGCGTGGTCACAGGATCGGAACAGTAAGCCAAGCAATGGCTTGTTCCAGACACGTCATTTTAAACGAGGGAGGGGACATGTCAAAAGATACGTTGTAATTGCTCTCCTCTGGAAGCAGTAAGGCACCGTCTACAAAGTAGACCTGTTGAAAGTTGACATGCACTAACACAATGCCTGCTTCCGGTCCCAAGATATGGAGCAAGAGGCCTGAGCTCTGACAGCGCCCCTGTTGCTAATGCCGACAGTTTAGCGCGGCTCCCGGGGCCATGATGACAGCACTGAGGAGAAAGCAGACACGCTGCCAAACCAAAAAGAAGGGGAGGGGGCGGCTTCATGCAGGCAGCGGCGTGCGCGTCCCTGCTCGCTTCCGTGGCAATACTCCAGGGGAGTGAACTCACGAAAAAAGGTGGGACATGCAGCCACCATTAGCCTTTTGCAGGCTACGTTTTTAAAACGACAACCAGACAAGCCAATCCAGAGCGTGGGAGGAGTCAGACCCCACAAAGTAAAGATAGCAGATCGCAAGCGCTGTTTAGGCTCGACCTAAAAATAGCAGTGAGGTACAGAGAGAGGGATGAAGTACAGACACGGGACCACAAGTTATAGATATAGAGGTAGGCACAGAGAGTGAAAGAGAGGCAAGGTCATTAGATATTAAGTTGAGTGAGTATATTGGGTATATTGAGAGAGGTGAGGTAGCTAAAGGTGAGGCAGAGAGGGCCAAGAAACAGATGGAGTATAAGTACATATAGATAGAGAGAAATGTTAAGAGAGATGGCTAAAGTAGAAGATGTGAGGTGAAGTAAGGAGAGAGAAATGATACAGAAAAATTATTTTTCAATTTATTTGTCATCAACTGCATGAGAATGAGGGTTAAGGCTGGGCAGGCCAGGCATGCATATTAAGCTAGAAATGTACTAATATTTTGCAATGGGTTTGCATCAGAAAAGTAATGCAAACTGGAGTAACGTGTTGATTTTAGGATTTGCTTTCCAGGGCAAAACATGTTGTGTGCCGGAAAGGAGCCCCAAAGTAATGCAAAGTAGTGCAAAATAGTGCCTTGAGGAAGAGTAGGGCTTGCTGCAAACCAAGAAGGCCGCATATTGGCAGTACTCTCTCTCCCAAGCTGCAGGAACACACTGGAAACTCATCAGCCTGGCAGACAATGAGAGTGTGATAGGGAGAGTCAGTTGAAAATACCCCCCACCCTCAACACTGCACCAGGAACCTTGAAATTGGATGCAATTCCTCGGACAAAGATGCCATGGCGTGGTGGGATTGGAGTGCTGCACAGGCTCCGAGCCTGATGAAGTGGGCTTGCCTAGATGGCCTTGTGGTACCTACGATCGGCGCAGCACCAATACAACACAATCCCGACAACAGAGGTGAGTGCAGGTAGCCCCTGCCTCTACACCAGGCTCTGCAACAATTGGGATAACAGATGTGCTTACAGGTCATTAATCTCCCAGTCGTGGCACGTCAGCTTCCAAAATGGTCATCACCATTGGTGAGCTGTTCAGCTCTTGTTAAATACTCAGTGCAGCCCTTGTTAAACTATCTGAGCACTTAGCATGATTTAGCTGTTACTGTGATAACAGCGCACATTGGGAAATACTTGAAAAGTTGCAGTGCTGACACAACGAGGATTCTGGAATACGTGGCCTCCCCTGGGGCTTGCTGGAGATGGGCCCTGCGGTGAGATCACTGGAAGCTAACCCAGCTGGAACACGATGCTCTTGGGGGTCTCCACATCTTGACACATACTCAATTACGTTTTTTAACAGCAGCAATGGACAAGTCAGACCCAAAACAAAGTGAGTTCACATTCGAAGAAAAGCGCATTGTGAGCCAACTCTCAAGACTGATGTTACTGATTGATTCTCAGAGCACTGAGGGGGTTGAGGAACTAGGTGAGATGGACATTAAAGCATATTGTTTGATAAGAAAACTAGCCTCTGCTCTATTGATGCAAAAATCAATAATCTCATTGCTCCCATTGATCTCATGAAGGAGGGATTCGACAAATACGGACACCGTCTAGATGAGGCAGAGCGGAGGTTTCGGCACTTGAAGATATTTCTTCTGATCTAAAAGAAAGAATACAATGAATAACGAATGAATGAATGAAATAGCTCTTCTAAAGCGCGTAGCTACCCGAGGGCATCCCAGCGCTGAGGCAGTTCATAGAGGCAGAAGGGAACACCTAGGGGAAAAGCCACGTCTTTAGCTGTTTGCAGAAGGCTGAGTGATTGTGTTCCTTAGAGAAAGAATTTGGCAAAACAGTGGTGAAGAACGAGGACCTTGAGGCGGTGTCGCACACAAACAATTTTGGCATTACCAGGATACCAGAATCCACCAACATGGGGTGCCCTGAAACTTTTGATGAACTGCTGTGCTGGCAGTCCTGGTAAGCAGACCTACCTTTTTTTACTTGCCGGTGGTTGAGTGGGCGCACTGGCCGCTGGGCACAAGACTGCCGCCGGGGGTCCCACCAAGTCCCTTGGTGACCAAACTATTGGACTACCATGATTTTGACGCGACCCTAAAATTTGCTGGAGGAAATGCCTCCTTGCAATGTCGGCGATCTGCGGTGTCAATACAGCCAAACTTTACAATGCCAATACAGGAGACCAGGAAATAGTATGAAGTGGTGAAAAAGATGCTGCAAGAAAAATATATCCATGCTTTATCCCACCAACTGCACATTCAACATAAGGACCACATAAACATTTACTCCAACCCGAAAGACATGAAGAAATTTGCCAAGATAGTGGGATACATGAAAGGGAAAATTCTCACAAGATGCAGGATGAAGAACACCTAGAAGAAGCCACAAACTGATCCTAAATCTCTTTTTTCTCTGCATACCAAATGACTGGTGCGGACCACAGCGAAACCTCAAATTGACTTGTGCGGAGGGGGTGGAGGGGGTGCACCCCCTCCACATGGGACAACACCTGGCGGCCCGCCGCCCTCTGAAACCCACCCACCCCTACAGACAACACCCGCAACCTCGGCATCATACTCAACTCCTCACTCACCATGAACCGCCAGATCAACGCGGTGTCCTCCACATGCTTCAACACCCTCCGCATACTCCGCAAGACCTTCAACTGGACCCCCCCCCAACTCCAGGAAGACCGTCACCCACGCATCCATCACCTGCAGACTGGACTACGGAAATGCGCTCTACGCCGGAATCAACAAAACACTCCTTCGCAAACTCCAGACCATCCAGAACGCCGCAGCCAGACTCGTCCTCAGCATCCCACGACAGGACCACATTACCCAGCACCTTCGCGACCTCCACTGGCTCCCTGTCAAAAAAAGAATAACCTTCAAACTGCTCACACACGCCTACAAAGCCCTCCATAACACCGGACCCCAATACCTCAACAAAAGAATCTCCTTCCATGCCCCCAAGAGAAACCTCCGCTCCGCCGACCTAGCCCTAGCCATGGTCCCCCGCATCCACAGGGCCAGAACGGGTGGCAGATCCTTCTCCTACATCGTGGCCAAGACCTGGAACAAACTCCCCCTCAGCATCAAATGAAGCCCGACACTGCACCTATTCAGAAAGGATCTCAAAACCTGGCTCTTTGGATGACCACGGAGCTGCCCGCACCCCTGCCCCTCTCAGTGCCTTGAGACCCTCACGGGTGAGTAGTGCGCTATATAAACCCCTGATTGATTGATTGATGAATACTCTCTAATATGACAGTGCTAACTGGTAGCCATAGCACATGGAACATCTGTATCTTGGTTTTACCAAGAACAGTCAATGAGTGAGTTGATATGGGTGAAACAATGTGATATGATGCATATATGCTAAGAGATAACAGGCATAGGAATCTACAGTAAAAAAGGAGGAAGGGAAGGAGGGGGGGAATATAAAATATTTGGAGCATTGGGATGGTTGGTGAAGGCCCTGTCCTTAGCAAAATGCAAAAAGTTCTATTGTATGAAGGAATGTTGTTTGACAGGGAATTGTTCACTGAAAGTTGGGATGATCCATGTTGGCGGAGAGAGGGAGGGATTATTACTGTGGTTGTAAGCTTGGATGAGAATAGTGCACTGCGACTATATGATATGATGGTGTTATCCATAACATGTGATGCTAATATGGAGAGCAGCTCTCTCTCCTATGTCCATACACATCACAGGCAATAGCTGAGATTGATTAAAGCAATAACCTGGAATGTACTAGGATTGGGCAACTCTAAAAAGGGACTGATGATATTGTCATATTTGGAGCGGTGTGGAGACGAAGTGGGGATGATACAGGAGACAAATCTAAGTCTAATGAACACATATTCGTTTGCAAATGCATGGAGCCAAAACAGATACTTTGCCTCATGCCTCATCCTCAAGTAGGGTGGTAACATTAATTAAAAGGTCCCTCTGCTTTAAATTTATACAAGTGAATAATGACCCACAAAGGCCGATTCGTGATGGCCCTGGGCACACTATATGATTTCTTATTAGCTGTTAAAAATAATTATGAACCAAACGTAGATGTCTCGAAGTTTTTGAAGAGGTGATTATGTGGTGTCAATGACACAACACCCCTAATCTGATATAGGAGGGGATTTCAATTTGACTCTGAACCCTGTACTTGACAGCAACAATCCAAACATATGGGGCCACCCTAAATCTGCCAGGGCACTGTGTCATATACTAGACATGGAGGGGCTGGCTGAGGTCTGAAGGGAAATACAGGGAGCGGAGAGGGCATTCTCCTTTTGACACATACGTCTGGATAGATTACCAGCTGGTATCCGCTGAAGTATTACCCTGGGTTACGGAGATCACTTACTTGCCCAGGACACTGTCTGACCACTTCCCAGTACTGAAGGGGCTGGACCTGCCTCAGCAGAGGTCGCCTGGGTGTTTGTGGAGGATCCCGACGGAGGGCCTTGGGTATGTAACGTTCAAGAGTGAGCTCCAAACAGCCATCACTTTTATTTTTTACCATTAACACAGGGTCAATAGCCAAATTCACTACAGTATGGGGGGGCATTTAAAGTATATATCTTTAGATGCACCATGGGTAAACACAGAAGAGTGCTTAGATCCATTTGTACACTACTGGATAACATGGAATGAGAAATAGCAGAACTAGAAAAGAAATATGAGGCTGAGTGCCCGCCTCAGACACATTTGAACATACGTACAGCCCTAACCGAGGGGTCTTGGCAGCCTTGGGAGGAGGGGTGACCTAGCGCCTGGGGTTGGAGGCAAGCAAGAGTTCCTGGGGAAAGGGCAAGCAGGATAGACTTGAGCAGCCAGAAGCAGGAGTGCTGGAGAGATACGTGCATTCTGGGAAAGAGTGCAAGCAGGAGTAGCTTGGAGGGTGGAGGTGACCATCTGGTGTGCTTGGCGGTGGGTGGAAGGGGGGGTCCAGGGACAGGGGGACCTCAGGCCACACCACTGGAAGACCCTCCAGTCGATCTGGCCCATTCCCTCTGGCACAGACAATCCTTTTGCTGAGTTTTTCTCATCTGACTAGAAAGGCTAGCAAGAGGAATCTTCTTTTTTTTCCGGAGTTTTATATAGCGCGAACTTGACCCTAAGATATCGGGTATCAGAGCGCTTTACACGAGCACAAGTTGCATTACATGAGGACACATTCATTTTTGTTAGACACAGGGGGCAGATTTACAAGCCCCTTACGCCACTTTTGCGTCACTTTTAACATGGGAAAAGTGACGCAAAAGTGGCGCAAGGGGCTTGTAATCTGCCCCGGGGAGATTACGGGGCATATTTACAAGCCCCTTGCGCCACTTTTGCGCCGCCGTTGCGTCACGCATGTGACGCAGCGGCGACACAAGCTCATGCGCCGTGTGGCGCTATATTTACAAGGTGACGCATCTAGGAGATGCGTCACGTAGTCAAGCCCCTGCGCCACATGAAACCTGCGTCAGGTTTCATGTGGGCGCTACCGGGCGCAAGGGGCGTTCCGGCGCAGGAACGCCTCGGAAAAGTGACGTAGTGAAATCTACAAGATTTTACGCAGTCACTTTTCGACAGCTGATGCGTCAAATCCTTACGCCTGCTTCAAGCAGGCGTAAGGATTGACGCACCATGTTAGGGATAGGGAAGGTTGGAAAGGTTGGAACAGTGCTGGAGTTGCGTCGCGCTTGCGACACAACTTCAGCACTGCGCAACCTTCCGCCGGCAGATGCGTCATGCATCTGCTTATCCTTGCGCCACGATGCGCCGCATTGTAAATGCGGCGCATCGGACGTGGCGCAAGGGTAAACTTGCGTGACGCATTTTCCCTGGCGCATCCCTGCTGATATGCAGGGATGCGCCAAACGTAAATATGCCCTAAGTGATTTGCCCAGAATCACAGGATGTTGAGCGTCGTTGCCGAGACTCGAACCCGGTTCCCCAGATTTGACCTCGACCGCCCTAGCCCTTAGGTCACATCTTCTCCCCAATCTTTGTTTTTAATGTTTGCTATATAAGCGGAAGGCTTCCGGAACTTGCATAGCAGCACGGTGTTTCATTTTAAAAGGTGCTATGCCATGGGCGTATCTTCATGAGACTAAATATAACACTTCACCTAGCATTAATGCTGCACAGCATCATTGAGACAAAACCTAAAAAAATATTATTTATTAGTAATTGTCTAATTTTTGTAACTTTTTATATGATCCTCATTAGTATGAGGTAATCCTGTGTTTTAAACATTTTGTAAAGTATTTCATTGAGCTATTGTGCATGTCTTCAGATAATAGTTATAAAAACAAACATCGCACAGATAAGAAATGTAGAAATGGCATTTGCAAGGTTGATCTCGTTTACATCTCTTCCACATAACCTTTTAACCCTAACATAGACTGCAACCCAGGCTACAAACCTCCTTCACAGCCATAACACCACCAAACTGCCATTTTCCTACAAACTATTTTTCTACTGCATTGGTGAAATGTGAACTAGGATCAACAATTTTGCCTTCTGTAGAGTATGGTGAACTTCACAAATGACAGGCATACACCCTCTTTCAAATCCTCCTGCACTCAAGTATGTAACTGAAGGGCTCTGTCTAGTCTCGAAAGCTTATAATTACATTGAATAAGCTGCAGCGAAGCCAATAGAGCTTGGTTTAATTTTCTGACATATGGAAACATAGCGTTAGCACGTTAAAGCCACGCGAAGGAAAAAAACCGCATTATATTGAAAGCTTTCTTTCTTGGTATGTCATAAAAACGGAAGTAGGACTACTATGAAGGCTCCCTTGCCACCCGGCCTTTATTTCACATAAAAGAAAACAGGAGTGTAATGAAGGCAAGAGAGCCTTCTTTATAGATCGACTTTAATTTCCTAGGCTCTTATGAGAAGTTGCAGTGAGAAATGGGCGACATAAAAACCACAAGAGCAACCCAAAGAACTTAGGTGGATGTGGGATCAACATATATAAAACACAACAATGTTCATCAAGGTATCATTCATAAAGGTTAATGAAAAATTCCAAGTGGCACATTCAATATCAAAACAATAAAGAATCAATTATAAAGCAACAAAAAATACAAAGTGAAAACCATGTATGAAAAATGACTGTCAGATTTGTAATTGTTCAACCAATAAATTAATATGCCAATATATGCTTGATGTGAGTAGATGAACACATGGTGCTGGGGAACAAAATAACCTGAAAACATGGTCAAACTAAAGATAATGTCGACAGACTATATACAAAGAAATTGCAGAGAGCAGCAATATGAATAAGGACCACAGAAATCAATTATTTTGTGCTCTACATCAGGAATAGTTCACAAAACATCTTTATGGACATATGTGTTTTGTGATTTATCTTCATAAGGACAAAGATGTTAACCTGAGCACGCCCAGGAAGGCACCATACGGAGCTTCTTGGTGCTTTATTCATATATAACAACATCAAGATTCATCTGTATGCCAATAATACACAACTCTACTTGAAAGCCTCCCCTGCTTCATGCATCCAACGCCTACCTGAAGCTCAACCCAACCAAGACAAAATTCCTGTTATTTGCCAAGAACAACACACAAGAAACAGTACACACCTGCCTCAATGACAGTTTCAAGCCCCAACCTTCACAGTATGGCAATTCACTTTGGTTCACCCTTGACGTCAACCTCACTGTCAAGGGTCACATTGCCAGAAAAATAAAGACAGCCTGGTACCAACTCGCTCTTCTAAAGAAAGCAAAACCATTTCTTCCAGAAACCAACTTCACAACTGCTGTTCAAGGCCTCGTACTCTTGCATCTGGAAGGGGGTAACACCCTGGCACAGGGCCTCCCAGGATCCACAATGGCACTCCTTAAGGGCATCCTACACGCTGCAGCACATCTCATCCAGGGCCTGAGAAATATGATCACAACACCCTCATCATGATGGAGCTCCATTGGTTCCCCATGCCTGCCCACGCCATCTTCAAAACCAGCTGCGTCATTTACAAAGCATCACAACTAACACCCCATTTTATCTTGCAGACAAGATCACCACCTTTGGTGATTTTTCAGCACACCTGCTGCCAGGACACCATTAGATTGCAGTCTAACACGTGTTAAAAAAAAAAAGAAGGAGCAATACTTCCCATCTATAGAGCTTGGATCTGTAACAACATCCCTGTACCCATCATAATCAACCCACCTGCTCCAAATCTGCACACTTAGGAAAGGGTTAAAAACCCACCTCTTTAAAGATCACAGTGCACAAACTAGCTACCTCACCTATCACTTGTTGACTTTGTGCTTGTATTTGACCCTCTTCAGCACTTCGCAGCCTTTTGACTAGGTTGGGCCTTTAGAAATGCCAAATACACACCTAGAAACATACACAGGAGCCTAGGTTAATTAGACTCTGCTTAAGGTACTAGATACGGATAATACTATGTGGCAACCAAGATAAGTCTGGATCAGATGTGTGGTGTAAGAATGCACTGCAGGACTTAGATTCACAGTGTCAATCTTGGAATCAGTCGAGAATTCAGCAGGTATACTGAATGATAATAAAATCTTCAAAACGCTACTTGATGTATCTTGGTCAATTTCTGAATTGTTATTGAGTTATGAAACAAGGTAATTGAGCAAGGTGCACCTTCAAGAAGTGGAGGGTACGTATCTGTGAAAGAGGCAATGGCAGGATAAAACAAGGAGCAATGATGGTCCCGCTGGGATCTGACACTGGCATGAGGTAAAGTCGCTGGAGAGGAGGTTGGCGCTCGTCTGGACAACAGAAATCAAGCCTGTTAGGAGGAGGAACAAGAAGCAACACATAGAGCAAAGGGGGAGGGGCTGGAAAGTGTAATGAGAGGGAGTTTTGGGAAGAAGGAAGAGTGAGAAAAAGGAAAAAGAGGAAAGATCAGGCGGGAGTAATGAGTAGGAAGTACAGGCAAGAAAAGTGAGGAGTGAAACAAGGGACGGAAGAAAGGCATGAGGAAGGAACAAATAGGAGATGTGGAAGGAACAAGGAGCCACACACAAAAGATGGAAGTAGGGGTGAGTGGGAACAACCACGAGTGGGCACAAGAGTGAAAAGTGGAAGAGGCAGGAACAAGCTACGAGAAGCCAAAAGTCAGGTAGACCTCTACTTAGCAGTAGCATCATGCAAAAGAGCAGTACTCCTCTGGGCTGTGTCAAGATGTGACTGACAAAATCTCAATGCAATAGCTGAAACAGGCTCGTCAGAAAAAAACAATGGTTAAAGCGGCTGGGTCAAAGCCCACTGTTAGTATAGTAGCAACAAGGGGTCTGTTTGACAGATGTACTGTCAAACCCAGACCTAAAAATGACTTGTGTTGATCCAAGACACCAACTCCAACAAGTCTTCACTTTTTCCCAGACCCAGCACAGCTTTCTCTTCAATAAATATAACTATCAAACGTTTTGCCATCTATTTTGTTTTGTGAACTAAGCTTACCTAGCCAGGGGAAATTGCATTAGAACACGAGGCAATAAATATAATTTTTTGCTCCCAAATACTCCTTCTGCAGGCATAGTCTCTGTGAACGTCTTTTTACATTTAAGCGCCCTTCTCTGCAGAACACATATTAAAAGGAGGTGTTGGACCAACACGTGTGTGCCTGCAGATCATAGTGAGGTCCACTCCCAAAAGGTATTCCGGCAAAAGGTCTCTTTCTGCTTCTATGAACTTTTCCCGCTGATTGCTTCAAAGCAGTAACTGACTGAGCAGGAGCTTCAGCCAGAGCAAACATCGAGGAAGAGATTACAGACAAGAGGCACCAGCGTCTTGTGGGCGTCGACGTGAATTCAGCGCTGCCTCTTCCCCTTGAGCCAAGGCGGCCATGGCACCTTCACTATGGCCCTGCACGAGGAATGGTCACCACCAGGTTCTTGCTGTGGCTGCCTCTGCTCAGAACCAAAAGTTTTGAGTATAATAAGGTGTCAGAGGAGAGGCAGATGTAAAATATCTGTTTCATCATAACATTCATATCAGTAGAAGGCAAACCTCCAGGATATGTCAATGTACCTGCTTCAAATGCAATCTCTATAAATGATGACCTATTATTCAGACCAAATGTTGGACTTCTGAAAGCTCACTCCCCATAGGCGAGAGTAATTGTTTCCCTATTTGAGCATTGAGACAGCACTAATGAGGCCCACTGAGATGAATTATTTCCGCCTAACAGTTGTTTCTTTGTTACTAAAACGCCAAGAGGAGAGAAGTGGCATCAAAGACTTTTATGATGACAGCACAGGATGTACACCTTGTCACACCCATAGTCACTCAACAGTCTTCTATGCTGAAGAGTAAAGGACAGTGGAAACTGTAGAAAATTGAGAGGGCTCTGATGCAGCCCTTTTTCGGTTCTGTTCCTTACACTACTACAAGAACCCTGAGAGCACAAGTAGTAATGGTACAAAAGGGCAAGCTAGGGGTGGACACTGCTATCACCATTCACCCCTACATGACATCAACATACAGAGTCCCCTCCACACTATCTGGACACCACATCTTAATCTCTCGCTTTGCGTCACAGTAGAATCTGCCCATGCCTACTCAATGGCTCCTGAGAAGACAACCCCTACTTTCTTGACCTTTTACCCTACATTAATATACCCTTGTTAAAGTCCCTCGCCTTCGGCTTGGGCCTTTAACGGGGGAGCGGGCCTTTAATAGCCGGTATTGCCCCGCTACGGCGGGCTATAAGGCTATTAGAACATTCTGCCACTAGAGGGCAGAATGTTCTAACAAATAAAACAAAGGCCTCTCGAAACTCGAGGGGATTTAAATCCCCTCGAGCTCCGAGAGGCCTTTGTAAAACATTGGAATGTTGCTCTGCGGGCCTTTACCGGCCCGTAGAAGCATGGAGCACTCCATTGTCTACAATGGAGCTCCCAACATTCCAATGTTCTAATGAGCGTTAGAGACTGGATGAAGTACTGCATTAATTTGCTAACAATGGAAAGACACAGCATATAGGTTTTATTGAGAATCGTCGGTCTAGAGCAATGCTCATCTGCACATAGATTGGGGTAACTTTCAGACCAATCAATGTTGCACAACAAGATCTTTTGTTCCTGAAAGGTGACGTGAAAGAAAATTGATTTTTTTTTTGCAGGATTAACCTTTTCTTTAAAGAGACAACATTTTAGCTCGCCAGTGGTCAAAAACCTCTCTTTGGGCAGAAACTCTAGGCAGCTCGCAGAACATGCATGTTGGTCGAATATATTTCGGGCCCCAAAGGCATGAATGACATCAAGGATGGCAGAGAGTAGGTTGTTGGCAAAGCAAAGATCAAACAAAGTAACAAGAGCCTTTTAATTTATTAAACAAATCAATGGATGACTAATCCCAGCTAGATGGCATTTATACATCATTGTTTACATTGACAGTGTGTCTACTTAGACACCTCACACAGAGATAACTGTAAGACTCTGACTTGAGCACAGAAACCGCTTTCCCCAGGCCACAACCCACTGCCATACCCTCCATTACTGAAATTCATTTGATCACGTGCAATTCCCACACGGTCCTTGATGGGAGTAACCTGCCTCGCAGCTCATGATTGCTTCATGGGGCAGCGAGCCCCGTATACCTGAGGACCCGCATTTAGTAATCACTTGTCCATCCGGAAACTCTATGATCCCTTAGCCTCCTTCGCAGGAACACAACACTTCCCGCTCATGCCCCTAGAGCATCGGCAATTAATTTCCAACGTCTTATTTATTCTAAGAGAACTTGTGAACCGGGGTGGATAAGTTTTCATCCGGGTCCCAGAGGTGGTCTCCACATTGGTATCCTGTGCCTCACTATTCTTTGTTACAGAGGTTTTTCATGATCCTTCATTAAAAGGATTATAGCCCTTGTGCTCAGACATTCTTCATTTTGTCCTGATGATGATCCGATAACTTGACACACGTTGAAACGCCGTCAATGGCTATTCGTTAAGGAAAGACAACCATTGACTGATTCCATACAGAAAAAATTTCCAAACATAAATGTACTTTACTCTTCAGAAACATCATTCAGTGCTTTAAACATAAAGTGTTCTTTTCAGCTGCTCTTATTGATTGTCATTATTCCTTGCGTCACTCGCACGATTGTTTAAAGCACTGTGTGTTCACATGATACACTGAGCTCTTATTGTATGTTTTTTAATAAATGTTTGTATGCTGCATAGATTCTTATTCAGATAAAAAAAATTGCAAAAAATTAATTTTGGATTATAGTCTTCTCATACAAATAAGATGTCCAAGACAATATACTGTTTAGGTATAGTGTTGAATGTATAGATTGTTCTTTAAATTGATACTTAATTGGACTTTGTTGTCCCATACTATATCATACCCCTGTCCATTGGGTCTATGGGTTGCTCCTGTTGAAATTACATATACCCTCCATCACAGGTAGTGACTGCAGAGTAAAGGCGGGTCGTAGTTTTACCTGCCGGGTAAAGGTAATTACTCGGATGGCCAGTAATGGTAATTATTACTCCAACTCCAGTCAGTGTATCAGTAGGGAAGGTGTTGGACTTAAAATCCAACACCAGTCCAACAACCCGCCCCCCTAAAGCAAGCCATTGTAACAACTTGCGTGGTAAAGGAAAGCGTGGTAACATCGCAGTCAGGGTAGTGACTGCAGAGTAAAGGCGGGTCGTAGTTTTACCTGCCGGGTAAAGGTAATTACTCAGATGGCCAGTAAAGGGTATTTCTCGGATGGCCAGTAATGGTATGACATTCTAGGCGGCGGTGGCTGGCAGTGGCAGGGCTATGTGAATACCATCATGCTGATACCATGTTCAGTGCTATTCACGCCTCTGACACTGCCTTGCAATTGACTTCAGCGCAGAGGTATCCACACCTCTGCCTCCAATTTGTAGTTTGCATCTGGGTGGCATTACCTTGGTGGAGAGAGTCAGCAGTCTCCCTCTGCCAAGGTTTAAAACAAGATGTAAGCGCCATACAGCCCAATTCCCCAATGTTCATTGTTCAAGCCATCAAAAATCATTTTAAAAAATCACAATATGACAGGGCATGAGCAAATCAGCAAGTGTCAAGAACAAACTCCATGTTAGATCACTACGCGCAAAAATCAAAATAAGAGTGGGTGACCAGATGTAGCATAAGTGAAATCTGTTAGTGACTGCTCCATTGATTTTTATTTTTTTTATGTTTACAGCAGTCACAGTGGTACCGTTAGTGGCAGATCATAGTGGTCTATCACAGTAATGTGCCCATTCACATTGGGCAGAAGCACAGTAGATGTCATTTACCAGGGCTGAATTGGGGTGGCTGATCAGTCTCATTTGATTTCTTCTGATTGGGGTACAGTTAGCTTAGTGTGGCTTATTCCAGTTTTTACACTAAGAGAGGGCATCCTTCTCTGTTTACTCTTGATATCTCCTTGCTGTTGCTGTTACTGTCAGGTTCACCTATTCCCTGTCTTCCCCTTCTCGTGCTGCTTCTGCAGTGCCAATGCCTCGGTTCACAGGGATGCATACATTGCCACTTGCTAGTATTTAAACACTCTCCTTCTCAGGGTATTGAAATGTGTGGGGATGATGCTTCGATGGTAGCCATCCACTGAGGTTATGAATTATGGAGAACCTTTTTTATCTTTGATCTTATTTTTCTCAAATTTAGTAAACTTGACTAGGCATTTCCACGCATCTCCTTCTTTTAGGCGCCCTACCAATCCGAGTCATCATCACAGAAAATGTTAATGTGTCTGGCGGGATAGAATTGCCAGCTACATCAACTTTCTTCTGCATACATGAACTGAACTGTGTCTTTTATCACAAAATCCCCAGAGAGGTATATGTGCTCTTCCCAAGTTATCAGACGCTGTCCTAGTGCCTCATTCATCACTTGTCTTCTAGCGGAACAAAATGTTCCTTGTTGACTTCACAGCTTCAGGCCTCCTGCCAAAAACACCCTAAGCCAGGTTCATCCGGTAGTCATCTGGCACAGGAAATCCCAATGAACTTCAGAGAGTTTTGATTAACGTTTTAGAAATGCTCCTTAATTTTCAGACTTACAAGAGTGCAGACACTGCTTTGATAATTTCTGTGATTCATATCCCTCGTGTGAAGGGGAAACATCATATTTGTCTTTCATCTTTTAAAGTGATTGGATTATTTTATGAATATGTCCAGTAGGTTGAAGATGCCCTAACCATTTTTTCTGCGCCTCTGTTTCACAAGTTGCCCATTCACTCTGTGAACAACTGTTCCCTTAGTATGGACCCCACCCGCATGCGCTACATGATTAAGCGTTCACTTGGGAAACGCTCTTCATCAATTGACTAGAGCTACAAGCCATGTTGTGCATCCTTACTCTGTACCTGTTCCTCAGACATATAAGTGCCATGTTTCACATTTTGTGCTGTAAATCTTGTATCTTCTATATCGTCTTACTACTTCTCTCTGCTGGCCAATGAATGGTCTCAACTTGTAGCTGATTTCGAGAAGACTTTGGGCCTCGTTAGGAGTGCCCCAGTGTTTGTCCCAGTCTTTCCTCTCCCAGAGTTACCAATACCAGTGGTTATGACATGTACCCTGATGGGGCCCTCAGAAATGAGGAATTACTGGAGGAATTGGGAATACCACACCTGATTGCCCTGGTAATGCTGCCTTTCTCCCCAAGGATTTCCACTACTTTTTGAAGTCCTATTGTCAAGTTAAATGCAAAAAGTATCTGCAGTTTCCCGTAGATCTTGTAATTCCAAAGGGACAGTATACATTGCTGTCATTTAGGGGCCCCCAGGGGTCGCAGCTGTGACCCCTGAATTTCCCCTTGCGACCCAGGGAACTGCTTTTGCGACCCCTGGCCTCAGATTTGGCTAAATTAGTGCCAAGAACAAGGGCCAGCATGCTTTTTTGGTCGTTGTTGCTCAGCTCTTCTTTCTTACTGCTCATTTTTTTTAGCTACACTAACAGTGAATAATACATTATTATTCGCTATTAGTGTAATACAAAATGGGGCACCAGGAACAAGACTTCTGCTGCAGGCTAAGTTAAACAGAGCAATATTTTTAAGTGTATGTGGTGTGCGTGTCTGAAGGTGAGTTTGTGTGAGAAATTGTGTATGTATGAGCGTGCATGTCTGTACGTGTGAGGTTGTGCGTGTGAGTGAAAGTGAGTGGGTGAGACTCAATAACAGGTAGTGAATGTGAATGAGAGAGACTGAGTCTCAGTAAGGGAGTATGAGTGAGTCAGTGAGTGAGAATAAGAGTGACTGCACATGAGTGTGAGTGGATGAATGAGAATGAGTAAGAATGAGTGTCAGGGAGTGTTAAAGAGTGAGCCAGAATGAGTGAGAATGAGCAATAGTGAGTGAATGTAATTGTGAGTAAGAATAAGTGAGAGTAACAGGGAATGCAAGTGGTGTGAGTAAGTGGCAAGATAAGACTAACAGTGAATGTGAGTGGCACCTGTGGCAAAATACTGGCACTAGTCGGCCACAGTCAGTTCTTAGCATGACAGGCACCTGTCACAAAATACTGGCACTGTCAGAGTGGAGGTTATTCTTGGCATAATGGAGACCCATGGTAAAATACTGGTACTGGCATATAATGGCAAATAAGGCAGCAGTGGCAAACTTCTGGCACTTGCATAGAGCATGTAATTTTTGCATAAGGGCATCCATGGCACATGAAGGGCATCCATAACAAAATGCTGGCCCTGGCACAACGCAGATCATTTTTGACACATAGATTAGCCAGAGCACAGTTTGAAAAAAATTGGGTCAACTCCCAAGGAGTGTCTGGTTTCAGTGTCATTGCACTAGGCGACCTATCTCTGATTTTGTAGCGGTACAGTAGTATGGCTGGTTTATATGCACTATAAAATGTGTTCTTACTAAGTTTCTGGGTAGTTATCGCAACTTGTGTTGAGTATCATTCTGCAACGGTTTGTAGAAGAAAAAACCTTTCTAGGGGTTCACTGATGCACCTGGTCCTTAAACCAACGAAGAAGAGATTGGCACGGAAGCTGGAATATCAAAATAACAACTTTATTAACCTCACATGAGGGAGACTGTGTCAGTACAGTACCCTCAGGCCACTGTAGGAGACAGTCTATGGAGTACAAACACTCTGGGTCTTTTATGCCCAGTTTATAGCTGAGTTAGCATGTAGACTCAAAAAGAGGCGGTACAAGTGTGCACATGAATAGCTAGTTACATATAAGGATACAGAAGAATCGCTTACTCAACAGTGGGAGGGTTTACAATATTGCTGACATTAGTTAAAATAGCCTGACAGTTACTTCAAGAGCAGGTGCATTCTAGCAGCTAGGCCTTTCTGAGCATGAGCAGTGCTCTGGCTCAGTACTGAAGGAGTTAATTATAGTTCCTGACTCAAGTGAAATACAAGAGCAGGCAACAGTGAAGAGGGAGAAAGCACATGGCGAGCACATGGCTAGCTAAAATGGCTGCCAAAAACAAAATGGCTTCAGCTGATGCTAACAGCCATTTCAGCTGATTTCTACAGATGGCCGTTTTAGCATTAGCTGAAGACATCCGCTATGAATTAATAGAAGCATGGAAGTTATCCTGCACATTTATCCTCATAAATCCATTAATATCCTGATCCATTGCTAGGTGGGCATTTACATTTTGAACATCGTTTAACTGGTGAGATACAAGTAGAAATACATGGGGAACAGAGTATTGGGTCATAATGAACACACAGATAGCAGGAGAAAATAATGGCTATTATTACAAACAGAACTATCAATTTTTCCAACCCCAATCAGAAAGTAAATCCCAAAACCATCCAGTCCAATTCTATGTTTCAGGGCTCCTATGTATGTCAGTGACCATCTAATTCAGCTTCAGAATAGCCAACAACACATATCTAATATAATATCTTAAATAAAAAACATTTTTTTTAATAGACCTTTACAGTGTTCTTTTTATGAGGGCTAGAGTACCAATTGATATACTCAGGAGGAGGGCAGAGTAGTATTTATCAACTGTTCAAAAAAACGTTTCTCTTGCAGAATAAACATTCCTAATGCAAATATTAAAGCAAATACAAGGATCATTACAAAAACAATTTTCGCGTCAGGGGACCAGGAAGACCAAACGGGGCCATAGGAATTAGGACGAGGAGCCGCAAAGGGCTGCTCCTCCTCAAAAATGGGACGACCAAAGGGATACATTGCTAAAAAGTACTTAAAGAATAGAAGCCGCTGTACAACCAGCCAGAGGGGAGTCTTCTCCCTGTGTCCGTCTGAACCTCACAGGCAGGCTCCTATCGAAGTTCTTTTCCAACGGTGGAGCTGCACAACTTGCAACTCAAGAAAACAATCACGGCCAAGTTTTAAGGGAAAAGGTTTCTTCTTTCAGGATAGGGCAATCACCCTCCGGGGCAAATGCCGTCAACGATCCTGTCCAGTGTCTCAGGCAGTGCACCAGTATTCTTCGCTTTAATCTAACAGGCACCGAAGGCACAGCACCTGTACCCTGAACTCAAGTCCTTCCCTAACTCCTGTGTTGCTCCGCTGGCGCACTGCTCTTTTGTCGGGGCCAAAGATTGTACCCAGTATGCCCAGGCATCCCTTGATCAACAAACAGAGGTGCAGACTTGCATTCACTTGGGGACCAGGACTCAAAGGCCTGATGCTGGGATATCTGAAGCAACCCTTGTTTCAAAGGGGGTCACCTCAAGCAAAAGCCTCCTTGTCGGTCTGTGACTCTCTCAGCTGGGCATCAAAAACTGGATCCACGCAAAGAATTCTCCATCCTGATTTGTGACCCCGTCTTTGGTCCAAGACAGTAGCAGGGGTACACACTTCACGTCCCAGTGCTTCCAGCCTTCTACCTTCACTAAGGTCCTAGTGCCAGCAATGCCTGTGCTGGTTCCCTTTACCTCGACTCCAAGCTGGATCAGCGCTAACTCCCCAGGCTGAATCTCATGTCCGGGCCCCTTTGGCAATGGTTGTAGGGCAGCAGATATCTATTGATGGACAGACCAAAAAAATCTTTAGACAAGGCTTACAAGTAATCCATTAACAGAGAGGATACTCTATTTCAGAATACCTCTTTTTAGTCTTGGGGCGCCCCATACATTAGCAAGGCACCCAAGAACCACTTCATCTATCTGAGAGTAAAAAAAACCCTGGACCTATTAGCGAGTACAAAAGGAACTTTTGGTGAACTGACAAGAGTAAAACGTTACACTATGTGAAGCAGCCAAGGAAGTCTATGTTTATTTACTAAATTCTGAGGGAAAAAGAAAAACAATACGGACATACTCGAAATCCTTACATTTGTGTATTCCTATTTCATCTGAAGAACCTCAAGAAAGGGAATTTTAGAACAAGCATTCTTTTGTGCTTCTTGTCTTAACAAGCTTGTGTTTCATAAGTTATAACCTTTCACTACTTGTACAGGACTGCAGACACTTCTAAAATGATTTTTCTTACGTAAAAACACCTACATTTTATGCTTAGGACCATGCTCTCATGTTATAGGCGCGGCGGGAAAATCTAAAACTGCTAATTTAACAGGGATCCTGTCAGCTCAATTACACAGACTAATAAGAGACTAATAATGCCTTTGCAAAACTGTATGTAGCATAAAAAATAACAAACAATAATGGTGTTATCACCTGAGAATTTTAGAACAAAAACTACCCACATATAGTTCCCCTTTAAAGGTCAAATAAGGGAAATTTTTCATGCGGGGTTTACCAGAGGCTCTCGTGGGGTGGCAGTCCTAATTCACTGCCGGGTTCCATATATACATGCCAAAACGTGGTCTGACCCCCACGGTAGGTATATTATTGTGACTGGCTCACTACATGGAGAGTTCATTACGCACGGCAGTATCTATGCACCCTGCTTTCTGACTCGTTTGTAGAGCACCTGACAAAAACGCTGCTGGAGATGCCTATGGGCCTCTCTATAATAGGTGGGGACTGGAATGATGTAGCGAATGTGGCTCAAGATAGGTGGAGACCGTGCGCCACACCAGAGACACTGAGGGATACGCGTCTGCAGACACTGGTGGGGGACATGGGATGGATAGGCACATGGAGACACCTACACCTGACTACACAAAGCTATACATAATATTCAGCAGTCCCCGACTCTTTCTCCCAGCTAGATTATTGTGGCGGGGTTGTAATAACAGGTCGGAGGCCAGGTCGATTTAGATAAGGTTTTATTTTTCCAAGGGTCCGTTTGTGCCTGCTTGTTAGTCTTTCTGTGGCGAAGGCGGACGTATCCGTTGTGCCTGGGGTTCGTCTGCTTCCTTCTCCGGTCTTTATTCCTGGTTCCCAGGTTCCGGTGCGAAGGCTTGGTCGTCCCTCCGTGGTGATGGTACGTGAAAGAAACGGAAACACACGTGTAAGTATGTTTTATCCCGAATAACAGTACACCAGGGACCAGGGAGTGATAGGACACCGCAAACACTCGTGCTCTTATCTTTGGTGAGACAGGGAGGGCGTGTTTCGTGGGTGGTAGTGCAGGACAACTAATAGGGAGATCTCGTGGGGTTTCTAGAGCTCCCGGTTTAATCCTTCGGGCGTCCTTCCTCCCAACCCACCCTGAGAACTTTTCCCGTACCTGGGTAAGCCACGCTCCTCCTGGAACGTGACTCGGCGAAACGTGGGGTCGTTGGCCTCCTGGCTCAGCCTGGGGTCCGGATGGTCTCGGTCCTCGTCCTGCGGCGTTGTCCTCTCTCTTCCTTCTGCTCTCTGCATACGCTCCTGCTCCCGACTCTTCTTCCTCCGCTCCGGTGGCGTCGCACCCACTCTTCCGGGAGTCCTCCGTTCTTATCGTCACGAACGTGTTGACGTCATCAGGGGAAGCCCGTCGTCCGGGAAATCCCAGTTAAAGGAACCGTCTCGGTTTTCCTCTATCTGGCTTGTTATAGACTCAGTTGGTGTTTTCCAATCGTCCTGTTGGGTGGAAACAAGAGGGGGAGAGAGAGACACTGCAGTCCACCAGTCTGTATTAGATACATGTCTCTCTCCCACTGGCCCCGACCCGTCACACACCTCCCCCCTTGGATTCTCCCGATCGGGGAGAGGGAAAACTCTGGAGAGATAGTCCGCATTCCCATTCTCGGTACCCTTCCGATGGCGCACCTCAAAGGAGAAGGGCTGTAATGCCAAAAACCAGCGAAGTACCCTGGGATTCTGGGCTTTATTCCGGCACATCCACTGCAAGGGGGCATGGTCCGTGTACAGAATGAAGGGACGCCCTTCCAGGTAGTACCGTAACTTCTCTATAGCCCACTTAACCGCTAGGCATTCCCTTTCTATTGTTGGGTACTTACACTCTCGGGAAACAGCTTCCTACTAATGTATAAGACAGGGTGCTCTAGGCCATCCCCCCAATCTGGGACAGCACGGCACCCACCCCGTAGTCGGACGCGTCAGTGGACAGTATGAAGGTCTTGTCAAAGTCCGGGGAGACCAGTACGGGGCCAGTGGTAATGGTCTTTTTCAGGCGCTGAAACACAGTGAGCATCTCTGAAGTGGGACGCAACAGTTGTTGTTGTCGGGCCTCTTTCGGAGGACATCCGTCAAAGGGGCTGCTACCTCTGCGAACTGGGGGATAAAGCGTCGGTAATAGCCGATCAGCCCTAAAAATGCCCTCAGCTCTCTTTTGTTGGAGGGAAAAGGAGCGTCCGCTATTGCTCTTACTTTTTCGGCTTGTGGGGCGATCGCCCCGTCTCCCAGAACGTACCCTAGGTATTTCACCCTCTGGTATGCCGCTCGCGATTTTCTTGCATTGATGTGAAGTCCGGCCTGTTCCAAGGTCTGTAGGATGATCCGTAGGTGTTGTAAGTGCTCTTCCCACGTTGGACTGAACACGACGATGTCATCCAGGTATGCCGAACAAAACGAAGGGTACTCATGTAGGATGGAATTCATTAGTCTTTGAAAGGTAGCTGGTGCCCCATGGAGGCCGAACGGAAGAACGGTGAACTCGAATAGACCTTCTTCGGTTGAGAAAGCAGTCTTCTTCCGGTCTTCTTCTCGGAGGGGTACCTGCCAGTACCCTTTCGTTAAATCAAAGGTTGTAATGTACTTGGAGTCGCCTAACTTCTCAATGAGCTCGTCGACCCTCGGGATGGGGTATGCATCAAAGGATGATATCGCATTCAGGGCGCGGAAGTCCATGCAGAACCTTATGGAACCGTCCGGCTTGGGGACCATCACGATGGGTGAAGACCAGTCACTTTTGGCCTCGGCGTATCACCCCGAGGCGTAGCATCTCTTGCACTTCTTTTCTTACGGCGGTTCTCCTAGCCGCAGGCACTCGATAGGGTCTTTGTTTTATTGTTTTCCCTTCTTGGGTATCAATCCTGTGTTCGGTCAGCGAGGTTTTCCCGGGTGTATCGGAGAAGATTGCTGTAAAAGGTTTCAGAATATGATGGAGGTCTTTCTTCTGATTTTCTGTAAGTTCGTCGTTGATTTTGAGCTGATCGAGCGTGGTATTGCCTTGGGAAGAAGTAGGTAATGTTAGGTGGGCGGTTTTGGGTAATGGCCCCAACCATTTCTTTAAAAGGTTGATGTGATAACATTGCTTCCGGTTGGTGGTGATCTGGATCCTATATGTGGTGTTTCCTATGGTTTCGATCACTTTATACGGTCCCAGCCATTCACTTTGGAACTTACGGGTCGAGGACGGGAGTAGGACCAGTACCCAATCACCGACCGACAGTCTTCTCCAACGTTTTCCTTTATCGTAACATTTCTTCTGTTTCTCCCTGCTCTTCTCCAAGCTGGAGTAGGCCAGGTCCCTCAGTTTCCCCAGTTTGGACCTTAACTGGTGCGTATACTCCAGAAGGGACCTCCTGTCGTTTTCTCCTTCCGACTCCCAAGCATCCTTCGTAATCTCCAAGAGAGAACGGGGTTGTCGTCCGTATAACATCTCGAATGCTGAGCAGCCCAGGCTGCTCTGTACTTGGGCTCGTAGGACGTATAAGGCTAAAGGTAGGAGTCGGTCCCAGTCTCTACCCTCGACGGTCAACATCTTCTTCAGGGTTGTTTTGAGGGACCGATTATACCTTTCCACGAGGCCGTCAGTCTGGGGATGGTATACAGACGTGCGCAAGTGATGGAGATCCAGTGAACGACACACCTCCTTCATCAACCTGGACACGAATGGCGTTCCTTGATCAGTTAGGATTTCTTTAGGGAACCCCACCCTTGAGAAGAATTCGAGCAGTTTTTCGGCAATGTTTTTAGTTGTGGGTGCCCGCAGAGGAAATGCCTCAGGGAATCTTGTGGCATAGTCCACGATCACCAGGGCATATAGGTTCCCTTTGGGGGTCTTGGGTAGGGGTCCTATCAGATCCATACCGACTCTCTCAAACGGCTGTCCTATGATCGGCATGGGTTGAAGCGGCACTGCTGGCGGACGTTGCATGTTCTTCTTCTGGCATATGTCACATGTCTGACAATACGTTTTGACGTCTTTGTAGATCCCTGGCCAAAAGAAATGACGTAGGATATTCTGCGTGGTTTTCTCCGATCCTGAGTGTCCCGCTGTGAGGTGTGCGTGAGAAAAGAAAAGTATTTGTTCTCGGAAGGGTAATGGGACGAGGAGCTGGGTTGGCTCCTCCGGACTCCCTTGACGATATAGGAGGTCGTCCTTAATCATAAAACGAGGATAAGGAGGTGATGAGATACTCTGATTGACATGAGCGGTTTCCCAGGCATTAACCAAAGTGGTATCGTTAGATTGTGCGAAACGAAAGTTCCGGTCTAAGACCCATGGCTCAGTAGTAGTGAGAGTATGGACGGTTCTTGCCTGATCCCCTACCTGTCTTTCTATTTCGCTTTGGAACAGGGATAAGAAGTTGGGGTTATCAATGCCTATGATAAGGTCTTCGGGTAGTGTGTCAACCACGCCCACCCGCACCGTACAGGATGGTCTAGCTATCGCGACCATGGTGAGCACTGCAAGGGGTAGGGTTTCACATCCCCGTGTACACAGCGGATGTGAACTAACTCGTTAGGGACATATTGTGAGGGAGTACTAGGTTCTTCTGTGCTACAGATTGCCTACACCCAGAATCTAGCAACGCCTTCACCTGCCGCCCATTCACCTGTACACGTACATAAAACGAGGTCCCCATTTCGGCAGAGTACAGCACGGCCTTCGGGAGGTACCCGACCTCCATAGGTTCCTCCACTGGTTTCTTTCTGGGACAAAGGCGGGCGATGTGGCCCCAGTCGCCACATTCAAAGCACTGAGGACCCCGGAACGTCGGTATCTCAGGCCTGATGTTTCTAGGTTTGGGCAAGTCCATCCATGGCTTGGGTCTCCTTTCAATCTTCATGGGTGCTGTGCCTTTGTTCGGTTTCTCGTTGTCCCAGTGTGGGGTCCTAGGTTGCGCCGTGAGTAATTGGTGGCCATCTCGATGGCCTGTTCAGCGGTGAGGTTAGAGTGCTGTTTCAGCCATCTCTGTGTACCATAGGGGAGGGCCTCCATAAACTGTTCAAGGTACACCTGGTTCATAATGTCGTCCTTTGTGCTAGTAGCAGGTCTTAGCCATTTATCTGCCGCCATTTTCAACCTAAAAACAAAGTCTTTGGGTTTTCACCCGGTACCCCCTCTCCTTACGGAAACGCACTCTATAGGCCTCTGCATCAAGTCCCAGGTGATCCAGGATCACGTCCTTGACCTCTTGGTAAGATGTTGTCCCGTCGGCATTGGCTACTTGGTAGGCCGATTGGGCCTCTCCAGACAGGAGAGGCGCCAGAAAGAAGGGCCACTTCTCCACGGGCCATCCGCACGCCCTGGCTGCCCGCTCAAAATTTAGCAGGAACGCATCTGGATCCTCCCCTGACACGTACTTCTGGAGGGACACTCCTGATGGTCCCGGAATGTGGGCGCGCCTCTCCCCGGTTACTGGGGTGCCGGGGTCTTGTGTCACCATCTGTAGGCTGCCCATCTGGGCAGTGATGGTGTTCTGGAACACCTCCCGGTCAGCCTGGGCGGACGTCATCTGCCTTTCTATGGCCCATTCTAATTTCTCCTGGCCTTTGATGAGTTGCTGTATCACTGCGTCCATCACGGGTTTACTGACGGACGGGGATGGTGATCCCACTTCTGACACCAGTTGTGGCGGGGTTGTAATAACAGGTCAGAGGCCAGGTCGATTTAGATAAGGTTTTATTTTTCCAAGGGTCCGTTTGTGCCTGCTTGTTAGTCTTTCTGTGGCGAAGGCGGACGTATCCGTTGTGCCTAGGGTTCGTCTGCTTCCTTCTCCGGTCTTTATTCCTGGTTCCCAGGTTCCGGTGCGAAGGCTTGGTCGTCCCTCCGTGGTGATGGTACGTGAAAGAAACGGAAACACACGTGTAAGTATGTTTTATCCCGAATAACAGTACACCAGGGACCAGGGAGTGATAGGACACCGCAAACACTCGTGCTCTTATCTTTGGTGAGACAGGGAGGGCGTGTTTCGTGGGTGGTAGTGCAGGACAACTAATAGGGAGATCTCGTGGGGTTTCTAGAGCTCCCGGTTTAATCCTTCGGGGCGTCCTTCCTCCCAACCCACCCTGAGAACTTTTCCCGTACCTGGGTAAGCCACGCTCCTCCTGGAACGTGACTCGGCGAAACGTGGGGTCGTTGGCCTCCTGGCTCAGCCTGGGGTCCGGATGGTCTCGGTCCTCGTCCTGCGGCGTTGTCCTCTCTCTTCCTTCTGCTCTCTGCATACGCTCCTGCTCCCGACTCTTCTTCCTCCGCTCCGGTGGCGTCGCACCCACTCTTCCGGGAGTCCTCCGTTCTTATCGTCACGAACGTGTTGACGTCATCAGGGGGAAGCCCGTCGTCCGGGAAATCCCAGTTAAAGGAACCGTCTAGGTTTTCCTCTATCTGGCTTGTTATAGACTCAGTTGGTGTTTTCCAATCGTCCTGTTGGGTGGAAACAAGAGGGGGAGAGAGAGACACTGCAGTCCACCAGTCTGTATTAGATACATGTCTCTCTCCCACCGGCCCCGACCCGTCACAATTATATATTTATACTAAACACATACTATTCTCGAATCGTTGCGACAGATATATTGCCTAAGGGTTTATCGGATCACTCTCCAGTGGTCCTGACTCTGCGCCTGGGGGTGGCTCGTCCCCCCTTTCGATGGCGCCTGTCGCCGTGGCATCTCCAAGACTCGCAATATAAATCGCACATATGTCAGACAATTACGGATTATTTTGCCGATAATCTGGGCACAGTGAGTTCTGCAGCAACTATTTGGGAGGCTATGAAGCCCACCATTAGGGGGCAGATATTGCGTATTGTGCCGCTCAACGGAAGAAACGCCGGGAGGCGTTGCTTCGGACCAATGCCCAGCTGCTGGAATTGGAGCGGAGTTGTAGAGGTGTGAACGGCAGGCAGACTCGCCGCCAACTGCTTCTTCTGCAACAAACCTATGCTGACACGCTGCGTGATGAGGCCAGACAGGCTTGGCTGGCTTCCCGCAGTAGAATTTATCAATGGGGCGATAAATCAAGTTCCCATTCTGCACCGTTTGTGCCAGCGGGCTCTCCGTCCGGTAAGCATACCGGGTATTCTCGGCAATGACGGCCGAACACTCACAGATCCTACACAAATTGCTTCTAGCTTTGCGACTTATTATGCAGAGCTCTATGCCCCTAATGACGCCCTGCCGGAACCCTTGATTCACCAATATCTTGAGGATCTACCCCCTAAGGTCATTTCAGATGTGGCGTCGATGGATCTTGATGCCCCGCTGACAGTTGAGGAGCTGAGTGCTGCCCTGGTTGACTTGCGCTCCGGTAAAGCACCAGGCCCGAACGGCTTCCTGTGTGAGTTTTATAAATCATTCCAATCTCAATTCCTTCCTCATTATTTAGAAGTGATACACGTGGCCCTCGGGGAGGGGAGACTCCCGCCGGACTGGTGTCATGCTGAAATCGTGGTATTCCCCAAACCTGGCCGACCTCCAGATCAGCACTCTTCGTATCGCCCTATTTCATTGCTGAATGTGGAGGCCAAATTATTGGCCAAAGCTTTGGCCAATCATATCCTCCCCTATATGTCGGAACTGGTTCGCCCAGATCAGGCCGGCTTTATGCGCCATCAGGCGACCCGTCACAATATTCGACGGGCACACAATGCAGTAGCGGCAATTGATCACCTGGGGGGTCCGGCGGCTTTGTTACTGGCCGACATAGATAGAGCATTTGACGCGCTGGGATGGACCTACCTGTTTGCTCTCTTACAGCGCTTAAACATAGGACCATGACTCATGTCCTATATTAGACTATTATATACTGACCTCTTGGCCTCGGTTAGAGTGGCCGGTGCAATATCGGATCCCTTCTCTATAGGACGCGGCACCCGGCAGGGGTGCCCCCTCTCCCCGTATCTATTTGCCTTAGCTATGGAACCACTAGCCTCATGGGTTCGAATCGACGCATAGGTGAGGGGCTTGGAATGGCCGGGGGGTTTTCAGATCGGATCGCCCTTTATGCGGACGATGTCCTGTTTTTCTTAATGGATCCACATCGGAAGGGACCTCGTATTCTCCGCTTTATGCAGATTTTCGGTCAACATTCTGGCCTATATATGAACGCTAAGAAATCAATTCTGTGGCCCATTCGTGGTGGCTCAGATATGGGCACCTGGACAGCGGAAGTAAAATTGGCCACAACCGGACTGAAATACCTCGGGGTTTACATCTCGGACACTCAATCGGTGTCGTGGAATAAGAACATTGCCCCCATCTGGACGCGCACACAGACAGAGATGGAGTCTTGGGTCGTATGCCCCTTTCCATACTGGGTAGATCAGCAATATTCAAAATGGTGTCTCTCCCTCCCCTTCTCTACCAACTGCAGAACCACCCTTTTCAGATATCAATCTCCTGGTTCCTACAGCTCAACTCTAGGTTGAGCCGCTTTCTGTGGCATGATCAGGCCACTAGAGTACCACTTAAAACGTGCTTTCAATCAACTTATTGTGGAGGTATACCAACCCCTGATATTCAATCATATCACGCAGCATCCCACCTCTTGGTTTTGAACGACTGGTGGTATGGGATTAGCAATGACCCGGCCTATCGGGTAGAGAGATGGCTTATGGGAGATGTATTGCCACACAAACTACTATACACACCAAAAGAGCTACGGAAGCTACCACCTGCCACGCGTGTGGTTTTCGGAGTGTGGAAAGAATCATATGCGCAAGATGGGGTGGTGGAGACGATTGACAAGGGAGACCCCCCTTTGGCAGAGCGGCCTTATGCTGCAAGAGTCCGCATTAGTAGGGTTTAAACAATGGGACGCTATAGGCATCTCCATGCTGGGAAATGTCATGCATGGTACCACGATGAGATCCTTTCAAGAGCTCAGAAATGAATATGCCATGCCACATACACAATTATATAAATACTTGCAACTGAGACATGCCCTATCCCCATATATTACACACTTAGAATCTCTTCCGGAGTTTAACCCTATTGAGGCAAAGGTGTTTATGGGAGATTTAGGAGATCATAAAACTGCAAAGATCTACCAAACATTAGTGATGAACCTCTCCACGACTTTAGATTCACTTCGGGAGAAATGACAGACGGACTTGGGTCCCCTAGATAGCGACGATTGGACGGAGGCCTTGGAATCCCCGAGATGTGCCGCAATTGCATCTCGCCTCAGACTTATCCAGTTTAAGTATTTACATCGTGCCTATTTTACCAGATACCGACTTTGGAGGGCAGGGCTGATAGATTCCCCTATGTGCCTGCGATGTGGTAGCGAGGAAGGTACACTTCTACATACAACTTGGGGTTGTACCGCACTGGGCAGGTTTTGGAGGGGAGTTACTCGCTGCTTATCAGAAGTGCTAGGTCGGGACATACCTCTCTCTCCTAAGCTCATTCTATTGCATATTACAGACGAAATTGGGGGAAACATCTACAAAAGACATCTATTATTCTTGGGGTTTACCCTAGCAAAAAGAGATATAGCAAGGGCATGGAAAGATCCGGCTCCGCCTAAATTAGGTGCTTGGAGGGCTGGCCTAGACTGGTGTATGGGCCAGGAGCAGCCTATTTTTAAAGCGCGGGGGTGCCCACAGAAGCACTTTAAAATATGGAAACGATGGGCGGATTTCAGGGGTCTCCTATCAGAACCACCTCCACCGCAACCTGCGGAAGTTGAAACCATATAGAGATATATCACGGGACAGTAATGTTGTTACACCAGATATGACGTACATGGAGGGGCTTGATGGGCATGATCAGTGGTTTACTATGCGGTATAAGACACAGATGTTAATAATGTTAGGGGCTGTCGTTTACAGACCCGAATTGTTTATTTTCTTGCTTTATAAATGCTATATAGAAGTCACCTACTCGGAAACTGATATACTGATTGACTTATACTTTTACTCCATTGTAATATATGTGATTACTTTATCTGATGACTCAATAAAAATGAGTTTTGAAGAAAAAAAATCAAAACAAATCAAGGCACTTATTTGGTGATGCACAAATGATAAATATTCACTGAAAACCGATTTCCACAGATCATCATTTGTGCGCTGCATAGTGTTATCAGTGAAACTTCATGGCTGTGGTATTTAGAGGTCATTTTAGTAGAAAATGTGCAGTCTGTGAATGACTGTGCTACCACACCATGCTTAGTATTATGTTTGATACAGTGTGCTCCTTACCATTCTCCTGCTGAATGGAAGTGGCTCCTTTGCTGTACTTGTTCTTTGTGTGATGCTTGGATTTTTCACAATCCCTATGACTTCAATGACGTAACACTGATTGCAGCACCCTACTCTGAAAAATGTTCCAGCACCACTGAGCAAAAACAGATTTCTAATTTTTTTCATTTCCGCATTTCGCAAAAATAATAATTCTTATCCTGGATGGAATGCTGGGAGCTGGCCAGCCAATCAGAATGCTCCGTTTGCGGGGTATAACTTTTATTACAGGCCCAGAAAAGGAGCATTCTGCCATTTCCCAACGTCCCTACAGCGTGCTGTGGGCCCTGGGAGCGCTGCAGGAGCATGAATGTCTCTTAACTGAAGAGACAGATAAAACAGCTAAATTCTCCCATAACACACTCTCAGCCTCGTCAGAAGCAGCCTATTTTCACATGGCATGGATGTCTGAGCTCCTCTCTTTGACTCTGCTGAGAGACACGACCAATCAGCCCAAAAAAGTAACACTCACCTGAAAAAAAATCTAAAAACGTCCGTTTACGTTTTCAACTCTATTCGGTTGTATTTTACGGTGAAAATGTACTGTTGTAAAAATATCACCGCAATTTGGTACAGTTTTCAATCACTGTACATACAATTTTAAAGATACATCAATTTGTAGTGTATAGTGCCTACAGTATGAACATTTCGTGTAATTTATAGGTAGCTTTACTGCAAACTTAAATAACGTCATGCCACAGCACGTGCCTTTAAAAGAGTCAGTGTGGGCGCTATCCTCATCAACTCTGGGGCCATACTATAAATTAGTAACTTTCCTTTGATCGAGCTGGCGTCTTGGCTATTAAATTAACTTATATTAAGCAACCTCATCAGATTCTTATTTGGAGTGTCCGAGCTTCACCATGAATTTATTTCTGTTTCAAACTCTTCAGCGAACCTACCCTGAGGGGGCCAGGCCTTTAGGGGCCTTCACAGAAGTACCGTCCTCTCATCTAGAACATGGGTGTGAACCTTTGCTCACAACTGGGCCTTTTCACTGGCACTCTTACGCCTAACTACATCACATTACAGAAACAACCCTGCAGGAAAATAAATATTATATTTACAATAAACTGATTACAACGTTCTCTCCATTTGAGCAGGCTGATTGGCACGAATGTGTGTTTGCCGCAACAGAATTGGGTGCACTGAAATCATTAATGTGCTTTTAAAATGACGAGGTGGAATATCACCGATTGATTGCACTTAAAATAGAGCAATTTGTTTAAAAAATGATTTGTACTATCCTGTGGAAAGAAATTCAATAGATACTTCAGTGGCCTATTAAATTACCAGAGTGTGGCCTAGCTTAAAAACAACACATGCCCTTTAATACCTTGCTAGATATGTTCCTGGAAAGATGTTTATATTTTTAAATCATTCTGATACCTGGACAAACCCTTTAGACCTAATCATGGGAGTGCCTTATTCTTTTATTGGTAACATACTAACACATTGGGCTTTGCCAGTCACAGAACATAAGGAATAAAAACAACATCACATGGAATACTTTGCTTTACCTGGCATAAGTGTATAGCACACTGTGATAAATATAGAATCACCCATTTTTAATTCGCATATGTCTTCTTGTGTTATTTAACACATACTGTCCATAACACTCTTTGTATTCTTGCCCGCATATTCATATGTTTTATAATGGTTTTGTGTAAAAGTGATAAAGTGACTATAGTCACATAAATCTCTTGAATTTTGAACCTTTGATATTATTAAGGATGATTTCAAAGTCAATAATTGCTAAAAAGTAATTAATGAAAACAAATAAGAGTTAGCAACAGGATTAGACTCCTCTAAGCACTTCAAGACAACTCAAAGTACAGTGGCATGCGTTGGACAGTCCAGCATAGCCTGCTGGGTGTGATGAAGTGAAGGTTTCCTCTGCCTCGTCACAGGGTAGTAGTAACTTCAGATTTCACCTCTTTGATAACCCTGGGCGGAGCAGGTGTAGTGCCTCTACACACTCGCAAGACGTACAACGTAGGGGTTATCAGTGAAGAAGGACGACGAGGAGGAGGCAGGAGAGCGGCCATGTCGAGGAGGAGGCAGCCACGGGGCAGGTAGTTAATTTTTAATTACTTTTAATTACTTTGGGAGGGTGGAGGGGCCGGCTAACTACTCTCCGCCATGGAGTCGTAGTTTTGCCTGAACTCCGCATTCGCAACGGAACGCAGAGTAGGAAAAACTACGAAAACTCAGCTGGAGGAGAGTAGCTACCCACCCGGGCTTACATTTTGAACAAAAAGTTTTATGATGAACAAAATTGGCATTTTTTATTTTGGAAATAGGTATACCTATTCTCCATTCTTTAGCAGCTTATAGTCCTTGTGAGATATATCTTTTAAGATGCATTTTGAGTAATCAAGTCTTGAGTCCACATCTTCTGCTCAGTATCTGCAATCTTTTAAGTCCAGTATAAGGGCCTTGCCCAAGGAAGGACCCACAACTGCAATATGTGTTGAGGGATGGCTGTCTCTTCCTGGCTGGGTAGAGGGAGTAAGCCTCTCTGCCCTGTTCTATCTTCTTGCTCCTCCTTCCTAATTTGCATCTGTTTAGGGCCTATTGCTGAGGGCTCAGAACACTTTAATTTTCCGGTCCAGTGATATGCCCTCTTTCCTGAGTACAAGTTAGGATCTAGTAATTGTACATGTAGGAATATTTACCTTCTTCCATATTGCCTCTGAATTGTTTGCTTTTAGGGGGTTATTTTGGTGGCCTATTTAACTCTAGGCAATGGGAGGCTTCTATACATCTCCCAGTGCATTTGATCCGACCCCTAAACTTGGTAAATAATTCACTCACCCCAATTTCTGACTTGTAGGTAAGGCTACAGGATTGTGGTGCAGAAATGACACGAGTGGCATGACAATCGGATGTCACATGTGGTGCTGCACAGCTGACTTACATCACCTACATGAGTGACTCCAAATCATGGCGTCAGAGCTGTTCCTGCAACCCTGACTGGCTCATGCCAAAGTAAAATAAGCTCATGGCAAAATGTACTCTTTTGATATGTTTAAAAACATGCTCATAACATTGGTTAAGGAGGCCCATAAGGCCTGTATGATGTATAGTAGTAAGATATGCAAATAATGAGACTAGCATGTGTCTGCAGTAAGATGGATCACAAGTGCCATTTATTATATAGTCTGAAACCGCTTTTCTCTTAAAAATCTGTTCTTTGGTGAACTTAGATTTTTAGTAAACAAGGCCTAAGATGATTTTCATAAAAAGTTATTTATATCAGTCTGTGCTTTGACAGCTTCTGAAATAGATCTGCCATGCTCCTGCCTTAGACAGTGACTTTAGGTTTCCACAATCTTGGCAGAAAGTCTCAGTGACACCCCTCAGGAGAACAAAGAAGCTTGCAGGGTAGCTGCCTGATGTAGGATTTCTGGCAGGGAGATGGGTAGGGTAATTACACGATCATCCACCCATAGTTACCTAGGAATGTAAGGGCAGAGGAGTGAACAGTTGACACCACATGGCAGAATAAAGGAAAGTCTGAAACTCCAATATCAGCATGATTATGCTACAACAAGGCTGTGGTGTTAGCCTGACTTTGATAATGGGTTTCTCATAGCCAAGTTGGCTCCTCCTATCACCCCAAGAAATTACTTGGGATCAGAACCAGTCTGGGTAGTTTTCTACTACTGGGGAGAGGGAAGGCCATTATTTTAATGCTAGACCATCTCCTTGGAGCTGAATGAGCTTCAGTACTGGAGAGGCATCCTGTAATCTTTTAAAATCTCCAGCATAGTGTTTTTTGATAATGTAGTAAAATTATAGGAAGTGCTCCAAAAAGATGGAAGGGCTGATTATTGTAACTTTCATGGGATAAGTTGAGGTGCCATCATTAATCACTAGTCCATGTCATTTAAAAGAAAGATTTGTCAAGGATAGAACCAACTCCCAGGGAGACAAAGGACAAAGAAGGGTATCTTTGTAGAAGAACCAGCTGATGTGTAGGGACTGGACTTTGGCTGGGCCATGGATAGAGTGGATCTTTCTCCCACTGCTTTCTATGCCCTGGGACCCTTGTTTTAGTTGTGACCAGGATCAAGATATTCAGCATCCTGAGAAGTTTGGACTTAGTGTCAACCTCTGGAGGACCAAGACAAAATGTCAAGGTACTAGGTTAAGGCATGACAGTGGTGGCCACGGTTTCCTGGTTTGTCCTGTTTAGAGTTTTTTGCTGTAAAACATTAAATTCCTTTGGGACTACCTAAAACAAAAATTCAGTCATGTGGAGCCTTGCATAGCTCCCAACCTTGCCCTGTTGGAGGATTTCAGGTTCAGAAAAAGTGACCAATTCCAATTGAAGGAAAAGAGAGAAGGCAAAGGCAGTAAGGTAACTCTGTGATAAAAGAACTTTGGTGGCAATGAATTTTCAATTTACTCTGAGCTTTTCGTACCAAAACCCAAAGGTTTAGTGAGACCTTACGTCTAAAGTTGAGCAATCCTCAGCCATTACATTTTGCCTTGCCCCGCTGGAGGATTTTGAGGTCCAGAAAAAAAAAAAATCCCTGCTCATAACTGGGCAAGGAGAGAGAGTGAGGTATTTACTGCATCCAGTGGATACTGACACAACAGGCAGCTATATTTAGATGTGCATTAAAAACATATTCCAGTTGTACTTTGGAAAATTACATGCAGGTTTCGTATTTTCCATACTGAATTCAAGATGTATTAGAATTTTACACACGTGTTATCCCCTGGTAGCTTTCTGCAGTCTTGACCTTCCAAAATTTATCAGGTGAAACCAGTGCAACAACTGGATTAGTGACAGAATATCAGAACCAAAAATATTGTGTGGACAGAATATCATGTCAAAAATATCAAGGCTACACCGAGGACCAAAATATCGAGTAGGTAAGTATAGATTTACCATTCTTAACTCCACATCTGCATTCCTTGAACATATATATCGTCAAGGTACATATATGCGGAGTTATATATAGTAAAACTTTATTTACCTATAGAAACCTACCTTCACAATATTTTTGTCCTCTATATTATTCACCCAATATTTTGTCCCACAATATTTTGTATTCTGGCTAAACACCCAATAGGTGCAAAACCTCTGTGCAAAAAGGTGTTTTTTCCCGGCCTTAAAATGTACCCATCATCTCTCATTTGGGCCTAAGAGTTAAGCTTGAAGGCGACTTTGGCAGCCAGAGACCTCTATTTGGTCCAACTTGCGCTGTTCTCATGTGGCTCATTCCTCGACAGTGTCATCTGTGTGTGCTTCAGCACCTTGGGCTGGCTCAGTAGTCACTGTCTGACTGGTGGTCTTTATCTTTTCCACTTATGTTTTGTAGTGGTTTTGCATCAGCTTCAGAGGCGAATTAATCCATTTCACCATCATTGGTAGTCTATGCTTCCAGATCTGTCCTTGGCTCCTCGGATACCTGAGTACTCTACACTCAATGCTTGGACAAGTCCTGCTCCAGTCTTTGAATAATTTCATGATCTAGAACTAAGTACACAACACCAGCCGAGGAGAGCCATGGCACTGGCCGCACCCAACATGGCCCGGTCAGTATCATGACAAGGCCCACTGTGCTGCTGACCGCCAGCAGAAGGGTTTGTCCATGAGCAGTCTCAGTATTCCACCCACCTCCATAGATCAGAACTCATATCCGCCCTCTTGTAGCGCCTTCCTCTGACAGCACTGAAGCTTGGACCAAATCCACATCACCTGTGTGCACTAACTCGCACTCGGTGCCCATGAGAGCCAAGAAGCCCAAGGCTTGCCAGGAGCATACCTGTGCAGGGGTACTTCAAATTACACAGCGGCCCAGACTCACAATAGCAGCCAGAAAGCCACAGAACCTCTTGGTCCTGTTTTTTCTTTCAAGCATGCTAATGGGGATCTGAAATGAAGGCTGAACCCTAATCTCCACTGTACACTGAGCGTCCACCACATTTGGAGCCACCTGCATAAAACTCTTATTAAGTAACTTGCCTTTATAAGCACTCTGGAAGAGTTTTAGGTGGGAAGATCATTAGTGGGGAGAACCGAGCCAGAGCCAAGCCTATGATCTGGCATGGCTTAGAGACAGCCGCGGTCCGTGCAGGTAACAGCAGTGGGCAGTAGGGCCACGTGGTGGGGGGGGGATTTCGAGGGACGATGCCGAGGGAAAATTAATTATTTCTTTAATTTTCTCTCTGCATCGTCCCTCGAACTTCCCCCCCACGCAGCCCCACCGCCCCACTGAAGATACCTGCACAGAGAGCCATGACAAGAGCTAGGTCAATACATATGACGTAAGTCATGCAACACAAAGCATGTAATAAACCCTCTTTAAAATTTAGAAAAGTGTATTATTTTAATATGCAGACGCATTTCACTTTAGTATTTTGTATAGTATCACTGATTTGAGCGGCATCTCTCAGAAGCAATGGTTTCTAAACATGAACTTAGACACATTTATGTCCTCCGCTGCCATGACGAGGACACCAAGCGAGAGGCGTCAATTGTCATGTGCACCCTATATGTGGCCTAAGTTGTCATGAACGAAGGAATATTTTATTCTAGCAACACATTTACAGGAGATGTTTTTATACAGTTCAAATCCTGCAATGTTGTATTTCTAGGTGCTCCCAAATGTGAACATAAAGGAAATTTAGGCAGAGTGAAATTACATAATTGCTAAGGTCACAAACATGTCAAGTAGGGAAGCCAGGATTGAACCCAGGTTTCTTCGTTTCACATTACGCAATTCAGGCTCTAGATCAGTGTCACTTTCTCCTTTCCGTTTTATACGAAGGTTTGATGATTTGCATTTAATTCTTTGATGAGCTACTTCAAAACACTATGATAGATGAATATATGTCACATATAGCAAGGGCCGAAAAAGAACTTGACGAGTGCCAAACAAGCCAGCACAAATCAGCGCCAGCCCTGCGACACGCGCATGATCTGAGGACAGTAATTCTCTCAAAGACATTAGAAAAAGAGCAGTTACAACATACGCAGTTCAGGCAAGTATTACACAGGGAGGGAGACAAGTCGGGCAGACTGTTGGCCTGGCTGACCAGAAAGGAAAGGGTGCAGCAGCAATTACGGCAATCAGGGATGCAACAGGAGCCATGACACACACGCAGGAGCAAATTAAAGCTGCGTTCCTGGAATATTATAAGCATCTTTACACAGACCCTCCTGAGCCAGAGGAGGGGACCACACATACAGCACTGCGGGCGCCTGCCCTGCCCACCCTTACACAAGAACAACAACTCTTATTAGAGGGTCCCATAACGACACAAGAGATAAAACAGGCGATCAAGGAACTGAGCAGGGGAAAGACACCTGGTCCCGATGGGCTGCCAGCAGAAAGGTATCAGGCGTTTGCTGATACACTGTGGGACAAGTTGCTGCAGGTGTACCAGGCGGCCTTAGAGCTGGGGGAGTTGCCCAAGTCCATGAGGGAGGCCACCATTATCCTCCTGCCTAGGTCAGGGAAGGATCCCTACGATTGCACTTCCTACCGCCCCTGTCTTTACTCAACACAGACAGCAAAATATTGGGTAAAATTCTAGCTATACGCCTAAAGAGTGTAATCAGGACACTGGTGTGCTAGGACCAGAACAGCTTCATACCGGGTAGGAGAACGGTCTTTAACATCAGGGGTCTGGCCAGTGTCTTTGGGGTGGTGGAGTGAGCAGACCAAGAAATGGCAGTGGTATACCTCGATGCACAAAAAGCGTTTGGCTCAGGGATATGGCTTCACCTGTTTGAGGCGCTTAGGGCCATGAAATTATGACCACGCTTTATTTCAATGTTCGCCTTGCTGTACACTAAACCCCTAGCAATGGTCTGTAAAAATGATATGTTTTTAGAGGAGTGGGAACTAGATAGGGGAACCCGACAGGGCTACCCGCTGCCACCACTATTGTTCGCACTTGCCATTGAACCTCTAACATGCAAACTACGCCATATCCTAAGTGACGATACGAACATGGGACAGCACGCATGTAGTGTCGTTATACGCAGATAATTTATTAGTATACCTAACTAATCCAAGGATGTCCCTGAACGTCCTACTCGGGGAGTTGGATGCATTTGGGCATCAGTCAGGCCTAAAAATTAGCTAACAAAAATCAGTGATATACCCCATGAGAGGCTGATGATCAGCTCCTGCCAATAGAAATACCCTGGGAATGTACCTCGTTTAGATACCTGAGGATGCAGTGTCCAAGGATTAGATAGGTGGATAGCATTGAACTCAGCAATACTTCTAGCAGATATACAGGTAGACTAGACTACTGGTTATCTCTACACCTATCTATCGCAGGCAGAACTGCCATAGCTAAAATGCTGGTGCTCCTCAGATGTCTGTATTCATTTCAGTGTAGCATGTTCCAGATTCCGCGAGGTATGCTCATTAAACTTAAGTCGGCACTAATCAGCTTAGTATGGGGAAAGAAGAGGAGCGGGGTAAAATTGGAAACACTACAGGATACCTACAAGCAGGGGGGACTCTGGGTCCCGGACCTGGAAGCGTACTACCAGGCCTCTTATTTGCAATTCATGCCAGGCTGGTATGGTGCTGAAAATGGTATAGACAGAGCCCTGATACAAGGATCAAAAACACAGTTGGAGCTGACGCAGACTATATATAGCAGAAAGGTCATGCGGCTGCCTCACAAACTAATCCTGCAGCTCTCCCTGCATGCTTGCGATATGTTTGGTGCTCGATGGGGTTGCAGCTTGCCTTACTCTCGGACAACACCATTATCGGATCTTCCTGGGTTTTAGCACATGAATAAAGAGATCAACATGAGACATTGGAAGTCGAGGGGATGCCAGGAAGCAGGCGACTTATATGTAGACGGATATTTGCTCATAAGGGCCCAGGCAAAATACCTCTTCCAAGTTGGAGAAGGTCAATTCTTGCACTATTGGTAGTTCCGCCGGGGGGCCCAAAAAACATGGGGCGCTCACAACACCGAACTGCATAGCTCTGAAATACAGACATTACTCCTAGAAACAGACGAGGGTGAGGAAGTGACAACACGTCTATACCAGGCAATTGGAGCAGATACAAGTAGGCCACTGCTGCATGCAAATCAAAAGTGGGATGTGGACTGCAACGTGCAGTTCCAGGACAAACAATGGCAGGAAGCACTTACACTCATTAAAAGGCCATCCATTAACGGTAGATTCCCTATGATACAATTCAACTTTGTACACCGTACATATATAACTCCAGCCACGCTCCATAGACTAGACAACACAAAATCACTTCAGTGCCCTAAATGTGGCCAGGATGGAGCTACGTATCACCACCTGATGAGGAAATGTGCACAAATCCAGAGCTACTGGGAGTGAGTATATACAGAGGTAGGTTATGCCTGGAGCTGCGGGACAGTCCACAAGTCTTCTTGCTAGGTACTGGGGTCCCTCCTGTTAAACACCCAACAAATACAAAGTTTGTTGATGTTACCCTACTGTTGGCCAGAAGGTGGCTGGCAATCCATTGGCTAGGTAATAGGGTTCCAACAGTGGAAGGTTGGTAGAAAGATACCCTTGGATATAAGATACAGGAGGACCACCTGCGCACTTTCTGTGGGCAACGCCCTGAATTGGTAAATAAGCCAAACTAGATACTCACTACTTTAATATACCACTTGTGTATTCTGACCAACGTGACCACTGCACAGATAATTCACGCCAGACCTCTGTATAAATACAACCCCCTTAAAAGTATGGTTATAGCATGCCTCACAAAAAGTGCATGCTGACTATTGATCATTACTTTACGACTTACTAGGATTCCTCCCTTCCCCTCTAATTCTCTCTTTCTGCTTCCTTCCCCTTCCCCCTTCCCTTTACCTTCTAGACTCCAAAAGGCATCGGGCTCAGGCACCCATTCCTTAGTCCTGAAGATGATCCCAATAATGTGTTGAAGGGATCGAAACATTGTCGACTTTTAAGCGCATTGATGTGCTAGAGTGCATCAATGTATATTGTTTGCTGGCACAATTGATATAATTTTGGCCAAGCTCCATGTAATGCCTTAGTTTTTCCTTTCCATGTTGTACATGTCCCCACTTGTATGTTTAAAAAAAAAATCTTCATATTAAATGATTTGGTCCAGTTGGACAGCCAAATATAGACATCATCGTATCTCTATATAAATAATCTGCCTAGTATTCAGTTAGGGACTGTTGTTCTTGTAAAACATTAGCGCCCAAGGTCCCTGACCACTAATTGGGTTACCTTGTGTTTTCAAAAACACAAAGTAGTGCACAGCAGAAGGAGACACAATGAAACTAGTGCGGACAGACCCTAAACTCATGGATGAGCTAGAACTTTAGCATGAGCTGCTCATGACACTGCGATTCCCCCCAGATGAACGCCCACCATGAATGGGGCTTGGGTGGGCTGTGAGTAAACAAGACCTCAGTATGAAATACCTAAAAGGCTCGGGTGGACCCGAATGATGATACTCTTACCAATTAGCCCCATAAATATGGCCAACCTCAGACGAATGATTTGCCCATGTCCACGACGTGTGGAGTTAAGTTAAAAATTGGGATATGCACTGTTCTGATTTGTTATTGTTTTACTAGTGATGTACAAGCTTGCTGCTCTAGAAAAAGGAACATGCAGATGTTACATGACTGACTATTGTAAAATGACGTACGTGGCTGAAGTGCATAAAAAGCGATACAATATTTAAATAAAATAATAAGTAAATAAATATATGTATTACATGTGAAATCAATTTGAAACAAGACGGCTTTCTAGCTAAAATTACCAAGTTAAGCTAAGGCAGGGTACTCTGTCTTACTGTTGTTATCACCTTCTTACCCTGACTTATTAAAGAGACCACTTCCAGGAAAGGCTCAACATTATCTGTGAAGGCAGTTACACTCAATAACAAAATAGTCTGGGAGATCCCACAAGTTCACATGACAGAAATGAAGCACTGAGCTCAGCTGCCAACAGACTCTCACACAAAACCCATTCTCTGCAGGCCTTTTGCATTTTTCATTACACCCTAAGGTGAGCAGCGTTTCAGAAGGGCTGACCATTAGGACTCTGCGGAGTGCTGTGAAAGTACTCCGAAAAAACATAACTTCCCTCTTCCAGCACTTTTTCAGAACTCTTCAAGGTCTTCTTTATCAGCCCATCTGCAAAACAAACATGGCGCAGGACTCAGTAGCTGAAATACTAGTGGGTGTCCTGCTGAGGAGCTTTGTGACTGAGGTAAGACACTGGGTGACAGAAACCACATGCAGGCTTGGCTGGACTCGTTTTTAGGTCGAGCCTAGCGGCAGCGCGCATGCACTGCTCGCTCTGCGAGGCATGCAGCAGTCAAGTATGCTGTGGAAGCCTTGCCTTCTCTCCGCCCATATTTTTAATTGGCTGGTGTCATTGTCCTTGGTAAATGCTGGCTTCCGATTGATAATTAGGCTTGTTAGTCCCGCCTTGTTACCGCCCTGTCGCCATTTGTTACCTCCCATGAGGACTGGATCTTTTACTTGTGGCGTTACACGGTCTCCTTCATAAGTCGGTAAGCACTATTTCTTTTTTTATTTGCAGTGCGGTCCGCTTTCACTTTAGCGGCCACGCTTGTTTATTTAATTAATTTGCCGTGCGGGCCGAAAGGGAGCGTTTCTACTCACTAATCTAACAAGCATTTGCAATGCAATAGGTCTCGCATTTACACGAGTTTGAGCTATTGACATTGCAAATAACAATGCCTTTTATTTTTGTTTTCGTTTCTTAAACATAAATAAAAGGCATTGTCATTTACAATGTCAATAGCTTAAACTTGCGTAAATGCGAGACCTATTGCTTTGCAAATGCTTGTTGGTTTAAGGCTCCAAGAGGACCTTGAGTTGAGCCGGAGACGGGCATCTTACTCCAGTCCACCTAGAGCCGTCAGTGGCTCACCCACCTCTAAGTAGAATGTGCAGTCAGTATGAGTACATTGACACAAATGTGGTCTACAGGTGCAGTCTAACAAAAACTCTTGTGAAGTTGATTCAACATGATGATGTCATTCCCTTATGTCAGTGAATATTTCTTTCCAAAAGTGATAACGCACAAGATCACCATGCACAGCGAGCAAATATATTTTGGAGAAAGGCCATGGCAAAAAGTAGGAATAATACAGTGTTCGCTGTATGAAAATACATAGCTATTAAAAAGGCAAAACAAACTACATACACAATGTTGGATAGATGATACTTCTTATCAGGCTGGCTCATGTTTTAGTTGCTAGATTACAAGACTCTATAGCATAGCTGTACTGTAAAGTTGCCCCTGCCCCTTTGACTAGAGTGCCACTGGATTATGTTACTGATATTACTGATGTGCCATCTATGCACCCGCCCATGCTTCAGAATGCCCTATTAATAGCAGCAGTGTTCTGCAATGCTCCCTTGCCTGTGCTAGTAGTGTGTCCCAGAAGTCATCACCTATTAGATTGGGTGCCAGAGGATGCACTTAGCTATGGCACTGGTGAGCCGCAGAAGCGGTTATGTTATGTTATTTTAATCTTATAAGGTGCACAGCTACCCGAAGGTTTACCGGCGCCGCCTGACAGGAACAGAAGGAAGGGACGGGAAGCGGTCTTCCTGATTTACCATTGTACTAAATGTGCGACACAAGTGGTGCTGGTGCAAGAGTTTCTGAACCCTAAGGTATCAGTGTTTTTGCAGAATCAACATACACGTGGCACCAATCTTACTATATGATGCCCCTTGCTTTTGCCCTGATGTGCCACTGAAGTCCTGCTCATATAGAAACTTGTCTATAACGCACCCTCACACGAATAATCACAAGGGATGTCAAGATATAGTTCTCATGCCATGCTCCAGTGGTCCCTAGTTGTAAACTGGTCTCCACTCGCTACACCCTCCTCTCCTATACATTTCCACCATGCCCACTTAACTCCAAGTCCTCTGACCATTACCGAAGGTGCCCTTTTGATCATAAGCTTTGTTCCATTGGGAACAAGTACACAGGTTTAATATATAATATAACATTGTAGCCTTCTGCTGTCGGCCACAATAGTTGTTAAAGGCCCTCTTGAAGAGTTACAACCTGAGCCGTAAGCTTGGCCCTGTGACTTGAATAGGGTCTTTAACAACCATTATAGCCCGAATCAGAAGTGCTATAATGCGATTAGAACATTGCACCCAATCCGGAAAAGTGTTCTGCAACAATCAGGGAAAAGAAACAGAAAGACAAGCATTGAAAGGTTGTAGCAGAAGGACTAAACTAGCCATTATAGGCCTTGGGTCAATTCTGTGCCCTTAATGTAGTTCCCAATATTCCAATGTTTTGGTGTATGTCACCTGCCCACTGTGGACAAATAATTGACTGGCTGAGGCTAGAATTTCTCCTACATTGGAATACACTTCCCATTTTTTACGAGCGACAGAAGTTTTCTACCTATGAAAAGTGTGCCGTCTAATGCTTTATTCGTGGCATTGGAGTGTCGGAGAATTCCACAAACCCTGTCCATCGGCGCTGCCGAAAATTGCTTCAGAAGCTGTGACAGTGTTTCTGGTGTGCTTTATTCCTCCTAGCCTTCCCGCCAAGGCATAGGGCCTGAATAACTCTGTTTTTTCGCCACAGCATGTGGAATACAGGAGTGGCCCATCACTATTGTACTCCGAAGACAAATGAGCTTTAATTAACAGCAATTATTGAATTCCTGAAACCTTTATTACCTCCAATTAGCATGTTCTAACATTGTATTCCCCTGCTGTGAAAGAACTGGGACACGATTGCAGTGAATCGAGTTTTAACCTTCCAAGCCTTTTGCAAATTGTTCTAGTTTATTGAAATAGAATCCTCTTAATGATTACATTGTAGTTAAAGTACTAACTTGTTGAAAGAGGGTTATTTTCTTCTGGCAACAAGACAATCAGGATCCTACGAGCATTGACTTACTATGGCTTATAGATAAGGGCTTTGATACCATATCAACACCCTTGTGTATCGACTTGGGCATTTTGAAGGGGGCATTGAATATCATTTCAGGGACTCATGCTTGATCTGTATTAGACTGGGTTCAATCAATGAACCAATCAGTGTTTGTTATGCGTGACTACTCACCCTTGAGGGTCTCAAGGTGCTGGGGGGTGGGGCTGCAGGTCCTGATGGGCACTGAGGTTCAGTCAAAGAGCCGGGTCTTGAGATCCTTCCTGAATTGGGTCAGTGAAGGCGATAGCCCGAGGTGGAGCGGCAGGGTGTTCTTTCTATTTTTTCATTGCAGAATGGAGAGAAATGAACTTGATGAATGTGGTTATCGGATCCTATTTTGCCACTTACTTAATCTGCAAGTTAAGCAAATGACTTGAAAAGCAGAGCCATATTGAGCCATTCATCCCATTAAGAGACTGGGTGTGGAAAGCTGTATGACCTTGTTTACTGTAACAACAAAGAGGATATGGATGGAATGCTTGAATACATTTCCACCACTGGCAATCGCTCGGGGTGGCATTCCAGTTCATCGTTTCTGATCACCATGCCACCTCAGTTCGGACTTAGCCATATGCAAATCAGTCTTGACCTGGCTCCATTAGAAACAGTCCAGGCCGAATTGCCAGATCAGGTCTTCTCTGAACCAGAACACAAACGACTCAAGACCAGTTTCTCTCTGATTAAGGCTCATCAGCTGGCTATAGCTTGGTTGTCACTGGCACAGTGAGCACAGGGCTTACATCTGGGCATACCCATCACACTTAGGGTGTCAACTGCAACAACAATAAGGTGATGGATGGAATGCTTGAATTCATCTCAGCCACTGGCAATTGTTCGGGACACATCCTAATCCATCGTTTTTCACCCACCATGCCACCATGCCATATGCAAATCAGGCTGGACCCTGCTGCTGTAGGAACACTCCATCCCGAATTGCCAGGCCAGGTCCTCCCTGAACCAGAACACAGGCAACTCAAGACCAGTTTCACCCTAATTAGGGCTCATCAGTCAGATATAGCTTGGTTCCAGTGGCACAGTGAGCACGGGATCTATGTTTGGGTATACACGTCGCACTTAGGTTATCAACTGCAACAACAACAGGTTGATGGATGGATTGCTTGAATTCATCATTGTTTACTGTAAAGCAGGCATTTTTGGATTTATTTGAAACCAAAGCACAATATACATATTATGCTCACTCACAAGTGTATTCATACAGGATCTGACAATCAACTATTAAAGTTATACTTATCACCCCTTTTTTTAAACTGCTCCAGCACCACAAGGCCCAGCCCCTCAACAGACGTTCAACTGCCCCACATGACTGATCTGGATTTTGCAACATCTCACTGATTCTCACATAACCCCTTTTATTCTCTGACAAAGCCATCGGTTAATCCTAAACTCAGCTGGTACTCTAGAAACATCTATACATACAGTTCATGTGCATTTGTGCAATATCTGAATCACAGTGCAGTGTTAGGGTTCCTGCTTCATGTTTACAGGTTACTATACACCATGGCTTTAGCATTTAATTCTAAAAGAAGCCATTAAAACTAGTTTAAATTATTACGGATTTGTCTTTCAGCTTCTTGACTGTCGTAGTGGGTATTAGCGGGTATTAGTGTAATTCACTTCCATGATGGCATCGGAGCTTGGAAGCAGTGACGTATTCAATGACAGAGTACAGGCTGGGTGGCTCAATTCAGTTCAAAGCTCTAAACACTGTAAAATTGCTGCAAGGGCAGCCAGGTTTGAGTCTCAGCATCAGCTCAACATCCTGTGATTGTGAGCAAATCACCTAATCGGCTCATGCTTAAACAAAAAAACATGAATGTAACATTGTTTAATGTGTCCTCGTGCCTAAAACAAAACATGAATGTAAAGTAGCTGGAGCTCATGTTAAACGCTCCAATACCTATGCGTCTAGTTCATGCTAGAGGGGAAAGAAGAACCAGACACAAGGGGGAGTGGGAGGTGGAAAAAATCCAAATAGTACCTTAATCAAAGCGCAAGCAGCGGACAGTCCCTAATTAAGTTTTATTAATCTGTGCCTCGTCCATGCTCCACTTGAAGGAACAGAACTGACGCATGGCCTGTGCTGTCCTATTAAAAAGCAGCAAAGAAGAGTGAAGATGGAGCGAACCAATGTAAGTAGTAGGTGGGCGCCAAGTCTTTTACAGTATACAATACCCCTCGCAACAACAGGGCGTGCGCGCTGTTAGGCATGACCTAAAAATGATTGGGTTGTCAAAATAAATGTCTGCCATCTTGAAAATGCTTTCAATGAATTAATGTAGAGCCGAATAATTTAGTTTAGGGCAATATCAAAGCAGAATTATATTGAAAACGCTGTACAGTAAACAGTATACAACTATGCTCATCAAAAGAACATATATATCTCAGTGGGCCAAACGGGGTAGGTCAATTCGAGTAATATGTAGAAAACTTTAGGGTAAATTCATGGAACAGCTGTGGCTATATTAGAGGCAGTCAGCACGAGGTAGTAAAATGGGTTATTGATATTCGGATGTTGTTTGACCACTGTTTGGATGAATGGAAGTGTAAAGGAACACCAAAATGACATTTGTATTTGGAGAGTATTTAATATGGGCAATACATAGATAACTGATCATGTGCATCCAAGGGGGCACTAAATTGGGTTTTACCTTCAACTGCAGAGTATGACACGAGTGACTGGTTGGAAAAAGCAGCAAGTTGCTGAATTATTTAACCAGGCTGTCGAAGTACAAAAAGTGAAAAACCCAGCAGGTTTGTATATCCTGTGTATAATCAATCAGGTAAAATATTGTCATCGTACAGAGGAAATAGGGAAAAGGAGTAACATAATATAAAAATATTACATCGTGTTATGTGTAATGTAGGTATTTTTAAATTACGGCCAATAAAGTCCATTCAACACCTACATTCAAGCACCTCTTCACACTATCAAGCTTCCAGATGCACCGATTTTCTTTGAGAGATAGTAGATGGTGACTGTTGTTATTGCCCATTGAGGTTTTTATGACCTCTACCACCCACCATTTCATCTCCCTCGGTGAATGTCCATGTTGTTGATAGCGTTTCACCAGAGAAGCCTGTTCTGTTTGACAATTATCCGTGACTGATGTTGCAAGATTCTTTTCCAGACGGCTTGAGTTGTCTTGCCGATGTATGCTAAATGACAAGGACATTCATTACAGCAAATGGCATTCTTTGTATTGCAGTTAGAAAAATGGCTAATTACGATATTGTTTCCATTAATCATGAATTTCTAAACTACATTGCAGTTTCAAAAAGCCATACAATTGCCACATCGATAATGACCTATTATTGGCGGTAACCCTAAACTTTGGGTAATGGATTCCACTATTGGTTCTCTGTAGGCCTTGACTATTCTGTTTCTAATGTTAAACCCATGTTTGAATGCAAGCATAGGTTTCTCAGTGAACATTTAATCATTGTACAGCAAATTCCAATGTTTAAGGATCAGTTTTTCATTTGGTTTTAGTTTGTGCCAAATGTGGATACACATACAAGTCTTGAGGTGCTGTGCTTTTCCTTAACCTGTAGAAGGTTTTCTCTGTGATTGTGCTATATTCATTTGAACAACCTTTTCAAAAGTCTGGGGGTACCCATGCGGTTTTAATTAGTTAATTAGAATCTTAACTTCAGCAAAGTTGTCAGAGTCTATAGGCAGTTATGTCATAGACGTAAAAGCTGTCCAAAAGGAAGATTATCATTTAAACTTTGTGAATGGAGACTATTAAATTTTAATAAGATATTTCTTGCTGTAAGTTTTGTGTATAAGGTTTTATATAAAAAACTGTCAGATTCTTTGATGGTAAGATCAAGGAAGTTTACACGTGAAAGTGTGAACTGTCGCCTTGTCAGATCAAAAGGACATCGTCAATGTATGTAGTCCACTTTATAATATGTTAAAGAAATTGATTAGTTTATGGAAATATATATTTGTCTTTAAAATTAGCAACATAAAGGTTTTCTATATTGGTAGCGAAGACTGCTCCCGTAGCCACTCCTTTAATATGCTCAAAGAACTGTCCTTCGAGTAGAAAATAATTTCTGCTCTGGAAATAAATGAAGTGGGCACTCAATGGGATCTATTTCTCTGCTCTGAGGACAAGTAATAATCTCTAGAGCTTCTATTTGTGGAATGTTTGTGTAGAGGCTTTCTATGTCCATTGTTAATAATATGTCTGAATGTTGTATAATATGCCTTCAACAATGTTAATGACTGAAATGCTGTCTCTGATAAAGAAGGGATTCTGATTGACAAAGGGTTTTTATAAAGAAATCCAAAGTATGGGACCAATGGTTTAAGAATAAAGTTGCATCCAATGGGACGACCTGGAGGGCATGTGGGAATTTTATGGATTTTGGGGAGGCCATAGTTCGCAGGTATGGTGTATTCACTTTTATTCAGAAACAGATATTCACTTGATTGTGTTTAATTCTTATGGTTCAATTCAATGGGTCATAGATCATAGGCGCTAAATATCTGCTTGCGCATTGGGAATCCCATACACATTAATAACCTGCCATATCTTCCTGGATGATGTTCTCTAGAAAGGACCACCTCATCCTTTTTATATAGTATTTAATGCAGTTTTGTTATTTATATACATATTTGTGGAATTATATGTTACCAATTTAGAGATTATAAGTCTGGGGTGTGTAGAGTCCTCTGTCTTTACTTTTCTTTCTTTTTGTTTCACAGAGAAAATAATATTGCAGCTTAACTGTTTTGTATATATAATACCTAGATTTAAGCATCTTTTCTATAATACCGAGGTGTCCCAGAGGTGCAGAAAGCATGTGCGCATGTCTGTTGTGCCTCATTAGCACTGAGTGTAATATGGCCACAGCACCACTAGACAGTTAACTCAGAATCTTAGAAATACTCTTTCACATCTGTTAAACTCTAAAATCTTTACTGCCTCTATGTGTTAGAGGAATTGCTGTACATGTGTACGCTTTGGCCCTCCTTACCAATACCCCAGAAGTGGTGAGTTAATTATCACACCAAATTAAATCCAACATCAGTGCAATTGTGATTTATTGACGTGATAAATAGGTTCACCTAATAATGGGTAAGGTAATGCCAGTTTTTGGTTATTTTCATCCAGTATCTACCGGCCTCTATCACCCATTAAACTTTGACAGGTTTGTACTGCAAAATTTAACAGGAGTAAAACTCTGTGGATGCGATAATTACAGAGTGGTAAACACTGCACCTCTTGCACGAGCAATCCACCCACAAACCGGGGTTTGCACAGGAATAGCAAAATAGTGAAGCACTTGTAATCAAGGCCTTTGAAGGCTTTTAGGTTGGAATCAAGTGAAAAGTGCATGGAAAGGGAGGTATAGACAATATTGAAAAAACAGACAGGAGCAGAGAGGCTCTTTCACGTGTTTAATGAGTACAATGTGGGGAGACCAAGACACAGGAAATGTGGTATGAGTGACAATAGATGATCTTCCTTTGTACAGTGACTTAACGAGTACGTGGAAGGGAAACAGGATAGAGAATGAGTAGGGGAAACTAGAAGCAAAAGGTAGGTGAGTGGGTTCAGTCTGGTTTACTGAAACTTTGGCCAATTGTACTTTGAGCAAAAACAGTTGAGCTAACTACCATTGCTTAAAAATAAGTACATTTTTAAGAACTGGATTGGAGCAAAAACCTCCAGACAAGATACTAGTGTACTAAACTATTTTTAATAAAGGATCTACTGTAAATGGGTATATCTGTGTTTTCACTACTTTTGCTAAGAGGCTGAACTGTTTTTTTCTTTTCTCCATACATGGAAAAATATTTCCTTTGCAATCAACGGGGGTATTTAGGACATTTTCCCACATAATCGGCATCCCTTGACCTACCCTTCCCTTTTTTTTAGAGAAACATTTAATTTAATTTTCATTAACAGTACAAATAGAGTACACACAATGCAAGCCTTCGAGGGGAACCTTCATGAGTCATCCAAGGAAATCTCAAAACCCCATCATCACCCTCGGCCCACCTTAATTATTCTCCCCTCCGTCCTATAGTACAACCACCACTGACCCCATATCGTTGATTGTTTCTTTGGGCATTCACATGCTACATAGATGGACTCTTCCAGCTTAGCACAATGGTCCATGCCTGCTCTCCAGTCTCTCAGTGGGGGGGGGGGCATTCAGCCTCTTCCAGTATTTGGCAATGTCCCTTTTCACCAATAGCGTTAACACACCCACCAAGGCTAGCTCACCCCTGGGGCCTCCCACGTCAGCTAGGACCCAGAGTAGAGCAACTTTCGAAGAAGTATTCAATCCGGTAAGCCAGTACATCCAAGAGTGTTTTAAATATACTAATCTGTAATAACCCAAAGCTAGGTTTTATTGTATCAAATATGTATATTGATACACTGGAACAGCTTCTTCAGCTTTCTGTCTCCAGCTCTGCTTTTTCAACTCAACTCCAACTTTCTAAACAGTAACATTCTAGATGTGGTTATGACCACCTACCACATTATATATTCTATATGAAATCACTACATCTTCCCCCTTCTTTAACAAATGAGCAAGAAATAAACAAATAAATAAATAGATTAACACTGTTCAATGAGTCTTTGTGGTCTTTTGAGTGTTCTTGTTCTTCTGAAAGAATCACAATCATTTTCTTTTGTACTTTGTTGCTCTTGAATTGGAGTAATATAGTACAAAAGAAAATGATTGTGATTCTTTCAGAAGAACAACAAGAACACTCAAAAGACCACAGAGACTCATTCAACAGTTTTAATTAATAATTAATTAATTTAGTTGCTTATTTAATGTTTATTTCTTGCTCATTTGTTTAAGAAGGGGAAGATGTAGTGATGTCATACAGAATATAGAATGTGGTATGTGGTCATAAACACATATAGAATGTTACTGTTTAATTGATGGGACTCCTGGCTATGACATTTAATGTAACAACGGTCCACCCTATACTAAGAGAATTTCCTGCTTTGATTGAAGGTCTGGATAAACCAAAGGATAAAACCATTGCTCTGCACATAAATGAAAAGTTGAAACCTGTGGCACAAATGCATAGGAGAGTTCCAATTCACATGCAGGACAAAGTGGAAGCAGAGATAAATGTACTACTTAGGCAAGACATCATTGAGCCAGTAACTGGTCCAACGCATTGGGTGTCCCCAATAGTAGTTGTACCTAAAAAGAAGATAAATCAAATTCGAATTTGTGTAAATTTGAGGGTGCCGAATACAGCAATTGAGAGGGAAAGGCACCCAGGACCGCACTTGAATGACAGGATTAGCATCTTAAATGGAGCAACAGTTTCGTCAAAATTAGATCTCTGTAAAGGACATCCTCAACTAGAGATTGATGAGCATTCAAGATATATCACAACTTTTTCTACACATTTAGGGCTGTTCCGTCATAAAAGGCTCAATTTTGGGATTTGTTCAGTGGCAGAGAGTTTTCAAAAAACCATAAAGAATATCATCAGACCTGTGAAAAACTCAATGAATTACAGTGATGAGATTCATGTATTTGTAAAAACACAAAGTGAACATGATCAAGCTTTAAGGGAAGTATGTCAAGAACTTATGAATGCTGGACTTACAGAAAATCCAGATAAATGTGAAAGCCAGAATTAACGTTCTATGGTCATATATTTTCAGGTAAAGGGATGAGCCTAGAACCTGTGAAAACATCATCACTAAAATCGACAACTAGTCCAAAATACATAACAGAGTTAAGCTCTTTTTTGTGAATGGCTAGTTATTGCTCTTGTTTCATCAAGAACTATGCCACTATTAGCTCACCTCTTCGAGAGTTAACAAAGAAACAAAGAGCGTTTGACTGGGATGAACAATGTGAATATGCATTTAAAAAATTCAAAAATGATATAGCATCAGCAGCAAACTTAAAATACTTCGAGCCAGATTTACATACTAAGCTGATAGTAGATGCTAGTCCTGTGGGACAAGGTTCCATTTTGGTGCAACACAATCCTAGTAAGGAGGCTCCTAGGTTTGTAGTGTTGCATGCTAGTAAAAGCCTAACTGACATAGAAAAGAAATATTCCCAGCCTGAGAAAGAAAGCTTGGCTGTAGTTTGGGAGTGTGAGCACTATTGTGACTTTTTATTTGGGAAACCTTTTGTGATAGTCACAGACCATCAAGCACTGATGACTATTTTCAGAAAGCCAAAAGCAAAAATACCTCTTTGCAGTGAAAGATAGGGTATAAGATTAATGGATTATAATTTTTAAATTGCTCACAAGCCTGGAAAATAATACAATCCAGCGATTATTTGTCCAGACATCCAGTTGACATAAATGAAAAACAAAGTAAGAAAGTTGAAGAAAATGTCAATTTCATAATCAAGTCAGTAGTTCCTGGGGCAATTTCAGAGCAGGAGCTGATTCATGAATCTACCAAGGATAACACTCTTGCAGAAGTGAGATGAATAATAATGTTAAACAAATGGAAGCAGATAAATGCTATGATGACATTTCAACCTGACATAAATAAACAAGTTATAATTGTGTTTAAAAATATACAGACTGAATTGACCATAACTCTTTCTGGCATTCTTCTAAGGGGAAACAGAAAAGTTATCCCTCATACTTTGCAATAATACATGATTAATTTGGCACATGAAAGTCATAGAGAGATATCAGCGACAAAATCTCAGTTGCGTGAAAAAGTGTGGTTTCCAAGACTTGACAGTCAAGTAGAAGAAATTGTACAAGTCTGCCACCTTTGTCAATGCACTACAAAAGAAAGGAATGTTAAGGAACTACACATCTAAGCTCCCAGATGCTGTATGGTCTGAGCTAGTGTGTAACTTTTATGTGCGTTGGATTCTGGACAATATCTGTTTGTTGTAATTGATGAGTACTCTAGATTTCCAATTGTGAAAATGGTGTCATCCACTTCTTTGTCTGTGACACTTCCCACCCTAGATAATATTTTTTCTATGTGGGATATACCCAAAATATTAAAAACAGACAATGGTCCACCTTTTAATGGAAGTGAATTTCCTAGATTTATTTTAATATATGGGAGTGGCACATAAAAGAATTACTCCACTTTGGCCACATGCTAACAGAATGGTAGAAAGGTTAATGGCTACTATAAAAGAATCTATTCAAAGAGCCAAATTTCTATAAATCAAGCTCTATGTCAGGTTTTATGTGATTATAGAAATACACCTCATAGCTTGACAGGAAAATGCCCTTCAGAATTGTTATTTGGGCAAGCCAGACAAACACATTTGCCGCAGGTACCGTTAAAACCCCCTAAAGTACACATCACATTGCAAAGACAGATGAACTAATGAAAGGGAAAATGAAATAATATGCAGATCAAAGGAAAAATATTCAAGAAAGAAGTTATCAGGTTGGAGACCTTGTATTGGTAAGGCAAACCAAATAAGGAAATCTGCGAGCAGATTTCATCCGTCTCCTTTAGAAGTAATGAAAATAAAAGGGTCACCATTCTATCAATTTTATTATCTTTTTATCACATCAGTTTTATTATTCTTCTTGGTCAGCTGTCTGACTTGTTCCAAAGCTTTTTTCTTCCTTGTTCCTTACTAGTGGCATGTTTTTTAGCCTGTACTTCCGTTCGTGCCATATGAAGAATTGTTTGGAGGTCATTTTTTTTCTGAATTTTACTGAATCATATCCATCAATGATTCTCAGTCTGATTGCTTTTAAATTTGTCAAATTCACAAAACATAACCAGTTTCCATAGTTTAGTCACATATTCAGCAATGGTTTCATTATCTTGTTGCCAGGCTATGTTGAAATTGTATCTTTCAAAGTCTAAGATTCTTTGTGAATCAAATCTTTATTTATTTTTTTATTTATTTTAGCAACTTGTAAAGCGCCAAATACCCTTAGGTGTCTCAGCGCTGTGGACTAGGCAGAGGGAAGGCCAGGCGCGGGTGGTTATTGGTTGAAGAGCCAGGTCTTTAATTGTTTCCGGAATGTAAGCAGGGTGGGACTGGTCTTGATGTGGAGGGGGAGCGTGTTCCATAGTTTGGAGGTGGTGACCGTGAATCTTCTGTCGCACCAAGAAGCTTTCATGGTTCGGGGAACAATCAGCAGGTTCGCTGCTGATGAGCGCAAGGGTCTGCTGGGCTTGTAGGAGCAGAGAGTTTTCCTGAGAAATTCAGGTCCCGTGTCGTGGATTGCCTTGTATGCAATTCATAGAGCCTTGAACTTGGTTCTGCTCCTGATGGGTAGCCAGTGGAGCTGTCGCACCACCTTGGATATTGGTTTGAATTTGTGGGTGGCTGTCAGAATCCTGGCGGCTGCGTTTTGCACCAGTTGAAACTTATTTAGGACTCTTTCTTGAGCATTGATGAGTAGACCATTACAGTAGTCAACCTTTGACATAACCAATGTACTAATGAGAGTCCTGCCGGCGCTGGTTGGGAGAAAAAGTTTTTTTATCATCCTGATGACATAAAAGGATGCAGAAACGACTGCGTTGGCATGGTGTATGAATGACAGCTTGTCGTCGAACATAACACCCAGATTTCTGACCTTTGTGACGGGGGACGGCGGTGAGCCTAACTTAGCTGGCCACCAAGTGGGGGACCAGCTAAGGGAGAGATTGCCATAGATCATCACCTCCGTCTTGTCTGAGTTTAATTTGAGGCAGTTGTTTGCCATCCATGCACTGATGGCTAGCATTCCCTCTTGAAAGTTTGCCGTAACTGCCCCTCCGTCATTGTGTACCGCTAGCACCAGTTGTGTGTCATCAGCGTACGACGTTAGGCCGATGCTGTATGTTTTGATGACCCTCGCCAGGTCCGACACGTATATATTAAACAAGGTCGGACTCAGCGATGATCCTTGAGGCACACCACATGGGAGAGCAAATGACGGGGAATTGAAGTCACCGAGCGTCACTAGTTGAGTCCGATTGGATAGGAAAGAGGCCAGGAGGGCTTTGGCTTTATGTGTGATGCCAATGGCTGCGACACGGTCGATCAGGGTTGCGTGATCGACCGTGTCGAATGCCGCTGAAAGATCCAGCAGCACCAGGACATTTAGACATTTCATAAGTCCTTTGTACAAGTTTTTGTCTGCGTCAGGAAATGCATCAATTAGATCCTCAACTTCATCACCTACCAAGTTAAGTAGTAAATCTTTAGCTTGGTCATCAGTGTGTTTTTTACATGTGGCTTTCAAAAAATGTTCAAATCTCCTCCATTTTTCCCATCTTTGAGCAATAGTTTGCTGATCAGTTGTGTCAAAAGGTAAAGGTTTCCTGAAAATTATACTGGAAACATTTTCTTCATGGTGAACATATGTATCTTTCATTTGTGTGTTTGCTATTATACTTGTTGAACTTTTACTTCTTCCAACATTTTCTTTCTTTTTTATAAACTTTTCTATTAATATTTCAAATATTTTCTTTTCTTTAATATTTTACAGTATTTTTTAATAATTATTGCGTTTTTCTTTGCATTTCTAATGTATTTTGAGTTTCTGCCCGCCTCAAAAATGGCTTCCAGGTATTTTTATATTGATGTCTTTTATTTTGGCCTGATTTGAAGATTGCCGCCAAGTGGGACAAATCTCACAAGATTTTCAATGCGCATGATCCATTATGCAATTACATTGAGAACTTAGTGCATGCTGATAAACGGTGAGCACTTTCCCCGAAGTTTTGTAAAATGCCGATGTTCGCTTAAAATGTTTGCCAATGGTGATGCTTGTTAATTTTATTATGTGAAGAATGCGCTGACAATTATTTTTGATGAGTTGCTGCTAAAATTATTTAGTCGGCTTATAGAAATGTGCTTTTAACGTCCTAGTAATTAGCACATCACAGGTTCAATCCCATTATCGTCGCCAATCTGTGATAACGTGAAGCCAGGTTTTATGGTATCAAATATGTTTATTGATACACTGGAACAGCTTCTTCAGCTTTCTCTCCACAGCTCTGATTATCCAACTTAACTCCTCTACTTTTTAAACAGTAACATCCTATATGTGGTTATGATCACATACCATATTCTATACTCTATATGACATCACTACAGTCCAAGCCAGGTCCTGCTCCCAGGTCATATGAATCCCTAGATATCGAAAACTAAGGCATCAGATGAGGAGATCAGAATGCCAGGTTTCACCCCTCTGTCTCCTTGCAGGGAGAACCTGAGTGATTTAGACCACTTTACTTGCAGACCGAAGCCTCCGAGATCATCTGCGGCGTACCCCAGGGATCTTCCCTCAGCCCAACACTGTTCAACATCTACATGGCCCCGCTCGCACGCATCGCCAGACAGCACGACCTCAACATTATCTCCTACGCCGACGACACTCAACTGATCCTCTCCCTCACCAAGGACCCCCTCGCCGCCAAAGCCAATCTCCATGAAGGAATGAAGGCCGTCGCCGATTGGATGAAGATCAGCCGACTAAAGCTGAACACGGACAAGACGGAGGTCCTCATCCTCGGCTCCAACCCCTCAGCCTGGGACGACTCCTGGTGGCCAACGACGCTGGGAGCAGCCCCAACACCCACCGACCACGCACGCAACCTGGGAGTCATCCTCGACTCAACGCTCTCCATGGCCAAGCAAGTCAACGCAGTCTCCTCCTCCTGCTTCAACACCCTCCGCATGCTTCGCAAGATCTACAGGTGGATCCCGACAGACACAAGAAGAACAGTCACCCAGGCCCTCGTCAGTAGCAGACTTGACTATGGGAACGCCCTCTACTGCGGGAGCCCCGGCCAAGCTCATCAAGCGACTGCAACGCATACAAAACGCCTCCGCACGCCTGATCCTCGGCGTACCACGCCACAGCCACATCATCCCCCACTTGAGGAACCTGCACTGGCTCCCCGTCGACAGGAGGATCACCTTCAAACTCCTCATCCACGCACACAAGGCACTCCACAAAACTGGCCCAGCCTACCTCAACAGACGACTCTTCTTCTACGTCCCCAACCGCCAGCTCCGCTCCGCCGACCTCTCCCTCGCCACCGTCCCTCGCATTCGAAGAACAACCACCGGCGGCAGATCCTTCTCACACCTCGCCGCCAAGACCTGGAACACCCTTCCACTAAGCCTACGACAGACCCAAGACCTGCTGACCTTCAGGAGGCTACTCAAGACCTGGCTGTTCGACCAGTAGCAGCACCCCCTTCCCTCTCCCCAGCGCCTTGAGACCCTCGCGGGTAAGTAGTGCGCTCTACAAATTCTGTGATTGATTGATTGATTGACTACACTAATCCAATATTGTTGAATAATAGGGCAACCCAAGACTAGAGGGTTATATTCTGGCGGATTGCCTCCTGATAACTTGATAGGGCATGCCTGAGGTGGAGGTACTGATAGAATTGGGATCTTTGTAGGGAGAATTCTGCCTGAAGAGTTAGCAAGGATTTCATGTGGTCACCCTCCCACACATCTCCCAACCTCGACATCCCTAGTTTAGCCAATCCCCTGAAGCCCTCCAGTTGTGACACCCGGTGCAACCACCTGCATGCCCAGAGAGGAGTCTCTAAGTTCACCCGGCGATCCCACCCCTTCCAGAGGAGTGCCGCCCTCCAGACATGAAATACTACCCTGGTCGGTTCCGGGAGAGTCTGAGGTATCATTGTCCCATATAGCAAGCCCAGAAGGTTGTCCAAGCCAACAGATGCCACTTCCAATCTAGAGAGAGGGTCTACCAACCCCCCATGCAGGCATTCATTCAGTACCAGGGTATGAGCTGCCCAGTAATAAAGGCAGATATCCGCCATTGCCAGTCTGCCATCAAATGTCAAGTGCCCACATTTGTCCAAGGAGATTGTGAGCCATTTGCCGGCCCAGATAAATTTACGGGCTTTAGCAGCGATGGCATTGAACCAATGATTTGGTATGGAGAATGAGAAGTTTTGAATGGTATACAGTAAGCGTGGTAGGACCATCATTTTATGCAAGGCCACCCTTCCCAATAGATTGAGAGGTAGTCCATCTATCCAGGTCCTCCTGTACCGCACGAGCGGTAGGCCCGAGATTAAGGGTCCAAGCCAGGTCCTGCTCCCAGGTCATATGAATCCCTAGATATCGAAAACTAAGGCATCAGATGAGGAGATCAGAATGCCAGGTTTCACCCCTCTGTCTCCTTGCAGGGAGAACCTGAGTGATTTAGACCACTTTACTTGCAGACCGAAAGGGGATCTATAGATGTCCAGAATGGAGAAGAGATGGGGCCTAGTTTCAGCAAGGCGGGCCATAAACAGGAGGATGTCATCAGCATATAGCACTATCCTGTCCTCCAGACCAAATCCCCAGTCAAATCCCCAAACCTGGGCATCACACCCTATCCAGGTCGCCAAGGGCTCAATCGCCAGGGAAAAAAGAAGAGGGGACAGAAGGCAGCTGTGTCTCGTACCACGTCTAATCAGGAATCTAGGCAATACCTCCCCATTCACCTGCCCCTGTGGTCTGGCATACAGGATTCGAATAAAAGACAAATTCACAATAGTAGTGTGACTGTGGCACGATGTTTGTACCAAGGACTATGTATGTAAACTGTCTCCTTCTGGTCATTTCATGCCTCATGTTCAGCTGTAGGTCCGATTCGAGGGGCTCTAGACAAATTTTTTTCCAAGGAAGCAGGCGTGCAAGTGAGGTAAAGAAGCAAAAATGTAAAATGGAAATCCGTATTTGTAAAGCGCGAACTACTCACCCTTACGGGTCTCAAGGCGCTGGGGGCCGTCATGGAAATTAAGTGAGCTATTGCCCAGAGTCACATGGTGCTGAGCTGAGCTGCCGCCGGGGATCGAACCGTGAGCCCTGTGCTCCGAAGAGTCAGCTGCCCTGGCCGCTGCACCACACCTCTCCACTCTATTAAAGATCAGTTCAGTGCAGTATATTAGAAAGTCTGTGTTGTGCTGTTGATAACATTTCATGCTTTTCCCAAGGGCATTAATGCATGAAATCAGGATCAGGTAAACAGCACACCCTGGGTTTCTAGGGTTATTGGCAGATTCTGATCACTGCAGAGAAATGAAACACTTTCCATTTGCTTGACAGATATCAAATTGGATTCTGTCTATAATAAAGAGGGGGAAAAGGTCTAGAAAATCTCTTTACTGACAGTAATTTATGGAAACAAAAGAAACAAGCCCAAGATGCAGCAGAAAGAGATTACCTTCTCCAAGGATTCAGATGTTCAAATTGCACTGGAGACCATTATCCAAAAGTAATTTCCAAGCCATAATACGTTTTACTTCTTTATGCGGTGCAGGCCCATAGTTGTTCTCACTCCTCAGAGAAGGGCTATGTCTTTCACATATACATGAAGCAGCAGTGAGGAAGTGAATCATCCCGCTACCCATAAAGGGTCTCATTTCTGAAGTACATCTTTAGAATGTAAATCACACATTTATGGGTATGCAAAAGATCTAGGCATTTTGCCGCATGTTTCATTTAATATTTTTAATTCCTTCTAGACGACATGTAAATCCACACATTCATGTGCGTATAGCATACAATTCTACACACGCATAATACATTGGTTTTTGTTTAACCCTTTCGGTGCTCATGACGGAATGGTTCCGTCATGAGCACCAGTGCTCCTGTGCTCATGATGGAACCATTCCGTCATGTACGCAGGCACACTAAATCCCTCTGCTGCAAACAGCACAGGGATTTCCTTTTTTTGGGGGGGCCTCGGGAGGTGGGGAAGAGCTTCCCCAACCTCCCGAGGCCTGTTTCTGATTTTCAATGCAATGACGATCGTGCGCATGGCGCGCTGTCGTCATTACATTGAAAACAAAACTGAAACTTAGTTTCAGTTTCAATGTTTCGGTGCTCATGGGGCTATCTCAGCCCCCCGAGCACCGAAACACTTGGGAGAGGTATCGTTGGAAAGGGGAGAATCCCCAGGAGGGCGATCCCCAAGCAGGGATCCACCCCCTAGCCACCAGGGAGGGGGGAGCGGCCCCTTGGGCAGGAGCCTTTGCTCCTCCCATTAAATTTTGACACACAGTTTCTCTACCCCCCTGGTGGGGCAGATGGGGGCAGTAGCCCCCAATCTGCCCCCCGGGGGGCGGAAAGCACCCTAGACACCAGGGATTCTTTTTATATAGGCCAATGCCCCCACCCTACCCCCTAAAGAAAGCAAAAGACTTTCTGCCCCCCCCCCCAGGAGGCAGATGGGGGCAATGGCCCCTGTCCTGCCCCCCGGGGGGGAGCAGAAAGCCCAATAGGCACCAGGGATTTTTCTTTTATATACGTAGGGGTGGGGGCTGCCCAGAATGGGCATGCCAATGCCCCCATCCCCAAAAAAATGCTACAGTCTTTTTGCCCCCTACCTGGGAGGCAGATGGGGGCTATAGCCCCTTATCTGCCCTCCCCGGGTGGGTGAGAAAGCCCAATAGGCACCAGGGATTTTTTTTCTCCAAAGTTTGGGGTGGGGGCTGCCCAGAATGGGCATGCCTATGCTGCCAAACCCCCCCCCCCAGATGCCACAGTTCTTCTGCCCCCCCCCGAGGCAGATGGGGGCAGTAGCCCCTGATCTGCCCCCTCGGGAGGGCAGAAAGCCCACTAGGCACCAGGGATTTTCTTTCTTCCAAAGTTCGGGGTGGGGGATGCCCAGAATGGGCATGCCAATGCCCCCCCAAAAAATGCCACAGTCCTTCTGCCCCCGGAGGCAGATGGGGGCAGTAGCCCCTGATCTGCCCCCGCAGGAGGGCAGAAAGCCCACTAGGCACCAGGGATTTTTTTTCCCCAAAGTTCGGGGTGGGAGCTGCCCAGAATGGGCATGCCAATGCCCCCACCCTCCCCCCCAAAAAAATGCCACAGGCTTTCTGCCCCCCAGGAGGCTAGTTAATGGGGAAACAATGGCTCCTGTGGAATAATAATACAGTATTTCTGATGCAATTCTGCACAATGGCAATATACAGGGTTAGTAGGATGTCAAAAAGAAAACTGGCCACTGACACTGAGGGAATAGTCAATGTGAATTTTTTTTTCGTTTATATAATAAATAAATGAAATAAACAATATATACATAGGGCTTGAAAATCACAATATGATTATACAATAAACAATGATTACAAATAGTGAACGGTGTCCCAGTGAAAAAAACATTGGAACCTAAACTAATAGTGACATAATACATGACATATGTACAAGGTTTCACTTGAAAACATTTTGGCGACCATTAAATAATTCAAAATCAATTGGACAACACTTTATACAATCATAAGTGTTTGATAATAGTTCGCCTTTGTTAATTTTCACATTGACTATTCCCTCAGTGTTCAGTGGCCAGCTTTCTTTTTGACATCCTACTAACCCTGTATATTGCCATTGTGCAGAATTGCATCAGAAATACTGTATTATTATTCCACAGGAGCCATTGTTTCCCCATTAACTTACTTACCCAGGCTCCCCGTGAGTAGGGTTCCCTTGTTTTTTGTTCTCCCCCCAGGAGGCAGCTGGGGCAGATCTGCCCCCCCAGCCCACTAGCCACCAGGGATTTACTTTTTATACGTAGGGCTGGGGGCTGCCCAGAATGGGCATGCAAATGCCCCCACCCCTACGTAGTGGGCGTAATGCCCCCCCTTGGGGGGGCAGAGAGCCCACTAGGCGCCAGCGATTAATGCTGGCTTTTTTATACGTAGGGGTGGGGGCTGCCCAGAGTGGGCATCCCAATGTTCCCACCCCTCCAATAAAATAGCCACAGTCTTTCTGCCCCCCTTGGGGCATATCGGGGCAATAGCCCCCGAATTCCTCCCTCCCCAGGGCAGCAGGAAGCCCACTAGGCACTGACTTTTTTTCTAAATGTGCCAACCTGTGGGTTTTGAACCCTAGCTCTGCCGGCACCTAAGGAAACCTGCAAACCTATACATTTTTGAAAACTAGACACCCAGGGGAATCAAGGATGGGGTGAATTGTGTGGCTCTCACTAGGTTCTGTTACCCAGAATCCCTTGCAAACCTCAAACTTTGTAAAAAAAACACATTTTCAACACATTTTCCCCACATTTCTGTGATGGAAAGTTCTGGAATCTGCGAAGATCCACAAACTTCCACCCACCCTGCATTCCCCCAAGTGTTACGATAAAAATGGTACCTCTCTTGTGTGTGTAGGCCTAGTGCCCGTGACAGGAAGTGGCCCAAAACGCAACGGGGACACACCAAATTTTTAAGGTGAAAACTTACCCTTTTTTTGCAAATTGCCTAGCTGTAGATTTTGAACCCTAGCTTTGCCGGCACCTAGGGAAACCTAGCAAACCTGTATATTTTTGAAAACTAGACACCCAGGGGAATCCAGGATGGGTGACTTGTGTTGTTCTTACTAGGTTCTGTTACCCATAATCCCTTGCAAACCTCAAACTTTGTAAAAAAAAAAGAACACATTTTCCTCACCTTTCTGTGGTGGAAAGTTCTGGAATCTGTGTGGGTCCACAAACTTCCACCCACCCCGCATTCTCCAAAGTCTCACAATAAAAATGGTACCTCACTCTTGTGGGTGGGTCAAGTTCCCACAACAGGCAAAGGCCCAAAACGTATTGTGGAGACATCAAAATTACCTATCACAAAACGGCCTGGTTTTGCAAGGGGGGGCACATGGGTTTTTGGCCCAGGGCTCAGCAGCCATCTAGGGAAACCTACCAAACCCACACATTTCTGAAAACTAGACACCCTGGGGAGTCCAGTGAGGTATAGTTTGTGTGGATCCTCAACGTTTCCCTTCCCAGAATCCCCTGCAAACCTCAAATCTAGATGAAAAAAATCACATTTTCCTCACTTTTCTGTGTGGGAAAGTTGTGGGATCACTGGGCAGACCCAAATTTCCTACCACCTGGCATTCCCCCAGGTCACCCGATAAAAATGGTATCTCACTTGTGTGGGTAGGTATAGTGGCTGCAACAGGAAATGGCCCAAATCGTACTGTGGAGGCTTCAAAATTACCTATCATAAAACTACCTGGTTTTGCAGGGGGGGCACCTGGTTTTTTGGACCCGGGCACGCGGCCATCTAGGGAAACCTACCAAACCCACACATTTCTGAAAACTAGACACACTGGGGAGTCCAGTAAGGTATGGCTTGCATGAATCCCTCAACGTTTTCCTACCCAGAATCCCCTGCAAACCTCAAATTTAACTGGAAAAAATCAATTTTCCACACATTTTTGTGTGGGATCACTGTGCCGGCGCAAATGTCCTACCACCTAGCGTTCCCCTTGGTCTACCGAGTAAAATTATACCTCACTTGTGTGGCTGTCCAATGCAGAATCAGCTAAAAACTTATTTTTTTTAAATGTAGTGCTTAGAATTCGAGGTGCTATGCCCTTAATCCATATGTTTTTGGCACTTCCCAGTCACAGGCCTTTGGCCCACCCAAACAAGTGAGGTATCATTTTACTCGGGAGAACAAGGGGGACGCTGGGCGGTGGGACATTTGTGCCGGCACGGTGATCGCACACAAAATAGTGTGGAAAAAGAGTTTTTTCCAGCTAAATTTGAGGTTTGCAAGGGATTCTGAGTAGGGAAATGTTGGGGTTCCACACAAGCCATATCTCACTGGACTCCGCAGGGTGTCTATTTTTCAGAAATGTGTGGGTTTGGTAGGTTTCCCTAGATGGCCACTGAGCCCGGGTCCAAAAACCCAGGTGCCCCCCATTGCAAAACCAGGTTTAGTCTGTCAGTCACTGAAAGCTGGGAAGATGGTGAATTTACACCACAAAACCTTTGTTGATACCATTTGCAGGGAAAAAAACTGATGCTTTCTTCTGCAGCACTTTTTTCCTATTTCCCCCCCCCAAAAAATAAATGTTGCTGTATTTTGACTAATTTCTGGGTCTCTTCCAGGGGAATCAACAAACCCTGGGTACCTTTAAAATCCCCATTATGTTGGAAGAAAAGGACGCTAATTTGGCGTGGATACCTTATGTGGTCAAAAAGTTACAGGGGCTTAAGCGCGAACTACCCCAAATAGCCAAAAAAAGGCCTAGCACAGGGGGGAAAAAGCCTAGCAGCGAAGGGGTTAAAACTGAAAAATAATGGTCCCCACCTTAATGAGTGTGCAAATCAGAGACCTAGTATACATCCATGGCGAAGTGACTAGGGGCCCGATTCAGCCACTCCTAAGTCTGGAGTGGGATACAACTACTGAAAGAATATGATTTGTGAATCTGGCCTGCAAATTCAGAAGTAATTCCCACCTCAAACAAAAGTAACGCAAACTGCTTTCAGACAAAGTTTTTTGCATTTGCCCTTTCATTGTTAAAGTTGCCTCCAGATTTTTATGCGAAGATCACTTCTTCTGGTCTGTGTCTTCACCGTACTTTGATGAGTACTTAACAAATCAGTTCAGCCATTTTGTCCACCCATTTCAAACTGTAATTTTTCTGAGGACTGGCAGGGCCATTCATGTGTTACATTGACCCAAAGAATTGTGTTTTCCCCCTTACCCCTTTCTTAGTTTTCACAATAATAGGAAGAAATAAATGTATCAATGTGCAACACATTTAGAAGGAACTTAGGCCTCTGTTCAGGGCATGTGCTTTCAGGTGCATTACCTGTAAAGAAATAGGACAATGGCTCGAAGTTTAGATGTACTTTTACTCAAACTAGAGCGATACCCCCAACATTGGGATATCTCGCTACTAAGGAGCGCACACAATAAGATCAATGAAGAAATGCAAAAACAATAAATGGTGGGGCAGTGAGGCAACACCCTCACAGCATCAGTCACCACTCAGCTCATCTTTACTAGTCTTGTTTTTTTCTTTGTGAAACCCTCTTCCGGTCTTTGGTGAGGGCTAGAGAGACTCCTTGGGCTGGCTAGGTGCAAACACAACTGGGCATTCTGACAGAGGCCCTCATTATGAGTTGTGTGTAGTGGATACTACATGTGTTAGAGCAATACATACACTCCGTACAATTACAAGTTTACTGAGTGCAATTTTACCACTCCCAGTTTTTAGGGGTGCAATTTTTTCACATCCAGTATTTTTAAGTTTCAAAAGGTAAGTTTATTAATAATATGTCAGAGAAAAAAGGAATCAAAACATAATAGCAAGCAATAGAGCATCAAATATAAGCAATTACAAAACATATTATTAATGGCAAATATGCAAATAATTATATAGTTGACAAAAGAAAAAAAAGGTTCATGGTGGAAATAACAGAAGACAAGGATGCAAAGAGAAGAAAACAGGTGCGGGGCTTAACAGTTATTCTACTAAAGGAAAATCACAATAGATCAAATAACAATTGAGAAATATGAACAAGGAAAGAGATCAAGGGGGTTGAGCAACTTCTTGAATACATGGTACTGGAGCAAAGGACCTTTTAGCACTGTCATTCAAAAACGCCGTTACAGGAGACCATAAGGTTAGCCTTTTGTGTTTCAGAGACGCAGGAAATACAAAGTTGTGTCCAGTCTATGATTGTGGCAAACGGAATACCAAAAAGCTAAATATGAGAACTTGGAGAAGTCCTTCCAATTTTTGTTATTTGCTGAAAAGGAGCGGTATATAGTAGGTCAATAATCTGTGTATGGGTTTTGGGTTTGTTCCAGCTGTTAGAGAGACTTCCTAGAAAAATATTTACAAATGTAAGGGGAACATTGGTGTTAAAAATGGCACTAATTTGGGCCCACACTAATTGCCAAAATCGCGTGACTTGTGGACATGAAAAAAGTAAGTGATGAAGATTCGCCTGTGGAGATGAACAGGACCAACAAACATGTGCGGTATCAGAATGCACTTTGTGTAACAAAGCTGGTGTAAGCAGTAGCCTGTTATAAATGAAGAATAGCGTTTGTGTGGCACTAGCAGCTCTAGAAGACCTTCTGATTTTCAGCCAGATTTTATCCCAAACTGAGATGGGCCAGTGTGCATCCAAATCTGTTTCCCAAGAAATCTCGGTTTTCGTTTTGGCTCTTGGTAGGAGAGGGGATAGAAGACAAGTGTAAAGGGTGGATGCCTTAGGCGATCCGCCAAGAACACTTGACCAGGTGTGATCATGAGGTAAGGGGGTGTAGGGAATGGATTGAAAATATGAGTAAGAATCTAATATAACGGAGCGTAGGATTAAAAATTTGTAAGAAAATGATGAAGGTAGGTGAAAAAGAGAACGGGCTTTTGAAAAAGTTAAAAAAGTGTCATTTTCAAATAATTGATGCACCCACAAAATACCTTTATCTCTCCAAGTTCTCCAGTAAATCGGTTTTCCCTTAACACAAATGAAATTATTATGCCAAATAGTGGAGTTAAGAAATGTATTAAGATCGTGTGGTTCAGTATGAAGAAGTTTATTTAGACTGCTACATGAGTGTTTAATAATTGGCGTGTGTAGGTTTTGCGGTTTCCTCGTGAAAGATAGGTATTCTTGAAAGGAAAATGGGGAGAGGAAGGAACTCTCTAGATCAACCCATAAGGGTAAATCCGAGGAAGGAGTAGACAACCATTTAGAAACATGTTTTAGTAAAAAGGCCTTATGATACTTGGGAAAATCAGGGAAACGGACACCACCTTCGGATTTTGGACGTAATAGCTTCTGTAAGGACATTCTGGGTTTTTTGTTCAGCCAAAGAAAGGAGATAAGAATGGAATTAATTTTGTGAAACCATTTCACAGGGATGGAGACTGGAATGTTAGAGAGAAGATAAAGAATAATAGGAGTTAACATCATTTTAATGGTGTCAAGCCGTCCCCACCATGAGAGATATAGATGATGCCATTTAGTCGTAAGGAGATTAAGCTTTTCAAGACATTTATTCAAATTTAGAGAAATCGACAACTTAATGGAAGAAGTGAACCAAATGCCGAGATACTTTATGTGAAGGGGATTCCATGTAAACTTGGAAAGGGAGAAATCTTCTTTGAAAGTATATTTGTTTAAGGGCAGGATTTCACATTTGTCGTTGTGTAATCTGTATCCCAAGACTAAAGAATATGATTTGACTTCATCCAGAAAGGCCGGTAAGGAATTTTGAGGTTGGGTCAGAAATAAAAGAACATCGTCAGCATACGCGGCTAATTTGATCTGTAAAGAATTGGAAGTGTAACCAGTGATAGTTGGATTCTGTCTTATTTTAGACAAGAAGGGTTCTAAAGCTAAATTAAAAAGGAAAGGAGTCAGTAGGCAACCCTGTCTCACTCCTCTGTGAAGAGTAAAGTAGGAAGAGGTAAGACCATTAGCACAGATAGCGGCCTTAGGGTTCGAATAGAGCAGAGAGATAAGGGAAGTGATTTTTGGGCCAAAACCGAACCATTTTAGTGTTTGAAAGATAAAGGGCCAGTACACTCTATCAAACGCCTTCTCGGCATCCAAAGCAATGGCAGCAAGGGGTTCTGACAGATTAGGCGATTTGGAGATGATGTCAAAAAATAGGCGCGTATTATCATTAATAGATCGCCCCTTAACAAATCCCGTTTGTTCCTTATTCAAGAGATGGGGTAGAAAGGATTCCAATCGGAGAGCTAATGATTTCGAGAAAATTTTGTAATCTATGTTAACTAAGGAAATGGGTCGGTAGTTTTTGCAATAGCGTAGATCCTTCCCCTCCTTTGGAATAAGACAAATTAGGGCATTGAGAAAAGTACCAGAGGATTTACCAGAAGAGAGAAAGGAGGAAATTAGCGTATGTAATTTAGGTACTATTAATTGAGCAAAATGTAAAAAAAATTCAACGGTAAAGCCGTCAGGACTAGGGGCCTTATCTTTTTTAAGGGATTTAAGAGCATTGAGTAAGTCAGCCTGGGAAAAATCAGTTTCAAGGAGGTCAAAGTGTAGAGGCGGGGAGGGAGGTTTGTGGATTGAGGAGAGATAAAAAGAAATATCCTCCTCATTCGGATGTGATTCAGGAGTATAGAGTTGTTCGTAAAATTTAACAAATTCTTGTAAGATATCGATATCCTTGTGTTTAGAAGAATTTGCTTCTGATTTTATAGAATCGATATGAAGCTTATTTTGTTTGGTCTTCAGATAATTGGCTAATAGTTTGCCAGATTTATTTTGTCCACCGTAGAATTTAGCGCTAGTTTTTAAAAGAAACAAAGAAGCAGCATCAGTCGTGTGTTTGTTATATTGAATTTTGGCCTTAATGAGATCAGTTAAACACTGTTTCGACTTGGAGGTGTAATAAACATGTTCCAAATTTTTAATTTTTGATAGGAGTTCTTTGTTTAAAGTCCGAGCTATTTTCCGCTTAGTAGAAGTGTATCGAATGATGAAATCTCGAGCAGATTATATAAAAGGGCATATCATCTGTATTATTTAGAAGAAAGTATTCATTAAAAAAATAAATGAAAGAAGCGTTGAATTGAGGATCTAAAAGTAAGGAATTGTTGAATCGCCATCTCCTCGGATGATCAGAATGAGGTAATAGATCTAGCAGAATGGAAACAGGGGCATGGTCAGATATAAGTATAGGGCCCATGTCTGCAGAGATGAGAGATTGGGAGACATTATGTGAGGTGAAGAAATAGTCAATTCTTGATTGGGTCTGATGGGGTGGAGAATAAAAAGTATATTCTTGTGAAGATGGGTTACATAATCTCCAAGCGTCAGATAAATGTAATTGTTTTATAATTTGCGTGAAAGTTTTATGTGGTTTTGAGGGAGTGAAGGGGGCTGTAGATTTCCTATCTAAAAAAGGGTCAAAAACTTGATTACAATCTCCAGCTAGAATTATATTACTATTGTTATGTTGAGAAATGAGTTGATTTAAATGGGTCCAGAAAGAAGCGTCTCCAGAAGTAGGGGCATAGATGTTGAATAGGGAGAGAGGGATAGCATTAATCTCCAACTTGGTATATAACCATCTGCCCTCCTCATCTTTTCCTTGCGAAATAAGGGAGGTCTTTAGTGATTTGTGAATGAGAGTGATGACACCATTGCGTCTGCCGTCTCCAGGTGAGTAGAAGAGTTCGCCAACCCAACTTTTCTTAAGCTTTAAAGATTCGGCCTCAGTGAGGTGGGTTTCTTGCAACAAAACAATCTTGGCATCCAGTTTAGATAAATAAGATAATACCCTTTGTCTCATAATAGGGGAATTTAAACCTTTAACATTCCAAGTAAATAACTTTAAAGCCATAAGACATTGATGTTGAATGAGAAGTACAATGAACCAATCATATTATAAATACCATTGAAGAACATGTAAAACGCAGATAAATGCAAGTAAAATTCGAAACTTAAAAAGATAAAGAAGAAAAAGAAAGGAAAAGATAACAAGGGGAGGAGGATATACAAAAAGCAGTTGAAGAGGATCATATAGATGATAGCGGAATAAGAAGTAGTGAAGATGAGAACAAGAACAGATAAAGGTGCAGAGAAAAATTAAGGGAAGACAGGGTAAAAAAAAAAGCTGTGTAGCCATGAAAGTTATGAAAATAACAATAGATAGGATGACGAGTAGAGAGAAAAGAGAGAATAAAGGCAGAAAGAAGAAGAAAAGAAATAGAGCAAAATCCAATGAAGAAAACACATACGACATACTTACAAAAAATCCAAGACACATGTAAGGGGGGGAGATGAGGCCACATGGGAGAATGACGTGTCCCGTCATCAAACAGGAAGCGGGAAGGAACTAGAACCAGCGTGCAATACAACAATAAGGGGTAGTACATGAGGGAATGGAACCTGCAAGGAATAAGAAAGGGGTTAACTGAACATTCAGAACAAAACAACCAGTCAAGTGAAGAACATTATCATCAAACAAGCAACCATAAAGAGAACCAACAGCAATATATGAGCAAAAAGCATGAACTTATGCAGAGTGAGAGCAGAAACAGTCATTTGTTGAGCGTTGCCGAAGTTGAAGATGTATCCATGGATTCCGGGTGGCAAGAGTTAAGTAAACTTTTCAGTTTTATAGGGTCATCATAAGCCGTAGTCTTATTATTCATGGTCACCTTGAAAAGACATGGGTGGAAAAGTCCATAGCGAGCACCTAAAGAGCGAAGCTGTAGTCTAAGTGCCAAAAAGTCTCTGCGTCTATCAGCTGTAGGCTTTGAGTAATCTTGAGAAAAGAAAAGAGGATTACCTGCCCAAGTAATTCGGTTGGCTGCTTTAGCGGCTGAAAGAATCTTGAGCAAGTCAGTATATTCTAAGAAATATAAGATTATTCCTCTCGGTTTCTTCGCAGTAGATGAAATCGTGGCAGAGGCAGGGCCCAGACGATGCGCGCGTTGGATGTTAAGCTGAGTATCCGTAGGCAAGTTAAGGACTTTAGGCAAAAAAGATTTGAAAAAATTGATGGGGTCAGGACCCTCTGAGCCTTCTGATAATCCATATATGCGTAGGTTGTTTCGCCGGTTTCTGTTTTCCAAATTTTCGACTTGCTTTTGGAGCACTGAGACTTGAGAGTAAAGGGCATCCATTTTACTGCTGGTAGAAGATAAAGACTCGATATTCTGCTCTGCTGTGGTGACTCTGTCCTCCAGATTTGACCATCTATCTGTTAAAATCTGAATCTGAGAATTGGTTTCCTCTACAAATGGGCGAAGCACCCTGATTTCTTCCAGTAACAAATCCATAGATATAGAGGATGGTTGTTTGGGGGGAGAAGGAGGATCCTTCTTTAGACGTTTACTAGGACCTTTGCTTGTGACAGAGGGACGTCCAATAGAGGAAGCAGTGGCGCCCTTAGGCAAGGAATTCGCAGATTCATCCATTGAGAAATAGCATGCACGGGATTTAGAGCGGGGGGAAAATCTGCGGCTTAAGGGCAACGAATAAGATAAAGCTTTAAGGGGCTTGCCCATATGTACTGATTAATTCCATAATAAAATGATGTGATATCGTTGGGGATAATCAGGGTCTCATTATGACACTTAGTGAGTGTGTGGAAAGAAGGTCCCAAGTTCCAGAAACAGCTCTCCGCAGTGTACTATGAAAAGGGGACAGGAGAACACACTGAAATTATCCCATAGAGAAATGACTTTGAAGTAGTAAATTCCCTCAAAGCTATCAGTGAGTTAAGATGTGTCGAAGGAGGAAAGAAGAAAGAAAAGCATACATGTTATGCAATGAAACATTCCTCTCAGTAAAAAATGCAGGTATAAACGCTACAGACGACATGCGTCTTTTGGTAGTAAGGAAACCAAGAGAAAATGTTGAAGTCCATGACCAAAAAAAAGGAAAAAATACAAAGTTGAAGAAATTATTTGAAGTTCATGACTGAAAGGTCGTTCAGAGGAGCGGTCGCGGGTAAAGTGCGCCGTAAATTTACCTCAGCGAGCGTGTTTTAAGATGGCGGCCGCTTCAAGGAAGAGCCGCGATGCAGTTCAAAGGCAGAAAAGGACCGGTTCTGCACAGCTGTTGTCCTTCAAAGATATCCATCCTGAGCGGAAAGATTTCCGACGCTCAGGCTTCCGAAGAGAGGTCCGTGCAGGCGCTGTAACTCACGCCAGGATCGCCGACCTTCCCGCCGTCCCGGGAGAATCAGGGAACGGCCGCCATTTCCTTTGGGCGCTAGCCACGCCCCCCTCACATCCAGTATTTAGAGGTGCGATTTACCCGATGCAGAAAAATCACACATAGATTTTATGGATGCTAAAAAGAAATTGCTATTGCAAGTTCCAGCTGAATCTTCCTGGAGCAGGAATTTTCACCAAAACATATTCTAGGTCTGAACAGGTGGTATATGGCACAGAATTACACAACACAGCACCAAAGTCAAAAATTCTCTTTGGTGATACATTGGTCAAATTGTTAAAGATTTTTTTAGAGACCCCCGCAACACATTCACCTGTGCAAACATATATAGACTAGATAACCCAGGCATTATAATGAGAACAACTGAAAGCAATTTTCCAGTGCATGGAATATATAAGTGAAGGTCATACCTTCTCTCATAAACACTTCCAAATAGCACTATGGATAAAGCACAGGCTTGTGTCACTAGACTCTAGGAGGTACATCCATTGATAATACAGCTGCGGCTACAGGTACAAGTGCCACATCAGGTCCAACAAGAAGGCCCCAGGCAACTACTAGGTGCAAATGAGGGTGCACGTTGATCAAGAGATGTTTAATCCGTTGAATATATCTAGTGAATATATACCAACAACCTTTAGGCTTGACATGGATGCCATTCATAGTCACCTTGATGCAACAGGGAATCTCTTAGAGACCAGCTTTGGAATACAGAATGCCACCCACTGCACCATAAGGATTTTGGAGGTGCTATCATTTTTGCCTGCTTGTATATTCCAGGGACTAGTGGGAGGTCTTCATGCCATGCCACAGCCTACTTTTTCAAAGGGTCTCAAGCACGCAATCGATGTTCTGCTGAAACCAGCACCACAGTACAACATTTTTACATAGACCCACAAATAGTGAATGCTGTAAATCTCTGTTTTATGCCATTGTTGCATTTTCCAGTGTAATAGGTGGCCCTAGACTGTATGCACCTGGGCCTTGTAGCACCCAGATCTATCAAATATAAAAATACCTAGAAGTGGCATCATACCATTAGGTCAGCGGTCGAGTCTTTTGACCCTGACACATGGCGTGAGCGCGCAGCGGACGCGCGCAGCGGGCGCGCCTAAGGCAAGCCCGTCTGCGCCCATCCGCGCCTGCTCAAACGACTGTAGGTAAGCCTCCTTTTCTAAAATACTCTAGAGAGCGGTTACTGTTGCTGAATAGCTGCGAAAGAAAACCTGGATGTGTATGTCTCACTTTTGTTACAGAGCCTGCATTAAATGTGGGATTCTGCCATTATTGTAAAACGACTCTGCCAGAGTTAGTGCAATCAAACCACCTTAGTGAAAAATCAGATAGGACAGTAAAAAGCAAGGAGGCAGAGACGGTGCTAAAATGCCTATTGCTGAATGCACGCTCCCTGGTGAAGCACAGTGTCGAGTGTGCAGCACTAATAGAGGAAGGAAACATTAAACTAGCATTTATCACAGAAACTTGGACAGACGAGGCATCTGGTCCAGATTTAGTGAAGGTGACTCCCCCCGGCTTCTTTTGCCATACTGTTAACAGACCCTTCAGGAAAGGAGGGGGACTGGCAGTTATTTACCATAGCTCAATTAAAGCGGTTTTTTAAATAGTCTCCAATACTACATACGAAGCACTGTCCTTTTCTCTCAGTCTCTCCCACCATCATACGTTCAAGGGAATGCTAGTATATAGACCACCAGGTCCTAGGAGCCCTTTTGTATCCTTGATGGGCAACCTATTGGAGGAGGGCTTGAGTACAGATTCCTATACTATACTGGGAGATTTTAATTTTCATTTGGAGGCAGACTCTGATCCAGATACTGCGAACCTTTTAGATCTGATGAGCAGCGCTGAGTTAAGACAACAAGTAAGTGAGCCCACTCATATGGCAGGGCACACGTTGGATGGGATTTTTTCAAATCACCCATATCTCTCAGTCACTGGCTTGTTGCCCCTAGTGTGGTCGGATCATTCAGCTGTCTTATTTGAGCTGGCAGTCCAAGACCATCAGAGATCGGACCACCTCCCTAAGAAACATAAGGAAATTAGAGCTTGGAATAAAGTGGGAGGGAAAGATCTAACAGAGCTTTTGCTGTCAACTTTTGGTCATTTGCCTCTAGATGTGGAGGAAGCCTCTTCCGCATATACGGCCTGGGTAGAAGATGCCTGTTATACATTAGCCCCCAAGAAAGTACTAATTCCTAAAAGGGCACAACCCACAGCCCGTGGTATTCTCAGGAACTTAAGGCACAAAAGCTGAAATGCAAACAGTTGGAACGGTCCTGGAGGAAGGAGTACCGACCAGCCGAGAGAATAATGTGCAAACAAGGCCTCTTACTTTATAAACAGTCACTGTTTAAGACTAAGCGAGAGTTTTTTGCTGGACAAATTAATTCAGCCCTTAATTCACCAAAAGAGCTTTTCAAAGTAGTAACTAGGTTGGCACATCCACAACCAGCAATTATTCAAACGAGCCAGGAACTATGCGAAGACATCGCAAAGTTCTTCCTGGCAAAGGTGGAAACTATCTTTAGCACCTTTAAGGGTCCAACTGGCAGTAGGACAGGAGTCCTAACACAGGGCCACACAATATGGCCAGACTCACTGCCCACTATGGATAAATTTGCACCAATATCTCCCACAGAAACACTCAAGCTTCTTTTGTCAGCCAAATCAGGCTCACCCTATGACCCCTGCCCAGTAGCGGTGGCAAAATTGGCTTCAGAACCTATTGCCATGGCACTCACTCCCTTATTCAATGCTATGTTTGCTGAAGGGCACTTCCCTAATGTGTGGAAAATAGCATCAGTTATGGCACTTTTGAAAAAGCCGAGTTTGGACAAAAAAGATCCAAACAGCTTTCGCCCCATTTCACGCCTCCCACTTCCCTCTAAAATGATTGAGAAACATATGAATATTCAACTGAGCACTTATCTACGTGAGGCCAAGGTTCTGGACCCCACTCAATTTGGGTTCAGGGAAGGGCACAGCACAGAAACTGCCCTTCTTAAATCCACGGAAGAGATCAGGAGAGCGCTGGATCAGGGAGGAAAGGCCGCACAGATCATGCTTGACCTCTCCGCAGCATTCGATACGGCCCATCATGGAGTACTGATGGACCGTTTGTTGGCTTGCGGAGTGCAGGATAAAGCATGGACTCTCCTCAAATCCTTCCTCTTGTATAGACTACAGATAGTCTCATTAGGCGAGTTTTTCTCTAAATCGTTCTCACTCCCTTGTGGAGTTCCACAAGGGTCATCATTAAGCCCTACGCTTTTTAATATTTATGTGTCCTCTCTGGCCCCCCTCATTGAGTCATTCGGCTTTGGTCTTACTTCATATGCCGACGATACTCAAATTGTGGTGTCCCTTCGACCAGGGCAGGAGAAGGCAACTGGAGAGAGGCTCCAGGAATGTATGGAGGCAGTAGGAAGCTGGATGACCCAAAACTGTTTAAAGCTAAATTCTAGCAAAACAGAGGTCATCCTGTTCGGGAACGATGCTAATTTCTGGACCCCCAGTTGGTGTCCAAATTCGATGGGGACTCTACCGATACCCTCCAGGAAAGTGAAAAACCTGGGAGTGGTATTAGATGACCTGGGTTGTCAAGTCAATGCGGTAGTCTCAGCCACAACATATATTCTCTGGATAACTAGGGAAATGTTGCCTCTTCTGCCAGAAGACAGCCAGCAAACAGTGGTCACAGCATTGATTATGTCGAGACTAGACTATTGCAATAGTCTATACTTGAATATGCAGGAGCGCTTTATGCAAAAGCTACAGATGTTGCAAAATGCGGCAGCCAGATTGCTTACTGGAAACCCAAAATTTGCACCGATTTCTAGTGCAATCAAAAAACTTCATTGGCTGCCGGTTAGAAAACGGGCACACTTTAAAACCCTCTGCTTAGTTTTCCGAGCTCTTCAAGGTACAGGTCCGGCTCACTTGAAACAACAATTCCAGTGGTATGTGCCCAAAAGATCCCTATGCTCCTCAGGAGGGAAATTAGTAAAAGTACCACCTATAAAAAAGTCAGATGGGGAGGCAGAAGTTTTGCCGCTGGCGCAGCAAAGGCTTGGAATGGGCTTCCCTTCCATCTGAGAAACTCTAATGATTTACTGGCCTTTAGGAAGGCGTTGAAAACATGGTTGTTCTGAACGACATTCTGGCAGCTATCTGTGAAAGTTGGGAGGACTGCAGCAAGCGCCAAGACACCTTAGGGTAACCGTTGCGCGGTATAAGTGTTCCTAACATAACATAACATAACATAACAATGCTCAAATAGTATGTGATGTGAAGCAATTACTCAATGCTGCGCTCATTTTCCAGGATCAATATACAATTCAATGATTATACAAAACTGCAGGATACCACATACCATATCAGAGTTGCATTCTCAAAGCACATGGTTACTGGTGAATATATCCGTCTCCCTTCAAAGATATATGCTTGCAGTAATGCTGCCTTTAGGCCACCTAACAGTGGGGAACATATAGTTCTACCATCTAAAAATGTAATAAGCAGTCTGAATAAACAGATTAAATTCAATGTGTGTCTTAAGGCATGGCATATGAAAAATAGATTTAAAATATGGTCAAAGCAAAAACTAGATTTAAAAATAAAAATAAATGGGATTTGGAAAAGGGAAAATATATGTGGTGTTTGCTTCTTTTAAGGTATTAGGAGTTTCATATTTGTAAAGCGCGAAACTCACCACTGAAAAAGAATAGTATGCGTATTTGAGGAAGAGTTCATGTGTATGCATTTATGTGTGCATATATATATGTGTGTGTGTATGTATATATATGTATATATATCTATATTCACTGAAAAAACCATAGGTTTTAGGGACAGTTATAGTTAGTTGGACATTTCACTCGTACAAAACCATAGAAATTCCTCCGTTATAGTTAGTTCAGCTAACTATAACTCGCGCCTCGCAATGCACTGCTGATGACGTCACATATTACATCACTCATGACATGGTCAGTGACATCACTGATGACATCACTGATGACATCTCAAATGACATCACTGATGACATCATCCAGTGACTGTGTGTTTCTGTAAAGTTTAAATATGTTTAATATATATAGGGAAAGGCGTATTGAAGAATGAGTGGGTGTATAAGTGTCTGAATGGATGATTTAGTACGTGAGTGACTGACTCTACAAGTGAGTGATTAAATGTATCTTACTGAATGCATGGGTTAGTGACTAAACTGTGTGAATGTCTGTATCCGTCTGTCTGTTGGTTTGTAAGCGGCTGCATGGCTTTCTGAATAGCTACATGAGTGTCTACATGGGTTATTGATTGATTGTCTGAGTATCTGTATGGGTGCCTGAGTGTTTGTGTGGGTGGGGTGTGTGTGACTCTGTGCATAGATGTGTGAGTTGGTGATTCACTGGGTGCATGGTTTCAAGAGTGCATCTGTGATGGACTGTATGGGTGGGTGAGTGTGTGTATGGGTGTGTTAGTGATTGAATGTATATCTCAGTGGTACATGTGTGAGTAACTACATATGTGAAAGGCAGTATATATGTGTGTTGGAGTATATAAATGGCTATAAGTGAGAGTGTGTGATTGTGAGAGTGGCTGTATGGATGAGTGTGTACTTGTATCAGTGATTGTATAAGAGTGTAAGAATGTGCTAGTATTTGTATGAGTAAGTGAGCTGGTGTGTGTATAACTGTATAGGTGAGTAAATGGGTGTGTGATTAAGTTTTTTGCATGACTGACTAGGTGTGTGAGTACCTCTATGGATGAGTGGCGGTGTGTGAGTGTTTATATAGGTGTATGAGTGCATATGATAGTCCTGTACTGAGTGACTAAGTATGAGTGACTGTACGGGTGAGTGAGTGGATGTGTGTGTAGACCTAAGAATCAGTGAGTGGGTATGTAGTTTTTGGTGTTGGAGTGTCTATGGTTTTGAGAATGGCAGTCTGTAATTTAGAGTGGGTGTATCAAAAGTTATATTAGGGTGTGAGAAGATGCATGAAATTATCACATGGATGATGTCATCAGTGATGTCATTTGAGATGTCATCAGTGATGTCATCAGTGATGTCACTGACCATGTCATGAGTGATGTAATATGTGACGTCATCAGCAGTGCATTGCGGGCGCGAGTTATAGTTAGCTGAACTAACTATAACGGGGGAATTTCTATGGTTTTGTACGAGTGAAATGTCCAACTAACTATAACTGTCCCTAAAACCTATGGTTTTTTCAGTGAATTTCAAAGGTTTTTTAAATGCTAATTTCTAACTATAACGTGTCTGAAACCTATGGTTTTTCTGTGAATTTCAAAGGTTTTTTAAATGCTAATTTCTAACTATAACGTGCCTGAAACCTATGATTTTTAAGTGAATTTCAAAGGTTTTTTTAAATGCTAGTTTCTAACTATGCCTACAGAGGTAGGACATGTGAAGAAAGAAGAAAAAACGCACAGAAAGAAGCAAAAGATGTGCAGAAAGAACCAACAGAGGAGCAGAAAGAGGCCTTGTTGCAAAATCATCCTGTGCCCACAACTTTTTCAGACGGGTACTGGTGGTAACTGACTCTGACTAACCAGAGCCAGTGCTATGCTAAAAGACACTTAGAATACAGTGAAAACACCTACATACACTAGGGAACACTATGCGTTGGGGTACCCCTGTGATTAGCATGACCTCCTCTGCAAGTCCCTAGTACATAATAGGCCAGGGGGATTAAAACTACCTCTTAAAACGCGCTACAGGGCGCTTGCACAGTGGTGAAGGGAGGGGGGGGCCTGAGGTGACATGTGTGCAAACGCACCCCGAGGCGCGTTTTAAGTTGCGGGATTCAGTCCCCTTGAATTCTGAGGGTCCCTGGGGCCCAACTAGCCCCCAGGTACCTACAGTTAGGACCACAGAGCTGAGTTGCAGAGAGGCGTTCCAAGGCCACGCACCTTTTTCACCTCTCTGCAACGCAACTCTGTTGTGCTTACTGAAGGTACCTGGTGGGCTAGTTGGCCCCCAGGGTCCCTCAGGATTCAAAGGGAATTAATTCCCCAACTTAAAACGCACCACAGGGCGTGTTTGCGCACATGTCACCTGAGGCCCCGCCCCTCCCTTCACCACTGTGCAAACGCGCCCCGTGGTGCGTTTTAAGTTGGGGGATTAGGTCACCTTGAATCCTGAGGGTCCCTGGGGCCCAACTAGCCCACTAGGTACTTCCAGTAAGCACCACAGGCCTGCGTTGCAACGCCTGTAACAAATTGTGCAGTTGTGTTTAGGTAGTGAAGAGGGTCGTGCTGGGGGTAGTGTTTTAGGGTTTAGGGTAGTGCAGTGGTGTTTGTGTAGTGTAGGGGGTCATGCTGGGGGTAGATTTAGGGTTTAGGGTAGTGCAGTGGTGTTTGGGTAGTGTAGGGAGTCGTGCTGGGGGAGTGTTTTAGGGTTTAGGGTAGTGCAGTGGTGTTTGGGTAGTGTAGGGGGTCGTGCTGGGGGTAGTGTTTTAGGGTTTAGGGTAGTGCAGTGGTGTTTGGGTAGTGTAGGGGGTCGTGCTCGGGGTAGTGATTTAGGGTAGTGCAGTGGTGTTTGGGTAGTGTAGGGGGTACTGCTGGGGGTAGTGTTTTAGGGTTTAGGTTAGTGCAGTGGTGTTTGGGTAGTGTAGGGGTACTGCTGGGGGTAGTGTTTTAGGGTTTAGGGTAGTGCAGTGGTGTTTGTGTAGTGTAGGGGTAGTGTTTTAGGGTTTAGGGTAGTGCAGTGGTGTTTGTGTAGTGTAGGAGGTCGTGTTTTAGGGTTTAGGGTAGTGCAGTGGTCTTTGGGTAGTGTAGGGAGTCATGCGGGGGTAGTGTTTTAGGGTTTAGGGTAGTGTAGGGGTCATGCGGGGGTAGTGTTTTAGGGATTAGGGTAGTGCATTGGTGTTTGGGTAGTGTAGGGGGTCATGCGGGGGTAGTGTTTTAGGGTTTAGGGCAGTGCAGTGGTGTTTGGGTAGTGTAGGGGGTCGTGCTGGGGGAGTGTTTTAGGGTTTAGGGCAGTGCAGTGGTGTTCGGGTAGTGTAGGGGGTCGTGCTGGGGGAGTGTTTTAGGGTTTAGGGCAGTGCAGTGGTGTTCGGGTAGTGTAGGGGGTCGTGCTGGGGGAGTGTTTGAGGGTTTAGGGCAGTGCAGTGGTGTTCGGGTAGTGTAGGGGGTTGTGCTGGGGGTAGTATTTTAGGGTTTAGGTTAGTGCAGTGGTGTTCGGGTAGTGTAGGGGGTCGTGCTGGGGGTAGTGTTCTAGGGTTTAGGGCAGTACAGTGGTGTTTGGGCAGTGTAGGGGGTAATGCTGGGGGTGGTGTTTTAGGGTTTAGGGCAGTGCAGTGGTGTTCGGGCAGTGTAGGGGTCGTGCTGGGGGTGGTGTTTCAGGGTTTAGGGCAGTGCAGTGGTGTTCGGGCAGTGTAGGGGGTGGTGTTTCAGGGTTTAGGGCAGTGCAGTGGTGTTCGGGCAGTGTAGGGGGTCGTGCAGGGGTGGTGTTTCAGGGTTTAGGGCAGTGGTGTTCGGGCAGTGTAGGGGGTCGTGCTGGGGGTGGTGTTTCAGGGTTTGGGGCAGTGCAGTGGTGTTCGAGCAGTAAAGGGGGTCGTGCTGGGGGTGGTGTTTCAGGGTTTAGGGCAGTGCACTGGTGTTCGGGAAGTGTAGGGGGGGTGCAGGGGGTGGTGTTTCAGGGTTTAGGGCAGTGCAGTGGTGTTCGGGCAGTGTAGGGGGTGCTGCAGGGGGTGGTGTTTCAGGGTTTAGGGCAGTGCAGTGGTGTTCGGGCAGTGTAGGGGGTCATGCAGGGGTGGTGTTTCAGGGTTTAGGGCAGTGCAGTGGTGTTCGGGCAGTGTAGGGGGTCGTGCTGGGGCTGGTGTTTCAGGGTTTAGGGCAGTACAGTGGTGTTCGGGCAGTGTAGGGGGTCGTGCTGTGGCTGGTGTTTCAGGGTTTAGGGCAGTGCAGTGGTGTTCGGGCAGTGTAGGGGGTCGTGCTGGGGCTGGTGTTTCAGGGTTTAGGGCAGTGCAGTGGTGTTCGGGCAGTGTAGGGGGTCATGCTGGGGCTGGTGTTTCAGGGTTTAGGGCAGTGCAGTGGTGTTCGGGCAGTGTAGGGGGTCTTGCTGGGGCTGGTGTTTCAGAGTCTAGGGCAGTGCAGTGGTGTTCGGGCAGTGTAGGGGGTCTTGCTGGGGCTGGTGTTTCAGGGTTTAGGGCAGTGCAGTGGTGTTCGGACAGTGTAGGGGGTCGTGCTGGGGGTGGTGTTTCAGGGTATAGGGCAGTGTAGTGGTGTTTGGGCAGTGTAGGGGGTCATGCTGTGGCTAGTGTTTCAGGATTTAGGGCAGAGCAATGGTGTTCAGGCAGTGTAGGGGATTTTGCTGGAGGTGGTGTTTCAGGGTTTAGGGCAGTGCAGTGGTGTTCGTGCAGTGTAGGGGGTGGTGTTTCAGGGTTTAGGGCAGTGGTGTTCAGGCAGTGTAGGGGGTCTTGCTGGGGTTGATGTTTCAGGGTTTAGGGCAGTGCAGTGGTGTTCGGGCAGTGTAGGGGATCGTGCTGAGGGTGGTGTTTCAGGGTTTAGGGCAGTGCAGTGGTGTTCCGGCAGTGTAGGAGGTCGTGCAGGGGTGGTGTTTCAGGGTTTAGGGCAGTGCAGTGGTGTTCGGGCAGTGTAGGGGGTCGTGGTGGGGGTGGTGTTTCAGGGTTTAGGGCAGTGCAGTGGTGTTCGGGCAGTGTAGGGTGTCGTGCTGAGGGGTGGTGTTTCAGGGTTTAGGGCAGTGCAGTGGTGTTCGGGTAGTGTAGGGGGTCGTGCTGGGGGTGGTGTTTCAGGGTTTAGGGCAGTGCAGTGGTGTTCGGGCAGTGTAGGGGGTCGTGCTGGGGCTGGTGTTTCATGGTTTAGGGCAGTGCAGTGGTGTTCGGGCAGTGTAGGGGGTCGTGCTGGGGGTGGTGTTTTTGGGTTTAGGGCAGTGCAGTGGTGTTCGGGCAGTGTAGGGGGTCATGCTGGGGGTGGTGTTTCAGGGTTTAGGGCAGTGCAGTGGTGTACGGGCAGTGTAGGGGGTCTTGCTGGGGGTGGTGTTTCAGGGTTTAGGGCAGTGGTGTTCGGGCAGTGTAGGGGTCTTGCTGGGGGTAGTGTTTCGGGGTTTAGGGCAGTGCAGTGGTGTTCGTGCAGTGTAGGGGGTCGTGCTGGGGGTGGTGTTTCAGGGTTTAGGGCAGTGCAGTGGTGTTCGGGCAGTGTAGGGGATCGTGCAGGGGGTGGTGTTTCAGGGTTTAGGGCAGTGCAGTGGTGTTCGGGCAGTGTAGGGGGTCGTGCTGGGGGTGGTGTTTCAGGGTTTAGGGCAGTGCAGTGGTGTTCGGGCAGTGTAGGGGGTCGTGCAGGGGTGGTGTTTCAGGGTTTAGGGCAGTGCAGTGGTGTTCGGGCAGTGTAGGGGTCGTGCTGGGGCTGGTGTTTCAGGGTTTAGGGCAGTGCAGTGGTGTTCGGGCAGTGTAGGGGGTCTTGCTGGGGGTGGTTTTTAGAGTTTAGTGCAGTGGTGTTCGGGCAGTGTAGGGGGTCTTGCTGGGGGTGGTGTTTCAGGGTTTAGGGCAGTGCAGTGGTGTTCGGGCAGTGTAGGGGGTCTTGCTGGGGGTAGTGTTTCAGGGTTTAGGGCAGTGCAGTGGTGTTCGTGCAGTGTAGGGGGTCGTGCTGGGGATGGTGTTTCAGGGTTTAGGGCAGTGCAGTAGTGTTCGGGCAGTGTAGGGGGTCGTGCAGGGGGTGGTGTTTCAGGGTTTAGGGCAGTGCAGTGGTGTTTGAGCAGTGTAGGGCGTCCTGCTGGGGGTGGTGTTTCAGGATTTAGGGCAGTGCAGTGGTGTTCGGGCAGTGTAGGGGGTCGTGCTGCGGGTGGTGTTTCAGGGTTTAGGGCAGTGGTGTTCGGGCAGTGTAGGGGGTCTTGCTGGGGGTGATGTTTCAGGGTTTAGGGCAGTGCAGTGGTGTTCGGGCAGTGTAGGAGGTCTTGCTGGGGGTAGTGTTTCAGGGTTTAGGGCAGTGCAGTGGTGTTCGGGCAGTGTAGGGGTCATGCTGGGGGTGGTGTTTCAGGGTTTAGGGCAGTGCAGTGGTGTTCGGGCAGTGTAGGGGTCGTGAAGGGGTGGTGTTTCAGGGTTTAGGGCAGTGCAGTGGTATTCGGGCAGTGTAGGGGTCGTGCTAGGGTATGTGTTTCAGGGTTTAGGGCAGTGCAGTGGTGTTCGGGCAGTGTAGGGGTCGTGCTGGGGGTAGTGTTTTAGGGTTTAAGGTAGTGCAGTGGTGTTTGTGTAGTGTAGGGGGTCGTGCTGGGGGCAGTGTTTTAGGGTTTAGGGTAGTGCAGTGGTGCTTGTGTAGTGTAGGGGGTCGTGCTGGGGTAGTGTTTTAGGGTTTAGGGTAGTGCAGTGGTGTTTGTGTAGTGTAGGGGGTCATGTTTTAGGGTAGTGCAGTGGTGTTTGGGTAGTGTAGGGGGTCGTGCTGGGGGTAGTGTTTTAGGATTTAGGTTAGTGCAGTGGTGTTGGGGTAGTGTTTTAGGGTTTAGGGCAGTGGTGTTTGTGTAGTGTAGGGGTCATGCTGGGGTAGTGTTTTAGGGTTTAGGATAGTGCAGTGGTGCTTGTGTAGTGTAGGGGGTCGTGCTGGGGTAGTGTTTTAGGGTTTAGGGTAGTGCAGTGGTGTTTTTGTAGTGTAGGGGGTCATGTTTTAAGATGCAACGCTCCAATACCTGACCAGTCTGCACTACATAAAACTGCAAAAAACTAAAAATAAAAAGTGTTTTGCACACTTTTGTCATTGGGCTATATGTGGGCTACATCTGGGTAATATTTGTGCTACATTTGGGCTCTTTTTTCACTGGTGGCCATCTTGGAAGACTTCTTTGTTATGAAGTTTCCTAATTTCCTCATTTACTGCAGTCTCCTCAGTAGGAAATGCTTTCAGTTTTTACTTTGATTCCATCAAGAAGGCATTCAGATGTGTCACACATTTGCCATAAATTCAGAATGTTATTACTCTAGTTGTTCATTAGATCACTGTAGTAAAGCTACTGCTCACCAAGGAGTTAACTGGAAGTCTACTGCTGGTATTGAAAGTGATTGTTTCAGTCTGCATGTCAGAATTTTCTAATGAAATAGAAGAGGATTTGAGATCTCACTTAAAACATGCACTAAATTTTCTTTTTGCAGCACTAACCATAATTTCTATGGCAAAATGAACCCCCTCATGTTGTTCCTTTTTAAATTAAATGTTTTAAGTGTTACCAGTTTATTCCAATCAAGATGGCTTCAGGTGTGCCATACGTTTGTCATAAGTAAGGCTGTTAGCACTCTAGTTGTTCTTTAGAACACTCTGGGAAGCTGCAGTAGAACACAAAGGCATCAACTGACAGGCTGCTCCTGTTGAAATATAACAGGAAGATATTTGAGATCTCACTTAAAACATGTCCTAATTTTTCTTTCTACAGCACTAACCATAATTTCTATGGCAAAATGAACCCCCTCATTTTGTTCCTTTTTAAATTAAATGTTTTAAGTGTTACCAGTTTATTCCAATCAAGATGGCTTCAGGTGTGCCATACTTTTGTCATAAGTAAGACTGTTAGCGCTCTAGTTGTTCTTTAGAACACTCTGGGAAGCTGCAGTAGAACACAAAGGCATCAACTGACAGGCTGCACTTGTTGAAATATAACAGGAAGATATTTGAGATCACACTTGAAACATGTCCTAATTTTTCTTTCCAGAGCACTAACCATAATTTCTATGACAAGATGAACCCCATCATTTTGTTCCTTTTTAAATTAAATGTTTTAAGTGTTACCAGTTTATTCCAATCAAGATGGCTTCAGGTGTGCCATACTTTTGTCATAAGTAAGGCTGTTAGCACACTAGTTGTTCTTTAGAACACTCTGGGAAGCTGCAGTAGAACACAGAGGAATCAACTGACAGTCTCTGCCCTTGTTGGATGTACATGTTTTACTGAGAATGTCAGACTTCATTCTCACATGACTGAGAAAGATAATGTGAATTTACAGAAAATATGCTCTCATTTTAGCTTCTGGGGCACCTTCCAAAACTGTATGGGACAAGCATGTGAAAATAGTTTTCTCTCAAACATGATTCATGATATCCCAGCAGAAGGTTTTTCACAGGGTAAAATCACCTTAGAACACACCACAATTCCTGAAATTAGTATGGTACCATCAACAAATGAATTCTAATGTAACTAAAGTCTGTTATCACCCTTTATAGTTCTCCTTTTGGTAACCCTCAAAATCTTCGATTCACTACAATGCATTTCAATGGGGTACTATCATTTATATTGGTCCCAAGATGGCTGCCAGCAATTCCAGGATGAAGTGCTGACAGCCAATCAGATCTCACGATGACATGTGTGGTTAGGCTCCGCCCAGATATATATGTGTTTTTACTTTTGATTTTCTCAGCAACTACTGAACGGATTTACACCATTTAACAAAAAGGGTTCTTTTGAACCAAGAACTACCTCTTTGCCAAATTTGGTGTAATTCCGTTCAGCAGTTCGGGCTGTAGCCTTGCATAAAGTTTCCTATGGGAAATTGATTTTTTGACTCTTATTTTTTTAATTTCTCCGCAACTACTGAACGGATTTACATCATTTAACAAAAGGGTTCTTTCTGAACCAAGAACTACCTCTTTGCCAAATTTGGTGTAATTCCGTTCAGCAGTTCGGGCTGTAGCCGTGTCTAAAGTTTCCTATGGGAAAATGAATGGGGCAAACACGTTTTGGGACCCCCTTTTTCTCGGCCCCGCTTGACGAATCACCATGAGACTTTCAGGGTAGGAGCGGACCGGAGCGGGCCATAAAGTTTGAAAATTTCGCGAAGATTCGTCAACCGACGCAAGAGTTATTTCAAATAGAATGTCGCGGATTTCCTATGGAAAATAGGTCCTAACTATAACTATCTACTGGCGACCGCCAGTGGATAATATATATATATATATATATATATATATATATATATATATATATTCTGCTCCAAAGGTTGTCCACCTGGTGAGTAGCACTCGATCAGCAGCTTTTTTTATGATAGGCAGGGACGAGGATCCGCTTGTAGAAGCCGCTCCGCAATGGAATTCCCTGACGCGTTTCGAAGCTCCATATGCTTCTCTTCAGAGGCTTGAACGCAGACGGTGTGTGCAAACGCTGAACCCACTTTGCCATTTTCATATTGCACACCCACCAATGGGAAGCTCGAATGAGACTGTGCATTGTGGGAAATGTGGTCCGGATAGCACACAATTCTTGTCCTGTATGGACCCTGCAAGTGGACTCGTCCTGAATCCTGTTTGCCGCTGCTGACCCACATTGCCGTCATGATAGTTACCATGTCGGGTGGCCCCCATAACATTACGGGGTGGTGCACACTCCGCGGCAGGACGGCCGCGTGTTACATTCTGCTCCAAGGTTGTCCACCTGGTGAGTAGCACTCGATCAGCAGCTTTTTTATGATAGGCAGGGACGAGGATCCGCTTGTAGAAGCCGCTCCGCAATGGAATTGCCTGACGCGTTTCGAAGCTCCATATGCTTCTCTTCAGAGGCTTGAACGGAGACGGTGTGTGCAAACGCTGAACCCACTTTGCCATTTTCATATTGCACACCCACCAATGGGAAGCTCGAATGAGACTGTGCATTGTGGGAAATGTGGTCCGGATAGCACACAATTCTTATCCTGTATGGACCCTGCAAGTGGACTCGTCCTCAATCCTGTTTGCCGCTGCTGACCCACATTGCCGTCATGATAGTTACCATGTCGGGTGGCCCCCATAACATTACGGGGTGGTGCACACTCCGCGGCAGGGACGGCCGCGTATTACATTCTGCTCCAAAGGTTGTCCACCTGGTGAGAGCACTCGATCAGCAGCTTTTTTATGATAGGCAGGGACGAGGATCCGCTTGTAGAAGCCGCTCCGCAATGGAATTGCCTGACGTGTTCAAGCTCATATGCTTCTCTTCAGAGGCTTGAACGGAGACGGTGTGTGCAAACGCTGAACCCACTTTGCCATTTTCATATTGCACACCCACCAATGGTTCAGCGTTTGCACACACTGTCTCCGTTCAAGCCTCTGAAGAGAAGCATATGGAGCTTCGAAACGCGTCAGGCATTTCCATTACGGAGCAGCTTCTACAAGCGGATCCTCGTCCCTACCTATCATAAACAAAGCTGCTGATCGAGTGCTACTCACCTGGTGGACAACCTTTGGAACAGAATGTAATACGCGGCCATCCTGCCGCGGAGTGTGCACCACCCCGTAATGTTATGGGGGCCACCCGACATGGTAACTATCATGTCGGCTATGTGGACCAGCAGCCGCAAACAGGATTGAGGACGAGTCCACTTGCAGGGTCCATACAGGACAAGATTTGTGTGCTATCCGGACCACATTTCCCACAATGCACAGTCTCATTCTAGCTTCCCATTGGTGGGTGTGCAATACTGAAAATGGCGAAGTTGGTTCAGCGTTTGCACACACTGTCTCCGTTCAAGCCTCTGAAGAGAAGCATATGGAGCTTCGAACGCGTCAGGCATTTCCATTACGGAGCAGCTTCTACAAGCGGATCCTCGTCCCTACCTATCATAAACAAAGCTGCTGATCAAGTGCTACTCACCTGGTGGACAACCTTGGAGCAGAATGTAATACGCGGCCGTCCTGCCGCGGAGTGTGCACCACCCCGTAATGTTATGGGGGCCACCCGACATGGTAACTATCATGTCGGCTATGTGGACCAGCAGCCGCAAACAGGATTGAGGACGAGTCCACTTGCAGGGTCCATACAGGACAAGATTTGTGTGCTATCCGGACCACATTTCCCACAATGCACAGTCTCATTCGAGCTTCCCATTGGTGGGTGTGCAATACGAAAATGGCGAAGTTGGTTCAGCGTTTGCACACACTGTCTCCGTTCAAGCCTCTGAAGAGAAGCATATGGAGCTTCGAAACGCGTCAGGCATTTCCATTACGGAGCAGCTTCTACAAGCGGATCCTCGTCCCTACCTATCATAAACAAAGCTGCTGATTGAGTGCTACTCACCTGGTGGACTACCTTTGGAGCAGAATGTAATACGCGGCCGTCCTGCCGCGGAGTGTGCACCACCCCGTAATGTTATGGGGGCCACCCAACATGGTAACTATCATGTCGGCTATGTGGACCAGCAGCCGCAAACAGGATTGATGACGAGTCCACTTGCAGGGTCCATACAGGACAAGATTTGTGTGCTATCCGGACCACATTTCCCACAATGCACAGTCTCATTCGAGCTTCCCATTGGTGGGTGTGCAATACGAAAATGGCGAAGTTGGTTCAGCGTTTGCACACACTGTCTCCGTTCAAGCCTCTGAAGAGAAGCATATGGAGCTTCGAAATGCGTCAGGCATTTCCATTACGGAGCAGCTTCTACAAGCGGATCCTCGTCCCTACCTATCATAAACAAAGCTGCTGATCGAGTGCTACTCACCTGGTGGACAACCTTTGGAGCAGAATGTAATACGCGGCCGTCCTGCCGCGGAGTGTGCACCACCCCGTAATGTTATGGGGGCCACCCGACATGGTAACTATCATGTCGGCTATGTGGACCAGCAGCCGCAAACAGGATTGAGGACGAGTCCACTTGCAGGGTCCATACAGGACAAGATTTGTGTGCTATCCGGACCACATTTCCCACAATGCACAGTCTCATTCGAGCTTCCCATTGGTGGGTGTGCAATACGAAAATGGCGAAGTTGGTTCAGCGTTTGCACACACTGTCTCCGTTCAAGCCTCTGAAGAGAAGCATATGGAGCTTCGAAACGCGTCAGGCATTTCCATTACGGAGCAGCTTCTACAAGCGGATCCTCGTCCCTACCTATCATAAACAAAGTTGCTGATCGAGTGCTACTCACCTGGTGGACAACCTTTGGAGCAGAATATATATATATATATATATATATATATATATATATTGCATCCCCGAGTCCTAATATGACTGTTGATGTATTGGCAGCCAATCAGATCTCATCTTAAGATCTGTCGGGTCCATGGCCTGATATACACCTACATTTTTAACCTTAATTTGTCAGAACTATTGAACAGATTTACATCAAATCACAAAAAGCACACTTTCTAGACCTATATCTAGCTGTCTACAAAATGTGGTGCAATTTCGTTCAGCTGTTTTGGCTTTAGCTGTGTCTAATTTTCCTATGAAAAATTGCATGGGGAAATGTGTTTTGGAACCCCCTTTTTATCAGGCCCTGCTTGACGGATCACCATGAAACTATCCAGGGAAAACCTGAGGTGAATGAACTTTATTTTTTGGAAAGTTTTGTGAAGATTCGTCAAACTATGCCAAAGTTATTAGCAAAGCAAAAAATGCTTTTCCTATTGCAATGTGGTCCTAACTAGAACTACCCAGTGTCAGAATTCGGTCATCCTGCCACTAGATGTCACTCATGTGGGCTCTTTATGAACCTGCCTTTACATCAGTATAGATCAATATACACATCAATACTTACCATACTTAGTTTTGATTCACCTTTTAGCCCAGATTTCTCTTCAACGTCCCTGATGTATTATGGTCCTTGTAGTTCCCTCTATATTCAGATCCTTCCTAGATCACGTTCTGGAGGTGGTTTCCTGTTCACTAGATTAGTTCCTGGATCCTGCGGTTATTCTGACCTCCTTTATATTTGCATTCTGGACCCTTCTCTATGTTTGATCTGATACAGACTCTGTTCTAGCCTTTCCTATGTCCTGTCTTGTCTCTCCTGGTTCATGATCTTCTTTCTTACAAGCCTCAGCTCAGCCTTCACTTCTTTGGTGGTTCCATGATTCCTAGCACCTGGCTGACTGCTTGCACCTGGCTCCCTTCCTGCACCAGTGCTTCTCCCATGAGCATCTAGCTATTTCAGCCCTGTGAGCACAGAGTGCAGCACCTTGCAACTGACTACTGTTGAGTCTCCTTGTGCTCTACTATGTTCCTACTGCTGTTATTACAGGTGTGTTCTTTGGTTCTGTTTCCCTTATTCTCTGAAACCATTTTCCTGTTTTTGGCTATTTGTAGTATCTGTCTCTGTCCCTTGTTTTCCTGCATCTCTGTCCCTGCGTTAGCCATTGATCGTGGTCTCCGGTCTGCACTCTTCTTTATCTGCCCTGTTATATGTAGAGTCCTTGCCTTGTGTTCTGTGTTCCTACTTGTCTGCATATTTCTGTCTTGCCTTGTTTGAGTGCAGATCTTTCCTAGCCTTGTTTTTAGAATTTCAGTCCTGTTCCTGACCCTGATTCCAGGCCAGCTTTTGCCTGAGCCCGGTTTCTGTTTTGGTGTTCCTTGTTCTGTTCCCCTTTGTCCTGTCTTGCAGTTATATTGTAATTCTGATTGTCTTAACTTCCAAGGGTGCCAGTTAGATTTTAAATGTTGTGCCTTTGGCACAGAGAACCATTAAGTGCACCTTCTCCATGGAAGCTGTTGGGTGTCTCCCTGATCTCGGTGAGATTAATCTGCTCCTTGTTTTCCTGTAAGATCCTTTCTCCTCACAGAGAGATCATTTCCGAGGAGCAGACAAGCTATCATTTATGCTAGTATGTCTATCGTTTTCCTGCTTTGCATTCCTGTTGTTCGAACTTGTGTTTCCCTGAAGACTTCAAGTTCCCTGTTCACTGCCTGTTCCAACCTGCTTCAGTCCTCCGCTTCTGTCCTACTTCCCTTCCAGTCTTCAAGTACTCTCTTGTTTATATTACACTCCAGTTAACAAGTCTTGTCCCAGTCTCACCCAGCTAGTCCCCTGATGGATAACACAAAGCAAGCTTGGAAGTGTGCCGGACCTTTCCTCAAAACTAAGGAAAGGAGTAACAGTATGTTATACTGAGGTTAGTGGACCTAGGCAGTGCTGTGCACCCTCTCTGATTGGGTGTCTGAGGGCGTCCACTTACAAACGAAGGATATATATATATATTTAGGGTATTAGGATTGCAGTAGCATAGAGGACCAATCATTGGCAAAGCCAATACGCTTGCCTTTGGAACCTATTGTCTTTGTCAATTGCTTTCGGTTGAGTTGTACAGCATTCTGACGCTGTGCAGCATCATTAAAATGAAATATAAAAAAATGCACAATCATTTGTATATTCATCAGAACGCATATACGTGCCCGTGGAATGACATGTTCACCATTTGCTTTAATTTTGTATTTACCAATCCAAAATGGCAGATGCCACATGGTTCAGAAAGCAAGAAATTAAGATTTTTGTTAATTACAAAAGCACCAGATACAAAAAAAAACACAGGTGTTTGTGGGGTGGGGGAAGGGTAATGGAGGAGCATGTGGTGGAGAGGAAGGGAAAAACCAGCACACCGAAGGTGGAGGTGGAGTAACACAAGAGAGAGAGTGAGCAACACTGAGCATGGGGAGAGACATACATAGATTAATGAGTGCAGCAGGTGGAGAAAAACACATGGACGATTGAGAGCAACACGGAGCGAGAGGCGAAAGAGAAGAATCAAGGGAGTCAACTAGAAAACAGATGCAAGACATGAGAGACAGCAGCACAGAAGGGTTGAAAAACTGATGGAGAGAGAGAGAGAGACAGAGTGAGAGCAACAAGGAGAAGGAGGAGGAGAAACAAGCACTTAAGGAAACAGCTGGAAAACACATGCATTCTCAAGTAGTGCTTACACAAAAAGAAAAAAGTAATTCCCTGCACATGAGCAGTGGAAGGACACAAAGAAAGAGGCTATGCTTTAGGGGAAGGACAAACACAAGATGAAGAAAGTACGCTATTGAAAAAGAAGCAAGCAAATGAAAATGACACTAAAGCCAACCAATGGGATGCAATGAGCTGGCTTTAATCCCACTGTAAGCTGTTGGAAACCTTTCACTAGGTCTCTTGCAATCAGACAGCTTACTCTGTCTGGGGGGCTTGACCAAAAAACGGGGGTTTGAGGGTGTACCCACCATTAAAATAAAATGGAAAATAAAACAAAAAGGGGATATGGGGGCTTGCCCCCCAAAAAAGACTGTGATATTTTAACCTAAGGAATCTGGATTGGGAGTTAGTCCCCCCCCCCTCCAAAAAGAGATAGATGTTAATTTAAAAAAATGTACATACATGTGTGGAGAACTCCACACATGTAGGTGTGCGTTTTAGTAGTAAATGTTGGTGGGACAAGGGGCAGTGCCTGCAAAATGGTGAACACCTATTACTAAAATGGAGGGTTTAGTGAAATTTAAGAATGGGTTTAGGGAGGGGCATGCTAATGCAAAAACACTCACAAAAGAGTAAGTATGTGAATAGCAATGAAACTGCACTTCTAAAGGTCATACAGCCATCAAGGAGACAAAGCAAAAGTAACCTCAGCACTGAAATAAGTGAAGCTTAACACATGGCAACTCACAGTTACTGCAAAACACTCACATACAAAACAATGGTGGCAGGGAAATAAAACAAAACTCCATATAAACTAATGTTAAATTAAATACATCGCTACATTACTATATATGATTTTTAGTGTTAAAATTATACATAATTATTCATTATTGTATTATTTTAAAATGTATTAATAAACTTTATTTACAAAATGAAATTGCGCTTGTAAAAGTTTATTAAAAATTTTAAATAATTTTAATTGACTCAACACATAATTGTGAACAAAATGTACTACGTATTGAATAAAAATAAAAATATTAATGAGGGTGAGTTTTTTAATAGTTTACAAATTATTCATAAATTATATGAATGTATTTAAAAGTAATTATTTAATACACATTTCGTTTGATGTGTTAATGTGATGTATTTTATTTTATCAATTTTCGGTTAATGAGAAATAATTTAAACTAATTTACATTTAGATTATATATTAAAATATAATGTATATTTTTAAAGATTAATAAACGTTAATAATTTTTCCTTTACTTTCCTATAGGGAAATCACCACCTCGGTGGTGGCGATCTACACCTACGTGTGCACAGTTAATAGTAGTAACTTTACACTTGCAAGTCCTGTAGTAGGAGGCTACACCCCTGAGTTGAGGGGGTGGTGACATGTATGTCCACACCTAGTGGTAAACCTACACTCAGAAATGGTAAATAGTAAACAAGTGCAGAACTGTAGCTGCAATATGCCTGTGGCCTAATCACAAAGGTAAATTTATACATGAGTAAATCTATATGTGTAAATTTAGTCTTAAACGTTGGAATACGTTTAAAAATGTTGTCTGTTCACCATTTCCGAGTGTAAATTTACTCCAGAGTGTAGATGCACATGTCTCCAAATCCTGAAAGCAGGAAGGTGGAGCGATATTTTTGAGTGAAAACCTACTACTGGTAACTTTTCACATGTAGGTGGAAATCTGTGTCATCATAATGAAGAACTCCGCGGGAAGACCACCTTATAGGCAGGAATAGGGAAAATGATTATACATTTTTATTAATTTTGTTGTAAAATATAAATATCAAATTCGTAATTATTTGTACCTACAACTAAAAAAATAAATGGTTTACTAAATAATAAATGATAATAATTTAAGTATAATATAGTGTTGCATATGTATTAATTTGTAAACAAAATATAATAGAAACGCCTTACCTACCAGTCTTATTTTTAGGTTATATTTAGTCAATTGAATTAAAAGTTGTCTTAAAGTAATGTAAATTACATTTAAAAACGTAATAAAAGTTTTAAAATTTAATAAATCTTTTTCAATACCTTAACTATTAATGTTTTAAATGATATACACATTTTTTAAAAGTCAAAATAATGTAATTATTTTAGCATTAGTTTCCATTGGGTATTGTATTAGGTCCCTGCCTCCATTATTTCCTCTGAAAGTGTGTTGCAATACCTGTGAGTGGGCTGCATGGTGGTAGACTTACTCTGAAGTTGAGTTGTAGTACATTTACTACTATTTTGTCATCTTTAGGGCAGTAGTACCTTTAGAAGTGTAGTTTGTGAATAGCAGTTGCTTTACTCTTTTTTTGGGTGGGTCTTTGTATTAGCATGCACCATCCAAAATTGCTCCATTCCCCTTCCCAAAATCCTCCTTAATCCCCTCTCATTTAGTAGTATATATTATAAATTTTCCCATCTCTCCACCAGTCCCTCCCACATTTACCACACAGGACATCATTATGATGTCGGGCGGACGACACTGTAGCGGACTGGAAACCGCCCGACCATAGCTCGGCGGTTTCGCCCGCACAATTTGGAGCGGTCGGAAGCATCCATTTTACAATGTCAGCTTGTGCGGTGGGTAGAAACGGCCTGCAGCACAAGCTGCCATTGTAAAATGGATGTTTTTAGATATCCCTGCACAGTGTGGCAGCACCTTACAGTGCCTTACACATGGTTCATGGATGTTTAGGGGGTCACCATAGTTGACCCCGGGCCTCATAGCAGAGGCCGCGGAGGAACGGGTGCCCTGCTAGGGGCCCCCAAAGTCACTTTCCGACAGCCTTTCTAATTCGGAAAGGCCGATATAGAAAGGCTGTCGGAAAGTGACATCATATTCCCGACGGCGGAGCCAAGGCTGGCTCCGCCTTCATTATGGGAATATGATGGCTTCTGACGCTCCATCCGGGTGCTGCGGACAGCCTCTCCACCCGATGCCTATGCCCACCGTATCGTAATGCGGCGGGCAGATCACAATGGAAGATGTCGGGCAGACCGCAACCGACGGTCGGTCGGTCGGTTGCGATCCGCCCACATCGTAATCGGGCCCTAAGTTGTAAAGTTACATGTCTGGAGATCTCCGCATAGAAAATATAGGCGAGGTGGAGGTGGAGATTCCCACCCGTAGGTTTGTGAACTGCATTTTGTAGTAGGTAGCACTACTGTAATAATAATTTAGTGTAGTGCGAAATGCAGTTTGTGAATCAGGCCCATGTGCATAAATGTACACTTGTATAATTTACCTTTGTGAATTGGCCCTCATAATTTATATTAGATTATAATTAAATATAATAAAAGTTAATTTAAATTTAGAGTACTTTAAATGGACATGTACTAAAATTCATATACATGTAGGCAAAAATATAAAAAGGTTTAAAATGTGTATGAAAATGTGTGTATATATGAATATATATATATATATGTCCCAACACGGTTCCTTTTCGCCGATTACTTGCAGCGCTCAATCTAGGTGCGATATCCTGCAGCAGAACCACGCTGCTTCATATTACAACACAATCCTTCAGGTCAAAGGACAAACGGATCGCACTCCCGTAGCTTTTTGCAATTTTTGTTTTATTTTCTTTACATCCTCATTTGCATGGTTATAGGCGATGCAAATGAGGATGTAAAGAAAATAAAACAAAAATTGCAAAAAGCTACGGGAGTGCGATCCGTTTGTCCTTTGACCTGAAGGATTGTGTTGTATATATATATATATATATATATATATATATATATATATATATATATATATATATATATATATATATATATATATATATATATATATATATATATATATATATATATATATATATATATATATATATATACATACATACAGACACACATGACCTTCTGGCAGTCACCAGCAGGCAGTTATAGTTAAGACCTAGTTTCCATAGACAGAGCATTTTTTGTTTTACTAATAACTTTAGCGCAGTTTGATGAATCTTCACAAAACTTTCAAAACTAGTTTGCCAGTCACTTCAGCTGCTGTCTGGAAACATTCGGGGTGGTCCATCAAGCGGGGCCGAGAAAAAGTGGGGGCCCCGAAACAAGTTTGCTCCATGCAATTTCCCATAGGGATTTTAAACATGACTACAGCCCGCGCCGCTGAACGGAATTGCACAAAATTTGGCAGGTAGCTAGATCTTGATCCAGAAAGAGTGCTTTTTGTAATTTGGTGTAGATCTGTTCAGTAGTTTTGGAGTTATTAAAGAAAAAGATTTGTGTATATCTAGAGATTCAGATCCACCGCAGATCCTCAGCGGTGGACCCTCAGAACTACGTGCCAACAGCAATGCCGTGATTGGCTGGCCGCAACCTGAGAGAAAAGTTGTGGCCACCCTTTTGTGAATCGGGACGCGGTTCCCGGGAGGGAAATGAAGTAAAAATAGGATAAAATAGGCCAGGATAGAGGTATGCTGACCCCATGGGACTGATGTAGGGGCCTGTGAGGGATCTCTCCGATGGGGAAGAAATTGTGGAAAAACATGTTTTTGTTTGTGCGCGCAAGGATCTGCGGATCGCAGATCCACTGCAGTGCTCAGCATGACCCCCATGTGCATCTGCGGCAGATCCACAGATCCAGCATACAATTATAAAACAAATACCTACTCTCAGACCCACTCACACACTCTGAAACCCCCTCACACAATTCTTAGCCGACACCCCAAGAATTAAGAGGGCACGGACAGGTGGCCACCTTTTTTCCTATAACGCCTCCAAACTTTGGAACTTCCTCCCTCTCACTATTCGTAAGGAAACCAACCACTTGATATTTCGTAAACATCTGAAGACTTGGCTATTCCCATAATCCCATCTGCCCTTTAGTCACCTCCGCAGCGCTGGGATGCTTCCGGGTAGCCATGCGCTTTATAAAAACATCTTTCATTTCATTTCATTTCATTTCACAACCACTCACACACCTACTCACACATCCATACACCTAGTCACACAACCCACTCACACACCCATACAGTCACTCTCACACCCTCTTACACACCCACACAGTCACTCACATATCCACTCACAGACCCAGAGAGCCACTCCTAGACCCACACAGGCACTCACAAACCCACTCACAAGCTTGCACACCCACTTATTCACCCACACAACCATTCACACACCCAGTCACACACCCATACATTCACTCACACACCCACTGTATTAAATGTTTTGTTGTTTTGTATTGATTGTGTGCTTTTCGTCGGGGATGAATCCGCAGATCTGCTCACAGCATAGCCGGCAGATCCCTTATTTCAGCAAGGATCCACAGCGGATCCAAGTAAGAAATTACAAAAAAGAATTTGAAACAAAAAAAAACAGTGTTTGGGAAAAGGGTTGGCTCTGAAAAGAGTCTTTGTGTTTATGTTGTGTAGATGATAACTTCACACAGAACAGGATGCAGTCTTTTAAGTTGTTGAGGAACACCCTGTTGCCTGTGGTTGTGAAATGGACTCCACTTTTCCGATATTTTCCAGCAATGTTGAAGTGTAAGTTGTTATAGTATATAAAGCCCATGTTGTGGTCTTGCAGAAATACAGAAACATATTTATTGACATGTTTCCTGGATTTCTCTAACTGTAGGCAAAATTGGGTTGACCACTGCCAGTCTGTCTTTGACAAATGTTGGAGAACACCAAGGCAGTATGTGGGAAAAGTGACATTAATTTACAAAAGTCATCCTTCATTAGGTTTTCCAGACCTACCCCGGTAATTGTGCCGAGGTCATTGCCACCACAGTGCACAATCATGAGATCTGGATGTTGGCAATCCGCAATGCTTTCAACCAAAGGCAGCAACTGATGCCACTTTAACCCTCTCTGGCCAACCCAAGAAATATCTACATTAGGCACACCTAGGTCACTGTCAATGCCTCTATTTCGATGCAATCTCTCTGACCCAAAACACAAAACTACGTCCCACGATCCAGACTCTGAACATTTTGGAGACAAGCAGGAATAGTACACAGGAAAAGCCTGCAGCAGAATGAAGTAGTTTTAAAGATGAAAGGCAGCTAAATGGAGAACAGCAAGTAAAATGTAAAAGACCATATTTGATTGGATTGTGGAGATGTGCAGGGAACCTAAAATTAGGTAGTGATTTAGCAAAAAAAGTAGCTATCTCTATGATTGGTTTTAGAAAAATACAAAAAATATATGTTTTTTGGGATATGCTTGGTTCTGCTAACAGTTAACCACAGTTGCTACAGTTAATGTGAAGTTAGTATGTGGTTTAGAGAAAGTCTTGTGAACTTTTCACCTACTAGTAGGCCGAGACAACTGGAAACATGTTTACTATGGAAATGGAGGTAAAAGAGTGTGGGGAAGAGAACAAAAGAGACGGCAGTGTGAAACTGAAAATCTGGTGTAGATCAATTGCTCAGTATGGAGTGTGTGTCTTGTAATTGACAATATTTTACAAAATGAAATATAAATGAAAAGCATTAACAGCAGATTATTGAATGCTTTACAGGGCTTCTGTGTGGATCCACCGCAAATTCACATGGGGGTCCATGCTAAGCGCTGTGGTGGATCCGCAGATCAGCAAACAAATTACCAAATTAGGCTTCTTTGCAAGAACCCTGGAAAGGGTTAAAAATAGTGACCATTTATGAGTAGTATAACAAAAATGAAAGATGAAAGGAAGTCTGTGATTTGCTAAGTATAGGAGTATGAGTAAGAGCACATGGAGAAGGGTAGTAATTTTAGGTACTTTTCTCCTGAGAGTGGAGGAGATTGCCATAGTTCTTACTTGAGACTTGCAGTAGAAAACAGATGTTAACAGATATTACACTAAAGGTTGGACAACAGCAAACAGATTTTTCAGGTATATTAAATAGGTTGTACTATGAAAAAGTATATTTTACAAAACGTGTGAGTGTATATAACCTGAAAGAAAATGTGTAGCTTTGAGACACTACAGTAAAAGGCAAAATAGAAGGGAGCTTAAACGAGAAAATTAACTAAAAACATAGTGAGCAGCAAAGGAGGAAGAGGAATGCTATACTGAAAATATAGTTATTTTATTAATCCAGTATGAATGTGTTATAAATTAGATGTGGGTGCTTGCTTATAGTATGTTATTTAATTGTATGTAATTATAAATGTGCTGGGACCTTTCTGAAATGCCTTCCAGAATGGGGGCTATTCACAAAGGTATTCAAAATAGGATTATGGCTGAAAATACCTCATTTACATCAATTACACTTGCCAGGAATTCAAAATGTAATTATTGGTGGACCTTAATGCATTTACTTTTGTGGATTTCTCCTTCATGAGTGTGGAAAAAATACTCCTTTGTACTTCCCACTCAAAGGGTAGGAGGGGAGCAGAAGTTTGGAATTTTCCAAATTCCAGTTGACCCCTTTCCACCCTTGAAATGGTTGGAGTTTAACACCCATGGGCTGGAGTGACTCCATTCCAGGAATGAAAGAGAATAGATAACCACAAGATTTGCTAGGGGTATAGAAAAAGAGCTTTATCCAGGGGAAAAATGTGTTTCTGTGTAGAGGAAAAAGTACACTTGCACAGAGGGCTTCATCCCCATGTGAGAAAACTAGAAGTCTGCACAGCAGGAATAGGACTTGTGATAATTGTCACTTTACATTCCCATTATCATGCCAGGAAACCTGTACCAGGTGTAGCCATATTGCATGGAATGTTTGTAACCCCCAAAAATGTAAAATTATGCTAAATCTCTGGCTATATATGTATGTTTTTATTGATGGCTCAGGTTTGTTTGCTGCAGCTTAGAGCGCTCAGGTTCAGAACATTTGTGATTCATTTAACTGACAGAAATGTATATGATTTGTACAAACATTAATTGTTTGAAATTACCCTTTTATATAGTGTTAGGGGCTAGATGTAGTATATTTTATAGCCATTGTAAACACTCAGATTAACAAATTCAGAGGGTTTGTGCCCATTAAAAAAGTATTTCTATGCATTGAACCCATTCTAGAAGTCATTAAAGGTTTACGACTCCTAGAATGAGTTTAGAAATTTACAGCTAATCGCAATTTGAAAGGGGCATTTTGTGGGTGTCTCTTCCAAATTGCTAGTCGGTACCCTATGTATCAATGGTTTGCGACTAGCATTGTGGTTGCAAATCATTGATAAGTTACTGTTTCCCAAGTTAGGGTGGCAAGTCATTTGGAAAAGGGAAGGTGTCCCCTTTAAACCCCTTTCTCCTTTGCAGATTGGGTCGGCAGCTTCCGGGTGAGTAGGATGGCCCAAGAGACCACTGCCAACTTTCACTGATGTTTTTCAAAATTGAAAACTTATTTTTTTAAAGCAGCAATGTTTCTTTTAATGAAATTCGGCTGCTAAAAAATGTACTCAGCTTTGAAAAGTAGTCATAGGGATGGTGGACTGCAGACTCTTGCAGGCCACCTTCCATGTGATTGTAGCCAATTGTAGTGAGTCGCATTTTGTGATCTTCCTAATTAATATTCATTAAGCAGGTCAGTCTGTGACCTACTATGATTCCTTAATTGTGAACCGACCTATTAATACAAAGGTCGGTTCACAAAATAAGTGACTTGGTCGCAAAGGTCAGTGTGCAATTTGCAACTGTTTTTAGCACCAGGATTTTAATACATCTGACTCCTGGTTTCTTTTGGAAAAACTCCTTATGAGGTGTATACATTATAGGTAATATTTTTATGGAAGAAAATGAACTATTCATGTCTAGGAGGTCATGAACAGAAGTTTTGAATATGACCCCAGCACAATTGGGAAGATCCTGCTAGTTTTAGAACTGGTTGCCAAAATGGTGGTACAGGCGCTGTATTTTGTCAGCTTTCCATCAGATGCAGCTGGATGGCAGGGGATCCCTCCATTGATAGAGCTTCAGCCAGGCAGATCCACCTAGGAGGGATGCCTAGCAGTGACAAATGAACTGCTCTGTAATTCAGATTTGTCAGGCATTCCCTGCACCTACTCTACATAATACCTGTTATGGCTGGGGAGGAGAGGTACCCAGGATCAGACTGGCCTATTGAACAATCAGGCAGTTCCTGAAGGGCCGGCCTGACAGGTAAGTGTGTGGGTTGGTTTTGTGTCTATGGTGGGGCTGTTTTATGGTCTGGTGGGCCAGTTTTTACTATTGATTTCCCTGATATTACCACAAACACTTCCTGCCGCAAGCTTAAACCCATGCAGTCTTCCATACCTTGCAAAATATTTAACAAGTGTGTCTTTACAAGTTCAAACCTGCCCAACATGCAAACATGTGCCACTTTTTAGTAATATATTCACTAATGGGAGCTTCTTTTGTTTTGGCTCTAAGAACTATTTTCTGTCACAGTCTGACCCTGGAGGTGCCACTGTTGTACGTTGGCCCTGAGAATGTGGTGGCAGGTGGGATACAATCAGGTTTAAGGTGGCAGTGGCTACTCAATCAAGCCACCTCCTAAAAGCTCCCCTGCCTGCCTTGCACTCACCAACCCCTCATGGGCGAAATCCTAACCCATAGCCCAGAAGTCATCAAGACTCTCTTGCCACTCACACTTCACCTTATTCAACTATTGGACTCATGGTTCCTGCTTCAAAGTCACAGTTGTCATCACCATATTTGAAACTACTTTTATCAGACACTCTAATCCTGCAAGCTAACTTATTATCTCAGCAACGCTTTTTTGAACTGTTGGTTATGTTTTTTCCAGCCAGCCCACTTATTTTCTTCCTAGCAACAAGTTCTCTTGAAAAATAATCACGCTTTCAGGGTCGCGGGGAAAGCAATTTTAAAGCTGGAAAACAGCGATTTAACGTGCATAATAAAATTTCGCACACCCCTGAATTGTGTGACACCTGCAGTTGGCTATTTCTCCATATTGCTAGTAAGATAATTCAGTTGCTAAATGCACCTCCTGCAAAAATCTGCTGATCACATGTTCAAATCCTTGCTTGACTGGCTCAGCCTTTCTTCCTTATGAAGTCGACAAATAATACCATTGAATTGAGACATAGTAGAATCAGTTCAGTCAGTGTGTACCTAAGGGTTTTTTGTGCTATACCAAAAGCAATGTATTAATGTCATTTGTTTATCACCTAATAATCTCTAGACTCGGTTGCATGGTGGTTTTCAGGCCAGGTCAGGGCCATGTCTTGTCTCTTTGACTTGATGAAGCTGGAAACGTCAATCTTCTTCTCCACAGTGGGCGTGCCTCGTTGTCATGCCTACAGCGGCTAACGTCTGCACAAGTCTATGCTCCACGCATCGTCCGTCATTCCTTTCCATCGTACGATTTTACAGCACATATAATTGACTGTCCTCCACTTGTCACTGCTGCGTTTATCATTCTCCAAATGTCGCTCGGAGATTAAAAATTATTGCTCCCATGGGAGAACTTCGTGGGGCTTTGGTGGCGCCGTACATTTAGCCCTGTTGTCACCGCAGGTTTATTTAACCTCAGTGGTTTTTTTGTCTGCACTTTTACAGTTTTAAATAAATCACTCTTTGAATCATTAAGTGTCAGGTGCAATTTTCAAACCAAATTGAAGTGTCCTAACCCTACAATACTGAAGCCTCCCCAAGGTCCGCATTGACTGAAATCCGCAGTGTGTATAAATCACGGAGCTCGCGACTCATCTATCAAGCGCTGATCTTTATTGCTTCAGGCGGCTGCGACCCAGAGCGCGCGCCCATTGCAGAATTCTAAGTCTTGGCACGCGGTGAAAGGAGAGTGTCAGTCAGGAAAACCTGTGTATTCCTTGCTCCAGCACAAATGTTGAAATCCTGGATAGCTGAAAGAGCAGGGGATGGCCGGTTAGCGACACCCTGCGGAGGGACCGACTGCATCTTGATATATTGCTAACCTCCTATTTTCCTTTTCATTGCTTTTCAACTCATGACTTTATATCCAGAAAGTAAACTGAGTCCATGGCCACATGACTTAAGTGATAAAAACGAAGGAGTTTTTTTTATCAAGTAGTAACATTTTTGCCTTCATACTGGAGTAAATGTTTTCAATTCCCCTTGTTAGGCACATCTTGCCCGGAACAGTGCAAGGATCTCCAGCATTTTAGGCGAAATAGGATTTTGTCTACAGGAAGATGATCTCTTCAGTGCCTTCTTCAGTAATTTGACACCACCACTGGTTGGCACTCTATACCTTACCTCCCTTATAGTATTTGGAATCGTATGGGAGATCTTGGGGCATATTTACAAGGACTTATCGCCACAGGAACGTCACTTTTTGCGACGTTCCTGTGGCGATAATCCCTTCGCCTTATTTACAAGGCGACGTTAAGCCACTTATGCCGCCTTGTAAATAAGCCCCCCTTTAACGCTACACTTAGCGTGAAAGGCACGGGCAATGGGTGTTGCTGTGGGCGTTCTGCCACAACACACATTGATTTTGACGCTGCCCCCTATTCACAAGGGTGGTGTAAATATGGGCAGCGCCAAAATTACGAGCAGGGAAAACCTGGTCTCAACATGGCGAAACGAGGAGAAATGATTAATTTCTTCTAGTTATTGCTGTTTCTATGTGTGCTGCATTGTGCAGGACACATAGAAACAGCAAATCACCATGAATGATTGTTTAAGTCACTTCCTGCACATAAAAAATCATTAAAAAAGTTACGATTTGCAACTTCAATGTGTGCTGCACAATGCAGCACACATATGAGTTACAAATCACCATTAGTGATTGTTTATGTGCAGTAAGGGACACCTTCCTGCACATAAACAATCATTCCCTCAATGCAGGAAAGCACCCTTGCACTATGGTGCAAGGGTGCCTACGTTGGTGCTAGGCAGCTGAGTTAAGCGCCAGCGCTAGGGAAAAGGCAGTGATGTACCGTACCATTGTAAATACGATGCATCCCTGCGTTTTCAGAATGGCGGAGCATGGCGTCAGCAATTTTTGCTTAATGCCACACTTCCCCATTAACTTGTAAATATGCCCCTTTGTTTGCACAAAATCATGCAGGCAATCAAGATTGAATAGGTGCGTTCAATTATGTCAAGATTTTTGCATATTTCCCAATTTGCAGTAATAATCCACCACTGATATAATTATACCCCTAACACGTTGAAGGGATTTCTTTCTTTGGTCTATACTGTCTCACTTTTCATCTGTTCTCATTATTCTGAAAGGGTTGTCCTTAAATAGTGTTTAATAAGATGAACCTTTTAGGTGTTGGGTTTGGATTTTTTCAAGCAGTCCGTCCTAACCTCTTCACTTGTTTCCCTACTTTTTCTCATTGTATATGCATTTGCACTCAATGTATTTTCTATTTTATCCTTTAGGGCCCCATTTAGAGCTTGGTGGATGTGAGGCATCTGCAAAAAAGTAGCATCTGCCACGTCCACCAACCTGGTGGGTTGGCAACCCAATTTAGAGGTGAGGGAACCGCAGGGTTTCTGCTGGTGAAGCCTTAGTTGACTTCACTAGTGGAAGGCATGAATCTCGAAGCCCGTCTGCCACTAGGCCACAAAGTCACAATAGCGGTTGCTCCACCTTCTAAGATAGGAAGATGTCAATTGATTTAGGCCATGTAGCCATGCATCAGGGCCATGTTTGTTTTCCCAGGGTCTGATACGCAGGGAGTTGACGCAGAGAGAAGAAAGCGCCAAATGTCAGGGCTATCTATTCAGGTTTCCTTTTAGTGAAGCAAATTCTCACTCTAGGAGTATGTTCCAGTTAAACAAAGAAAGAATGCAGAGTGAGTGGAAAAACAACAATGGCGCCCACTACGCATTGATATTTGCCTTCAGTGTATCCACCGCCAGGGGAGCAGAGCTGTCAGGCGACTCACCAGAAATAAATAACCCCCTTATTCTTTGTTATAACATGCAAAAGCCAAGTGCAATAGGTCTCGCATTTGCGGGAGTTTGAGCTATTAGTATTGTAAATCGCAATGCTTTTTATTTATGTGTTCTGAAAACCTGCAAGCGGTGCGTAAACACACACTTTGTACTTATAGTCGTTCCTTACGGGAAGCAAAGCTAGCAGAAACTGCGCCTGTTTTACTGCCAGCCTCGCTTCTCATAAGCAAGGACTATAAGTACAAAGTGCGTGTTTATGCACCGCTTGCAGGTTTTCAAAACACATAAATAAAAGGCATTGTCATTTACAAACGCGAGACCTATTGCATTGCATGAGCAGAGAATATGACAAGCTGACTTGTTATCTAGACCACACAAATAATAGCATAAAGATTGTGTAAACTTTAAAATGTATCTCACTCATTTATCCATTAAGAGTGGTTTTAAATCTGTGCATCTTTTATTTAACCAGCTTGTTCTCGTTATACTTAATAGTTCTGTATCAAGTAGGTAAGTAGTCGTCTGCTTTTATTTATTCCAGAGGGTGCTTTCTCATTCCAGTTTGAGTAAGGTCTGACAAGCATGTTCCATGTAAGCAGTTTCTCAATTTTCTTATATAGTGTTCTGTGCCCACAATATAATCTGTGTTGTGTTAATGTGAATAATTGGTTAATCTGCAAATGTAAAGGTTGCTTGGAAGCCGTACTGGCTTTAATTGATGGGAGTCACTTGAAGTTTCGCGTTGACCTATTTATTCTTTTTGAGAGGAATTGTAAGGTGATATGATTTGGAGTGCATGTTAATAGTTAAAACATTTTTTTGCATTAGATCTTGATAGAAGCAAGCATCCATCAATTAAGTTGGGCGGCTAGACCAAAGCTGGTGCTGGATTGCTAATCATTACTGCAGGGTAATAACCCCAAAACAAAAGACTACCATATTAGATGGTGAACCCCTCCCATAAGTATTGAGTCAAGTGACAGCACTTAAATGCATTACAGAAATTGTTTATAAATCTACTAAGGTTAGGTTTGAGGTCATGGTTGAAGACACGCACGAGTAACCCTAACAGACTTCTTGGAGTCATAGGTGGTCAGAAACTGGATAGGGTGGGTTTTCCTGTTATCTTTTTTAAGATCGTATTAATATTTAACAATCCATATTGCACTGGGGCATTTAACACCTAGGTTCCAACTTTGGATTTGGTCTACTTTGTGACTTCCTTTCTAATTATCGAATTGTATGCAGTACTTTTAAATGAGGTTTACTTGTTATGGGATATGTATATTTTTGTTCACACATTTTAATGGGTTTGACTACGAAATAAATTTGTATTCTCTACTTAAAGTACACACTTCGCCCCTTAAATCCATGAACAGAAGAAACCGACAAATGTTATCACTCAGTGAGCCACATGTATGGGCGCCTAGGAAATTTGATGAAAGAAATCCTCAGCCATTTTAGTAAGCGGCTGAAAATTGCAGTATTATCCTAATTCTGGTGTACCATCCTTCCATCGAAACATAAAAATAAGTATACAGAAAGAATTCAAAACAGGCAAGTCAATGGACTACATTCGCCACTAACGTTTAATATTGAATTCATCTCTGTACGAGTCAGCAACAGGGGCAGCAAACATGATAAACACCTGAGGGTGCGGAACAGTGTCCTGGGATAACTCACTACGCTTACCAACATATCACATCTTCAATACACCTATATGAAAAAACGAACACCAAACGATGGGCTCTGTCAACCAAATGTGTTTTTGAGAAATAGTAATGCAGCCCAGAGAGACTCCAAGAAGTGGCGGTAAAATAAATCGGACACAGTTCTTAAAAGAGGTTCGGTAGTGAACGTTTCTGAAGTAATTGAAAAGAAAAAAATTGGATAACCAGAGTAACAATTAGAGAGAAGGGTTGGCAACGGAAACATTTCTACCGTATAAAAGAAATCCTACAAGAGTTTAAAGCATCAACACAAAAGCAATTCAAAGGGGAGAAAGCAGAGTCTGCACACTGCGGTACCCATTATGTTGAGCCCCAAACCCATCCTCCTTGAACGAACACACATAATCCACCATACCCAAAGGAAACCGGTTGCAGAAAAAGATTCAAACAACCCACAAACACCAATTGTCGCAAAAATTGTGCACGCGTCTAAACAAACCTTTTTTTACATAATTTCTAACAACGCCACATACCCTCTGCGACGCCCGCCCCTTGAAGGCCACCTTGAATGGTGCACTAATGATCCTTCAGCTTTATGGCAGCTGTGCAGCTCGGTGGAGAGAAAACAATCCAAGCCAGCTTTTTTGTGTCTGTTTATTGGGGGGTGTACAAATACTGACGAGCTCACCTCGACAATCCAGGCGTTAATGCAGTCCTTTGAGTTCAGGACGCAAATTCCCCAGTCCAGCTATCTCGACCGAAAGCCAAGCTTAGCTGGAAAGTGGCATTACCCTGCCGGGGCCGGCCTGGTTCCCACCACCCCACGCTACTTTTATAGAGGTCCTATATGAAGGAGAGCATCAAGAAGCAGCACAGCGGCTATGGGGAGCATATAGCAATGAAAACGAGTGGTGTGTGCAGCCCAACTGTGAAACTGAAAGCGCGCATGGCGCGCTGAGAATATAAACAAGCTCTGGTATACAGGAGGGGGCGATGCACTGTGCGTGTAATGCGCAGCACTTTGGTACAAAGCTGCCGACTTTGGGATTCAGGAACCGGGTTCGAGGCTTGGCCTGGCTTTCACGTGCATACACAAAATGTCATCTGAACTAATCAAAATATAAATGAACAATGGCGTGCAGAGTGCAATTACTAAAATAAATAAACAATGCGAATTGTAACAAAATTAACAATGCGAATTGTAAAAATAATAAAACATTTAGTATGTTTACAAAGAAACAAAGACATTAAAGAGCGAGCAGCAGCAGCTAATTGAAGAAGAAGTCCCACAGTGTAATGAAACAGTAGTTGGCCGGTGCTCCTGAAACAAAAACGGAAGTGAGGTATCGGGAGCACCAACCAATAAAGAGCCGCCAATGAAGATCGATGCAGGAGAGAACCAATGATAAGCAGCAGGCGGAATTTCCCTCAGTAGAGTAATTACAGCAGGTCTTGCAGACAGCACATGCACGCTGATGGTCGACCTAAAAAGGGAAAAACTAAAGGGTGGCTGCTTCAACAGATATGTCCATATGCATATAACTTAAAGATCAATCCAAAACAGAACACATGGATTCACTAGTGGTTGTGCTACACTAGTGCCTGAAACGTGGCCTAATTGTGATATGGGCCATGGGAGTGTCACTTGGACGCCTTCAATGAACACCTCTAAGTGCACAAGGGGGTGACTTCTGCAGTGCCTGCAGCGCTGGAGGAGCTGTTTGCACTGTTTCTTCCCTGTCATCAACCTAAGACTATAACGTAAAGCAACAACAGCGTAAGAAGTCTGTGTAGTTTTAATTGTAGTGCAGTGAGGGTCGGGTGGAGGACAGTGTTGGGAGTTCCCACACTAGTTTTATCCAGTGTGATAAGCATGGATACAGTGTTCTAAGCCCCATCTGTTTAGGCTGCATAAGGAACTGCCGACTCTAATTGTCTTATTTCTCTTTACTGTGCAGGAATGGCTGCCTCAACCATATTTATTTACGATCGAGACACAGAATTTGCATTGGCTCACAGGACCTCTTAATGATGAGGATCAGGATTCACATGATACAATATTCTGTATTCTGTGCAAGTCTTGTCTTATTGCACTGTTACATTTTTAAATTGATGCTGTCATGTATCTTATCACCAGTAATGATGATGTGATATATGATGCAATTTGTGGTGTAACCTGTGAGGTTCTTGGGCAAGCCATGCCTGAGGTCATGAATGTGCTTTGGGTTTGTCTGACGGGGCTCCAGTAGGGCAGCTCAAATTAACTGGAAAAAACTGCGTTTTTAAGGTTTTGGGCCCATAGCATAATATTAGCCAGATTTTTCTTAGGGGATTTCGAAGAGTTCTTTTAGAGCATAGGTTAGTATGTTGATCTTAGCAGAGAACCACGGGTCCCTTTATCAAAGTTTTCTGAGTGTCTTGTAGAGATATCCACTCTCCACTGCCATTAGCGCCCACAAGTCATGCTCTTTGGCTACTGAGTGGTACACTTCTTACAAAAGTAATTCATTATCACAGGGGGTGCTGCCCCAACCCCTAAAATATTTACTGATTAGCAACATGTACTCCCCTGATCTTGCTACAGTCTCTATGGTGGTTTTACCCTAAAAAATATTCTTACTCGTTTTTATCTCTCTAAATCTCAAGTGAAATGCCCAAATCCTCTATATGGATCTTCTTTTAAGAGAACCTTCTCACACACATGCATCCTTAAGTTTCTTTATTAGCTGCCCATGCGTTAAAGACGATTGAACTTTACATTTCTAACACCAGCCTCTCTCCCATAATCGAAACCAAACCAACAAGTTACAACCATTAGCTCACTCTACTGGAAAACACCTTGTTGCTACTTGTGCTGCCGTTTGGCCAGAAGCGGCTCGTGGTGGGAGTGATGCGGGGCAGTGGGGCAGGGCGGGGGAGGAGCAGGGTGGGGGGTAGTAAACTACGGCATACGGCCGAACAGAGGTAAGTAAACAAATAAATAAATAAAACAAATGTCATTGCACCCGCTGCATTGCCAAATGCGATGCAGCACGCGCAACAAAATTTGTTTTATTTATTTATTTGTTTACTTACCTCTGTTCGGCCGTATGCCGTAGTTTACTACCCCCCACCCTGCTCCTCCCCCGCCCCGCCCCACCACCCCGCAGCACTCCCACCACGAGCCGCTTCTGCGTTTGGCCTTTGTAAGCCAGATCTGACCAATATGTGACTGACACACCTCCTTCCTACTCTGTCTCTCGCAGGGTTGGGTCACACTAGAAAAAGAATCCAAATGATTTAGATTGGCGACAAAAGCTGCCAAACCATCCTCCTTACCACACTCATTTTGCCCCTTTCCGCTTGACTCGCAGCTTTATGCCATATTTCCAATACTTTGCTACGCCCTGCCCATGGTTCCTCAATGGCATTTTAAACATCCGTTCAGTTGTTATCATTGTGTTTTGATCGTTCACTCTTACTGCTGGAACAAGTCCTGTCTGGCTTCCTTCAAAATATAACCACATGCGGCACCTTACTCTGGTCACTAAATCTCTTGCTTTTCAAAAACATCACAAACCTTCCACCATCCAGTCCTCTAACATGTCTTCACCACAGTATCAACCATTACAATATCACGGTCAACTATACTCCCTACTTCGCTGCTTCATTTACAGCACATGCCCACTTCACTCCTTCCCTTGCCTTGTGCTCTGCCAATGTCCATTCAGCCTAAACCCATTGCTTCCTCTTCTTGTACTCTTTCTGCTCTCCTCGATGTTTTTTTCTGCTGTATCTGCTATCCTCTGGCATCCTATTCTTGTGCTATTTCTGCTCTCCTCTGGCATCCTATTTGTGTGCTCTTTTTGCTCTCTTCAGGCATCCTATTTGTGTGCTCTTTCTGCTCTCTTCGGGCATCCTCTTCTTCTGCACTTTCTCCTCTCCACTGGCATCCCATTCTTGTGCTCTTCACACTCTTCTCTTGTATCCTCTTCCTGTGCTCATTCTGCTCTCCTCTTTTATCCTCTTCTTCTGCTCTTTCTGCTTTCCCTGCTATTTCTACTCTCCTTTTGCATCCTCTTCTTCTGCTCTTTCTGCTCCCTTCTGGCATCCTCTTCTTGTGTTCTCCCTGCTCTCCTCTTGCATCCTCGTCTGCTCATTCACTCTCCTCTTCTATTCTTGTGCTCTTTCCGCTCTCTTCATGCATCCTCTTCTTCTGCTCTTCTTGCCCTAATATTGCATTCTCATCTTGTGCTCTTCCTGCTCTCCTCTTGCATCCTCTTCTTGTGCTCTTTCCACTCTTCTCTTGCATCCTGTTCTTATACTCTATCCACTCGCCTCTTGAATTCTTTTCTTGTGCTATTGCTGCTCTACTCTTGCATCCTCTTCTTATGCTCATTCTGCTCTGGCATCCTCTTCTTGTGCTCTTACTGCTCCCCTCTTGCATCCTCTTCTAGTGCTCTTCCAGTTCTCCTCTTACATCTTCTTCTTGTGCTATATCTGCCCTCCTCTTGAATCCTCTGAAGCTCTCCTAATGCATCCTCAATTTGTGCTCCTCCTGCTCTCCTCTTCCGTCCTCTCCTGTGCTCTTCCGCTCTCCTCTTGCATCCTATTCCTGTGCTCTATCCGCTCTCATCTTGCATTCTCTTCTTGTGCCCTTCTGCTCTCCTCTTTTATCCTCTTCTTCTGCTCTTTCTGCTTTCCCTGCTATTTCTGCTCTCCTTTTGCATCCTATTCTTCTGCTCTTTCTGCTCCCTTCTGGCATCCTCTTCTTGTGTTCTCCCTGCTCTCCCCTTGCATCCTCTTCTGCTCGTTCACTCTCCTCTTCTATTCTTGTGCTCTTTCCGCTCTCTTCACGCATCCTCTTCTTCTGCTCTTCTTGCCCTAATATTGCATTCTCATCTTGTGCTCTTCCTGCTCTCCTCTTGCATCCTCTTCTTGTGCTCTTTCCACTCTTCTCTTGCATCCTGTTCTTATACTCTATCCACTCTCCTCTTGAATTCTCGTCTTGTGCTATTGCTGCTCTACTCTTGCATCCTCTTCTTATGCTCATTCTGCTCTGGCATCCTCTTCTTGTGCTCTTACTGCTCCCCTCTTGCATCCTCTTCTAGTGCTCTTCCTGTTCTCATCTTACATCTTCTTCTTGTGCTATATCTGCCCTCCTCTTGAATCCTCTGATGCTCTCCTGATGCATCCTCAATTTGTGCTCCTCCTGCTCTCCTCTTCCGTCCTCTCCTGTGCTCTTCCACTCTCCTCTTGCATCCTATTCCTGTGCTCTATCCGCTCTCATCTTGCATTCTCTTCTTGTGCCCTTTCTGCTCTCCTCTTGCATCCTCTTCTTGTGCTCTTCCTGCTCCCCTCTTGCATCCACTTCTTGTGCTCCTCCTGCTCTCCTTGTCCATCCTCTTCTTGTTCTTTATCCACTCTCCTCTTGAACTCTCCCCTTGTGCTGTTGATGCTCTCATCATACATCCTCAATTTGTGCTCTTCCTGTTCTCCTCTTGCATCCTCTCCAGTGCGCTTCCACTCTCTTGCATCCTATTCCTGTGCTCTATCCATTCTCCTCTTGCATTCTCTTCTTGTGCTCTTCCTGCTCTCCTCTTGCAACCTCTTCTTATGCTCTTCCTGCTCTCTTCTTGCATTCTCTTCTTGTGATCTTCTTCCTTCTCTCCTGCATCCTCTTCTTGTGCTTTTCCTGCTCTCCTCTTCCGTCCTCTCCTGTGCTCTTCCACTCTCCTCTTGCATCCTATTCTGTGCTCTATCCAATCTCCTCTTCCATTTTTTCTTGTGCTGCTCCTGCTTTCCTCTTACATTTGTTTCTTGTGCTCTTCCTGCTCTCCTCTTGTATCCTCTTGTGCTCTTCCTACTCTCCTCTTACATCCTCTTCCTTTGCTATATCCACTCCCCTCTTGCATCCTCTTCTTGTGTTCTTCCTGCTCCCCTCTTGCATCCTCCCTCTTCTTGTGCTCTTCCTGCTTCACTCTTGCATCATCTTCTTGTGCTCTTCCTGCTGTCCTCTGGCATCCTCTTCTTGTGCTCTTCCTGCTCCCCTCTTGCATCCTTTTCTCCTGCTCCCCTCTTGCATCCTCTTCTTGTGCTCGTCCTGCTCTCCTCTTGCATCTCTTCTTGTGCTCTTCCTGTTCTCCTCTTGCATCCTCTTCTTGTGCTCTTCCTGCTCCCCTCTTACATCCTCTTCTCCTGCTCCCCTCTTGCATCCTCTTCTTGTGCTCTTCCTGCTCCCCTCTAGCATCCTCTTCTCCTGCTCCCCTCTTGCATCCTCTTCTTGTGCTCTTCCTTCTCTCCTCTTGCATCCTCTTCTTGTGCTCTTCCTGCTCCCCTCTTGCAGCCTCTTCTTGTCCTCTTCCTGCTCTCCTCTGGCATCATCTTCTTGTGCTCTTCCTGCTCTCCTCTTGCATCCTCTTTTTGTGCTCTTCCTGCTTCCCTCTTGCAGCCTCTTCTTGGGCTCTTTCTGCTCTCCTCTGGCATCCTCTTCTTGTGCTCTTCCTGCTCTCCTCTTACAGCTCTCCTCTTGCATCCTCTTCTTGTGCTCTTCCTGCTTCCCTCTTACATCCTCTTCTTGTGCTCTTCCTACTCTCCTCTTGCATCCATCCTCTTCTTGTGCTCTTCCTGCTCTCCTCTTGCATCCTCTTCTTGTGCTCTTCCTGCTTCCCTCTTACATCCTCTTCTTGTGCTCTTCCTACTCTCCTCTTGCATCCATCCTCTTCTTGTGCTCTTCCTGCTTCCCTCTTGCAGCCTCTTCTTGTGCTCTTCCTGCTCTCCTCTGGCATCCTCTCCTTGTGCTCTTCCTGCTTCCCTCTTGCATCCTCTTCTTGTGCTCTTCCTGCTTCCCTCTTACATCCTCTTCTTGTGCTCTTCCTACTCTCCTCTTGCATCCATCCTCTTCTTGTGCTCTTCCTGCTTCCCTCTTCCAGCCTCTTCTTGTGCTCTTCCTGCTCTCCTCTGGCATCCTCTTCTTGTGCTCTTCCTGCTCTCCTCTTGCATCCTCTTCTTGTGCTCTTCCTGCTTCCCTCTTGCATCCTCTTCTTGTGCTCTTCCTACTCTCCTCTTGCATCCATCCTCTTCTTGTGCTCTTCCTGCTCTCCTCTTGCATCCTCTTCTTATGCTCTTCCTGCTTCCCTCTTACATCCTCTTCTTGTGCTCTTCCTGCTTCCCTCTTACATCCTCTTCTTGTGCTCTTCCTACTCTCCTCTTGCATCCATCCTCTTCTTGTGCTCTTCCTGCTCTCCTCTTGCATCCTTTTCTTGTGCTCTTCCTGCTTCCCTCTTACATCCTCTTCTTGTGTTCTTCCTACTCTCCTCTTGCATCCATCCTCTTCTTGTGCTCTTCCTGCTTCCCTCTGGCATCCTCTTCTTGTGCTCTTCCTGCTCTCCTCTTGCATCCTCTTCTTGTGCTCTTCCTGCTTCCCTCTTACATCCTCTTCTTGTGCTCTTCCTACTCTCCTCTTGCATCCATCCTCTTCTTGTGCTCTTCCTGCTCTCCTCTTACATCCTCTTCTTGTGCTCTTCCTGCTTCCCTCTTACATCCTCTTCTTGTGCTCTTCCTACTCTCCTCTTGCATCCATTCTCATCTTGTGCTCTTCCTGCTCTCCTCTTGCATCCTCTTCTTGTGCTCTTCCTGCTTCCCTCTTACATCCTCTTCTTGTGCTCTTCCTACTCTCCTCTTGCATCCATCCTCTTCTTGTGCTCTTCCTGCTTCCCTCTTACATCCTCTTCTTGTGCTCTTCCTACTCTCCTCTTGCATCCATCCTCTTCTTGTGCTCTTCCTGCTCTCCTCTTGCATCCTCTTCTTGTGCTCTTCCTGCTTCCTGTTTCCCTCTTACATCCTCTTCTTGAGCTCTCCCTACTCTCCTCTTGCATCCATCCTCTTCTTGTGCTCTGCCTGCTCTCCTCTTGCATCCTCTTCTTGTGCTCTTCCTGCTTCCCGCTTACATCCTCTTCTTGTGCTCTTCCTGCTCTCCTCTGGCATCCTCTTCTTGTGCTCTTCCTGCTCCCCTCTTGCATCCTTTTCTCCTGCTCCCCTCTTGCATTCTCTTCTTGTGCTCTTCCTGCTCTCCTCTGGCATCCTCTTCTTGTGCTCTTCCTGCTCCCCTCTTGCATCCTTTTCTCCTGCTCCCCTCTTGCATCCTCTTCTTGTGCTCGTCCTGCTCTCCTCTTGTATCTCTTCTTGTGCTCTTCCTGCTCTCCTCTTGCATCCTCTTCTTGTGCTCTTCCTGTTCCCCTCTTGCATCCTCCTCTCCTGCTCCCCTCTTGCATCCTTTTCTTGTGCTCTTCCTGCTCCCCTCTAGCATCCTCTTCTCCTGCTCCCCTCTTGCATCCTCTTCTTGTGCTCTTCCTGCTCTCCTCTTGCATCCTCTTCTTGTGCTCTTCCTGCTCCCCTCTTGCAGCCTCTTCTTGTCCTCTTCCTGCTCTCCTCTGGCATCATCTTCTTGTGCTCTTCCTGCTCTCCTCTTGCATCCTCTTCTTGTGCTCTTCCTGCTTCCCTCTTGCAGCCTCTTCTTGTGTTCTTTCTGCTCTCCTCTGGCATCCTCTTCTTGTGCTCTTCCTGCTCTCCTCTTGCAGCTCTCCTCTTGCATCCTCTTCTTGTGCTCTTCCTGCTCTCCTCTTGCAGCTCTCCTCTTGCATCCTCTTCTTGTGCTCTTCCTGCTTCCCTCTTACATCCTCTTCTTGTGCTCTTCCTACTCTCCTCTTGCATCCATCCTCTTCTTGTGCTCTTCCTGCTCTCCTCTTGCATCCTCTTCTTGTGCTCTTCCTGCTTCCCTCTTACATCCTCTTCTTGTGCTCTTCCTACTCTCCTCTTGCATCCATCCTCTTCTTGTGCTCTTCCTGCTTCCCTCTTGCAGCCTCTTCTTGTGCTCTTCCTGCTCTCCTCTGGCATCCTCTCCTTGTGCTCTTCCTGCTTCCCTCTTGCATCCTCTTCTTGTGCTCTTCCTGCTTCCCTCTTACATCCTCTTCTTGTGCTCTTCCTACTCTCCTCTTGCATCCATCCTCTTCTTGTGCTCTTCCTGCTTCCCTCTTGCAGCCTCTTCTTGTGCTCTTCCTGCTCTCCTCTGGCATCCTCTTCTTGTGCTCTTCCTGCTCTCCTCTTGCATCCTCTTCTTGTGCTCTTCCTGCTTCCCTCTTACATCCTCTTCTTGTGCTCTTCCTACTCTCCTCTTGCATCCATCCTCTTCTTGTGCTCTTCCTGCTTCCCTCTTACATCCTCTTCTTGTGCTCTTCCTACTCTCCTCTTGCATCCATCCTCTTCTTGTGCTCTTCCTGCTCTCTTCTTGCATCCTCTTCTTGTGCTCTTCCTGCTTCCCTCTTACATCCTCTTCTTGTGCTCTTCCTACTCTCCTCTTGCATCCATCCTCTTCTTGTGCTCTTCCTGCTCTCCTCTTGCATCCTCTTCTTGTGCTCTTCCTGCTTCCCTCTTACATCCTCTTCTTGTGCTCTTCCTACTCTCCTCTTGCATCCATTCTCATCTTGTGCTCTTCCTGCTCTCCTCTTGCATCCTCTTCTTGTGCTCTTCCTGCTTCCCTCTTACATCCTCTTCTTGTGCTCTTCCTACTCTCCTCTTGCATCCATCCTATTCTTGTGCTCTTCCTGCTTCCCTCTTACATCCTCTTCTTGTGCTCTTCCTACTCTCCTCTTGCATCCATCCTCTTCTTGTGCTCTTCCTGCTTCCCTCTTGCAGCCTCTTCTTGTGCTCTTCCTGCTCTCCTCTGGCATCCTCTCCTTGTGCTCTTCCTGCTCCCCTCTTGCATCCTCTTCTTTAGCACTTTCTACTCTCCGGTTGACACTTCCAATCTAATATCCTGATTTTTGAAGGAAGAATCTCTGCATAAAAACGGTTATTTTTCATTGCTTTCTTCTTATTTTAATACAAATAGACTTGTAGATGACATCCAGGCGAATTTTCGAGTTCTAGTCTGAATGTATCAAACTAATAAAGTTAATATTGCGCACTGAACACTTTCTAAACTTAAATGCTATCTTTGTCCTATTTATTATCACATCCACGTCATATATCTGTGATGAAATACAACGTAGAGCAAGATATGTTTCTGATTAAATGATTTGAGTAATTAATTTGAGTTCCGTACATAAAAAATACAATGCTACAATACAAAGAGCTCGAGCTCATGTGTCGCCACACATTTTACAGTGTGTGTGTGAGAGAAAGAGTGTAGGTTTGACTCCGGCTCTGTCAGGGCATGCCGCTGGCCTTTCCACACTTTCCGTCAGGGCTGGACTGGCTACCGGGCGTTTTGGCATGCTGCCGAGCTGGGGGCTGATTTCGTTGATGGGGACCTGCGTGTGCTGAACGAAATTCGTTTTGCTTTGTTTATTTCGTAGCACACGCAGGTCTCCATCAACGAAATTAGCCCCCACCGCAGTGACATCAGCCCCCAGCTCGGCAGCATGTCAAAACGCCCGGTAGCCAGTCCGGCCCTGCTTTCCGTTAAATGTGCCTCGAAAGTTCCTCTCTGTTAGTAAATTTATATTTTAAAGTTGAGGTCAGGAGCAATTAGTTTTGAATTGTATCACTTATTCAACCAATATTGACGTAGTGTAAATGTGTTTCATTCACAACAGCCATTATTAAACATGACTTGGATTAGCAATAATTATGCACAGAGGTTTTTTTTGTTGCAGTTTTATATAGCGCGAACTCGACCCGAAGGTATCAGAGCGCTTTACATGAGCACCAGTTGCATTACAAATGAACACAATCAATCTTTTTTTTTTTTTTTTTTTTTTAGGCATGGGAAGATGAAATGATTTGCCCAGAATCACTGTATGTTTGAGCCTCCCAGCAGACTTGAAATTGGTTCCCCCGCTTCTAAGTCGGCCGCTCTAGCCGTTAATCCACATCCTACTGTCCTTTTACCACTTACTACAACATTTGAGTTAAAATGCATATTGTTGTGTTAGTCAAAGAAGGCCTACTGCGAAATGTGTCGCTGTATATTTTTGTTGGGTGTCTCCTACTCCATGTTGTTATGTTAGCCAGTCATTGTATGTTGTGCTGTTTGTCTGTGACTGTGGTGCAGTTGTTGCAGCCTGCAGCATCTTCCTTGCAGTCTGTGCTAATCGATGTGTGTCGCGCTGATGATGCAGTTGTGTTTTCTTTTCTATATGTTGCAGTCCTGCCGTGTGGTTGTGTATGTGTGTCTGATCTATGTCCATCTCTAATTGATGCAGGTGTTACCAGCGCTTGCGCCCTGCTGCCCCTTTGCTTATATACGAGGCATGCCCATATGCAAAAAAAACAACAACAAAAAACCTTTCACTCTCTCCAATGCACTACTCTGTCTCACGCTATACCTCTCCCAATATATCCTCTACCTCCACTCTGACTCATCCCAAACCTCCTTCTACTACTATCATCTCCAAAATAACTTTTCTAGACTCTTCCCTCCTCTATCCCTCCTGGCTCACCTCATTCTAAAACCCTGTCTAAATTCTTCCCTCATGTACCCCTCTTTTGACTCATCCCAAGCGTCTTTTACTACTATGATCTGCGTAATCCCTTTCTAGAGACTCTTCCTTCCTCTATATCTCCGTTTTACTCATCCAAAACCTCCTACTACTACTATGATCTCCCTAATAACACTTTTTAGACTCTTCCCTCCTCTATCCCTCCTTTATCCTATTCACTCAAACTAAAAGACTCACATGTCCACTGCTCAAATTAACTCATATTCCCCCTGTACTAATCCACCACTAATCCTTTTGGGTTCCAGAGTAGCGTGCTACTCACCGAAAGGCATTTCAACGCCTCGTCAGGGGTAGTAAGCACTATATAAATAAAATTATCATATAATTACAATCGTATTCAATGAGAAGTGTCAAACTTACCTTTGGGGGGCCTCTCAGCCTACTCCCTCTAAAATGATGCTTGCAAGTGTCCTGTTAGCGAGGTCTCCATGGCAGTGATGTGAGGTGTGTATGGAGTGCTTAATTTGTGCTGGCGTTTGCCTGTGTAGGACCAGGCACCTATTTATGAGCACCTTGACTCAAATGGAGCTGCATATCTGTATCACTCCTTGCCAGGGGCAGGTTCTGCCTTTCACATAACAAGTGTTATGTGGTCGTTGTTGCCCCACCGATGTTAAATTGAGTACAAAGTGAGGGCAGAGTGGGGTAGGTCTAAGCTCAAGGATGGAACAGAAACTTACTAGACTGCATGCACAAGTCAAATGAGGACAGGGCATGCGGAAACCATCCTTGCCATAGTTATGATGTGAGATGAATTCTCATTCCTGGCTTTGAAGTAAGAAAGAGTATGTTTACCCAAACCTCCCATGCAAAGGATACCATATCCCTCCCCTGCTGTGAGGGTGCTTTGAGGGGACCCCTTCAGAAGACAAAAGTCATGATAAATGCCTGCTACCTCATAAGGACAGACATCCGGCGCGCGCCTCGGGGGCCCCTTTGTCCATGAATATGCTTCAGAAGGAGGAGCGTGCGGATGGAGCACGCCCATTTGCAATGTTCGGATGGAGTGTGTGGGCACTGGATCCGTCCATATTACAGCTGAGGACGTGCACGAGACCCTTCTGCAGTGCCCCTCAGCAGGTGGGGCACAGTTACCTGACATCAAACCATGGGTTCTCCCGCAAAAGTTGGGAAGAGATACCCACAATTTCGTTAAAGTGGGAAGCGTCACACATACACAAAGAACCTGTGCTGATGCCGCGCGCACACCCCCGCGGCGTGGGTGGTGGAGGGCTCGGATTCGTAGAAGCATGTATAATGTCCCTACGAGCAGTGCGTGGCAGTCCCTCCACCATCCTTGCCATCTTTAATTTAGCGCCTCAGCCTCAGAACCCACCCAGCTCAGCGCTATGACACAACCCGTCACTCAGTATGGTGAAGAAGCAACGAAGTGACCTGGTGGGCTTTAAAGGGGATTAGTGCAGGCCTTTGCAGCCCCTGCGGTGTACGGGAGCCTCAACCCTTCAGGAGCCCCTCAACCCTTCAGGAGGGCCCGATTCAGCCCAAGGCTAATGAATATCTGTGAGATTCGAATGTCCCTCTTCAAATTCTGCAGGAGGCCCCATCAGTTTCTGCTTACGCAACTACTTTAGAAACAGGAGACTCTGGGGCATATTATCAAGAACGGCGATAACATTATCGCCGCTTTAACAGCAGAAAACTGCCGCTAAAGCGGCGATAATGGACTTGATAATATGCCCTGGAGAATTCCAATAGAAGCCCATGTTCACACCAGAACATGGACTTCTATTGGAATTCTCAAGGGCATATTATCAAGCCCATTATCGCCGCTTTAGCGGTAGTTTTCTGCCGCTAAAGCGGCGATAATTTTTAACTCCGTTCTTGATAATATGCCCCTCTTGCTTTTTAAATCCTTACAATCCAATAAAAAAGGCAAAACGTTACGCAATAATAGCGCAGAAAAAATCACGAAAAAAAGGTATTTCACAGGATAACTCGTTTTCCGTGGGTGAAACTTTGGCTGTTCTTTGTGGTTCCAGTCTTTCTCGGCTCGAATTAACAGTGATCTCACATGTTTTTTTTCCTCAGCTGAAGCTTCGCAGAGAGTTTGAAAATCCGATCTCCAGGGTAGGGTTAATTAATTTCCCTGTGCATCGTTCAGTAATTACCCATCACTCTTGCAGAAACGCCCTCCTGCGAGAATTACCAGCATGTGCTGTTGCTCTTGGATTTAGACAGGTGCAGTGTGCTGCCGCAAAATATATTTACAGTTTATCTAAAATTCCTGCTCCAGGCTCTCCCCTCTCGAGTTGTGTGTTTGACTACTTCACAAATAGAAATATTTTTTATTTGTGATGATTTTCTAAAGCACTAAATTTGTGTTATTATGTCACGCTTTTTACATACTATACCTGATCTTAGTATCCATGGATTCGTACCCACCACATCTATGCATTAGTCTACTACAGGGTCTGACTGGGACAGAAAATAGGCCTGTATAGGTGTTTTGCAGGGTTGTGGGAGCCTGCATGCATTTGGGCTTGCTGCAGGCACTGTTAGTTGTAATAATAGGGATATCAACAGTAAAAGAACGGCCCACTAGACCATAAAACAGGCCCACAAACAGCCCAAAAAAGTCCCACACATTGATCTGCCAGACCAGCCCTTCTGGCACTTTCAGTTTGCCCCGATAGGCCAGTCCAAACTTGTATTATATTGAGTTGTAGCATTTATACAGCGCTTACTACCCCTATGTGGGGCGCTGAAGAGCTTGCCTACATGAGTAGCATGATACACCATGTAGGATGTGTGGTTGGAAGGATGTTGTTTTTGTTTGATCCTATGTTGGAAGTGTTTGCCTGTCATGTGTGATGACCACAGAAGTGCGTTTTTTGTGTTATGGGACGCTGAGTGTAGACGTGTGTTGGATGAAGAAGTGTGAGAGACAGGTGCACAGTTTTATGGTTTTCAGCATGCTGGTAGGTTTGAACAGCTCTCTGCAGGTCTCTTTATGTTATTTCATTTGATATGGTCTGCTTAGTTGGTTATGGCACTGGGTTGTCCAATCAGAGATTTTGTATATAGTTGTGGTCTTGAGCTGGCATGGTTGGAGCGAGAGAGAAATGGAGAGATCTGTTGGGTTGGTCATTTTTATTATCCGATATCTAAGTGTCTGTGAGATCTAGAAAGACGGTCAAGTTGTATAGCTATTTGGGACCTGCAGTGGTAGACTATATTATAGTCCTCCAAATTGTCCAGCCATGTGTGACAGATCTCTTCAGTTATTCAATGTATGGTTATTTGGTGATAGCTGTTTTTTGCTTCTACAGTGCTGGTGATGGACAACCCTCATAGCAGATATGTCTTATCTAAATTTAAGAGGTATAAGTTTTAATTTGTTGTTGACCACTGTGTTTTATGGTTTTTGAGTTACTCCGGGCCATAACTGTTATGTATGGAAGTACATAACTATATAATGCCACAGCGAACCATAGGTCAGCCCTTCTTAGCTTAGCTGCATATTGAAAGGAGTTTGCAATTTGTGGGTTGTAAGCTGAGGATTGCTCTTGAGTGTGTGACTGCTTTCTATGCTCTGTTGCCAGGACGTGGGTGGCGCAGTTACCTAGGAAATAGCCATGTTTTCAACTGTCTTTGGAAGTCTATATTTTCCTGGGTTCTTTAATGCTAGCTAGTACTGAGTTCCAGAGCTTGGCAGCGTGTACTGACAAAGCAGTGCCTCCTCCGTATTTCTTATGGTAAGATGGTATGATGAGAAGTGGTGCAAGTCTGAAGCTTAGTGTTCTGTTTGGTTTGTTAGTTGAATTTAACTTGAAGTTTTTACTGGTCCTTTCCTTGGGAGGCTGTGGTCTACTACCTTCAGTATGCAGTTTCAGGCCAGGCTGTAGTTTGCAGGGGACGTGATATGAATGCCTTCAGTGCCCATGCTCAGAAACAAAAGGTGGCTGTGCACCCGTTTTTGCCAAAATTGTGCTGTTTGAAGCACCTACATTAATTCAACAAGCATTGGAAATGCAATAGGTCTCGCATTTGTTTGATTTTGAGCTTTTGGCGTTGTAAATGGCAATGTTTTGTACCCATGTGTTATGGAGTGTATGTATGTGGTGTGTAGTGGAATATTTTGAGTTGGATTATAGTTGTTATTTGTGGAGCACCATGAAGCTAAGAGGAAGGATATTGAGGAGGTGAAGAGCAGCATGAGGCACAAGGAATGAGAAGAGCAGCATGAGGCACAAGGATGGAGAGTGAGAAGAGCAGCGTGAGGCACAAGGATGGAGAGAGTGAGAAGGCAAAAGAAAAGGAGAGTGAGGAGAAGAGAAGCGTGAGGCTGAAGGAAGGAGAGTGAGGAGAAGAACAGCGTGAGGCACAAGGACGGAGAGTGAGGAGAAGAGCAGTGTGAGGCACAAGGATGGAGAGTAAGGAGGAGAACAGCGTGAGGCAGAAGGATGGAGAGTGAGGAGAAGAGCAGCGTGAGGCACAAGGAAGAAGAGTGAGGAGAAGAGCAGCGTGAGGCACTAGGATAGAGAGTGAGGAGGAGAGTAGCGTGAGGCACAAGGACATAGTGAGGATAAGAGCAGCACGAGGCAGAAGGACAGAGAGTGAGGATAATCGCAGCATGCAGCATAAGGAAGGAGAGTGAAGAGAAGAGCAGCGTGAGGCACAAAGGAGGAGTGTGAGAAGAGCAGCGTGAGGCACAAGGACGGAGAGTAAGAAAAGCAGCATGAGGCACAAGGAAAGGAGTGAAAAGAGCAGCGTGGGGCAGAAGGACGGAGAGTGAGGAGAAGAGCAGCATGAGGCACAAGGACGGAGAGTGAGGAGAAGAGCAGCGTGAGGCAGAAGGAAGGAGATTGAGGAGAAGAACAGAGTGAGGTATAAGGATGGAGAGTGAGGTGAAGAGCAGTGTGGGATACAAGGACGGAGAGTGAGGAGAAGAGCAGTATGAGGCACATGGACGGAGAGTGAGGAGAAATGCAATGTGAGGCAGAAGGAAGGAGAATGAGGAGGAGAAGAGCAGCGCGAGTCACAAAGAAGGAAAGTGAGGAGAAGAGCAGCATGAGGCAAAAGGAAAGGAGTGAGAAGAGCAGCATGAGGCATAAGGACGGAGAGTGAGTAGAAGATTAACGTGAGGCAGAAGGAAGGAGAGTGAGGAGAAGAGCAGCGTGAGGGACCAGGAAGGTTAGTGAGGAGAAGAGCAGCGTGAGGCACAAGGACGGAGAGTGAGGAGAAGAGCAGAGTGAGTCACAAGGACGGAGAGTGAGGAGAACAGTAGTGTGGGACGCAAGGACGTAGAGTGAGGAGAAGAGCAGCACTGCATGTATAAAACCAGGCGCTGGGCTCTGCGCTGAGCCAGCAAAGCCCGTCATGATAGGTCTTATATGTTATACAGGAGTAAGTGATTTTCTGGCATGACGTGTCAACCAGGCGCTGTCAAAAAGCAACGTTCTTGAGCAACATTCCCTGTATTGTACACCTTTAGCCATGGACTGAAGACAGGTCATGATTTTGTGTACTATTCAAAGAAAAACCTAAGGTCAAAGGAGTTAGACCAGCAGAGGCTAATGGGGCACTAAAATGCGCTTCCATATCCTATTCTGCCTTGCACTTTCACAATAAAAACAACTGTTACTTCCTGGCTCAAGAGATGGAGTAATTTGTAACAATGTTACTCGCAACGGCGTGATTAAAATGTTTGTGTTCCCAAGAGGAACCCATTTTAGGTATTTTGATACATCATGGACCTAGCTCCAAGAAGGAGCCGCGGAGAGCTACTTAGTGAGCGTGTAGTGCAACAGAAGCGCGCCAAATATGAGCTGTGTACACAGATTAGCATATTGTGTGTGTCGTGAGCTCAGCCGGCATACTCCAGCATGCAATAGGGATGAACATGTAATTGTGACAGTAGACTGCACACATCTGTTTTTGAAAGTACATATATTTACAATTTCAGGCAAAACAAAATCATGACTTCATTTGTGGTCATTTTTCAACCTTGGGGTCCCGAGGTCCAAATTCAGCAGATTAGTACCTAGACCAGAGGTATAACATATTTTATATGTTACCCAACAAATCAACCGAAAAGCAGACTCGTTATGGGGAAAGCAAGCCGGGAGTCTGTCATGGGTAGCGTAACATATAGTAGTACATACATGAAAGCTGGCACTTTGCATTCGGAGGGGACCATGGGAATGCGTTAAAAGTGTCACGTTTTTGCAGACACCAGTGCTGTTTTCAACACATCGTATGCCAGGGCATAGCGCTATGCAGTCCTGTCAATATTTATGTTCCAAGAAACGTCCTTGTGATACGTATTTCATGTAGTGCCAACATGCCACCCGAAGACCTTCGCAGCGCTCAAGGCAACACAGTGCTGTAAAACCCGTCAGAAAGATCAGCGTATGTATACAGCGGCAGTAAACTCACTGTGTGCTGAAAAGTAAACTGTCACCTTCAGTACTGCACTACCATGATGCAAAGCAACAATACCACTGGTAACAATGTCACATATAAAGCCTCAGAATCGAAAATACGTCTTGAGTGACATGGAGTAACTGTAGTTAACCCAATGTTTTTATCAACCCAGGAAGGATGATTTTAATCAACCTAGGAAGGTTGAAAGCCCGAGGCAGTTCTACAGCCAACACATCTCAGCAGTAGGTGATCGTCCCTCTGAGGTATGTTTAGAATTTAAACCTCAAGTGCATTCTCGCTGTGGGAGTCCACGAGCACTTACGGGCATTTTATGACGCTGCTAAATCCGAACCAAAGATTAAGAGACAGGAAATGAGAATCGCTCATTACCCTTTAATCCTTGGCTGCCCGGGGGGTTCCGGCTGCATGGGTCACCCTTCGAAGTTCGACGCCGCCCGGTTAATCCTCACATTCTGGCGATTAGTATGTGGAGCAATCCCTGCAGACACTGCGCAGCCATAACTGGGACTCCATACTCAGTGCGCGAGCCTGCTGTCAACACAGTGCAACACTGGCGGGCCGGACTCCGCGGGCGATGCGTTCAGTGGGAAAGTTAAAAAAATATAAAGAAACCGAGCGCGGTGTCTTTGAAGTGTACGCCGCGCTCAAATTAACATATAAAACGAGTGTGAGGACATGAATAAAAGACACGTATATGAATAAAAGACACGTGGGCGCCGTGCTCAAATTAACATATAAAACGAGTGTGAGGACATGAATAAAAGACACGTACCTCCACCGTACTGCCACGGACCAAGCTGTCGCCATTGCGCGAATGAAGAAACAAGACTTCGGAAACATGATCCGTTACTACACGCCTCCTACAGATAAGAAATACCCTCACGACAGCCGTTAAGCAAACGATCCAGTCCGGGTGGACGGGGCCTAAAGGAGACAGGGCGGTCACCAAAAAGCCTCACTTTCAATCGGAGGCCAGCGTTTACCATAGAGGATGATGCGCGCCAATCGAAAGCATGGGCGGAGCTTCCACTCCACTTCCAAAATCGACTCGACGACAATAGATCTCGCAGAGCGAGCAGCGCATGCGCTGCGACGCAGGGCGAGACCTAAAAATCGATGCGTTTGTGCATGAGATGCAGACATTACTGTCTGAAATACCAAGCAGTGTTTCCAAAATATGCTTTCGGCAGCACATGCCCTTATAGGCTTTTTTACTTTATGCGCTTTAGGCAGTCCTATTTCAGTAAAAAATGGGCACAAGGCCCCATTCTTCATCGAGGCAGGGGTGGTGAAGATGTGTAACATACAGCTTTAGATGTCTAGGCGTTAGAAACGTTGGACCTGATTCACAAACCAATTGCGCACTTAAGTAAACCACGGGCATGAAACTTATGGCATTTGCATTTACAAGAGTTTTTTCTTGCAAAAGGGATTTGTAGTGGAATTTCCATGTGAGAAGATCTGCTACTTTGGCAAAGGTTTATCTCTTTTCCTTGCTGAGCCTACCAGCATAAGTAGATGCACATCCACAATCTGGCAAATATGTGGATACTCACCAAACATTTGTATTTTGAATTCTCCTTGAAGATGTTTGTAGAAGGCAGGACTATATCTGTTTTCAGGATGGGAATAGGAACAGCTCCAAAATGTACAGGGGTTTATGGGAAGTGGTTTATTTGCATTGAAACATATTTTCCTCACAGTAAAACAAAATAACTTTTTCAAAGAACAAATGAACCTTTGTTTTGCGTTTGCTTCAGTGGTTACACATCTGAGTACTCTTGGGAGCCTGAGACCGTGGCAGCTGCTCAGGAGAAAGCCAGACATTTTTTGTGTAATCCTTGAAAGTCAGAGATCTGCACAAAATGTAGTTGTAATGCTGGGTGAGTTCCTTTCCTGCACTTGGGTGAATTGAGACAAATATTATCTCCCCTTCAGGTTTTTCTTTTTGAACGATACTATTGTTATTACAATTGTGCCTAGATTATGTTCTTTTTTGTTATTACAATTGTGTCTAGATTATGTTCTTTTTGTGTCATGCGTGTCCTAGTGGTGTGTAATACAAGAAAGCGCATATTAACGCAAACAGCAGAAACATGACCACGCCTGGCTTGACCGCGCAGTTCACCCATTTAATTGGGTCCAGTTGTTTTTGATATTACAGTTGTAAATGCCCCTGTTTTGGGGATGTGACAGAGGAGATAGAAGATGCCTGTCCTCGCCTCTCCCCACACGTTGCACTCATGGTGTGTGGTCGTGTGCTTCCTACAAGAGAAAGTAAATTAACCTACAACTTTAGAACAGATGCCGAAGAACCGAGATCTTAAACAGGAGGACAATATCCTATAACGAGACGGATGTAAACAGAGATCTGCCATGAAGGCACATATCTGATGGTGATGTTGAACCAAAAAGGGGTAGAGACAGAGGTAGGGCAGGGGTACTTGCTGTTGAATGGCTGGAAGATCTGCCCCCCATTTTACTTTCCACATGGCCATGGGCTTGGTAAATGCTCTAGTAAAGAGACCATTGACTATTATAACGGTCTACTGTTTAGCTTATTCTAAACAACATTTGTGCTCATAGATATGGGCAATTTATTTTCCCAAAGTGCTTCCTCTAAACATCCCAAGACATACATCTACCTACTAATGCCTACACCAGGCTGGGTAGCTATCTGCTCAATAATGGCCGCCAGAAAGTTACATAGCATAACCTACTCGCAAGCCGCAAACCACCTCCCAGTATTTCAGTGTCACGTCTCCTACTTTAGGAACTCGCTGCTGGATGACCTGCAGGCAGTCACTTACCTTCCAGTGTTCTAACCTTTCCTAAAAGGTCCCCTCCTACAGCGTGCCCACTACCCAGATCAGCAGAAAATGACCTCCCTCCCTCCATTTTCAACATAGTAAAATGTCTAAGTCGGAAATACTAAAAATGTCCCAAGGAAGGTGTCATCTCTTAAAGGTCAGGGGTTAGGAGGCCCTTAATTGGACGAGGATCTCCAACGAGTACTTCATGGAAGAGGGAGTAGCTCGGAGAAAAGATAGGTAGTGCTGTAGTTTATAAAAATTGATTTTGAAATGCTCTGGGGGACTCAGAAGGTTTATTGGAGGCGGAAGTGAAGTCGGTCAGAGGGTACTTCAGCAGCAAGGTGAAGTGGGGGAGTAAATTTGAGGCAGAGAATCTCTCACACAGGTGCAACCTCCAAAGCCATCTTGAATAAGGCATAGCCACGAGGAATCTGAGTTGCCTCAGTGGCCATTGGAGGCGTTTAACAGAACTTCAAAGCATGATAACACTGTAAAGGTGATGGAAGACTGGGGACAGTGTGAGGGTAGAAAGAGCCCCCTTTGCGAGGTTATTCACACCAAAATTTGGTAAGGTATGACCTTATACTGTAAGAGAGCTACAGATGGAAAAACACACTCATAGAACCAGAAAAAAAGAGTTTAGTTTACCCTTATGTTCAATTTATACAGGGACTTAAAGGGGCCATCGAGAGTAGAGAAAAAGCAGTTATCTTTACTCAGTCTTGCATTATTATCAACCACCAACAATAGGCGCTTTGAAATGCTCCTTCTTTTGATGATGCCTGCTTCGCCTTCATTCATCAATGGCCCCTTTAACGGGCAATGTCTAGGTGGGTCCACAGATGACCTCTCCTCCGGGTATAAATGGCGCCTGTGAGTGGAGGGGGTGCATTCTGAGCGCACTCTGGGAAGACCTGTGTACTGAGATAGCAGAAATGCCATTCTGAGACTGATGTAGTGTGTTGAGGTGGACCAAAATAAATAGTTTGTGATTTGACCTGTTGAAAAGTAGTTATCAACCAGGAACAAGTGAATAGGAGAGGCGGTGGAGGGAGTGGAGGTGGTCCAAAAGATAAGGATGTGAGTGTAGGACAAGCAAGTAGCCTTGTAGTAGCCTTATAGCCTCCTTGCATGAAAGTCCGCGTTATGCATATTCTGTGAAGTACATTAGAATTTTGTGGCTTGTAAGAGAACATCTCTGTTTAAACACTACAGGAGACACTCGCAAACAACTGGGCAAACCACACATACAATCTCACAGAGTGACGGAAATCCAAATGTCTAATTTGTCTTGTTTGTAAATTCTAACAATCTCAGAGAAACTTTCAATTGCAGCAAAAAAACAGAGTATGCGGAATCAAAGGTATTACACCGAACTACCTGCAGTACACATTCATTAGCTCCCACTTGTGAGCTGAGGATTAATGTTTCATGCCAAGGGGAACAAATGGATCATAGGGGAGAAATTAAATATAATAGCATGCTTTATGATAGAGCCAAGAGTGCACGTTTACTGCCTCGGATTCTTACCGTAGGCTGGATGAGGTGTTGATAACCTCTGTGTATTACCTGTGGAGCAGAGAGGTATTTCTTTTCTGTCTACTGTTTGAGCAGAATGACTGCGCATGGTGTGCTACAAAGACACGGGTGCATGGCGGCGCTAGCAATGACTCATGATGAGAGCATTGCCACAATTATCACTGGTTTAGGAAGATGCCATAAACAGAATGCTAATTTGCATGAGAGATGCCACGAATTTAACATCACTTTCAGGTAATTCCTGTTTGTAAAGCGCAAACTTAAGGGTTTCAAGGTGCCGGCGGCCGTCGGGGAGATTAAGTGAGCTATTGCCCAGAGTCACATGATGCTGAGCTACCGCCGGGGATTGAACTATGAGCCCCACACTCCGGAGTCAGCCGCTCTGGCCGCTGCGCCACACCTCTCCCAGGTGAGATCCACAAGTAAATGCTTTACCATGGTAAGAGATAGAGAGAAGAATGCACACACTCCTGCCAGCCTGGCCTGGTTAAGAGCTGCAGAATTTCTGACATGAGTTAGGGAATTTACAATTACAATGCTCAGAACAATTTAGCCTGATGTGCCTAGAACTTGTATGAGGCAGCTTTAATCTGCTAATGAGATATTTAGCTGCCCATACCAGTGTCCCAGAAAATATCCAACCAGTTGCTATGTCTACTTCCTGCTCCATATCAGACCTATCAATGCCCCATCCTCCAACTATACAATCAGACAACGGAGCCACATCGCAGAGTCCAGAAAGAATCATATGTGTTGTCATTATGCTACTGCTGCGATGACGCTCTTCAAGGCAGGCTAAGTCATAAATGGCATCCTTTAACATAAGGTCCAGGAAGCCTTACTCTTGGTGTACATTTTGCTTTGGGCACCAACAGAAAACTTTGGCGTTGCTCTGACTTTATAGCACAGGATTTTCTATCATTTTTCAGCGTACTGTAGCTTCTGTAATCCCTCTTCTATGTGTGTAGACACTGTGCTTGGTCACTCAATGAAAAGTATGAAGAGTTTTAGTGTAGCCAGTGTAAATAGACAGTTTTTCCTCCACCTTTCTTAAGACTCCAAGGAGCCCCATTGGAACTCCGAAAGAAGGAGAGACAACGTCTCTGTAAGAACTCTAGTTGGGCTGTCCTGCACCAGTCACCCAGCAACTGCTCCAGATCCAAGGAGCAGTGTGTAGCATGCCTCTAGAATCCAATACCTAAATCAATGTGGGCCCCCTCCTAGGCAGAACTGCATGCTTAACATGCTGATGACGACTGACGCAGGCCCAGAAATCTCTTTCTCCTTGCCATTGTAGTGGGCCACTTGAAGGATGCCTTTCCTCGGGCCCGATTCACAGAACTAACTTAAGACAAAATCCTAAACTTACTACCATTTTGGTATTCACAGAAGGCACTTACTCATTTTGGTATTCACAGAAGACACGTACTCATTGATGAGTAACTTACTCATTTTGGTATTCACAGAAGGCACTTACTCATTGATGAGTAAGTGCCTTCTGTGAATACCAAAATGAGTAACTTACTCATTTTGAGTAACTTACTCATTTTGAGTAAGTAAGTGCCTTCTGTGAATACCAAAATGAGTAAGTGCCTTCTGTGAATACCAAAATGGTAGTAAGTTTAGGATTTTGTCTTAAGTTAGTTCTGTGAATCGGGCCCCTCTAGCTCCAAAGATCTTTTGTGAGGTAACCACATGCACTAACACCGTAAGACTGGCGGCTTGTGGACAGTGAAGATCTGCTGATGTATCTGCCCTTAGAGTTAACCTCACCAGATTGGAATACTATATTCTTGCATCTGGCAAAGAATGTGACTGATCTTTGGGATAGCCAGATATCTCTGGGGGAGTATATTGAGCTACAGTAACTGCCTAGGGCTATCCAGGTGTACTCCCTCTAGCAGACTTTCTAAGAGCAAAGTCACCTCTTTGATTGGCACTTCTTCTACGTACTCCTCCAGTTAGGACAATAACCCACCAAAGCCAATTTGAAACAGACGAATGATCTCCGGGGACATTCTGTCACAAGATCACACGTACCTTTATTAAGTTAACACAAATTCTGCACACTGTTCATTCTTTTGGTGTATATGAACATTCTTTTATGTAATCAATCAATAGTATGATCTGATAATGCTCCTGAAGACGTACCCTCGTGAGATGCTGCTTACTAGCTACTTTTATGATACCAGACTTTAAACCAGAAAGTGGCACTAATCCCAGATAAACTATTTTTAACTCACATTCTAAATGAGTTATTTGAGTGGCATTTGTAATAGAGGCCATCCAATGATCTCATCACTCAAGCATTTCATCTGCATCATTGGCATTTCGTGACCCTTACTTACAGCATGGACATAAGGTTGTATGTCCTTATAATCCACCATTCCTAAAATGTTGGAAGCACATATGTGCTAGTGAAATGTAACTTTTCACACCTGCTCATCAGGGACGTCGTGAACCCACCGCTTTAGCTGCTTCAGCAGTGGTGGAGTTCTTAATTGGCCTCTTCTATCTGCAACGCGGCACACACAAAATATGATAAATACCGTTATGAAGTAATACAGCAAGAGTAAGCAGGAGCAAGGAAGAACGAAAGATGGGTAAATCGAAGAGGGAAAGATGGAAAGAATACTGAATGGAAGGAAGGGTGAAAGAATGTATAGATGACTGGGTGAATGAGTGGGCGGATGAATATGTGGGTAAATGGATGAGTTGGTGAAAGGATGAGTGAATGGATAGGTGGATGGACAGGTGAAAGGATGGCAGATTAAATGGATAGGTGGATGGACAGGTGAAAGGATGGCAGAGCAAACGGATGGATGAGTGGGTAAAAAGACGAGTGACTGGATGATAGAGTGGATGGACAAATGGATGGATGGTAGTGTGAATGAATGAATGGCTAGATGGATGGATGGAAGAGTGGGTGGGTGAGTGGAAGGCAGGGTGAATGGTTGTCTGCATTGCAGGGTGGATGATGGATGCATGGCAGAGTGGATGAAAGGTTGGCGGAATGGATGGATGGATGGCAGAGTGGATGGATGGATGGAAGGAAGGAATAGGGAAAGATTGAAGGATGGATGAAAGAATAAATAGATGATAGAATGTAATGGCGAAATAGTGGATGTCAGTGGGTGAATGGAATGGTGAAAGGATGAGCGGATAGATGCTTGGAGATGGAAGAGACACTGGAGCTCTTCTAGGGAGAGATAGACTCACTTGCTTTGTTTGCTTGGTGCCATCAGTGGTTTAGTTCAAAGTGGGGGGTATTAAAATTTTCTGGCTACTCCCTTGCTGCTAATCACCTGGCAATGTGCTGTGTAGCCATGCCAATACATTAATTGTCAGCAGGCATACCAATGAGTTGTCTTCTTTGTGAATTTTAAATGTTGATCCTCACAAATACGTCTAGAAATCACAGGGGCCCCACAACAGGCAATCACACACATCTCCATAACTAGAAACCTCTGTTTCACCTGTCATATAGATTTCTATGTGATTGCACTGGTGATATGTTGACCATTCTAATTCTGCAATAGCATTGCTCCCAAGTCATGCACACTGTCGTTCACTGATACAATTGATTTATGACTTAAAATTACATCAAAGATCATCTGAACGTATCCTTCCCTCCAGAATTCACCCCTTAAACACCCAATGTAAAGTGTGAATCATATCTACAAAATGTTGAATTAATGTAGAATAATATTTTATTGCTCTCAAATGTGACCAGAACTGCTCCTTCTCTTTCTGTGAAATTGCCCTTGCCAAGGCCGCTGTTAAATTACGTTTTAGTGGTATACCCCCTCTTGAAATGGTAAGTTTCATAAGTACCATGCATTAGACTTTAATCGGCATTTTCCTCTCTCAATAATTAGTCCATTGGTAGTATGTAAATTAACAGACATCAAAAATAATCGAAGCCAATTTTGTAGAACCCAAATAATCAAAAGTTCATTTAGTGAATACACAAATTAATTGGAATACAATTTGGTCAAAATAATAGAAGAAAATCCCAGGACAGTTAGACACATATTAATTTACTAATGAAAAGTAAAAATAAATGATAGCTGTTTTTAAAAGAAATTGAATTGTAGATCCCATAGAGAATCCATGTTCTGAAACATAATTTTAGTATTAAAGCAGAAAAGGGGTAAAGACACAAAAGTAGACTGAAGCATATTAGTGAAAACACAAAGAGCAAGAATGAGGATGCAAAAGAGCCCTCCACCAAAAAACAAGAGGATTGAGTAGTTAGAAAATAAGCTAAGGTTAAAAATGCCCCCCTCAAAAAATAAAAATAAATGGGAGGGAGGAAGGAAGAGGAAGGAAGGAGAAATGATGGGGAGAGAAAAAGCAGTTGGACAAGTGGAGCAGGGCTCGAGGGTAATCCAAGGTACAGCAATTTTTAAAAAAAAAGTGAAACTCCAACCAGTGGTAGGACATGGGTGTCAGGAGCTTGAGACAAAGAGGCTGATTTAGAGTATGGCGATCAGATGCTACTCCGTTGGGATCATGGAGAGCTTTTTCCCGCCAACCTGAGAGACCTTCACCCATCATATTTACAGTTCTCCTCCAGCCCAGCGGACAACTTTAAACATTTGCAGGAACCAGTGGGATAACGCTTTCTGTCAATGTTGTAAAAGTTTGACAGATGGCTCTGCCAAAGAAGATGGTTGCCCCTCAAACGTTTACAAAGTTTTACTTCTTCCAAAAATACATTCCCAAAAAGGAGTTTGTTTTTGGAAAAAGTAAAACTAATGGCCCCTACACCATGGGAGTTTTTTCCCATGGTGTGGGATTCATAATTTTTTTACACTGCCAGGTTTTGCCTGGCTGTGACGGACACAAAAATATAAAACATCCGACCACCATATCTAAATAGGGCAGGCAGTCGCATGGTTAACCTATGTCAAAATAGTTTTGAGCCGTTTGCCTCTAAATGATCCTTCCTCGTCAAACCCCCTTCTGATGGTCCGACTGAGTCTGGCCGTCAGACATTAGCCATCTCTAAATGAGGTGGGCAAACCCAGAGTTTGATGGTGAGGGTACTCTGTCAACAGTGTGACAGAGTACCCTCTCCGCAAAACTTTAAGTCAGCCCCTACGGCTGGTAGAAGAGACAAGTCTAAGTAAACAGCAGAAGACATCAGAGAAACTAATTCCAGAATGAAGCAAATGGGGCAGATGGAAACTCGACCTGAGGAGGCTCAATATAATAACAGGAGGAGTAGGGTCAGCACGTTTAAGTTAGTTTTAGTAGAGTCAGTTGAATGGAAGAAGCTGCATTGCAGCTTCATTCGTTGAAAAAGTATGTTCATCGTTAGCATCCCTTTTCCCATTTGTTGTGTTTTCCTGCCCTCTTTCAGTCTTTTTCTCTTTTTGCTCTGTTTTTCGGTTTCCCTTTGATTATGATTTACTTGTTTATTCCTCCAAGTCTGTTGACGTGTTGCATGTGTGCTCTGCTGGTGCTCCTGAGGATCCCTCTGGGGATATCAACTGCCCCATTGTTGGAGCATCAGGTAAGCGTGCATTGCTACCAAGCAAGACCAACAAGCTCATATATTTGTGACAATATTTTGATGTATGTTTTCGGTATTTTATTTAAGAGTCACACCTTAGAGAAGCCGTAGTAAAGCCCTGCGGGAGGAGACTGAATCTGCATCGATATTAAGCAAGACCGGAAACCAACCCCAGTTCTCTCTCTCTCTCACTCTCCTACCTAACCCCATTTTCCTCCGAGGTAGGGGGTAGATCAGCATCAGTGCCACATTCTCGCTCTGCAACAGTCGACTTGTGACAGCGGGAAGGATAGGGGGATTGATGGCAAAAGGGGCACAGAGATCTATTTTTAGATCAATGTTGCATCTTTACCTTTAAATAAAAAGATGTAAAGGCAATTTTATATAAAAACGGCGTTCTACGAATTGATTTCAACCAAATGGTGAATGTTGTTCACCATGAAAATTTTGATTCAAGAGTTTAGGTCAAGTGGTTTTTCGTACTAGTATTCTTTGAATTGAGCTTTCAATGAAATTATATACAACCTTGTCCACTAATTCCTTATTATGTACTAGGTGTATTCCACTTTCAAGTTCCCCTTCACTATATGAATACTGTCCCTCAACAAGCATAGTCTAGTTGTGAGAGCAAGCTCAAGAATCTGAAAGCACACTTTACGCCGCCTCTAATCTGGCTCTTACAGGGGTAAAGTTTACTCAGTTTACTGGCGGTGTATGCTGTCGAAACCCACTCATGTTCATCTGAATCCATCTCCAGCCAGTTAGTTTCTGCCATCAACACACTAGCCCCCTTCAAGAAAATAAAAACTGGTAATAATGGTAAGGGTGCACCATGGTTCACGGAGGAGCTCAGGTCTCTGAAACGTTCACTTCGCCACCATGAAAGCCGCTGGCGCAAAGCCTACGACCCACAGGCCCTTACAGATTACAGGGCAAGAGTCTCTACTTACAAAAAGGCGCTACTTAACAGGAAGGCTGAATACTTTGAAAATAGAATCTTGACGGCAAATAGCAAACAAAAAGAAATATTTAAAATCCTCAAAGAATTGAGTCATAAACCGACACTGAAGACACCATCCAACCAGGAACTATGCAATAAATTTCTATCCTTCTTTGCTGACAAAATACAGGATATTCTGGCAGATATTGACAACTCCCCCTTTAAGCAATCTTACCATGAAGAGGTTAAGACACCGGGACAAGGGGTAGAGTTGATCTCCTCTTTTCAAACACTGGACTTAGAAACCTTCCGACGCATTGCATCAAAAATTAAATCTGGATCACCTGCTGATCCTTGCCCCCCAGGATCTTTAAACTAGCACTCCCAGAGATTGAGGGAGACATTGTAGCCCTGCTGAACCGCTCGCTGGAAATCGGGAAGGTTCCCAATCTCTTCAAAGAAGCCAGAGTAATTCCGTTACTCAAGAAGGCTGGAGCAGATAGCTCCAATATGAAAAACTTTAGGCCCATATCTCAGCTCCCATTCCTGGCCAAAATCTTAGAACAGTATGTCTTGCAAACCTTATCTAGCTTTATAGAGGACCACCACCTCCTGGGAGATAGACAGGCCGGTTTCCGTGCTCATCATAGCACTGAGCTGGTGATGCTATCAATACTTGACGACATCAGGAACAAAGCTGATAGTAAGAAGCCATGTGCTCTAGTCCTTTTAGACCTGTCGGCAGCGTTCGACACGGTCAACCACTCCCAACTTCTGGAAAGAATACAAGACATTGGGATTGGTGGCCCAATTCTCCAGTGGATTACTTCTTTCCTGACCGACCGCACTCCAAAAATCCAGATGGGTGACTGGGTCTCAGAGAGGGAGCTCTCCCCTGCGGTGTGCCGCAGGGGTCAGCACTCTCCCCTCTTGTTTAACATTTACCTCAGACCTCTGATCAAGGCCCTCGCCTTAATGGACTGTCAGGTTTTCAATTATGCGGATGACACGCAAATTATTCTCCAAATAGAAGACACCCCACAAGCCCACTCCCGGGCAAAAGACATACTGCGATTCACGGTTAAGTGGATGACGGCCAACTCCCTGAAGATTAACCCTGAAAAGACGGAGGTTTTGGCCGTCACCAATGAGAGCAATCCTTGGAACTCCCTTTACTGGCCACTCGAACTGGGTGATTATCCAGTCCCAGCGACGGTGGTAAAAAGTTTAGGAATCAAAATTGATGCCAAACTTTCATTGGCTGATCAAGTTTCTACCGTGTTCGGCACCTGCGTCGGCCTCCTTAGGCGGCTGAGGAGACTTTCTTCCATTCTCTCCCTCTCTACTATGAAGACAGTGGTGGCCGCCCTGATCCTGGCCAGGCTGGATTATGGGAACTCACTCTATATTGGATTACCAGATTCACTGTTGGGCAAACTTCAGGTGGTGATGAATGATGCCGCGAGGCTAATTTTCAAACTACCTAGACGCACACGGGCATCTCCCCTCCTGCAACAACTTCATTGGCTGCCCATCAAACAAAGGGCCAAATTCAAAGGCCTTTGTATCACGCACAAAGCCCTCTTCGGACAGGCACCCCATTACATCAAAGAACGCCTGGAGAGATATGTCCCTGGCCGCTCACTTAGGTCCTCTACAGAGGGCCTCCTAAAATGCCCACGCTTTCACTACACGACCAAAGGAGGACGTGCCTTCTCTGTCCTGATACCACCACTCTGGAACAAGCTGCCTAGTCAGCTCCGTGCGGAAGGACGCCTCCTTCCATTTAGAAAAAAACTTAAAACTCTCCTGTTCACAGAAGCCTGGGCCTAACTATACTACCACCCCACCTGGAACTGACGCTGACCTTCTTGAAGCGCTTAGAGACCTGTTGGTATTAGGCGCTATACAAGTTGAAACTAACAATAACAATAACAATAACAATCCTTCTGATCCCATCCTCATCACTGCTTGATGGGGCAGATATGGCCGTTTTTACCCCACTTTTTTACTACTAACATATGACACATAGTGTTGGAAGGAAGTTTATTAGGAGGGGTAAGTCTGCACCTACAACTAGAAATAAGGCCACCAACAAAATATAAGTTCCACACGAGGTCCCAGTAAATTATTCCCTTGCTCAACCCTTGGTAGCTGACAACGAGCAGGCAGACTTAACCTAGGAGACAGGTATGTAAAGCATTTAAAAACACCAATACATTAAATAAGTAGGACACAACCCACAATAAAAACCTCTCCCTAATTTATAAAAATAGAAAATATTTTTATCTTTAAAATGACATCAAAGCAACAAAAATCCAATATAAGGAACTGGAGAGATGAATTTTTAAAGATTAACCACTTTCTAGTGCTTAAAACATATAGCACCAACTTGGGACATCTGGTCGCACTTGACTGGGACAAAGTCCAAGTTTGAGGCAGATTGTGATGGAGTCCTGGTCGGATACACTAAGCGGGAGGCCTCTGTCAAAGTCTTGCCTTCGGACTTAGAAACTTTTCTGGAGGATTTTCTCTCAACGTCGTGAAGTCCCCTCCAGCAGGCCAATTTCGATGTGACGTCACCAGATTGCTTCTCAGCGAGGCCCCGGTAAAATCCTGGAAATCTGGAGCTCCAGAGTTTTCAGCGGGACGAAGCTGAAATCTGATCCGGGTCGCAGTTGAAGGCCGTCGGCTTGACGTCTGCCCGTTCCCCTTATGGATCTTTTCCCAAAGTTGCTCCAAACGTCTCCAAACTTCTGGCACTTCTTCCTGAAGTTCCTCTTGAGGGTTCAACGTGTCCAAAACACAAATCCAAGGGTCTAGAAGCTCTGAGATGGTCCTTGGATGTTTTGACTACAGTTCCCAGAATGCACCTGGCCACTGGATGCACTCCAGGCTGGGGACTTCCTGAGTGGGATGGTGCATGGAAGCTATGGTAACCTGTTGCTTTCAGGGAGTCCACTCCTTAATCATTTCTGAAGCAAGGCAAAGTCCTCAGGCTGTATCTCCAAGTGTGCAATAGGAGCAGTCCTTCAGGGAGCAATCCTGTGTGGTGCAGACAAGGGTGACAGCAGGGCAGTCCTTCTTCTCCTTGTAGTTTCAGGCAGCAAATCCAAGTTGCTTTGCATCTCTCACATATTTGTTCAATGATCTGGGGCGACAAGCAGAGGAGCACCCCTGTCCAGTGAGGTGTAGACTGCCACCCAAAAGCTTGACAGCTTCCTCCAAAGTGTGGCATATTCTTGTCCCACAAAGCACTATACTTTAAAACTCAAGATAGTAGATTCCTCTCCAGAACAGTAAGAGCTGGCTAAACCACCTACTAGTGTGGCTCATTATCATTAACAATCCCCTTACAGACCTCCTGCAAAGTCCATTCCCGGGCCTGCCATCTGGCTTGGGTTAGAGGAAGAGAGGGCGGTAGGCCTGGCATTCCTTACTGTCCTGCTCTCTCTTTGAAGCCCAGTTTGATTTACACAGCCACCTTTCTGACCCATCCTCTGCAGCTACAGATATCTGTTCAGATAACCTCTGCTCTGTGCAACCACTTATCACCTCATCCAAGCAGCCTGGCTAAGCCTGTTAAGGCTGACCAATCAGGAGAGACTTCTTGAAGGCTGGATTTTGGCTTACAGAAAAGAAAGTCCTATAACTTATTTTCTGTATTAGTTATGATACATTTAACAGTGGCAGGTTGTTGGATTTATCATTGCTAATCTTTTAAGTCTTTGAACAACATTTTTAGCTCCTTCATAGAAATATTTATACTTAAATAACATATTCCAATGTTAGCCTATGGAGCTAATAATTTACAATGGGGGAAAACGAAATTGCAGTTCTTCCATCACCAGGGTTTATAAAACATTGTTTATTATGTCCCTGCTTATAGTTATAAGGCACCCCACCACTGGGGCACCTAGGGGAGACCTTAGAGTTGACATATGTAAAAATAAGGTAGATTACCACTTTTGATGTACCTTTCCCACCAAATACAAATTTTCATAGAACTTACTTTTAAAGACAGTCTGCAAAGCAGGGCTGCCTTTAAAAGTGACAGCAGTGCACACTCCAGTGGAGGAAATCTACTGGCCATCTAAACCCCCATGCCCTACTATATACTAAGGACTTATAGGTAGTTTGAATCCCCTTTCCCTTATTATATACTAGGGACTTACAGGGGTCTGCCATTGTCAATTGTAAATATACCTAATTACTATGTACTTTTTTAGGTCTCGTCTGAGCCAGCGCGCATGCGCTGCTCTTGCGAGACTTTTAGTAAGCGGGTTTTGGAAGTCCAAACAGTGGCTTTTGCTGCGGACTAGCCTGCGTTCACGCGAGCGTGCACGCGCGATCAGGCGCCATATGGCTTCCCTCGCCATCTGGACGCTCGCGTGAACGCAAGCTGGTCGCCAGCAAAAGCCACTGTTTACACTTCCAAAACCCAAAAACATTTTTTAGGTCTCGGCCTGCACCAGCGCTTGCGCTGGTCTGGCCGAGAGTTTTAGTAAGCGGGTTTTGGAAGTGCAAACACTGGCTTTCGGCTGGCGACCAGCTTGAGTTCACGATGGCGTGCACGCGCAGCTGCCATCTGGGTTTCCTATCTCTTCATTTCATCGTCATGGCTCATTAACTCTCTGGACTCTGATGTTTCAATCGCAGCAGCAGCTCACATTACCAACTGAGGGCCCTGGACTACAGTCACATGAAAAACAACAGCGATTAGCATTGAAATGCAAGCTTTTTTTTGTCTAGTTAGAAATATTGCTTCGGTGGGTTGATTTCACCTTATATCGCTATTTGTTTTATATTGGGAGTCACAGCCTAATTACCAGTATTTTTGTCTCTCACTGTATTTTTTTAAATATTTATTCGCACAAAGCTATATTTAAGGTTACTTTTTCCGCGTCACTTCTTCACTCTATTTAAACTCTATTTAAACCCCCCACTCTTATTGACTCTCTCCTTCTCTCTCTCTCCCCTCTCTAATTCTCTCTCTACTTAATTAACTCTCCCCTCTCTATCTTTTTTAGCCTTTCATTCTCTCACCCCTTTATCTGTTTCTCTTTCAAACTCCTTCATTCACTCTCTCTCCCCTTCTTTCTCTCTCTCTATCCCGCTCCACTCTTTATTCTATGTACACCCTTTCTCTCTCTTTCTCTCTCACCACCCTCTCTAATTGGGCATTATATCTTCACTCTATCTCTCACTCGGCAGCACCACAGCATCACTCAGCGCAACCACAGCATCAATCAGAGCCAGCACAGCATCAATCAGAGCCAGCACAGCATCACTCAGCACCAACACAACATCTCTCAACGCCATCACAGCATCACTCAACGCCATCACAGCATCACTCAACGCCATCACAGCATCACTCAGTGCAACCACAGCATCACTCAGTGCAACCACAGCATCACTCAGTGCAACCACAGCATTACTCAGCACAACCACAGCATCACTTAGCGCCACAACAGCATCACTCCGCGCCACCACAGCATCACTCAGCACCACCATAGCTTTACTCAGCGACACCACATCATCACTCGGGGCCAACACAGCATCACTCAGCACCACCACAGGATGACTCAGCACCACCACAGCATCGCTCAGCACCACCACAGCATCGCTCCGCGCCACCACAGTATCGCTCAGCGCCACCACAGCATCGCTCAGCACCACCACAGCATCGCTCAGCGCCACCACAGCATCGCTCAGCGTCACCACAGCATCACTCAGCGCCACCACAGCATCGCTCAGCGCCACCACAGCATCGCTCAGCGCCACCACAGCATCGCTCAGCACCGCCACAGCATCGCTCAGCACCGCCACTGCATCGCTCAGCACCGCCACTGCATCGCTCAGCACCGCCACTGCATCGCTCAGCACCGCCACAGCATCGCTCACCACCACCACAGCATCACTCAGCGCCGCCACAGCATCACTCAGCGCCACCACAGCATCACTCAGCGCCGCCACAGCATCACTCAGCGCCGCCACAGCATCACTCAGCGCCAAGACAATATCACTCAGCACCACCACAGCATCACTCAGCGCCAAGACAATATCACTCGGCACCACCACAGCATCACTCAGCACCACAGCAGTATCACTCAGCAACACCTGAGTATCATTCAGCATCACCTCAGCATCGTCTCCGCAACAGTCACCACCACCACCACTACCACCTCAGCATCACTCAGCACCACCTCAGCCTGCTCTCGGAATCTGGCATCTGTTGATTCTCCCCTAGCGTCTGGCCGCTGCTAGTGTTATAATACAGGTACTAGTTCCCAACCTTCACCCTCCGATTGTTTATGCCCCCTCAAAAAAAAAGCTTTAACAAACAACCATTGCAATAGGCAGAAACAAGTTGCCAGCATTGCAAGAACAAAAGAAAACTGAGGACATTTTTTATTGTAAATACTTTTTTAATATGGTCGTTCAGTTTTACATAATGCCTTCTTGGTCATATATAAAGTAACAAAAATGCTTCTGAGACTTTTTTATTATAACTTTTCAGCATGCCGCACAGCAGCCACACTTCTCTACAGCACAGCTTGAAGACATTGGCAAAGTCAATAGCTCTGGCTAAACACTTATAAGGCCCCAAAGGCGAGACCTATTGGCTATGCCAATGCTTGTTTCCATAGCACTGGCCCTAGGCCTGTTTAGCAGAGCCCAGGGCACAGTCAGAGTCCGTTACCACCAGTATCAGTAAAAAATGGAGGTGAATAGGGCCAAAGAGGATGACTTTCTCACACATAACGTAAGAGGAATCTGAAAGCTGACCAAAGACCATGTGTCATCCCCACATTCCAGCAAACATTTGAGCTGCTACCATCCCTTAACATTAATTTCTTTCGCCCATTTTAGAAAACTCTAACTTAATATAGTGTGATATATTTTTTCAGAATGTGTGGAAATCAGACTTACATCAAGAATGGAACTCATGAGAGCTGTTGACAATTATGAGACATTACTTTAAGGCAGTTTGAACTCACAATTGTTATCAACCATCTGCCAAGTTATCTACATTTTACACAGCAGTGGGGTAACCCAAAATGATGCTCCACCTCTGAATAAATCTGGCAAGAGACCCTCAGTCTCCCATATTTTACAGATATTTATTGACCTTGGGCTGAATGTGGGGCCCCTGAAGGATGGTAAGGGCCTGTGATACACCTATGACTAACAGATACTTCAACGATTGATGCACAAGCAGGACTTTGAGTTCAATATGGAAGGTTGATGTATCTTAAAGTGAAAGTGCTGGCAATTTTCCGAGGGAAGCAGGCACTTTTTGAAAAAGAACAGGTTCTTATTTTTTACTTTCAAACAATGTCCAGTATCATTCCTTTGTCAAAAGTCCATCTCGTACTGCTAAGTGAGCACGTAGAAAATAAAATCAAGCACCTAAACGTCTGATTCGTAAATTCTTGTTTAGTTGTGAAAAAATGTAACAGAGAAACATTGCACTTTAAAGAATTGAGACGAATTTATGAGAAAAAAATGTAACTTGCACCACGCATTGAGCACTTGCATATTTGTAAATTATACATGCACGGATTATCCACAAAAATATAATTCTTAATAAAGGGTAACTTACTCCAGTTGAAACTGGAATAAGTGCGTGGTATTAACAAATAAAGCACATTTATGGCAGTTTTCTCATTCCCAATTGGCAAATTTTACGCATGTATAAAATGTGCATATTTCAATTTAAGACATTTAAAACATTTTGATTTTAACATTTGAATTTTTTTCCAGTTGAAATATTTTTTCTAACACTTCTTTATGCACACCCCTTCTAAGAAACATGAAGGATTGGTGCACTTTTAGCAGGCCTTTCCATTGGTCTGTCAGGTACCACGTACATGTGCTAAGTTGTTGGAGACGCGTTTGCACTTGTTTTAGAATACCAATAACATCACAATTGTATAGGGCATCTTTAGGAACGCCCATGTATGTCTAGAAAGCACCACATGTGCAAAGAAGGCTAAAGACCTCAGTGTGTGTAAATTATGCTCATGTATGTAATTTATTCCCCTGCATTTCACACATGTATTTGCACATTTGAATGAAGTGTTGCACACGCTGGTGGAACTTCGGGCCACTTGATCATCATTACATGACCTCTGAAAGGCAGAAGTTCAGGCAGCAACGTCACCTTCTAAGATGGTACCTTAAATGAGGGACTCTTTTCGCGCTGTGTTCTTCCTCCGCTTGAAATGCTAATGCTTTAGACGCAAAGTGATAAGGCTCCTGTACCGCAAAGTCATCGGTGTTGCACAGCCTGTCCCGTGCACGCGGAGGCTTCTTATCACAGCCTCCAGCTGGGAGCAGGCAGATCAGCTCCCTGCAGTGCAATCTGTTACTGGTGACAGCCCTCTGCAGTCGCAGCTTTGCAGATGTACTGCCTGGAGCAGCAGCTATCTACCATCTCCCTTGAAAAATAAACATTACTGCAGTTTATCTCTGCGCCTTCTATTTTAAATAATCAAGCCTTCGCGCTAAAAGGAGTGTTAAGACAAAGGATACATTTAAGGAACATTCTGCAAAAAGCTGTATTTTCATAACTGAAACTACAAACACAGCCCCAGCATGCACTGCTCTTTAGTTTAGAGTCTGGCCACAGGCAATAGCAAACGGGTCCTTCTTGATCTGTCAGCAGCCTATTCCACAATGTGCAGAAACAAGGGCCGAGGTTTCATGCTTAGTATTACTACAGATATGATCAATCCGGTCAGATTGAAGCACCTACTTCCCTTTGCCCAAACTCTTCAATACCAATATATAGCCCCTGATATATGTCATGTTCACAACGTTAACTCCCATTCAAGATCAACAACACCACACCTAGAGCATGGCCTAGGATGAACATTCCTTATTAATTTACACCTGATTGATTGATTGATTGATTGATTGACAGGATCTGTCAAATCTCTACGGTTTAATTGGACCAATGAATCCGTCCGTTCACTTAGGGAGACCAGGGGCGGCTCCTCCACTAAGGGGGAGGAGCGTCAACCCACAAGAAAAATAAAATTATAATAACACCATGTGATTATCATTTAATTTTTCCCTAGCGGCTCTGTAGGTGGGGTGGGGTGGGGCGGGGCGGGGCTGCCCACAGTGCAGGGAAGGAGTTTGGCACTCTCCAAGTGTGCATGATGGTTTGGCCAGCTGTCTTGGGCCGGCCAAACAGTCATGCCCACTTTGCATGTTCTCCGCCGGCTGTAATGCACAGCCTGGGTGGGGAACATGCACAGGCCCCCAGGCCCCATCTGAGCAACGAACCACAGTGCTTAGATCAATCATGATGCTGCTATTAGCAGCTTCGTGATTGGCTAGAGGAGTCTGGAAGCCTGGGTGCTTGTTGTTCCTGCGTCGTGGCAAGAAGGGTGGAGGAGAGGTGGCCGCCGGTTAGGTAAGTTTACATTTTCTTTTTTTTCCCCCCTTTTTTCTTTTTTTGAACCCCCGCTTCACCACTGCTGCCCCGTAGCAGCGCTACTGAGGGAGACTGAAGGTCAGTTCAATCATTCACTGTGAGATTAGAGAGAGTTCTAGTGACACAAATATTCCCCATTTTGACGAGATGTGTGAGGGAAGTAAGTACCTTTCAGAACAAAAAACGAAGCTTCAAAACTTTCAAACCCTACCCATTTGCATAAGGGTAGTAGTGTTGAAAAGTCGAAGTCGTGCCACTGAGAGGGTTTTTTAACTTTATAATTTAAATAGGAGAAGGAGGAAACCAGGGGAAAACCAGAAGTCTATACCTGTAGGAGTTATGAGCTTGAGGGTAGGATAAAATGGGAGATTATGAATATATTAATTCAGGGTAATTCAAAAATAGACATAGAGATCTGTGCCTTTCTTCATCTGTTGTGCATGGCGAATTTAAAACACAACGTAAATAATGGGCCTGTTTTGGGGTCTCTGTACCCAAAAGAACACCTTTTGCAAGAAGCCTGTGAGTGCATGATTTTCCAGTGCTCTGGCTGGTTCTCGTTGGTGTGTGTGTGTGTGTGTGCATATATATATATATATATATGAAACCGGATTGGCAGATTTGCACAAGGGAGTTACTGTTGAGTTTCTCCATGAGCTGGGAATCAGTAGCCTTCTTCATGGCCTTCCCCAGGACTAATAGGTGTTCAATTAGGCACTAGATAGCAAAATCACCTGAGTTTATGGTGGGCTTCTTCAGGGAAGGCAGGACCTCAACAGTTTCGAGGGTGTCCATGAAGATGCCTTGGTTTAGTTTCCTCAAAAGTGCTTTCCCAGTGTGATTGACCTTCCTAACTGCATTCTCATATTTGATAGGCGAGCATGCATCCAAATTACCTTAATAACATAATCAATCCACCGGGACAACCTCTAGAGGAACTATATTGCTGGTAGTAGTCCATTGTTTGTCTCCACTTTAGGTCCTTGCTTACCTATTATAAATTCAGAATCAGAAGTGATCATTACCTCCAGCTGTTTACTGTCAAATGTTTTTATAATACAAAAGAAAGTGGATGAAATTGAATTATCCATGGAAATGGTGATGAAGGTGGACTATTTTGGTGTGCTGCAAATGGGGATTGTGCATTGTTCTGGTGATAGCCAGTGGTTTTGCGTCACTAATGTTTTTTATTTTGTATTCGTGAGCATGAGGCCGAGAATATTTGCCGTGCCCTCCTCCAAAGAGCGGGTGGCAGGAGTGAGGCTAAAATAGCGTTCGATTACAGTGAAGAGCACTTTCCTTCTATACGTGTCTGCATTGATGGTGGCTGTATAGTAGGTGTCTTTGACTTCTAAGATGAGCTGCCTGATATTTTTCAGTGTCATTGGGTCTTCTTGCACCTCCACTTCCTCTCTTGACATCTGATGGTGCACTTGCTATCAGTGAGCTCTATATACCAAGCTATATTGGTAATATTCCCTGTCAACTTTCTTAATTAACAATGAAGAAATATATATTTGTTTTATCTCCATATCATATTTGTGTGCAGTTTGGTAAGGCTGCATTCAAAGTATAGGTGAAGCCATTCAAAATGTAGCCTTAAAAAAGCATGTGGGGTGTATGCAAAACCAATTTCAGCTGGTTTTGTTTATATTTGTTACTCTGCACAATGCAACACAAAGCAAGTGTGTCATTCTGTTCTTAAGAAGCCTATCCCCAGGGCAACTGGAATTATGTGGAAGAGGAGGGACAAATTATATGGCAGGGTTGAGTAAATTATATGGCAGGAAAAGGAAAATTATGCGGTGTGATGTTGCACTTTTTATGATAGTATTACCTCATTTTTTTGTCATTTGTACACTTGCTAACACTGCCTGGGTATTGGTTCTCCTCAGTAGTGCCAGTTTAATATAAAAATATAGCATTAAGCAACGGAAAGGTGACCAGTCAGGCTTTGCAAAGAGCCTTCTATTGCGCGACAACATGTGTTGCTGCATTTGTCGTAACTTTTGAACTGTTTGACCTAGAAACAATTTTTGGGGATAAAATCTGCAGATTATGCAGCAAACAATTGATTATGTGGCAAATGTGGCAAATCTATACTCATGTGAATAACCCAGGGGCCACACAATCGCATATTTTCAGTGACCCTGCCTATACCACATGCATACACTGATAAGCTCTCTCTCTCTCTCTTACTTTCTTGCTCTCATTCTCTCACTCTCTCTCTCTCTCTCTTTTTCTCTATTTCAATTTTGCATCCCCTAAAACTACCATATTGGTTGCCTGATGAGGAAAAATCAGGTTCAAACTTCTAAGCTTCAATCATGAAATATGTATGAGATCACCCTCATTACAAGCACGAGCCACCAGAATTCAGTGAGCATATGAATTGTAGGCCCTTGCCTATGCTTTTTGTAGAGTTACTCATAATCGAGGCTTACAAAACTCACATGATTTCTTATTTGTTTATTTATTCAATCATTAATCACTTTTGTAATACACAACGTTCAGCCTTAGGGTTACTTCAAAGTACGAGATATGATCAGCTAAGCTGAGTGTTGACACAAGTTAAACATTTGAGTGCTGTGAGAGTACAATAAACCACTTTTCAAATACACATTGCATACATTGCTGTTACTGTACCGGGCTTCTTTTGGAAATGTAACTGTTAAACCTGATAATCCCCAGCCATTTTGCCTTCACGCCTCCTGTTTTGTTAAACTCGTTTTTGTTGGCTCTAGACTCTACTCTTGTGCTCTCTTCTTTAAACATAGTAAAACTGCCCTACACCCAACTGTCATATTTAATTTACTTGTAAGTAAAATGGTATGCCATATGTCATATTTAATTTACTTGTAAGTCTCTAGTAAAATGATATGCCATATAACCAGGGCCGGTAAAGTAAATGCTACTATTGAGCCTGCAGCACTGATTGTGCCACCCACTTAAGTAGCCCTTAGAAAACATGGTTTTGATCTGCCATTGCAGTCTGTGTGTGCAGTTTTAAATTGCCATTTCGACCTGGCAATATTAACCTTTGGCCAGGCCTAAACCTCCCTTTTTAATACATATGCCACTCCTAGAGTAGGCCCTAAATAGCACATATGATAGGGTGCAGTGTATTTAAGAAGCTGAACATGTACTTTTGAGTCTTACATGTCCTTGTAGTGAAAAACACCAAATTTGTTTTTCACTACTGTGAGGCCTCCCTCTCCCATAGGATAACATTGGGTTACGTTATTAATTTTAGTAAGAGATAACCTTTGCTTGGGAGCAGGTAGGAATATCGTGATTGGTGTCTGAGTATTTGTAATTTAAAACCGTCTTTAATGGTAAAGTTGAATTTTTTGTCACAATTCTGAAAATGCCACTTTTAGAAATTTGACAACAAGGGGGTTAGGCCCGAAGAACGGAAGCCAGGTAGGGCCGTAATACGTAATCACAAAAAATAGGACCTGGCTGCTTATTAGCTTTCGAGCTATCTACTTACAGCAAAGATCAAATATAAACGTTTTAATTTGATCTGGTTATTTCTTTAACTTTTTCATATATATGTTTTTTTTTCATATGGTTTTTTTTGTTCATGGATGCATGAAAAGAGACCATCACTTATTCATTCCAGAAACGTATACAGTACAAAAAAATCAAACAACATGCATATGCTTATGACATGACAGCGAATGGCAGTAACGACTGGCAATGGGAGATCTGCACTTCGCGCAACAGCATCAATAGCCTGTTGTGACCACCACTGCGAATCTCTAGCAATGACCGACTGTGATGCCTGACAGGATCTTCGCACTACAGTGACGACTATCCATGACGCCCAGCCTGCTTTTCGCGCTACAGTGACAGCCATAATTTATGTTCTTCCTGCTCCTTATGGCCTCCTCCAATATGGAAAAAAACGTTTTGCTCTGGACTTCACAAGGTAACTTTATCAGTGGGACAAACCTGATCCCTGTATCTGGCCCCTGCTCCATCATTGTTGGCCTGATTTTGTGACTTTCCTCCAGTCCCGCACTACCAGATAACTCCGAGTGGTTCTTTGTGCTTTTAGGTGCACTACTTACCTTAAATCTTTGAAATTGAATAACTCTGGTTCTACTGATGGTGTTGAATAATTTATTACATTTTACCCTATTTTCCAAAATTGGTGTGGGATTTTTCTTGTGTTGTGTTTTCACTTTATTACTGTTTGAGTGCTGCATAAATTCCTTACCCATTGCCTCTAAGATAAGCCGGACTGCTTTTGTGCCAAACTACCAGACGGTTAAGCACACTTTAATTTAGTAACTTTTGTGGTTCACCATGGCAAGGACTGTGGCTGTTGCTTGCACAAGGATTGTGGCTGTTGCTTGAGAGGAGCTCACACCCGCCTCAACCAACAATACAATTTATCACAGTGACCAAATTTCTTTACCAAGTAGCACAGTCGAGAAAATGTAAGGTTTAGCTCCTCTGATGAGTAATGACCGTGGAACACATCACAGAAGATAATTCTTTGTTATTGTGCACAAAGAATGTGATTAAAGAATGAAAATGCTTATTGGATGACTACATCCACCAGGATGGTCTAGGGTCACATTAAATGTGATCAATTTGTGAGTCCTGTCGTGAGAATTAATCAGCCACTGTTCAAACAAACATAATAGTTTTGTCAATTATAGATCACTTTAGAAGAGAATTGAGGAGAGACAGTGGACCGAAACAAGGATGCATCCTGACACCAACACTTTTAGTTTGTGTGACACTGATTTTGGGGCAAATTCAACATGAACAAATTGTTTCCTTCTAGCCTGGATATGATTCTGCAGAACTTGCTGATGTATGCATGCATTTTGGTCTTGCGTGATAGGAATCCTGTTACACAAGATCAGAAGTTGTTACACAGCCCAAATCACTTTAAACTTATTAATTCTTACAACATAGACAATGATATTTGTTTCAAGGCGTGAGATACAGATATCTTCACACTTGGCTTACTGTGACTTTGAAACCGAGAGGCCAATTTTAATTTCCTAGCCACAAGTGATGTGTGGATTACCAAAAAGCTGCAGGTATTCAAGAAGATGTATGGGGCTATTCTATGAAATTCCTTTTATCTTTCTCTTAAATATGCTGGTTTATTTGGAAAAAACATCAAAAGTTTAGATGTTATTTTCATCAACAAACTGTTGTTTTCTAGAAGCACACCCCTGTCTGTGATTACATTAGTGAAGCACAATGAGAAAGCAAGTCTGTTAGCGGTCCATTTGACCTTAGTGTGTGTTTATACTCTTATACCAGATAATCCACTAAGGGTCTGATTGCGAGTTTGGCGGCCTTGGAGCGGGCCGCCATGCCAGCACCCTGCTCCCAGGACCGGCAAACCCGCATTCTGGCCACCCGCCATATTCCAATTGGAATACAGGTCGGGCGGTCCTGTGGAGGTGGTACCACGGCAGTGCCTTTCAAAGACTCATATCTGAGTCTTAGAAAGGCACCGCAATGGGAGCGCCACAGCACATTCTTGCACTGCATGGACAAATGCCATGCAGGAACTGTCGGTGCATCCATACAGAGGGGCACAACATATGCCCCTCTGCATGCATCCCCTGGCCCGAGGCAACAATTTCCTCACATCCAAACTTTTCATGATGGGTCCCCAAAAAAGTCCAAAAATACAAATAAACATGAACTTGGCAAAACATAGAGAATTGGAAATGAGGATCAGAAGACCTAGGCTCAAATGGAGAAAAACCTTTCTTGATGGAGCAAGTATACAAGACGATGATTATATTATGACAGTGTGTGTGTGCATTACTGGACTCAAATGCAACGTCCATGAATTTTTCTTCCCTCTTGACACATTAAGTGGGTCTTGAAAGAACCTATGGTGAGATTTAATGATGTGCTTCACTCTGCTTTGTCACGGCCTTATACCACACGCTCTCCGACCCTAGTTCCTTTTCTTTTGAAACCTTCTCCTATCACAAACGAAGCCAACTTTGTGGTCTTCTACTTTTGTTCTCTCACGAACAAAATTTGGGCTGGATATGATCTCCTGCCCCCTCAGTAGCCCATGCTGATCGTTTCTTGACTCAACACTTGCAAGACCGTTTCAGATGTATTTGCCTGAAATTAATGGGAAAGTGTGGCACAAAGCTCTTGTATGTCATCAGGGCTGGACTGGCCATAGCGGGCACCGGGCATTTCCCCGGTGGGCCGCCAGGGTGGGGGCTGGTTTTGGGCCCTTGGGCGGCCGTTTTTGTTACAGGGCCGTTTGCAGATCACTGACCTTCACCTATGCTAATCTGTATTCAAGTAACTTTCGTGAAATGAGGAAGTGGGGGCAGTATCAGGAAACTGAATGATATAGAAGCAACAACTCATTCATTTGCTCTATGATGGTTATTCATTCAAAATACATGAAAGAACTAGAATTATACTCAATTTAGAATCATTTTATTTTCCTTCGATCTTTATCTCTGTGCTGTTTTTGGGTGTGGTTCTATATTCATTTTTGAAAGTCTGAGCAATCATGGTTATATCAAAATCTGCGATATAATATCTTTTTCACATGTCTATTTCTTACAATACATGTACTTTGCCATCTACTGTACTTCCATATAAATATATCCCAGTACAAACATGGCACTTATAATTTTAGAATACTTTTACAATGGCAGTTAAGTAAGGTAAGCAATGCATGCTTGGTGGAAGAGCATGGTGGCATGTCTGTGCAAACCTTGGGGTATGAATGACTAGAATTATGGGAGAACCAAATTATGTTGCCGGACCAAATAAAGCAAAAAAGACAAATTATGCAGCATAACGCAGCACATTTTGTGGCAGTGTTACTGCACTATTTTGTCATTTTTACAATGATTACACAGTCTGGGCAAAGGTTTCACCTCATTAGTATCATGGCAAAATACAACAATTGAAAGGTACCCCGCCATTCTGCGGCAAAGGGCCTGCCTCGGCACTGCAACACGTGTGGCATCTTTTGTAGTAACATTTCGTGTTTGAGCTAGAAACAGTTATGAAGAAGATGATGTATTATGTGCAAGTGCACAAATCCCTAACTATGAGGTAAAAGCCGCACCTGAAGAATCACCAGTGGCGGATTCTCCGCTAAGGCGGAGGAGCATCGCCCCACTGTTCTGTGAGCAGTTCAAAAATGAAAAATAAAAAGATAATAACACATTGTTATTATCATTTTATTTTTCTGTTCTGGCTTGGGTGCGGGGTGGGGCTGGGCTGGCCAGAGCAGGGAGAGAAGTGGTGGGCACTCTCTTAAGTGCGCATGACGGTTTGGTCGGGCGTCTTGGGTCGGCCAAACAGTCTTGTACGCTTAACATGTTCTCTATCCGACAGTCAGCCTGGGTGGAGAACATGCACAGGCTCCCAGTACCTGCCTGAGAGCGGCACCACGGCGCTCAGACCAATCACAATAATGCTGTCATGCTGGAGACAGCAGCATCATGATTGGCTAGAAGAGTCTGGGAGCCTGTGTGCTCCCTGCTTACTGCTTCTGGAGTCGACCGAAGAGGACCGAGAGGCGGCTGCCGGCCTGCAAGTTAGTGATTTTTTCTTTTTTTTTATCTCCCCCTCCCCGCCAACAATGTTAAGTAACAGCTGCCACTGAGAATCACATAGTTCCAGTGACCCTATGTATGAGACAAAGGCTGCTGAACACTGCTGCCTGCTTGACGGTTGTAAGTGGCGCCTACTTGAGTTCTGGAAGATATGCCCTGACGTTTGAAGCCCAGGATATGAAGTGCCCCTTACCACTGATCAATGAACTGCCATTTTCCTTCAAGGAGTTACAATTCAGCATTGATTACATTAAAGATACTGCATTAAATCCAGCAGTACCCCTTTCTTTTCATCAGTTTTTGGAAAGTGTCCATTCCCGCGTTTGAAATCTGTCCACGTAGGTTATAATTAATTGTTTTAAAAAATAGATTATAACACGCTATTCGAAGACTGGTTTTATTTGGCTGCTTGCCATTATATGATGTCTAAAATGATTCGCGTGTTTAGTTTTCTATTGTGATAAATGTTCACTCAGAAGTGTATTTAGTTAATTGAATCTGTTATTATCAAACCTGCTATTACAGCTTCGACGTGTTCGCATTTTTTAAAATTATTTATAGAATATTATGGTTGTAACGTTTTCTAATTGTCGTATATCTGTGCTGCCCCACACGCTTTATGTTTTAAAAATATGTTCTTTCTAGAACCTCCTCTCCACCTACATGCCCCCTTTGCTATCAGGCAGCTGTTTCCCTTATTTGTGCTTTTCACAGTTCTTGGCACGTGCACATGCCAAATCAAAATTAAATCTCCGCTTTTCAGCTGCCCCTGATGTTTATTTTACTAAAGATTGTATTACTTTATTTTATATTCTAATTTCTTTCTTGTGCTGTTGCTCGTTCCTAGTTTTTTTTAAACAAATATATCATTTTTGATTGACCAAAAATAGTGGATGCCGCCACTCTCTCTATCCTTTGTTACCCCTTGCTGAGCCCTTGTTATGCTTGTTGTGCTTGTTCTCAGAGGTCATGAATAGGGTTTGCAAAGTTGTATAGTCCGTAGACTCGCAAATTCAGGAATTATTTAAAAAGGTTTAGTGAAGTTCACAAACTTTATGAACTTTTTACAACCTAGGTGCTACTTCAGTAAACATGCCTCATTGGCAACAGCATCACCAAGGCACAGTGGCTGCCGCTAGCTGGGGAAATCGACGAGGCAGTGTGGGGGGGGGGGGGGGGGAGCAATGCAAAAGATAACAAGCATTTGCAATGCAACAGGTCTCGCATTTACGCGAGTTTGAGCTGTTTGCATTGTAAATGACAATGCCTTTTATTTATGTTTTGGTTTTTGAAACATAAATAAAACGCATTGTCATTTACAATGCCAATAGCTTAAACTCGCGTAATTGCGAGACCTATTGCATTGCAAATGCTTGTTTTTCTGAATGCGATGCAAGTTAGCATGGCCTGAGCACATGTTCTACCTGTTTGCGACCGATATAAACTTGGTATAAGCTCACACGACCTTAACTTCATCAACAAAAGCACTAGACTATGGCATAATGCCAACATTTGGAAGGAAGAAAGAGGGACGTTTAAAAAAAAAAAATCACAGGAATTAATTTTACTTGCATTGATTTGGAGCCAATTTTAGGAAGGCGACAGCAAAAATAAAGCTGTATGTGGTTTAAAAAATCGTGAGTCACCCTGCTGAGACAGGTGTGTTGGCACATATGACATGAGTAGAAATGGAAGTGCATGCATATATTCTTCAAGCACATTTTGGCAATGGGGCCTACATGCACAGGGGTGCTATCTAGCACTGTAAGTGGGATAAAAAAGTTTGAGAGGGTACTCTAAAAAAGGCATAGGCAAAGAAGTGTAACTAAGGAATATTTTATTAGAGGCGCGCCTTAGTAATACGAAACACCTTGCGTATATGATTATAATACTTTCATCAGCTTCATCCCAATTATTTTCACGGAGAAAAATGGAAGTACTCCTGAGGCCGGGCTTACATCCATCCCACCCTCCAAAAAAAGTAACAGTGGGGAGCCACAGGCAATGGCCAATGGGTCAAGGGAGCCGTGGGGCAAAAAGTTTGGGAACCACTGCACTAGAGCAATAAAACGTAGATTGCCTCTAAAAAAGATATAGTTGAAAATGAAAGCCAGATTCCCTGTGACCCAGAATTGACTAGGTTGCCTGTCAGATGTTTAAGAGGGCGATACTATAAACATCAATAGAGAAAGAACAGTTTTTAAGCGTTTTGTAAGTTTGAGCCCATTGAAGATGGAAGCATTTTATTTATCCTGAGGAAGAATATGACTGAAAAGAGGGTGACATTCTCCAAATGAGAGTAAGTTGTCAGGCACTGAAATCATAATATGCTATTCCATACAAAGACATAGAGTTGGTGAAGACAGGAATATACTGTACAGCTGCCTGGGTTTCTTTGGCTGAGATAAGTTATATATGTTGCGCTATCTTTAATAAAGGGTTGTCTGGACATATAGTGCAAAATGTATATTTACGGGGTAGACCATACCCACAAAATGTTAATAAAATATGTGCAACCCAAATGTATGAAGCATTGGCTTTAAACACTACATGACCTGCTGTAAATCATTTTGTTGTTGATGTGGGAGATCCTGACCTAATAAGAAAATCGCAGTGATTCAGAGATTGACTGCACCCGATAAAGGCAAAAGCATGATTTTAGCTTCAACATTGTTGTAAGACAGTTAAACGCAGCAGGAGAGTTAACTTTTATATGTAGTGTTCACAGCTGGAGCTCAGGGAACGAAAATACTAATTGTTATGTATGTAACAGTGGTAGTGACAATGAAAAATCCTGGTTACAACCAAACACATTGATATCCAACCATTTGGTGCGTCCCAAGCTTTCCATCAGTAAAAATGAATTATAGCCCCATATACATTTTTGTAAACGCACTTTCAACAAAGCAAAGAAAATACGTGTCCTTAAAACATGCAGTGCTCCTATACATTCTTGTTTATGGTTCCTAAACTATTGAAGGAATACAACAAAGTCAGTTGTGTCAAACCCACAAACTGACGGGGTATGGTGAAAATTGTACTTCAGCGCTGTTAAAGTTGACAAATTGAAATGTACGTCTTTGCTACATGAGTAATAATGTAATTTAAATAAATACTTGTTTTTATGACTATTGAAAGGGACTTATTTTTACTTGCTGCTCGAAATCTCCAAAAACAGTTGTGAAGATTGCATACTCGTTCAGTAAAAAAAGCTGAGAAGTAAACACTACATTGAAAATGTGATGTCTGTTTGAATGTCTGACTCTGTGAGTCCTTACGTGTGACAATCAAATCTGGAAGTTTGTATTTAGATACCGTTGTGGTAACGATATTAATCAATATTTGATGCGGTCAAACACGAGTGAAACCTAGGCAGACTCAAGGTGCCAAGACGGCTCCAATGTCCGTCTCACTAGCGACCCCATGAGAGCATACCACACTGTTGCAAAAAGACATTCACATAAGTCCCAATATTTGGACACAAATAAGATGAAAATTAGAGGAAAAAATACAGTCACCAAAGATGGAACTTGAACCTGTGAGCCAACGGGACGGAAAGTTTTTTTGGGCGCTGTGCAGCAAGGGAACCAACTCAGGCTCGGACTTTGGTTGCTGGAAACCGCTACATTGTTGTGATAACATCTTGTGAGTTGCGAAGTCCTTCCAGTCAGATTTAAAATATGACCTTCAGCATGCATTCTCTAATCAATCTATTAAAGGACTATTATTTTCGGAAGGAATAGAACGTAAGAATATTTTGACTATTATTAGCACAACCATAATATAATATTCGTAGAGCAAGCGTGTAAGAGATTTAAGAATTTCTCTGTCTGATTCAGGTATGCAAGATAAAAGATTTTGACAAAATACTAACAGTATATGTTCTGGTTTGTACCTGGGGATTAATATGTGCGAAGGACGGAAAAGTCACTTGAGAAAGTTTCTTATCTGGTAATGGCTGAAGCGCAGGGCGCTGTTAAAGATAGCCACACCATGCCGTTGGCTCTTTTGTACTCCAAAAAAGTTTGTTGCTTTCTAGTATTTGGCATCGGAAAATTCACAAAATAACTTGAAACGCATGTCCTGATATATGGTTGTACATGCATAGGCTGGTTTTCGTTGGGGTATCAATTCCTCCTGCTAATTAAACAAGCATTGGCCACGCGCTGTGGTGGGGGAGGGGGAGGAGCGGGAGAGCAAGTGACGCACGGCCGTGAAAGTGACACAGCCGCGCGGCTGGTAGACGCGCTCTGTGGTGGGGGAGGGGGAGGAGGGTTGGAAAGGAAAGCCAGATGGCCTGGAGCATGTGAGGAATGCGCGCGTTACTGTGCGCGTACTCGCATGCTCTAGGCCAGGACAAAAAAAAGTGGTCGCATTTTCAAAAGCCCACTTACAAAATGTCTCGCCCAGACCCAGCGCAAGCGCTGGCTTCAGGGCGAGATCTAAAAACTTGCCTGCAGCCTGACGTCTGCCGCCTCACGCCTCTTCAGACGATGCTCACACAAGCTCCGAGAGTCCCCAGTACCAGTCCAGACTCTACTCTCATGCTGGTATTACTGAGCATGAGAGAAGCGTAAGAATTGGGCGGAGCGTGCTGGTTCCATGCTCAGCAGGGACTGGGAGCCTGTGCTCCTGAGCCCCTGCCTAAAGCCTGGAGGTATCCAAGTGTGCATAAAGGCCAAACCCACATGCATACTGGCAGTGCCCTGAGCCCACCACTCCTCCTGCTTCTGATGGCCCCATCTTCAAGACTCGGCGGTGGCTCAGGAGTAAAATAAAATGGTAATAAAGCAGTTTTATTCGCTTCTTTGTTATCATTTTATTTTACATGCATCTGATGGTTCCAGCAGTGGGGTGACGCTCCTCCTCCCTAATGGAGGAGCCACCCCTGCCGAGGCACAATCCTGCTCTGGGTCCCAGACCTCCATCCGCTACCGGCCCGCTGCCCGTTACCTGCTGCTCCATCCCTAGCCTAGATAGTGTGTGAGGGCACCCTACAGCGGCAAGAAGGCACAAATGAAATCTTGAAACGACGAGATCCTGCTTTGTCATGACCTGCCCATGGGACCTTCTGGAGCATGACGTCATCATTACGACAAGTGCCCAGCTCCTATATACTGTGAAGACTTCAAACAATCAAAGTGGAAAAACAGGGAAGTCACAGTGCGTTAAAAAGTTCCAGTTTTCAGGTGTCTATGCAAGCAAGGTAAAAACTTTACACCCAGCCCGATTCACATAGTGTGAGGACTGAAAGTGCAAATTTAATACTGGTCTCTGCCACAGTTTGGGGCTGACTGGTGTCCTAATTCGGTGAAGAGCTCAAACAGCTCTTTTTTGCCCCATGGACAGTGGTAAATAATCGTTTGCAGCTGGACCTTCAAAGGGATGTGGCACTTTTGTTTTCAATGGAAAATACCACACAACAGAACAAAGCACAATAAAGTAATACAAAGCAAAATAACATAAGAACAAGTATAACGGGCACAACACAACAAAACAGTCAAAACAGAATGCAAGACAACAACCACAATACCAAGGACAAAATGCAATAATGCAGCACACATCCACAACAGCGCAACTCAGCACTACTGCAACTAAATACTGAATCACAAATGGGAACAAATATTTTGCTCACATATTATCAGCTCCACAAATCTACTTTTATTATTTGGTGGTAAAAGGTGTTTTCACCTAGCACTGTTTTACTTCCTAATAAGGACATGTATTTGCACCACTCAGAAATGTTTTCTGATCCCCTCCATTCCAGTCAAGAAGGAAGTGGCATGACAGAAAGTAAGCAGCCCTCTAAAAGCCATGTTTCGTTTCCATTTTGCTCGTCTGAAAGGAGACTGTGCAGAAAGGTGCCCTTTTTTAGGTCTCGCCTATGCAGCGCGCATGCGCTGCTTAGGAGGGCCTTTAGCCGTCGCTCTTCATTTTTCAAGCACTGCACTCGTGCTTGTGGCGGCATCCACCTTGTGGGAGCGAGCAGCGGCGCGCCACAAGCACGAGTGCAGTGCTTGAAAAGTGAAGACTGCTCTCCTAAGCGTGCGCGCGCGCCTCTCTCCTCGCCCACACGTCTCGGCCACTCACTCGCTCCGCCCTCTCCGTCTCCTTTTTTTGCTCGCGCTTCTTGTTTCAGCATGGTGCCCACTTTATGGCTGCCGTGCATCATGTTTTAGCCGTGCCCCTATCTTTTATCTACACGACGCGTTGCCGTTCCCCCCCACCTCCCGCTAAAGTGCAGGATCTGAATTGTAAAAGCTGAGGGGCTCCGGTCTGTTCAGTCGAGCCTTACTAGAGGGCGCAGTCACAACGCTCTGCCTGCTGCTTACTGTGTGACACTTGGCTCACAGGCTGTGACTCTTGCATACTCGGACAGGAAGTAATGACTCTCCTGAGCCGTGGTGCTACGAGCAGACACCAGTCTTATCACTGCAGTACAACCTTACTAGAGGGGTGCGGTCACAGTGCTCTTCCTGCTGTTCACTCTGTGACCCAGATGAGCAGACACCAGTCTGGTCCCTTCAGTGAAGACTAGAGGGGTGCGGTCACAGTGCTCTGCCTGCTGTTCACTGTGTGACCCTGTGCTCACAGGCTGTGATTCTCGTAGCCCCTCGGACAGGACGTAATGACTCCCCTGAGCCGTGGGGCTGCCTCTGGTGTGACACCAGTCCGAACCCTGCAGTACAGCTTTACTAGAGGAGTGCGGTGACAGACTTTGTGGACCTAGGTAATATTCAATAAGTGACACCCTTTTCGCTTATTTATTAATGTGATGGTTGTGCAATACCATCACATATTTATTTGATCAGCATTTCTCTGTGTTGCCCCCCCACACAGAAAACGAGTTGCGTGTGTCCCATCCCCTCCCTATAGTGGGTTACTGAACGTGGTGTGTTCTGCACTGGGTAAACATTTTTTAGATTTCCTCTCTCCATTCACTGCCATTCTATCCACCTGTATCGCATTCCCTCTGTTCTTTGCTTGTTCGCAGTCTGCCTGTCTACAAACCCCTCGCTAGCAGCGTGTGCCACTCTTTAACTTTAAGCCTGTCTCTCTTTGCTCTTGTATGACTACATGCCTTTCTCAACATCCTCCCTCTCACTCTCTGTGCGCACTTCTCTCTGTCCCTGTCTATCGCTTCTGTGCCTGACAGTGTTCACCCTCTGCCTCCCACGAGCATGCCCTTCCCTTTCTCTTCTCTGCTGGCTCACCCCCTCAGCCCTCACTCTGACCCCCATCCCCACACCCGCTTGAGGGGGTATCTTACACCTCTTCTCCTGGCCTTTCTGGGACTGTCATGACCCACCTCCCTGTCTGTTCCTCCCTCCCCTGCCTGCCATGCTTTCTCTCACTCTAGAATTGCATGGCTCCCTCCCTGCCTGTGCCTCTTCCTTCATGCCTAGCGCCCAGTAAAGCACTTGAGAAAAAAGGTGTTATAGAGCAAAACAAAACGAATTCTACACCTTGTGTCTAACACTTAAGAAAAGCCGCTTGCTGAGGTATTCATTCGGTGAATGGAAATATTTAACTTACAACTATTAACAAGCATTGGCATAGCCAATAGGTCTCGCCTTTGGGACCTTATAAGTGTTTACCCATGCCAATGTCAATGACTGCCTTCCACTCTCTGTCCAAAAATTGTCTAATCATCATCCCCCTGCTCCCTGGTTTACTGAACAATTAAAAATCGAAAAAAGTAAATGTAAAGCATTGGAAAGATTTTGGAGGAAAGACTATTCCACTGATTCTAAAACCACATATAAAACTGCTCTAAAAAATATCATGTTCTATGCAAACTAGCTCGAGCGGAATATGTTTCCTCTTCCATTTCCAATGCACAAAATTGTTCCCGTACTTTGTTCACAATGGTAAAAAAGTGGCTGGCTCTGATACGCAGCCCATTTCTCCTATCCTAAATGAATTACAATGTAACACTCTTGCCAATTTCTTCATAAATAAAGTGGAGCAAATATATCTGACATTGGATAAAATTAGGCCAATGGTGCCTATTCAGTTAGCTTCCCCTCTTGAACCCATTTCTATAGTGGAACCTCCTATGAAATTGGAAAAGTGGGCGCCTCTTAATATTAATTCTTTTTAAAAAATTTAGGCAGCATCAAATCAGGATCTCCCTGTGATCTTCTTCCTGCTCCTGTACTTTTACAACTTGAGCAGCCTTCACTTGAAATTGTTATGGAACTACTTAATGCCTCACTTCAAGAGGCTTTGGTTCCGTCCGATTGGAAACATGCTAAGGTCCTTCCACTGTTGAAAAAGGCTAATGCTGATCCTGATCAGTCATCTAATTTCAGGCCCATTTCCCTGCTTCCTATTTTTTCCAAAATTTTGGAAAAGCATGTAAACTTACAATTATCCAAGTTTATTGAATTTTTGAACTTTTTACACCCCTCTCAGTCTGGTTTCAGAGCGGGTTTTTCGACAGAGACGACTCTCCTTGGTGTTACCGAAATGCTGCGACATCGTTTAGATACAGGTAACACAGTGGCCCTCATATTGTTAGATTTGAGTGCCGCATTTGACACGGTTTCTCATACCGTGCTAATTAAATCCTTGCAGTCACTTGGCATCACCGGGACATCACTTGGCTGGTTGACTTCTTTTTTATCTAAATGGACCTTTCAAGTCTTTTCGTCTAGGGCTACCTCTAAAATTCTTTTTTCTCCTTATGGAGTACCTCAAGGGTCAATTTTAAGTCCCCTTCTGTTCAATGTCTATCTACAACCTTTGGCTGTGATTGCAGAGGAGGCTGGGTTGTCTCTTTTTTCTTACGCCGATGACACCCAAATAATTTTTTCCCTGTCTGCGGGAAATCTGCAAGGTCCTTCAACTCTTCAAATGGGCTTGAGTAACATTGCATCTTGGATGCAAACCAATCTACTCAAGCTCAATGGTGAAAAAACGGAGGTCCTTATTTTTGGGGAAAATGGAGACCTCTGGGGCCCCCAACATTGGCCCAGTGAAATGGGACCCTTACCCTCGCCCACCTCTCAAGCCCGCAATCTGGGATTTATTATGGATAATAAATTATCCATGAAACAACATGCGGTAATAACTGCAGCCACCTGCTTCACCATTTTAAAATGGTTGAAGAAAATCATCTGGATGCTCCCCAATGCTACCCAAAGGACTGTAGTCCAGGCACTTGTTACATCCAGACTGGACTATAGGAATATTCTTCTTTTGGGAGCAAACAAGGATGTGTTACGTAAGCTCCAGGTGGTGCAGAACTCTGCCGCTAGGCTGCTTTATAAAATCCCAAGAATGTCTTCTATCTCCAATGCTTTGAGAGATTTACACTGGCTTAGAGTGGAAAATCGGACTAAGTTTAAAGCCCTGGACTATATGTTTAAGATTAAGACTGGTACTGCCCCTCAATACCTGCAAAAACTTGTCCATCTCTATCAGCCTTCTCGCCTGTTACGCTCTACGACACAGGAAAAATGTATGGTTCCCAGGATCAAACTCACAAGAATGGGTGGCCGCTCCTTTTCTTATCTTGGTCCTCTCTTGTGGAACTCTCTTCCCATAGCGATCCGTAAAGAAACACTTCATTTAAAATTTCGTAAATTAGTGAAAGCTTGGCTGTTTAATCAATAGTTTTTACTTCTTTTCTATTCTGTTGTGGTTCCTCTAGGTCTGCGCTGGGAAACCCTTTTGGGTAGCTATGCGCATTATAAAATCAGTTAACATAACATAACATAACATAACATAACATAACATGCAACAGTTGATGTTGTTGCACCAAGGATATTGTGCTCCATAACTAAATACTTATAAGGTCCCAAAGGCGAGACCTATTGGCTATGCCAATGCTTGTTTGTCTAGACGTTCTGTCCATCGTGTCTTCACATTTCATGGACAGTTTAGTGATGGGGCTTCAAGTACTCTTTTTGTTAGACTGCAGATCAACATGATGTATAGTTTGTAACTAATAGCCAGTGCTAGTGTGTGTTATTTGTTGTATTTATTTACCTAACACAAGGGCACTTTAATTGATGATTTGTGGCTTTTTGTTTATGAAGTGGTTGCTATTTGGATGCATCAGCCTGTTATACAAATGAAGTGTACTATTCACTAATCATCCTTGCTTGTTCATTTGTTTTACTTTGATGTCAGGATAACATGTTGAATGAACGCCTTATTTTGCTCTTGAAGGAAAGACATGAACACACATACACATTATTAAAATGCAACAAAACAACTGGCCTTTTGTCAAAGTATCTACAGTGCAATATTTTGCTGCATGTGCTTTTTAAAGTTCAACACTTATAGCTCAAGCTTAACCTTCTAAAGCCTCGTCATAACATTCTTCTATGAGGGCAAAGCTTAACTTTGCTAATGGAATCTATTCATCAAAGGAGTACCCTTTGCCCCTCTTCCATAATTTTGTAGACCAAGACCTTGCTTTCTGATGCGATTTTCTTTGTAGAACAACTGGAGGCAACACACACGCTCCAGTGCGGCCCAGTCATAACCAAACTCTTCCCCTAACAAAAAGCCAGGCCTAGTGTCTTGCCAATACTTGCTACATTAGCCGGAGAATTTTTTAACATTATTTTTGCTACAAGGTTAAGTTTATGCCATTCTGAAGAGGAAGGCACTAGGGCAATGGAATTGCTCCTCACTCTTCCATCCTTTAGGCATCCACCATGTGTTTATTTATTTGTCTAATTATTCATGTATTTATTGTGGATTTTTGTATAGTACTGCATGTTACTGCTTTGTAGCTTCAGATTGCTTGGATGTAAGTAGTACATTTTTATTGTTGATAAGGAAATTAGCATCCCATTGGGCAGGGTGAGCAACCATGCCCAATTTTCTATTGAACAACCCTTTTTCTTAGAAACATTGATTTCCACACAGCTTCTGAGAATTCTCCCCATCTCAGTTAGAGGGAGAGTGGGTAAATGTGTCTATAGTAGTTGTACCTTGGCTCCTATGTGAGGCTTCTGCCAGTTATTGGCTTTCACTTACAAAAGCTGAAGTCAGAAATCCCACTAAAATAACACAGGAGACAAATAGAAAGAGTGGAACAGAGAATAATGATCCAAAATATGTAGGGAATGTAAGAGAAGCAAAATAATTAGGTAGGTGTGCTATATTGTTCTTCACCAAAGCCATTGACTGCCTTAGATAATTTATTGTCACTGCCCACCAGCCCATAACCTCAAAGTTTCAATGTAGTGATTTTTGGGTAGATTGTAAAAGTATGCCAGTCACCAATGAGTTCTAGAGCTTAGATGGTTCCTCTTTGTTTAGTGATGCAGCAGTGGGCACCCCTCGCCCACGTCGCCCGACAGCACAACCTCAACATCATCTCCTACGCCGACGACACCCAGCTGATCCTCTCCCTCACCAAAGACCCTCACACCGCCAAAGCCCACCTCCACGAAGGAATGAAGGCCGTCGCCGAATGGATGAGGACCAGCCGCCTGAAGCTGAACTCGGACAAGACGGAGGTCCTCATCCTTGGTTCCAACCCTTCAGCCTGGGACGACTCCTGGTGGCCAACATCACTGGGAACAGCCCCGCCACCCACCGACCACGTACGCAACCTAGGGGTCATCCTCGACCCCACCCTCTCCATGACTAAGCAGGTCAACGCCGTTTCCTCATCCTGCTTCAACATCCTCCGAATGCTCCGCAGGATCTTCAAGTGGATCCCCACCGAAACAAGAAAAACAGTCACCCAGGCCCTCGTCACCAGCAGGCTGGACTACGGAAACGCCCTCTACGCAGGAACGACGGCTAAGCTCCTGAGACGGCTGCAACGCATCCAGAACGCCTCTGCACGTCTTATCCTCGACATCCCCCGACGCAGCCACATCACACCCCACCTGAGAGACCTGCACTGGCTCCCTATCAACAAGAGGATAACCTTCAAGCTCCTCACCCACGCACACAAAGCACTCCACAACTCCGGACCAGCCTACCTCAACAGACGACTCAGCTTCTACACCCCCACCCGCCAGCTCCGCTCGACCAGCCTCGCCCTCGCCACAGTCCCCCGCATCCGGAAAACGACCGCCGGCGGCAGATCCTTCTCCCACCTCGCCGCCAAGACCTGGAACACCCTCCCCACCAACCTCCGACAGACCCAAGACCTACTGGCCTTCAGAAGACTCCTCAAGACCTGGCTCTTTGATCAGTAGCAGCACCACCCCCCTCTTCCCCCAGCGCCTTGAGACCCTCGCAGGTATGTAGTGCGCTTTATAAGTGACATGATTGATTGATTGATTGATTGATTGGGCAGTAACTTTTCAGCCAAACACACACAGCTGACCTGGAAATGCAGCTGCCTCTGTTGGGTAAGCATGGCCAGCACTGTAAGTGCCAACTCCAGCGGCTGGAGTAGCAGTGTTGCAGAAGAAGTTAGGGACACCCCGATGCAAACAGCCGTCTCTGTCAGCTGCAGCATAGAAGATGTATAGTGCAGGCAAGGACACACGGAGTCCTGCTAAAGCACCAAGGGGCCACAATGTCTATCCACAAACATTTTCCTTTCACCGAGAAGAAAAGGGGCAGGATCACAATATGAAATTAACAGAAATCGCACGCACAGTACTTCCTTAGAACCAATAGATATTTCTGATAGGGCACAGTGAGAGGTGTTAAGTACCTGACAACTAACAGTAAGAGCCAAAAGGGGTGGGACTACAAGTCCTCCCTCCCTACATAAAGAATGGCTTCCAGTCAGTCAGCAAGAAGCTGATGGACAGACAGAAGGTGTTTCTACCAAGGCCTTGTCTCCCCCGCAAGCAAGTGAGGGATCTCAAGGGGTGGCCTGAGAAGGAGGGGGCATATACAGGGAAGGTGGTGACAGACCGTATGTGTTTTCCTACCAAGTCCCTGTCTCTTCTACTGTGTGGATATGAGTAGGATCCTAAGTAACATTACACATCACTGGTTCTACTTTTTGTGGAGTCAAAAAGATTCATTTTTCCTGGAGGCAGAGTACATGTGAGTTGAATATGAAGTTATATTCACGGTACTCAAGAACCAAGTAAAATAACTAAATAGGTGTTTGGACACTAACACTTCAGTCCTGGCCTTTCTCGGAAGATATTGAGAGTATGCAAGGGGGTGATCAGATTACACAAGGAACTGTTGACATCTGCGTTGGTAGACGAATGCAGGCCTTTATTTTCTGTATTGGTAGAGCCACTGGCTTCAGCATGTGTGTGGGCCAGCTAGCAGCCACACTTTATCAAGAGCATATATATTCAGGGATTCCAGGAGAGAAGGTTAGTCGAAAGTTGAAATTTAGCTGAATTCTTTTGAATGGGGCTGAGTCTTATTTGACTGCCCTGAGGGTGAAGTGTTGAGCCTACACCAGACACTCTGATTGCAATGTAGTGTGGATGTCAGATGTCGTGTCCCCATGATTGTCTATTTTTTTTTTTTTGGGCACATTAATCCCAAGCACAGCTGTACTTATGCTTTGTGCCCGTAAGATAAGCTCTTTACCTTGCTGTAAACCTGTAATTACAGTTTTTTTTTGTTAAATCCAAACTTATATCTAGAGACATTACAACTAATTATGTGTTTTTCATTGTCACAGGAGAAGCTTGCAGTTTCGATGATTAGTGTATTTCTACACTGGTCTGGGTTCTTCAGCTCTGGAGCCAGCCTGGCCTTCTGATTGCTCCCCCAGAGAGGACATTACTGAACACAACTTATCTGTAGTCCTGGAGATAATTTGTGTAGTGGCAAATTACCATTAGTTCAAGATGTAGTCATTAGTGGGTGTAACAAATTGGGTTACTTGTTGAGGGAGGTGAAACTCTACTCAGCAGCAGCCACAATCTTTGTCAGGGTGAAGTCACAAGCAGACCCTAAATTAAGCTGTGCTCAACCCTCAGTTAGCTTGGCACAGAGCAGCCAGGCTTAACTCCGAGGCAATGTGTAAAGTATTTCTGCAACACTTCAAACAGTAACCCAGTGAAAGCACACCACAAAAAGATCCCACATCAGCTTAGAAACATAGAGTAGATTTTAACAAAAAACAAAGCAGTTGGTGCACCACCTTATGAACAATGTCACAAAGTTACAAAATCTGCATCCAAGGTTGTTCTTCAAGTCATCCTTTTATTTATTTACAATTTAATTTAAACATATAAACCGTGTTGAGTAGGCCAGCCAACGCGTTTCGTCCAAAACATTGGACTTCTTCAGGGCTGGAGAATAACAAATATATACACATATCAATACATTAAAAAACATTTAAAAAACATTTAAAGAACACAACCTTACAATATAACCAACAGACAATTACATTGTGACAGGACTAACTATACATATATTTATTGTGGAAGAAAGTGCTTCACAATGACCTTATTCCATGTAAACTTAAAACTTAAATGATGTAACATATAAGTGACCCACCAAGACAATACATACAAAAAGCGCATTGAAAATTGAGATCCAAGTTCATGTCATTGCCATGTAATATGAGACACTATACCACTCCCTATCTCAAAAATTAATTTAAGAAGAATCTAAGAGGGAGGGAAGTGCCCCCAAACAGGTGAACAGTGCTCCAAGAATAAAAGGGAGAGAGAGAAAGGGAAGAGGAGGCATAAAGAGAAAAGTATATTCACCAGAAATCAGCAAAAAGAGCAAAGGAGTGGATGGCATGTGAAAACCCTTTAGTTTGATGAGGCAGTGAGAACATAAACGTGGTCCATGCATATCCACAGACAAGTGTACAAGTAGATTGGAAGCCCAAAGAGTGACAAAAGCCCCAAAAGGGGGCGATTTCTATTACCCACCATATGCGAGGTTTACAACGTTTTGAGGAAACACTGCCACCTCCTCACGGACATACCTAGTTTGAAGGAAACCATAACTCCCAGATCCAGAGTGACGTACAGAAGGGGGGAAAATTTGAGAAATTGGCTCTGTCCCCGTTAATTAATTTTTGAGATAGGGAGTGTTATAGTGTCTCATATTGCATGGCAATAACATGAACTTGGATCTCAATTTTCAATGCACTTTTTGTATGTATTGTCTTGGTGGGTCACTTATATGTTACATCATTTAAGTTTTAAGTTTACATGGAATAAGGTGTGAGGTTGATGTAGTGTCCTTGTGCTAAGAGAATCCTTGCAGAGAGGTGATGTGCCAGGTCTGCTTGGGGTTGTGCTGTACAAGAGAGGAGATGCGTCCGTTCTGATGGGTCCACAGACTAGCTGGCAGAGTACCTTCAGGCCCACTTCCAAGGGTCCAGGACTGGGGTGGCACCACTTGGGACGGTAGAACGCACAGTTGCAGAGGCTGGGTTCTGGTTACAAGAGACTACCACTTGGAGTCACTCTGGTGGTCCTGGATACAGGTTGCAGGTCCAATCCTTCTCACCCAGGCAAGGGGGCAGCAGGCAGCAGCACAGCACAGCAGAGAGCAGTCCTTCGGGGCAGCAGTCCAGCAAGATGGCAGTCCTTTCAGCAGCACAGCAGTCCTTCTTCCTAGCAGTCTCCCACAGGTTCAGAAGTGCATTGAAGAGTTGGTGACTGGAGTCCAATATTTATACCTGGGCCTTCTTTTGAAGTGGGAGAAGCTTCCAGAAGTTTCCCCTTGAAGTGCACAGGCTTCCCGCCTTCCCTGGCCTGGCTACAGACTAACTATAAGGGGTATGCAGCCCTTTGTGTGGTGGCAGGACACAGCCTATTCAAGTGTAAGTAGGGCTGTCAGTGGTGGCCCATTAAGGCACATCTAAGCTCTCTATTGTGTGTGGCTGTCTAGGAGGAATACACAAAGTCCAATTGTCAGCTACACCCAGTCATGTGACCCAGAGACAGGCTACAGGCACTAAATGGCTAAGGCAGGATAATGCCAACTTTCTAAAAGCAACTTTTCTGAATTGTAATTTAAAATCCAACTTTACAATAAGAGAGGATTTTTCAATACAATTCAAAAGAGACCAAACGCGAACTGGTTACGTATGCCCGTTTGTAAATTATGGCTTATTAACCCCTGAACTGCTGAGCCTACCCCCCATCCCCCAGTGCTGAGCCCTTTGTTGGCTATTAGGGGTAGTTTGCGCTTAGGGCTCCATAACTTTTTTCCACGTAAGGTATCCACACCAAATTTGCGTCCTTTTTTCCAACATCCTGGGGATTGTAAAGGTATCCAGGGTTTGTATATTCTCCTAGAGGGGACCGAGAAAATAGGAAATATATCGCAAACTTTTGAGTTTATTAAAAGAAATAGCAAAAAAGGACTCCAGATAAGTGTCTGTTTTTTTTTCCTAAAAGTGACAGCCACGAACAGTTTACTGTACTAAAGTCACCTTCTTCTCAGCTTTCAGGAACATGCAGAGCTGAATCAGAAAACCTAATTTTGTACCACAGTTTTGGCATTTTTCTAAGAGGTAGCCTATTTTCCCTTTTTTATGTGCTCTCAACCTACTTCCAATTTGTGGTAGAAACCAGTGTGCAACCCATGGGTGATCCAGAAAAGCAATAGATTTATGAGAAGTAGAAAAAAAATTCCAAATTTAGGAAGGGGTCATATGTGTAGATCCCACAAGGTTTTCTCAAGAAAAATAACTGTTGAAATAAAGAATATTGAAAATGAATAGGAAAATACGGGCATTTGTGACAACATTTTCATCTGTAACTTTTTGTCACTATGGCCAATTTACAAAAGCAATATACTATACGCCCTCTAGATCGTTCTGGTTGTGGGGATATATAGGGTTTGTAGGCTGTCCAAGAACCCAAGGTACCCAGAGCCAACAATGAGCTGCACCATACAATGGTACCAAGTAGAGTATAGACCAATTCATATAGCAAAATAGGCAGAGTGAAAAATGGGTATGTAGGAAACCTATGTAGTTCTGAAATGAGCACAAGATATGGAGTTTAGGAGCAGTGGTTATTTGTGAATCTCTGAATTTGTGGGTGCCCGTACTAGTGTATATTTTAGAGGGTATTTTTCTAAATGTCATTTCACTGGCTTACATTTAAATGGCACAAATGCAGCAATATCCAATCGGTAATAACAAATGTTATACTATTCTATGCGCCCACAAGTCTCCTGATAAAAACAACACCTCACTTGTGTGGGTAGGCCTAGGAAATGGTCCAAAACGCAACATGGATGCATCACATTTTTCCACTGAAAACTGAGCCAATTTTTTCCAATGTGGGAAGCTCTAGATTTTGGACCCTAGGTCAGCCGGCACCTAGGGAAACCTAGCCAACCTGTAAATATTTTTAAAGCTAGACACCTACGGGTATCCAGGATGTGCTGACTTGCTTGGCTCTCACCATGGTTTTTTTTTTACCAGGAATCTTATGCAAACCTCAAACTTTGATTTAAAAAAAAAACACATTTTCATCACATTTTTGTGATGGAAAGTTCTGAAATCTGTGGCGAGCCACAAACTTCCATCCACCCAGCATTTTCCGAAGTCTCCCAATAAAAATGGTACTTCACTTCTGTGAGTAGGCCTATTGGCCATGACAGGAAATGGCCCAACATGCAACATGGACGCATCACATTTTTCCACCAAAAACAAACCCTTTTTTCCAATGTGGGTAGCTCTAGGTTTTGGACCCTAGCTCAGCCGGCACCTGGGGAAACCTAGCCAACCTGTACATTTTTTAAAACTAGATACCAAGGGGTACCCAGGGTGGGCTGACTTGCATGGAGCTTACCACGGTTCTTTACCCAGAATCCTGTGCAAACCTCAAACTTTGACCAAAAAAACAATTTTCCTGACATTTCTGTGATGGAAAGTTCTGGAATCTGCGGGGAGCCACAAACTTTGACACACCCGGAATTTCCCCAAGTCTCCTGATAAAAATGGTACCTCACTTGTGTGGATAGGCCTAGTGCCCGCGACAGGGAAGGGCCCAAACACTTATTGTGGAGACATCAAAATTATCTATCACAAAACAAACTGTTTTGGCAGGGGGGCACCTGTATTTCTTGTCCCAGGTTTGGCGGCCATCTAGGGAAACCTACCAAACCCAGACATTTCAGAAAACTAGGCTCCCAGGGGAGTCCAGGGAGGTGTGGCTTTTGAGGATCTTCCAACACTTTCTTGCTCAGAATCCCCTGCAAACCTCAAATTTAGCCACAAAATCACATTATCCTCATATTTCTGTGTGGGAAGGTTGTGGGTTTACCAGGCAGGCACAAATTTCCTACCATCCAGCGTTCCTCCAGGTCTCCCGATATGTAAATGCTGCCTCACTTGTGTGGGTGGGCCTAGTGTCTGCGACAGTGAAGGGCCTACCAAATCCAGACATTTCTGAAAACTAGACACCCAAGGGAATCCAGGCAGGTGTGGCATGCATGGATCCCCCAATGTTTTTTTTCCCAGAATCCAATGCAAACCTCAAATTGTGTTAAAAAAATCATATTTTTCCTACATTTCTGTAGGGGATCACTGTGCCGGCACAAATTTCCTACCACCCAGCATTCTCCTCGGTCTACCAATAAAAATGATACCTCACTTGTGTGGGTGGGCCAAGTGCCTGCGACAGAGAAGGGCCAAAAACATGTAGAGATTGTCCCTTTGGGCCCGCTTTGGTTCCACCTCAGTTTTTTAAAATATGTTTTTAGGATGACTTCGCTTTGGGCTTTGCAGCCACTCAGACCCCCGTTCACACATGGATACACACAGTCACACAGCCACTCACATAATATATGTTAGAAGTAGTACCACTCATTAGTAGTACACCTAGCATACTAATCTAACTTTTGTAGAAGCTTAGGATATATGTTTAACACTCATAAACTCTTAGAAAACACTTATACTCACTGGATGATGTTGTCAGTGATGTCATTTGAGATATCATCAGTGCTGTCACTGACCTTGTCATGAGTGATGTAATATGTGAGGTCAAAAACAGTGCATTGCGGGGCGTAAGTTATAGTTAGCTGAGGTATCTATAACTTCTGAATAACTTCTACATTTCTATGGTTTTGTATGAGTGAAATCTGAGCCTAACTCTAACAACCCTGTAACTTTTGTTTTTTTCAGTAAATTTCTACGTTTTTGTTTATTCTATCTCCTAACTATAACATACTTGTAACCTTTGGTTTTTAAAGTGAATTTCTAACGTTTTTTTTAACGTTATTTGCTAACATAACGTCCCTATAACCTTTAGTTTTGTTAGTGGATTTCTACTTTTTAATGTTATTTCCTAACTATAACGTCCTTGTAACCTTTGGTTTTTTAAGGGAATTTCTAGGGTTTTTGTAATTTTATTTCCTAGCTGTAACCTGTAACCTTTGAGAGTGAGTGAGTACTTAAGTGTCTCAGTGGGTGTGTGAGTGAGTGCATGCATGAGTGTCTCAATGGGTCTGGGAGTGGCTGCATAAGGGTCTCCCTGGGTGTGTGAGTGGGTGTGTGAGTATCTGAGTGGGTCTGTGGGTGGGTGCATGAGTCTCTGAGTGGGTGTCTAAGTGGGTGCAGGAATGTCTGAGTGAGTGTTTGAGTGGGTCTGTGAGTGCCTCCATGAGTGTTTGAGTCAGTCTATGAGTGAGTGCATGAGTGTCTGAGTGGATCTATGTGTAGGTGTGTGAGTCTGTGAGTTGATCTGTGAGTGGGTCTAAGAGTCTCTGACTCGGTCTGTAAGTGGGTGAGGGGGTCTCTGAGTAGGTCTGTGAATGGGTGTGAGAGAGTATGAGTGGATCTGTAAGTGGGTGCACGAGTGTCTGAGTGGGTCTTGGGGTGGGTGTACATGTTTGAGTGGGTCTGTGATTGGGTGCATAATTGTATTAATGTGTCTCTGAGTGGCTGTGAGAGTGTCTAAGTGGTTCTGTGACTGGGTGCATGAGTGCCTGAGTGGGTTTGTGAGTATGTGTGAGAGGGTCTGAGTAGGTCGGTGAGTGGATGTGTGAGTGGGTCTGTGAGTGGGTGTGTGAGTGTCTGAGTGGGTCAGTAAGTGGGTGTATCAGTGTCTGAATGGGTCTGTCAGTGGGTGTGTGAGTGACTGAGTGTGTGAGTGGGTGTCTAGGTATCTGTGTGGGTGTGTCACTAGCTGTGTCAGTGACTGGGCCACAATAGAACAGCACCTGCCCTTTTATCCATCAAGAATCCAGAGTTTTGCACAAAACATCTATCCAAGTGGAGTTCTTTCGCCTGGTTAATTACTAAGTGCTAGCTCCTTGTGTAAATGTCCAGTACGTATTCTTCACTACAGTTGCGTAATGGAGCACAAGGAAATGTCACCAGTGAACTTGTGCGTTTTAGCAATGTGATTGTTCCTGGTGCGTCTTCATCCAGAAATATGTGATAACATGAATCCTCCTATAGAGAAGACTACGAGACTACAAAGAAGTAAATATCTAGAAAACAAGGGTCCTTCCTCTTAACTATATGTAGTGCTTCTTTGTTTGGTGGAGATGTTCTCATATTCCTCGGCATCAAGAACTCCTCACCAAATTCATCGGAACTGCACTGGGGGGCGCTTGTTAAGCTGTCAATCATCCAGGCAAAAGGCAGGAAAACCTTTGGATACTACTAAGGTGGGAGGGGCCAAACAGGGAAGCTTCCAAGTGATTTGCACATTTGCACGCTCCTAGCAAGTTAAAGGGAGAACCATGGACTCTGCTCTCACCAGGACAGGACAACAAAGAACCCACTAGTCAGTCACTACAGATTGCGCTCCAATAGATCAATGCATTCACCTCTACAAAGGATTTCAGATCTTTTTTCAATATGGAATTGCAGAGAAAACACACTAGTGTCTCACTGGGTGTCCTGTTCTCACCCAGGGCACACAGTCTGCATGTTGGGGACTGCGGGGGAGCCTCATGGCCCCTGCGGTCCCAGCTGGCTCCCTGCCTCCTGCGGGAGCCAGCACTGCTCTTGCACACAGGTAGCTGCTGGAAATGCAGCTCCCTGCGCGTGTAAGCAATCCTTTCACGTCTTTCCTTGCCCTCATGTCTGCGGGCAGGGACAGAGATGAAAACTCTGCTTCCAGTAAGTGGGAGCAGTTTGACAGCTCCCACCCTCTGGAAGCAGAATGTTTGCTTGTGGTTGGCAGGAGCTATCAAAGCTCCCGCCAAGCAAAAGCAAACAGCTATGTCCCGGGGGTGGGCACCCCGGGACATAGCAGGAGCCAGCCCTGGGGCATGGCAGTCCCCAGGGACATATATATCTCCAGGAAAGGTGCTGTGCTGCCCGCTCCTTTGATTTTCAAGGGCCTGCCCTGGAAGGTGGTGGTCCTCTGGGCCGAGAATGGCCCGGGAGGGGGGCTTCATGGCCCCCCTACTTCTAAAAAAAAAAGAAAGCCCAGGGGAAGTGGTGGTCCCCGGGGCCCTGGGGTGTCCGCGCAGCCCCCCATATATTTTTTATTTACAGCCCCAGGGAGGTGGTGGTCCCCGCGGCATGAATAACCCTTGGAGGGGAGCCTCATGCGCCCCCTCCATTTTTTTAATGAACTGTGCATGCCTTCGGGACCTGGAGCAACATTAAAAACAAGCGCAGGAGACCGCGCGTGGGTTTTTTTTTTTTCAATTCACAGCGATATTTGCGAATATTCACAAATTTAGTCGTGAACTAAAAAAATTTATTGCTTTTTTGCCCTGCCAGTGTCCCTTTGGGAACCCATGACCAAGGCTACGGGGTTAGGGACTTCAGAATGACCAGACTTTTGCAAATTTTGCAACCAGAATATTTGTCTGCTCTATTCTAAGATGGAGTACAATATAAACCACGTGTGTGTGCCAGAAGAAATGATTCATTAATGATCTGAGACATTAAGAGTAGATTTATTTTTTAGATGAAATTATATGTTGTGTTGATAGCTCGTAAATACTTTTTCTGTAATTTACATGCAATCTTGATTTAAATATAATTTGAATTCTAGGAAGTGATGCAAAATCGACATGTCTGCACTGGCTCCTAAGTGTTCACAAATATTCAGTACCTGCTTTTAACAATATATAGCCCATCTTTCCCCCTAAGCTGCGTCGGCGAAGTCCGAGGCGCTAGAACTCAACAGGTGTCTTCCACAACCCCTCTGTTGATACCAAGACGTTATGAAAATGGGTTTGATAACTTCAGTTGAAAAGAGACTGACCCTACTGTTTTCAATTCATTGTGGGGAAAAGCTTGGTAGACAGTGCACAATAAGTAGCTAGAAAGGTTGGGGAAAATCATTTCCTTAAGTGTAAAATACGTTTCTGGGAGAGAACAATAGTCTTTGCCTGGCAGCAGTTCTCTAGAAGGAAGGCAGGGAGACATTATTTACAGGCCATCCCCCCTTCTTATTGTGGAACTTGAGCGAAGGAAGTTCACAGAAACAGAAGATGGGCATCTCGCAGACCAGGCTGAGACTTCTTTGTTGCATGTTGATAAAACACAGAGTTCTGGTGTTAAGAAGGCTTTTGGTGGTGGACTGCTCCTAGCCAAACTGTGTCCACTCACAAGAGGAGAAGAACCTGCCCTCAGGAGTTAGAAGTATTGGAAAGTTGCTTCATTTTATTTGGGCAGCACCTGGGTGGGAATTCAGAGCACACTGACACTGGGGGCCTGATTCATAAAGGTAAACTTACACTTTTGTGCAAGTTTCCGCTGTTTTGGTATTCACAAACTACGATTTAATAGTATCTTTACGACTATTAAATCATAGTTTGTGAATACCCATAAAGAGTAAACAAACACTAAAGTGCCAGATTACCTTTGTGAATAAGGACCTGGGTCTCAGAGCCGGGCTTTCTGGGATTGTCTGCGGCAAGGCAACATGAACTGCTGGAAAATGTTAGGATTTGTTAGGAGTTACCACCAGTCATTAGTTAGTAACGACCTCAGAACAGAATCACAATTGGGAAAACCAGAAGAGGAAGAACCTCTGCTAAGGAATCTCATCCCACCGTGACTTGCACAGAACTTTCTGATCCAGAAGGTGAAACTGTTGACCAGAGTGAGCAACTGAGCTGTGGCTCCACCAGAGGTGGCCTGGCAAGTGCTTAGAACTCGGTCAGATGTGCTCATTGACTTTAATTGAAGATTTGTGTTTGCTTTGTGCTTTTTAACTTTTAAAATGTAAAAATCCATAACCATAAATCATATGCTTTCAATATGAGTTTTCGACCATTGTGTCATTTTCTTTATGAAATGTTACTTAATTTCTTCACTATTGGGGGACCTTTTGATTTGTTTCTTGACTACCGTGTTGTTTTGGTACTGTGTTCATACTTAACATGCATTTTCTCTGGGGAAAAGTCTGCTGTTTTGTATCACTGCTATCAGGGGTTATGTCAAGATTTTGTCATTGAAGCTGATGTTCCTAACAAGGCATTAGATTCGTAGTCTGGTGAAAGTCTTCCTCAACTAATCCCAAAGCATCCATATGCAATGGGACCACTTTGTTCATGAATATAATTCCTAAGTATTTTATAGATCTGCTTTGCCAAGATAGTCTGTGAGGGATGATCCTTTTTTAGACAAGGGGGGCAAGTTCAGTTTTGGACTGATGTATGCTTCATCATGAAAACAGGCAATTCTGACAGTTGAGAGACAATTAAATCATCTGCAAAGGAGGAGAGAGGGAAATTGATACCGATGAAGGAGGTCTCTGTGTAGAGAGTGAAGGAATTAGATGAGGTGGCCAGCATCTCCTAACATTTAACAGCTAAAACACAAGGAAGCAGAAGGTGGAATTGTCTAGGCTAGCGCCCACCTATGTCCATGTGGAATCATGGTGAAGTGAGGAACTTTGCAACTATTGCTCAAAGGGTGGTGCAAAAGAAATGTGGCACATGGAATAGTATAGTGTACAGCTGAAATCATCTCAGGATCTGCTATAGGAATCAGCAAAGTATTTTATTAAATGCCTTTTCAAATGGCTGCAGCAGGAGTATCCAGTGTTACTGCTTCTAAAGTGCTATAACATCAAATGTTTGGGAACAGAAAATGTTTGATATCTCACAGGTATCATCCTCAGAGAAAACCAGATTGGTATGTGTGTGTGTGGAGATTTGCAAAGCACTAGCCAAACAACAAAGCAATGCAGCAATGGATAATTAATTCATGACAACTGTTTAATTAGAAATGTTTTAGCACAAGGACAATGCAAACTACTAAAACGCGGCCAGCTATTGTTCGAGGCACGTTTTTTGCAGTTTTTTTAGCATGAAATGAGTCCTCATGCCAAAATAGATACGAGGACGCATTTTGTGCTAAGATACAGCATTGAATAGTGGTTTTGCATTTCTCATAATATAAAGTCATTTTTGAGGAACTTCGAATAATTATACAAAAACAAATTACGCAAATTTTGCATACCCCTTGTGCAGAGGAGCAGTACAGTGAAGAGAGATGAGGGAAAGGATCCAGGCAGGGCAAGTGGAGTTCTAGATGAGCTCCATCATATGGAGGTATTTGGTCATTTCATAGTAGTGCTAACTCTGGTGGCAGAAACTAAAGTTTTTTTTACCGTATACGTTGATTGTCTTGTTCTTTTCTAGGACTTCACTAACATTGTATCAGTGAATGTCCCCTATGTTGTAGAAGCTGTGATGAGACAAGAGAGGCAAAGAATGGATAAAACTGGACCATGAAGCTGGCTGGATGTGGAGATTGTAACTTGCATGCATCATAGTCTTCTGCACAGAAATTGTTATTATTTTTGTAAAACAGATGTCAGTGACATCTGGGGATGTCTCTTGGCAAACACGGTAGGACTCTGCATAATATCCCACAGTGTAATTTGTGTAATTATTAAATGGTAAGCAGCATCCATTATATGGGCCTCACACACTGAATCTCTGTCCTGAAATATTTCATAAGATGCTCAGTAACTTAGCACTCCAAAATGGGATAGTCAAAGCCAATATATCATTAAAACGTATCCATTTGCTGCTGCATATGGGACACCTAAGTAAAGCTGTATTCTCCTACCATGAGTAATTATCTGACCCGTTCATTGTAAGAGCCCACTGAAGTAGCTCCACTTTTCAGCAAGAGATGATCAATAACAGTGTTGTTTCCCTGAAAGTGGGTACTCCCAATGTTATGGTTCTGGATCAGCAATGGGCACAGGTGTGAGCAAGAAGATACAGTCCAACTCTTGTTTCAGTTCAAAGATGATGGACAAAGGCAGACTCAACTCCAAGATAGGAGCCAAACATCAACACCATTCCAGCATGTCATTTTCTGAGACCACCCTATTCCTGTCAGGTTGTTCCTATCCAGAGGCTTCTAGTCATGTGTTCAGAGACCAACCCTTCCTATTTTACCAGTATATAAATAGCCTCTGATGAGCCTACATATGTGTTTCAACTCATTTGGATTAGACCTGCTTTGAATTCTGTGCTCCTACTCTTCTTTAGTCCTGCCTGTTCCAGCTCCTGGTTTGATCTTGCTCCTTCTCTCCTCCAGCTCCTGCTCTGTCCTAGCTCCTCTTTTGCTCCAGATCCTGCTCTACTCCAGCCCTGCTCCGGCACTGCCTGCTCCAGCACTTCTCCAGTCCTGGCAACTGCACCTCAGCACTATTCCTACAGTTCTGCTCCAGTCCTTAAGCATATCGGGGAGAGGAGTTGGCCTAACGGCTAGGGCGGTCGACCTCGAATCCGGGGAACTGGGTTCGAGTCTTGGCAATGACGCTGAACATCCTGTGATTCTGGGCAAATCACTTAATCTCCCCGTGCCTAACAAAAATGAATGTGTCCTCATGTAACGCAACTGGTGCTGTGTAAAGCGCTCTGATACCTGATACCTTCGGGTCAAGTTCGCGCTATATAAAACTCCGTAAAATAAAAATAAATAAATATCCCAATTTAAGCCCTGCAGTAACTGTCAAACAATTGGGATCAAGCACCTTGGAAGATTTTTGTGCATTTGAGCTTTTGCTCAAGGTGCTGTCAGGCACGGATCACTGACATAATATCGTCAGTCAAAATATCGAGGTACCAGAATATCGTCGGCAAAATATCGATGGTCAAAATATCGACTTCCTATCTCCATAAAGGTAAGTACCAAAATATCGAAACCAAAATATCGTTGTTAAAAATATAGTTATACAAAAATATCGATTTTTTTTTAATGTCTTAAAAATAATATGAAATTAATTAAATGATAAATATAATTAAATAAAACATAGTTAGAATTATTTAAAAAATGTTAAAATTAATAAAGAATAAATGCAATGTAAAAAAATATTAAACATGCATAATTATTTTTTTATATATATATTAACTTAATAATATTAATAAATATTTATTAAATTTAATTATAAAATGTTAAAAACATAATTTAAATTATAATTACATATATATCTAAATAAACCTGTAATATAAATATAAAAAATAATTTTCTATATAATAAATTAAATTATTTAAAATAAAAAAAATTTAAATAACATTTCACACTACATTCATTATAACAGTAGGGAAAACATTGCATAGCTAGGGGATAAAATTACTATTCCCACTCCAACAAGTGTAACAGTAGGGAAAGCGTTGGATAGCGGGAAGGTAAAAATTACTATTCCCACTCCAGTGAGTGCAACAGTAGGGAAAGTGTTGGGTAGCGGGAGGGTAAAAATTACTATTCCCACTCCAACGAGTGCAACAGTAGGGAAAGCGTTGGATAGCGGGTGGGTAAAAATTACTATTCCCACTCCAGAGAGTGCAACAGTAGGGAAAGTGTTGGATAGCGAATGGGAATAATTTACTATTCCCACACCACCAAGTGTAACAGTCGGGAAAGCGTTGGATAGCGGGAGTGTAAAAATTACTATTCCCACTCCAGTGAGTGCAATAGTAGGGAAAGTGTTGGATAGCGGGTGGGTAAAAATTACTATTCCCACTCCAGCAAGTGCAACAGTAGGGAAAGTGTTGGATAGCGTGTGGGAATAATTTACTATTCCCACTCCAGTGAGTGCAACAGTAGGGAAAGTGTTGGATAGCGGGAGGGTAAAAATTACTATTCCCACTCCAGTGAGTGCAACAGTAGGGAAAGTGTTGGATAGTGGGAGGGTAAAAATTACTATTCCCACTCCAACGAGTGTAACAGTAGGGAAAGTGTTGGATAGCGGGTGAGTAAAAATTACTATTCCCACTCCACCGAGTACAACAGTAGGGAAAGTGTTGGATAGCGGGTGGGTAAAAATTACTATTCCCACTCCAGCGATTGCAACAGTAGGGAAAGTGTTGGATAGCGGGTGGGAATAATTTACTGTTCCCACTCCACCAAGTATAACAGTAGGGAAAGTGTTGGATAGCGTAGGGGATTAATTTAGTATTCCCACTCCTGCAGTATAATTAACATTAATTAACAATTAATTAATGTAAAAACATTTTTACCTCCCACCATATTCTCCTATAAACGTCACCACCAATATTGTAAAAAATTAATAAATTAACATAATTAATTATCAATTAATTAATTAACTAATAACAATTAACGATAAAATAATTTCCATCAAATATAAATTAATTCACACAATTAACACTATAAAATAACTTTAAAAAATATTATATAAAAAATATTAAAAATGTTAATAAAAATTAAATTACTTCCCACCCTACTCCCCTATCAACAATCAACCCACTCCTAAAAAAAGTACACAATTAACATATTAACAAATTAATTATTAATAATTATCAAATTAATAACTAATTATAAACTTTTTTAAACACAATTAACATATTTACCAATAAAGTATTAATTATTAATAATACATTTATAATTAATTAATAATTAATTAATTGACAATATAAATTATTAAATACAAAAATATTAATTAATTAATTAATTTAAATTAAATATTACTTCCCACCCTATTCCCCTATAAACCCACAACCCGCTACAGAATAAAATTACGCAAAAATTAATTAACATATAATTAATTAATTCAAAAAAATTCTTAATCAATATATTATAATTAAATTACTTCCCACCCTATTCCCCTATATACCCACAACCCGCTACAGAATAAAATTACGCAAAAATTAATTAACATATAATTAATTAATTCAAAAAAATTCTTAATTAATATATTATAATTAAATTACTTCCCACCCTATTCCCCTATAAACCCACAACCCGCTACAGAACTAAAAGACGCAAAAATAATTTAACATAAAATTCATTACTTTTTAAAAATTCAAACATACATTACAAAAATATTATATACTTTTAACACATACTAACATTTACAACACTAAAAAAAAAATCGATATTTTAACGATATTATGACTGACAATATTACTAACTTCGATATTATGACAATCGATATTTCTTACCTGCATTTCGATATTCTGTACCACTATATTTTTGACAGTCGATATTCTGTCCACTCGATATTTAAAACTCGATATTTTGTCATATCGATATTTAAAATTCGATATTTAGACTGTATACCGTCAGGCACTACTTTCCTGAGGGCATCCTCTCTGTAACATGTGTTTTATCTGGGATAGAACGTGCAGCTTCTGGAAGGGGTTGCCCTCTCCTTAGAGCCTTTAAGAAAGAGGTGAAGGACTAACGCCTATGTGTTCATGACTGGTCACCATACATGGTAGCCCTAAAAACACCCCAAAGACTTTAAACTGTGGAAGGTGAAGAACCGGCTAACGAAAATTTGAGACAAACATAGTAAGAGCCAACTTTTTGAGAGTCTGGCAGATCAGCTGTACTGCATCAGCCAAATTCGGCCCAGCCCTAGCAGTAGCACTTCTATACCAACCATGTGCAGAAGCAAACTGTCCGGCAACAGCGGTTGTTACAACTACTTCACTTACAATTCAATTTGTACTCAACCTATTTATTGCCTCCACATTTGTTGTTTATCCTTTTTTTTGGGGTCCCTTGGTTCCTTAACCGTTATTGTTCAGGTGACTGGCTGATATCACGTGTTGATTGTCTTACTTTGGCTCTTAAGTGGGATTCCAGGGGCCGTATTACATATGCAGCGCATTTTCCTGGGTTGTGCTGGGCGCATCTTTCAAAAGGTGCGACCAGCGCAATCCAGGAAAATGTGCCGCATTATGGTGAATGCCTCTAACTCACGCTGCTCTGGGGGGGGGTGGGAGGGGTAGCACATTCAGGTGAAAAACAGAGCGGCTGCTTTGAAGCCACTTCATGTTTTCACAGTTCAGGCAGCAACCCGCCTGCACTTTGAAGGGGGATTAGAGATCCCCTTGCAGGTGGGTACAATCAGTGACTGAACCTGCCTGCAAGGGGATGTCTGGGGGACCCCCCTTTGCCCCCTCCAGAGGGCTGTTTTCAGGGGCAACACTGACAGCGCACCACCTTTTAGGTGGCGCACTGTCAGTGCGCCTCCTGAGAGCTTCTTTGCCTCTGCGCCCGCATCTGTGATAAGGCACGGGCGCAGAGGCAAAGGGATTCCCTCATTTGCATGGGGCACCCCCCTATGAAAAGGAGGGAACACCCTCTAAAGATAGCGCTGGCTCTTTATGTGCACCAGCACTATCGGTATTACAGAAGGGGACGCACAAGCGTCTGCGGTCCCTTCTGTAGTGCCAAAGTGCCCCGAGGGTGTGCAAAGTGGGCGTAAATGCCCATTGCAACCCTGGGTCACCTCGTGTAATATGGCCCTAGGTACACTCTGGGGTAGTTGCAGTGTGCCAGCATGCTGCACCGGGTAAGTTCAGATCTTATTTCTGTGCTAACTCTATTCCTTTCCCTTCAGTGTGTTGTCCCTTCACTGATTTATGATATTTCTCCCATAGGTGGATAACTGCATGCCCCACTTAGCAGGTTATCCCTAATGGAGATGCACAAATTGTAATGGTGTGGCAATAGCTCGCACACAAACTTCCACCCTCCACGTTCTTGCAAATTGCTGATGCGCTGTTACCGCTCATGTTTTGCCCTGAACTTAGGCTGAGCCCCTAAGTGTATTAAATATTACATTTGATAGGTTCTTCTGCAGTGAATGTTATGATTTCTTTAGGGGTATTGTTTAATGGTCTGTGCTCGAGAGGGGGGCATCAGTGTACAATCCCAGTGATGATTAGGAAAGATGCTGATTCAACAAGGTACTTTACCCTTCCTGTTACTCGTCATTACCTCATTGATCTTTCGAGTAAACATTTTGCATACTTCCCATTACTGTGAAAATATGGTTAAATGTAGTGCTTGCTGTAATACTGAAGAGACATTCATACATAACAAATGAGGCAAGAACAAGAGCAAGGAAGTGTTTCAGAGTGGAAGAGAAAGAGAAAGGAGCTCATTTAGAGTGTTACAGTGATTGTGTGTATTATGCATCAGTGAGGAGTTTGACGTCACGTTTTGGCAATGCATAGTCTAGATGAGCAAGTCATCCTGGATATTCTAGGTCACATCTACCCCAAATGTGAGCCCTGTAATTGCACAAGAAAAGCAGTCGTACCTCTTGTGAAATTTCTACCACTTTAAAATGTCTGTGCACCTGGGTCTTTCTAGGGAAGAGTGACTGTCGCGGTTGGGATATCTCAGCCAACACTTTCAAGGATACTCTGGAAGAGATACTTTGGGACATGATCTTCTACATAAAGTTTTCTACAATTGTTCCTGAGCTTAGTGCTGTGAAGTTTGGGATCTAGAACTTTATGTCTTTTCCATATGTGATAGGAGCAACTGATTACACTCATGTAACTACTGTCCCTCCTAACACTCCAAACAGGAACTTTACAGCCTCTCTATATTTCTCTATATGTCCAAGTGATACGCAATTTTGATTTCATGATGAATTATTACTATTAGCGTTTGCCTTGATCCATACGTGATTCATATAGTTAATGTAGCATTTTGTGAAACATGAGGAACCTGCAATCTAAACCATCTGGATACTCGTTAAACAGTATTTCTATGCAAACACTGAATTAAGTTGTAATAGTACACTATGTTATGTTTTCGTGTACCTCAATAAGGAGAAAAGAAAGTTAATTTTCAAAATAATATTGATGTATAGAAAGTAAGTGATGATAATAGTGGCTCTGTCCCCGCAGGAGAGTAATGGAGGTTGGCCCTCAAGTATATCCTCCAAGAAACTGATAAACACAAAAACGCCACTTGAGGATGCTAAAGCCAAAAGTATCCGATTTTGGTTTTGACTTATTCCAGCCGTGGGTCATCAAAAGATTTTTGAGAGGTTGTCTCACCCTCAACTTATTGAGGCATGCTTCATCATTTGCCGAACTCTCACAGCGGGGTAGGGACAATGGCACCCTGGCGGACTCAACCGAGGGAAGCTAATCAAACTCTGGGAGTTCCTATAAATCTATTCTCAGGATCATTTTCTGGGATCCAGTTTTTTTTGGCAAGAAACCAATGTATAAAATATACCTAGAGGTATACTCAAAGATATTCTTTATTTGACTAGTACCTCTGGTATGATTAAAACCACTAAAAGTCAGTCATATTACCTGTAATTATAGAATTTTTTTAACTAAAGGATTCTTTACGGTCTAGTGATTCATTGTACTTCACCATCATATGACTGACTTTTAGTTGATAAGTTGAGGGTGAGACAACCTCTCAAAAATCTTTTGATGACCCATGGCTGGAATAAGTCAAAACCAAAAATGGATAGTTTTGGCTTTAGCATCCTCAAGTAGCGTTTTGTGTTATATGACATTAGGGGACACATTTTAATACTCAGGGATAACTGTATATAAATAGTTAATGTAATATTTGTGACAGAAATAAGGGGAACCCAGGCCCATTCTAGAAATTCTGGAGGCATTGATTCACCACATTTAAGATTAACGATTATTCATGAGTAAGATGAGACACTTCAGGGGCATAACACAGGCCTCTGCAGCCCCTGCGGTGCAGCGGAAACCCTAAACCTTTAGGGGCCTCCAAATGCTTCAGAGGGGCCATGTTATACCCAAGGTCAATAAATATCTGTGAGATATGAGAGACTCAGGAGACCCTCTTCACATTCTGCAGGGGGGGCATCATTTTACATTACGCCACTGGGGCACTTGTAACTAGTGCATTTTTCTTTCATTTGTAGGAGACAGTGCTTACTCTTTGAAGTGCTGGCCTCTAGTGCTTACTCTTTGAAGTGCTGGCTTCTACCTACCATCTTACATGCTGTCAATGATGAAAAGCACAATTATAACGTTTCACACTTCAGGACATGCAACACAAAAAGAAAGACAGTTGGACTACTTAAAATACACTTCTGCTGCTTACATGTCACCAGCGGTGACTTCCTGTACAATCCTAGCCAATCATTCCTAATTATAACATTCTGCTGCACGACACATATTGAAGCAATGAGACGGAAACGTCCTATTCTAAAAGATGCTGATAAGAAAGCGCTATGTTTAGACGGCTAGAAAATGTCTTACAACAGCAAGTGACAGCCTGTTCCAATGCACAGACCTTCGACGCCTCCAGAGAATATCTTCACAAAACTTTATTTTCCTTTTTCAAACAATATTCTAAGGCATATTGAAAGGGTAGTTTCAGGGTTTGATCCTCAAGGCAAGTGTTTGTTTCTTCAATGTGAATAGGAATATTGGGCACATCAATTTTAAAGACCTCTTTTAAGACAGTTGTGCATTCCTAAACTTGAGAATTTCTTCAGGAATAAAACATATTTAAAAATAGTTCATTGTAAATGCATTACAATGAATGTGTACTTAGAGCTGTTTGTTTTCAAAGCACAGCTATTTAGAAAGAAGTAACCATATCCAAATTAACTTTCACAAAATAACATAAAAATTGATTTCTCAAGTAGGGTTGCTCTCATTTCTGCATATGTGAAGCACTGAAGAAGACTACCACAAACATTGCAATTGGTAGAGGAAGTAATGGGTGAGAAATCAGTATTTGTGTCTACAACAGTATGGAATGGCATAAAAAATGTTATAGCTTAATGAACAGCACATATTGCCTGCGCACTACTCTGACAACTCTCATTGAAGGCTTTCTGAAATGTTTGTATGTTACTCTCTGTACCAGTGCTATGCTGGTTCTTCTCCACTTGTTCAGTGGCATTATAAAAATCACAACTGGGGTTTGCATTCAACTCAGAGAAAAACAAAAGATCTACATTATGTAATATTTTGTCTTTGGATACTGAAAATGAACTTGTTCTCTTAAAAGGCGTTGTTCCTCGGTTATATTTAGCAATTTTACTTTATCATTCAAAACCCCTTTTGTGAATGTTCATTGGTTGTGTAATAAAAGCCCACATCATCAAAGAGTGGCATGACAATGTCCTTGCCATCTGTATTATCAAAAGAGGTTTCATTGGGGTGTTTTGTTGATCTCCCGTTTGATCTTCAGTGTAGTTCACTGTGTTTTGTTACTGCAGTAATAGACCTCTCTTTCCCTCCAGCGTCTGGTCTGTGGTACTCACATAAGCTGGGACCCCAGGTACAACAGTGACTACATCATCTTCTTCGTCAAATGGGTATTTTGTATAGCAGCACATTCAACAGCATGCGTTATTGTGAGTAGTTTCTAGCATCCCTGTTTACGACAATTCATATAAAGGGAGGTTGAGATATAAGAGGCGGTTAACCCCTTCTCTACCATGGTCCTTTTGATTTCTGGGCCTATACTTACAGCAAGATGCAAAAGTTTAGTAAGATCGTTTCCCAAACACAATTCTCTCCTATGACCAGTGCTTTGATATACCCATCACAATTACAATAAAGTACAACAAATGACATGTGCCTGGCAATAAGTCCTCAAACATGTTCCTCTCCAGAAAGGCCCTCAATTCCACCAATTTCCATTGTGTGTTTTTTCGTCAGTTGAGTTCAACCCAGTTAGATTGAAGAACTTACATGCTACATTCTATAATTTGTATGCTGTTCAGTAATCACTCATAGGAAAAGTACCATTGCAGCTGCTACACTGATGATTCATCTACATATCTGAACCCACTTTCCATAAGGCTTTTTGTGAGGGCTCTGCGTATGTTTTTTTTTTTTTTACATATTTTTATTGTCTTTTTCAATTTCAATTGCTTACCTCCTAAACAAGAGAGTTCGGGATAGCTCAGGGTGATAGGTCATTGTGTCGCTGGTCAATTCCAACAATACAACGTCTGTAAGACACTGTCCCACTACCTTCCATTCGCATTGCTGCAGCCATTTCTGTGTCCACTGTGTGCGTTCTAGTTAGTGCCTTCTTCCATATGGGAAGCCTAGACCCCTGGTAGAGTGTCAGTGCATCGTGACCAGCCTCTTCGCCAACAGCAGGGGCAGATATATGAACCGCCTGTTGAGCTTCTCTGATGACTATCTTTTGCTGCTTCCCGACATCAACATTTCCTGACACAGTTGTTGCATTACTTTCCTTTGCATAAACATAAGCAAACAACAAGTTGCCAAGAGGGAAGTTAGGGCTGCTGAAATATCTGCACACCAAAATAGGCTACAGTAGCCTGGGCACAGCTGTATTATCAATGTTCATAATTTCTATGTTAGTCTGTATGTGTTCTCGTTACATAGGAGAGCTGTCCGTTAATTATCTTTCGAGCTGTAGTCCTTTCACATTTTGATGGTGCCTGTTTAGAACTGGACCCTCTCATAATTCCTCCAATTGCAGCTGGGGATGGATTGGAGGGAGGGATTTCATAGATGCACTATGGATTCTTTCTTGGTTGTACCAGCAACTAAACAACTCTACGATAGGTCTGTGGCATGTCTTGAGGGGTCAACGATACCAGCATTTCCTGTGAACTCCTTTATCGTATTCAAGGCAATAACAGAATGTTAAGCAAATGATACAATGTGATTATTTGCCCAAAATAATAATCGTGTTGTAAATATTCTAATATTGATCTTTGTATGCAGCCCTTTACATTAAGGCTACATTTTTCAGTCGTTCACTTGCAATTGTTCATATTTATCAACAGTGAAGGTTGAAAGGGTGTTATACCATATCATTGAAGTTAGACTATGGATCATTACCATTATCAATTCCTCAATATTGACTAGCAACACAGCATCAAAGTAAATAGATAGGGGTTAAGAACAGTAAATCTATTCTTCCTTATGTATGCTTACCTTGACGAAATGTTTGTGATTGATATTGTAGAGTTGATATACGTGCAGGCTGATACTATTAACATCGATATTGTGGAAAACAACCTTTGAAAGTGTATCAGGTGTTTATTAGAGATACATTCTGTGACTCTTTCATGAGATCAGACATTTGGCACCTCTGGACATAATGCATAAACTGCACTTAGTGCACAAAGCAGAATTAAGTAGTGCAATTAGATTCTACTGAGCTAGATGTAAAGCCATGGACTTTGGTACACATCTTGCACTGGCACATTTCTGCATTTGTTGGACATTATTTGCATGAGTGTCCCAACCCCATGAAACCACCCTCTAACTCCCTATCATTGCACATTTATCATTATTGAAAATATGTCGGTCGCTCCACCCAGGTACAACTGCACACGTTGTATACCACATGGGACATAGCCTACAAATCATGCTTTGTACATGGCGATTGAGTGGTTTTGTCTAGTATCCACAGGGGTTAAACCAATTTTGGATTACCAAATAGGCAAAGTAGGTACCCCTATAGGCCCCACTCCTTTTAGGGACCCTGTGACAATGGATGAAAATAATATTATTTGATCTTGAAAGAAAATTACAATCAAGCTTTCTTAAATATTGTTTCTAAAAGATAGAAAAAAATTAATCAACTCAAAGAAATGAAAACTTTACATTAAAGACTCTATAGAGAAAATACTGCATTAATGTAACTTACCCATTATCAACTTAAAGTACATAAACCAGAGAAGTTAAACTCCCATAATACTTTTTCTCTTAAAAGCTCATCTTCTGGCAACTATCAGTTTGTAAACAAATCTGATGCATTGGGTATTAGGAGATAATTTGCGAGCTGGGGCCTGAAGTTTCGACTGCCTAGGGGCCCCCACAGGGTTTCATCCGGCACTGGGTTCAACAGATTATGTGTCCCCCTAGAGTCAGGGACTGCCTTCTAACCCCACCTCTTGTGCATGCCCAGTTGAGCACCAGCAAAGGCAGGCTGCACTGTCTCAGAGCGGGTGCTGATGTAAAACAGTTCTCGATGAGGCTGGCATATAGTGTCCCAGGACCTTTAAATAATACCAGATTTGAAGGAGACATTCAATATGTGCTGCAGTTTGTATAAGATAATGCTTGTTATGTCGATATATACCTAAGTCCAGGGGTATCTTAGTCAGCCAATTACGTGCTCTAGTAAGCCTATCTAAAAGAGAAGAAAGCAGATTTTTCCAGGAGTAAATTGCACACACCCCATATTCCACACACTTTTCCACCCTTTCTTTGAGCTTGCACTCTACCTAGATTTTAGTGCCACGTGACATAATCTGAGCACCGTGAGTGATCTGTGTGGCCTTCCTTGCTCAATTTCTTTCTCCATGTGTTATTTTCTACATCGTCATTAGTACTTCTCCATTCACAGTTTTGTCACAGTCATTCTAGTAGTAGGTGCCAGATTGTCACAGGTAGTGTCTAATATTTTTTAGGGTATGAGCGGGCAGAGGCCTTTAGTTTGTCTTGCCGTGGCTCCTCCTCAAGGCGTATCATGAAATGGACCACTGCTAGTGTCATCTGTAGAGAGAGTAACATGGGCGTCACATAAAGGTTATGATCCTCTTTAGTTACAATTGGTGTAAGGTTTGTCTGCATCAGATGTCAGGGTTACAGGTATTGGTACTTGCTGCATTTTACCACCTTTTCTGACTTTCTGTCTTCGGTCTCCTCATGATCTCTGGCTGTACAGTCAGTGGAGTAACAATTGCCTCCTCCGCGGTGCAGGGGAGTGGGGTGAGCTCTAGGGGGCTCTCTCAGCACTGTGCATGAACAGCGGGTCCCAGGACTGACGGCTCTTGACTGGGTCCGGAGCCTGGGGGCCCCTCCATGTACTTTGCAGGGGGCCCCCCCAAGTTTCGTAATGCCACTGTGTACAATAGGGAGTGCTAATGCTGCTTCCTTCACAGCCCAGCTCATTCATGTTGTGGGTCTGAATGATTTTGGAAAATGTAAATGTCCAGTATTTGTTAAGCGCAAACAATTACCCAAGGGTGTCAAGGCGCTGGGGGCCGTTGGGAAGATTAAGCGAGCTATTGCCCAGAGTCACATGGTGCTGGGCTGATCTGCCGCTGGCGCCGGGGATCGAACCGTGAGCTCCCGGGTTCCAGAGTCAGCCGCCCAGGCCGCTGCACCACACCTCTTCCCTAGTGATGACATCACTCTTTCCCTGGAACTTTCCGAGGTAAGGCTTGCTAAATGGATTTTTGACACCCTAATCAACGTAGCATTTTGCCTTCTGATTACCAGGGTTGTGGGGTCATATTTGATGGCCCCCTTCCTTGATCTTCCATATGTCAGGCGCGCAACGCCCATTGGGCTCAAAGGGCTTCAGCCCCGCCCCCCCCCCTTGTGTGTGTCAGCCCGGACTGAGACAGCTTACCAAGCACACACACAGACAGTTTACTTGTTAACGAGGCTTTGTTGTTTTTTTCACCCCTTCTTAGAGCCCCTCCATCTCCACTCTGCTTATTGCTGGAAGAATTACGACCCCCCCCCCCCCGACATTTTTATTAGTCCGCCCCAACCTCTCCCCAATTTTGGCTCTAGTTGCGCCTCTGTCATATGTGGACGCCTAGATTGCCATCCATATGCCCTGGTCTCAGGGGCAGTTCCTTGGAGGCAGCAGAAAGAACAGAGAAGTCTTTGCTTCCTTCCAGTCGGGAGTCTCTGCACTGCGACACGCGGCACTCCCTCCTAGCTGGTTATTTCAATTAAAAACTGCGTCACCACCAGCGCTCTTTTACGAGGCAATGATCCATTTCCTAATGACCTTCGAGGCTGAAGGCCGAGAGTTAATTCCAATGAGAGGTTTGTTTATTGAATCAGTGAAACACGAGGGACGCCAAATGAATAGCCTTGTTCTCTGATATACTTACCTGTCACATCTGTGGCTCTGTGCAGCTGTTCACATCCCGGCAGTGTTTCCGCAGCATCCGCGCCACTGCAGGAGACAACGAGCCGGGGACACGCAGCTGAGCAAGGATTATCCGAGACACACAGAGACATCTGAGGATGAAGTCCTAGATAAAACAGCATCGTTCCCAGAATATGAAATAATCTGCTTGAATTTAAACTCACTCAGGAGGGTAGATACAAGTGACGCTGCATGTATCAATTTATTTGTAATTACACTTTACACTGATTCTCCACCTATAAAACATGCTGATGGACTCCTTGAGAATTGCAAAATTAGTGTATTACCCTCAACAATCAGTGCATTAAAGCAACTGTATGGAGCTTTTTTTTTTTATCCACTAAAGAAGAAAACGGCAAGAACTCAGCCATTAACTGGTATTTGAAAAGCACCTTAAAGCAATTTTTGATCCGCTTTTTACTAAAGAAAACACTTTGGTCGATTACAAGTGGCCCAGCAAGACCTATGAGGTCCGTAATAGGGGTCACTGCCCCAGGAGGATTATGAGAGCCACAATAAACTCATAGATCCGGTGCTTTTCACCCCATCATTCTGGCTTCTGAAAGCAGCTGAAATCTCATCGGGAACTAATGAGGATTAAATAGGAAATGAGACATGGCAATGCCAATCCCCCCTAGTAATTTCTCAGGGCACGTTATCTTCATGGTAAACATAGCCCAAAAGGGGGGAATCACTTTTAAAGCGAAAAAAAGTAGTCTGAATTCCCCAGACCAAGCTTCTCCAATAATTAGCAGAACAATTAACTAATTAGAAAAGACACATTCCTGTTGAAGCACTCTCAGAGATGCAGATTGAGGCGCCAAACAAAATTTTACTACTACGCCTTCATTATAAGGTAGGTCTCCAGCTAGTACTTGTTCCTCAATAAATAGGGGTGCTTTCATTCACCGATGCACCCATCCGCACATGCAACCATCTCAGTGGTGTAGTGCATTGCCTTCATCCTCTTAGACTCCAGTGGCAGCTCCTCTGCAATGGCGGAGGAGCGTCGCCCCACTGCCTGGTGCAGAGCCAGCAAATGAAAAATAAAACGATGTTCTAGCATCGATTTATTTTTCGCTTCCCAGCTTGTGCATGGAGGGGAGGGGCATGGGAGGGTGGAGGAGGAGAGCTTGTGCACTCCCAAAGTGCTCATGTGTGTTTGGCCGGCCGTCTCAGACTGACCAAAACACACATGCACACTTAAGTTTCTCCAGTCCGGCTGCAATCAGCAGCCGGACAGGAGAAGCCACCACAGACTCCCTGGTCTGAGCAGGGCGTCTTTTCAGCCCGCTCAGACCAATCCCTGCGCTGCTCTGCAGCACAGGGATTTGCTGGGAGTCTGTCCCAAGGGCTGCTGGGACCCAGGAAGAAGCCAGCAGGAGCGATGCGACGCGGGAGGCGTCAGGTAGTTTTAAAAAAAATTATTATTAACCCATCATTCCCACCCTCCCCCTTGCGATCACCCCTGCGCTCCCCCTACCCGCCTACCACCCTTTGTTAGTGGCGGCCGCCACTGTTCCACTTCCTGTTCAACTGTAAGGCAGGAAGTGTTAATTGTCCTAGTAGAGGAAGTGTCCAGTTCCTGGCCGTGATTTATAAACAGTATATATTTTATACCATATGTTTTATAACACAAGTTAGTGTGCCTAAGACCTGGTCTGGTCCTAACTTTGGATTTTTTGCCTAATTTTGCTAATTCATAACCCTTGAGAAAAATTAGAGTATGTATTGCAAACTGAGTCCTTTTTTCCCTTGTTTTTATTAAAGTTTTGCAGTGAGCATGTAACAGCATACAAACAGCAATGACTACATGCAAGGTACAAGGAGTCCAACAGTATACAGCAAGACATGATGTGCAACATGCAGTCGGAATTGAGGGGGGGAGTCAAACCTGCCACTTAGCGAGGATTAAATCATAGATGTGGTCCCTGCCACTGTTACGACATCTTTCTGTACAACAGAATTTGCGCAGTATTAATCGTCCTGGGGGACTGGGCTCCGTATCAGGGAGGGCATCTCCAGATCACATACAATTAGGTCAGGAGACCGGGAAGCAGAGGGGGCCTCGCCACCTTACTGTTGTGCACCCAGGTATGTCGCCAAGGGTGACCATATATCCTTAGAGCGGGCAGGCATCAGCCCCCAGTATGCATTCAGCTGCCCTTGACAGTATGCAGCGTCCCAAAGCCACCCATCTCTCTGGGTCACCGGCTGCCTCCCCCAGTGAATCGCCACCCTACACTTGGCCAGCAATAACAGGAGCGCTTTCAGCTTACGCACTGCCGGCAGACCTCCTTAACATAACCAAGGAGTGCGAATCTCGATGTGCCTTGCCCCGTGATCTTTGCAATATCATCAAAAACCATCTCCCAAAAGTGCCCCACTCCAGGGCAGTCCCAGGCTAAATGCAGAAAGTCAAAACTAGGTGCAGCGCACACAGCTTGCATCAGCTATCAGACCCATCCTGTGCATTCTCTCAGGTGGGCAATATATTCTATGCAGGCATATAAAGTGAACCAAATGCAGCCTGTAGTTCGGGGGGAGGGCTCTGGACTGGGTGCAGCAGTACTTCCATTGCTCATCGCTAATGGGGATTGCTAGGTCAGTGGACCATGTTTGGACAGCCGTGGGCATTCATATCGGAGCAGCTTCCTGCATAGAGTTGTGTGACGAGTCTACGTGGGGACAGGTTCATAAGGGTTGCTTACAGCACCTTAAATGTTGGAGGGGCCTATGGAAAGGTATATTGAGCTGGTGTCAGGGCCACACGCAGTTGCCATCCCCAATCATCACAGCTCCTCCTACCGCAGCTGGGGCAAGGTCATAGAGACACAGTGGACACGGGCCCTCCGTGCCACCCAACCAAAGCTTCATCAGACCTTGACCAGGCTGTCCAGAACTTCTCCACATGGATCACCAAATGTGCTGACAGAGTTGCCCCAATGAAACCAGAAAAACCAACAAAACCTCAAATCAAGCCAGTTGGTACACCCCAGAGCTCAGAACCACCAAGCACAACCGAATTGAGAAACGGTGGCGTGCCACAAGGAATCCCTCAGACAGAGCCACTCACAAAGCAGCCCTCAGCAACTACCACCAGCGCATCAAGGAAACCAAGAGAACAGCCATTACAGTCCGCATAGATACAATGGCCAACCACATGGAAGAACTTTTTCAAAATAGTCAAGGAATTCTCCAACCCAGCAGCCACAGAAAACACAATCCACCCCTCTCAAGTACTCTGCGACACCTTCTCGGACTACTTCCACAGCAAGATTGCCACCATCTACAACATCTTCGACCCCCAACCCTCTGCTCTCAACCTCAACAGCCTCAACCAACCAGCACACACCAGCCGAATGATCACCACTTGGTCTCCGCTCACAGCTCAGACCACCATGGCCATCATATCATCCATTCACTCCAGAGCACCCACTACCCCCGGCCCCCATTGTCTTTTCAACCTTGAAACCGGCCCTATCAGCACGGAACTCACCAGCTTCATCAACACCTCCATGACCACAGCAGCCTTCCCGGACAGATGAAAACACACAGAGGTCAGACCCCTCCTAAAGTAACCCTCGGTCAGACCCCTCCTAAAGAAACCCTCCGCCAGACCCAACAAACTCAAAAATTATCGACCGATCACCCTGCTCCCCTACTGGCCATAGCACTTGTGAAGGCAATCAACAATGAGCTTACTGAATAACTGGAACAAAACCAACTACTTGACACCTCCCAATCAGGATTCCGTGCCAACCACAGCACCAAGACCATCCTGATTGCTGCCACAGACAACATAGGAACCCTCTTCGACTGCGGACAGACTGGGGCCCCGTTCCTCCTTGACCTCTCTGCTGCTTTCAACACCGTTTCTCACCACACGCTCATTAACAGACTCTACAACATCGGCATTTAACAAAACGCCCTCAAGCGGATCGCCTCTTTTCTCACAGGACGCACAAAGAGCATCCAGCTGCCTCCCTTCGTCTCGGAACCCAAGGACATCCTACGCGGCATACCTCAAGGATCATCCCTCAGCCCCACCTTCTTTAACACCTACTTGACCCTCCTCGCAGACATCGTCAGATCCCACAGCCTCAACATAATTTCCTATGTAAATTTTCAAAAGCAACAACGGCGAACCGCCTGTGCCGCACCTCGTGCCAGTTCCTATATATACATTCGCTGTGCAAACTACCCCTGCGCCAGCCGTTGAGTGGCGTCACTGTGCTCCAGATCAAAAGATATTGTGATGAATGGGGGTGCGCAGCTCAAAGAAGTCCAATAGACCCAAAAATGTTTAAGAAAAAATAACTTCTTTATTCCTGCAATTGATGATGGACTGCGTGCAACTGATTGATACCCAGAAGTGGCTTGGAACTTGGCAAGTGAGTGATGTTATGCCCTGAGGAAGTTCCCTATATGGGAATGAAACGCGTTGGCTGGATTGCCTGTATCTGAAGTTTTTTTTAACAAATTGATTGGAATAAAGAAGTTATTTTTTCTTAAACATTTTTGGGTCTATTGGACTTCTTTGAGCTGCGCACCCCCATTCATCACAATAATTTCCTATGTAGACGACACTCAACTCATCCTCTCACTCACTGAAGACCCCTCCACCACCAGAATCAACATCTGCAACGCCATGACCAACGTAGCCAACTATATGAGCGACAACTGCCTTAAACTCAACTCCAACAAGACAGAAGTACTGATCTTTGGGAAGAACACAACCGTAAGGGACCACAGCTGGTGGCCAGCAGAACTGGGACAAACACCCACACCTACAGACCATGCACGCAACCTAGGCATCATCCTCATCAGTGAACTGACCATGAAACGACAAGTCAATGCAGTTGCCTCCTCCTACTTCAACACCCTTTGCACGCTCCGCAGAATCTTCAGATGGGTCCCAATCAATACAAGAAAGACCGTTGCTCAGGCTCTCATCACCAGGCGCCTTGACTATGGCATCTCCACCCAGCTCCTCAAAAGACTCCAGACCATACAGAGTGCTGCAGCCAGACTCAGCCTGGACCTCCCCAAATAGACCCACCTCAACCCCCACCTCAGAAACCTCCACTGGCTCCCCAGCCAGAAGAAATGTCAGTTCAAGATCCTCATGCACGCCTACAAAGCTCTGCACGATCAAGGACCAGCCTACATCAACCAACGACTGAACTTCCACCTACCTGCAAGACACCTGCAGTCCTACTCACTATCTTTGCACACAACCCCCACATCCGTCACAGCCGCAGCGGGGGCCGCTCCTTCTCATACATTACCGCCAAGACCTGGAATGACCTACCCCTCCATCTTCGAACAGCACACTTCCTGGCAGACTTCAGGAAGAAACTCAGGACCTGGCTCTTCGGGGGAGACGTCACTCCCACAGCACCAAGATACTCTGGGGTGACAATGCTGCGCTATACAAATGCTGATTGATTGATTGATTGATTGAACAGGTAAAAGTGTCCAGAAGCGGGATGTCGGGAACCTGGAGCACCTGTTGTGGAGTGGTAAAGGTTCCTTCTGAGTACACCACTTCAAAGGATGTCAGTTGTAGCCAGCGCAGCCGGTCACTAGTGCCAGAATCCATAGTGGCTGGTATAGAATGGTGGCCAGTAATAGGCACCGACAGAGAAAATAAATTGATCCAGCCGCGTCCTCAGTCTTAATTTGCTCCATGCCCATACCATGCATGCCACGATGTCTATCTGAGTCCATGGCCGCTTAGGGGAAGATACAGAGCTGTCTGCATTGGGCAAGGGGCAGCATGATCATGTTCAGGTGCTGTGTGTGGTTGAAACTATATAGGATAGAGCCAGTAATGGGCAAACTGAGCTTGAGTACTAAGGAAGTATCGATCCATATCTGAGACTCCAAGTCCACCCTGTTCAAAGTGGAGTGTCAGTATTTCCCATGCCACCTGGGGCTGATGACCTGCCCACGCCAGCGTTATGAGGTGAGACCTAAGCCACCTGGGGAAGCACAACGGCAACGGGATTGGCAAATTAATGAACAAATGCAATAATTTAGGGAGGACCACCTTTTTGCCTAAAGCTAATCTCCCAGTGAGGGACAATGGGAGCTTCGTCCATCTTTCTATGCGATCCCCAAGCCAGGACACCAATCTGCAAGAGTTAGCCCACCAGAGCTCATCAAGGTCCAAACTAAGCCAGATCCCCAGGTAACGGACCAGGTCACATGCCCATTTCAGGAGGAATTCTGACTCAAACTGCTGGGTCACTGTCGTAAGGGGGAATAGGATGGATTTAGCCCAATTTATGTTTATACCTGCAATACTGCCGAATTAGGTGAGCTCCCTGATAAGCGAATCCATTTTGTCGCGATATTCCCTGATGGACAATGTGACATCATCCTCGTAGATGAAAACCCGAACTCTGTGGGGGGTAAACGCCAGCCCTCCATGGGAGTGGTGTTGCCACATCCTGGCTGCCAAAGGCCCCATTGCAATTACAAATATTATGGGTTACAGGGGGCATCCCTGCTGGGTGCCCCAAGATATCTCAAACAGGGGAATTATCATTCCATTGACCCGCAGTCTGGCAGCAGACTGGGCGTAGAGAAGGCCCATCAGTCTTGTGAACTTGTCTCCCACCCCAAGTTGCATCAGTAGCTTAAATAGGTAGGGTCATTCAAGAAAATCGAATGCCTTAATGGCATTAAAAAAAAACTGAGGGTGCAATAAGGGCACAATCGTGTGCAGGAGAGCAAAGAAAGTACACCGATTGTGAGCCATTAAACGGCCGGTACTAACCCAGACTGATCAGGCTACACTATGCTTGGCAGAAGCGGGAGGAGCCGTAAAACTATTGTTATGATGTAGAGAGGAAATCCAGTAGCTGAGTTAATGTTATATATGAAGGTTTTATTGATTTTAGTTCTTAGGATGGTCTTCTAGTAAGTTCTGTAGTTAGCCCCACCAGGAGCATCCTCCCTGCTGCTCAGCCCATATTCCAACTGACACTCCACATCACAGTCATCCTCACATTCCATTACATCACCATGCACACCAAGATTCCACACAGCACATTCACACTAGCTGAGCAGCAGGCGCAGAGAAACAGGAAAGATGCATAATACCATAAACCAGATATAACATACCTTCCCCCTTTACAGAACACATAAAATATGTGAATACAAGAAGGAAGCATCGCAGTTACATAAAGAAACTTGCATGTGAAAAAGTTGCAATTGCGAAATGGAAACACACATTAAAAAGAGAGCACAACTCATTTCAAAAGAGAACATGCATAGAAAATGCTGCAATATGCAAGATGGAAACATTGCATAAGATGGAACCCAAAGCATTTCATAAGAGTACATGCATTATGAATACATGAGATAAAATGCAAAGAAAACAATGCAATGTGCAAGATGGAAACATCGCATTATATTTACCCAAAGGGACACAACTCTGACACACATCCTCCCCTTATACAGAGAAAATGAAAATAACAATAAGAACGCATGATGGCAACAATGCACTTAAATTTAAGATAAATCTTGCAAAATAAAGACAGTCCTACAATAACATTCACATAAGGAAGGAACAATATAAAAATACTTATATCCCCTCCACACGCATACCAAATCTAACGCTCACCCCAAGCAGATGCAAACGGAGCAACCAAACCCAGTAGCGGCCCGTGGTGGGAGTGCTGCCGGGCGGTGACGTGGGGCGGGGGAGAGGCAGGGTGGGGGGTAGTAAAGTACGGAATACGGCCTAATAGAGGTAAGTAAACATATAAATAAATAAAACGAATTTCGTTGCGCGCGCTGCATCGCATTTGGCGATGCAGAGCGTGCAACGGAATTCATATTATTTATTTATATGTTTACTTACCTCTATTAGGCCTTATTCCATACTTTACTACCCCCCACCCTGCCCCACGTCACCGCCCGGCAGCACTCCCGCCACGGGCCGCTACTGACCAAACCGCTCCATGTTACCACCACAACACATCAGCTGGCCAGACTAGCATGGAAATGAGAGATAACACAGAACACCAACAAATAAAAAGGTAAGAGACACAACATCAAAGACAAAACAAGGTACTCCCAAATACAATACACCACACCGGACTCTCCTACTCTCTCACCCAAAACGAAAAACCACTAAACCTTAAAAGAAAGCAATGGGTAGCTTACACCCAACACGTCATCCCTGAAGAAAGGGTTTCTGTAGATTATTCTCCAAATCGTCGCCAAAATATGTTATGATGTAGAGAGGAAATCCAATAGCCGTAGTAAGGTTATAGATGTAGGTTTTATTGATCTTTGTTCCTAGGATGTATTCTAGTAAGTTCTGTAGTTAGCCCCACCAGAAGCATCCTCCCTGCTGGTCAGCCCATACTCCAACTGACACTCCATATCACAGGCATCCTGACATTCCATTACATCACCATGCACACCAACATTCCACACAGCACATTCACACTGGCTGAGCAGCAGGGGCAGAGAAACAGGAAAGATGCATCATACCATAAACCAGATATAACAGCTATCAATTTTGCTAGAATTTTATTATCCATATTTATCTTGGAGAGGGGCCTGAATGATTTGCAGTGCCTGGGGTCTTTATCAGGTTTTAAAATTGTGACAATCAGAGCTTCCGGAAGAGAAGAGGGGAGCACTCCACTAGATATGGATTCTTCATACATCGTTAGGAGATGTAGGGCCAGGATTTGGGCGTATTCCTTATAGAAGGCGGCAGTGAGGCCATCCAGGTTTTGTCTCCAGTGCACTAATAAACTGGACAATCTTTTCTACCATGAAGGGCTCCTCAAGTAAGCACCGGTGGCCCTCTTCCAGCCAGAGCAGCTGCACAGTGTTCAAATAGGGAATGAGGTCGGGGGCAGTTGCTGTGGTCAAGTATATAAGTCAGAAAAGAAGGAGATCATTGCGTGTTGTATGGAGTCCACCCCAGCGTGAACATTCTGCTGATCATCTATCAGCTCAACTATATAATCACTCGGCTGGAGTTTGCACAGCAGGTTTGCCAAAGTCTTACCCGCTGTATCCCCCTCTCCATATCCCTGTGCTTGGGCCTCTTTCCGCAGGTAATGTGTTTCCCTGTGCGCCACGTCGTCGTATTCTGAGAGTTTGCTGTGGATGAACGGCATGTATCAAAGTATTGGAGCTCTAAGGCTTGAATCTCTACCTCCAGCTGTGTCAACTGTCCCTGCAGCACCCGGACAACTCCAGCTTGCTTAGCTATACAGACCCCGCAGATCACCGTGTTGAAAGCTTGGCACAGGATGGACAGAGAGGAGATGGAATGCACATTGTGTTCGAAGTATTCAAGATGGCCATACGCACTTTGCTCCGGAACACCTGATTTCAGAGAGCACCTGCCAGTAGACACCAGGAGAAAGCGCGCAATACATACTCAGGGGGCCATTTCCAACAGGACCGGGGCATGAATGGACAATGTCCGCGGGAGATGTGCAAGATTAGTGGTCCAGACATTCACATCTCTGTTCGCCAGCCAGTAATCTGTCCTCGACCACGTATTGTGTGTAGGTGCTATGCATGTGCTCGCTGCGTTACTAGCGTTTTGAGAACTCCAAATATAAGTGAGATTGTTGTCTGTCAGTATGATGTGTAGTTGTATGGTGGCCTTCTTCAGGTGTGGGCAACAGGAGTTGCTTGATCTGTCTGCATTTGCATCAAGGATCACATTAAAATCCCCCCAAAGGTTTGCCCTTGGCCCAACCGTCCCAGCTAATCTCCAAACCTCCGCAAAAAATGGGAATCGTCAACACTGGGACCATATACAATATTATAATCAAGGGGTGGCCCTGGAGTGTGCCTGCCAATATACCATATTGTCCTTGCTTATCGCGCAGTGCCTGGCGTGTATGCCACAGGTTGCTCCTACGAATCAGCATTGCAACCCCTCGCGCATAGTTAGAGTAATATGCCACATGTCACTCTGCAATCCAGCCTGCCCACAGATGCACCTGAGCCGCCTCCACCAGATGCAGCTCCTGTAGCAGGCAGGTGTCAACCATATGCCGTTGCAAGTACGCTAGCACATGTCTTGTCTTCCGCCTATCGTTGAGCCCCCTAACTTTCCAAGTTATGCTTTTAACTGGGGGCATCTAGAGTTAGAGAGAGAGAGAAACACCCCAGCAATTGGACTGTGGCAGCTGCTATAAGAATCAGGGAGTGCAAAGCTGAGTGGCATCAAGGGGATTGGTCAAACATAGACCAAACAAACACAAGATATGTAACCAAAACACTTCCCCAACTGGCAGCCCACTTCCCACTTTGCCCCCCAAACGAGCAAAATAGTACCATCCCACCCAACATTCAAAATCTCATGTGCATTCAGAAACATTAGAGAGGGAATCATTCCAGGGGGGCGTCCAAGAGGCCCAACATACTCCCAGCTATATGTGAGCTGGGTGGCCGGAAAGGAAAGTAACTCAAGGGGGCAGGAGCAAGTCTGGGAGCAGCGCCCAGTACCACCCACACGGTGGCCTCGCCATCAAGACGTGTGCCCCCGGCAGCTCACCAGCTCGAAGTGCCAGAAAGAGCCATGGAGAGAGTCTGGTAAGTCCCGCCCTGTGGCGGTCCAACTTCTATTGATCATCGGCTCAGGAGATGCTCCATCAGTCATTTTCTCTAAGGTGATCTTGCCCCAGATGTCTTGGTGATGAGGATGATCTGGTGTCCGCAACTAGAAGACCTCTGACAAATTTGGTAGCAGCTTTCGGGTCAATGACTTAATAAGTTTTCCCCAAATGGTGGATATGAAGCTTGGCCGGATATATTAAAGAATATTTGACGTTCGTTTTCTGCAGCGTGCATTTCACTGTAAGTAGTTCTCGCCTGGCATCCTGAACAGCTACTGTAAAATCCGTAAAAAGGGAAATCTTTTTATTTATTTTATTTGTTGAGTTTTACATAGCGCTGGCTAGACCCCGAGGTATCAGAGTGCTTTACAAGAGTATCAGCAAGAAGCAAGTTACACAGAGTTACAATAAATTACACAATGTTACACAGTAAAAACAAGCATTAAGGACATGAGAATACTCGAGGATGGCAAAAAGGACGCATGATGAGGCAACGTAAAACAGTGGTATAACAATAAAAGCCAAAGATAAGCGGAGATAAGAAGAACCTAAGGGGCAAGGGAAGGAAAAGGGGGAGAACAGAAAGGAGAGGGTAAGGAAAGCAGATAAGGACAGGAAAGTGAGAGGGAAACAAAACGGAAATGGGACCAGAGATACCTACAAAGTCAAAAACGAGGAGCAGGTCCGTGGAAAAAGAGGGACGATTGAAAGGTCGCCCAGCTGGAGATCAGCGGGGACGGAGGAAAGGACAAAGATCGCTAAGAGGGCGGATCAAGGACCAGCGTGTCAATAGAAGATAGTCCCAAAATGGTGAGGAGAATATGAGTCCAAGTCCAAAAGCCAAGAGGGCTAAGTCCAAAAAACCAAGAGCTGATTTCACGGAGAGGAACTAGATGGGGAAAGGGGGAGGGCAGTCGATTTCCGAGTCACAGCCGTGCCGCCCACGTGCAATAGTTCTGGGCAGCAGGGGCAGCAGTGTCCGATCCGTGATCCACAGGTCAAGGGAAGACTGTTACAGGCGCCAGGGCAGCAGTCCAGAGAACAGGAGGCAGCAAAGTTGAAACCGGAGGGGGCGCCTCTCCGGCACGGATGGTAGAATGACAGGTTCAGAGAGCCACGTAAAGCAGTGCCGAAATTCTTACCTCAGCTAAACCCCCAAATCGTCCCAGTCGTCTTCCGGGAGGCGGGCTAGCTGTAGGGAAAGGCAGCGGCAGTTGAACCCGGAGGCAGGGGGAGAGTCAGGAGGGGAGAACCTCCGCCCGTCTCCTCTGCGGCCATCCGGAGGAATCAAAGAGGCGTTGGCAACGCTGCGATGGGTTCCGCCGAACGCTGGTCGCCAGGGAATTCAGAGAAAAGGCGGGGGAGGAGGAAGACGAGCAGCGGAGATGAGAGGGGAGCTGTGCCCGATGCCCGGCTTGGTAGGTGTCGGTCACGGCGAGATACCGGGGCCAGACTCCCCTATAGCTGACTGGGCGGCTCCACCGGGCATCGGCCATGCTTGCTCTGGACTCCACGGGAGAAAGCCTCAAACGCATTACATTCGAGAATCTCAGGCTCACAAGCGAAAGATTGGAGCATCGAGGACCGCAAATTAGAACAGGACCGCAGGTGAGTAGGTTGATCCCCGGAGGATGGTGGAAATCCGGGGATTTAAGCCAAAGGCGATGTCTGGCCGGGAGCTCTCGGCCAGAGCTCCTCACCGGTCGACCATCTTGACACTCCAATGCATCTTGTTGTCTTGATATTGGAAAGGGTGACGGTCTCTGGCCAGGGGCAGCAAAGTGTCCCAGTCTCTGTAATTTAGTAGCCAGGCGATAAATGGGCACGCGGGCGCGCCTGGGGGCGGCTTTTGACCCAGCAATCAGTGAGCTCTCTCAATAATGAACATGGGATACAGGGCCTCCCTGAAGAGACCAAGAACCATCGTTTCTCCCTGAAGAGAGCAAGAGCCGTCGACTCAGGGACTCCGAGGATTTGCTGATTATTTTTCCTTGAGCGAGCTTCTAGGTCTTCATTCTTATTTCGGATGACCTCAAGCACCCTCTTCATCTGGAGTAGGTGCTCCCCAGCAGAGGACTGTCTATCTTCTACATCAGATGTGCGTCATTTGAATGGTCGATCCACTCCTCATGCCTGACCACTTTCTTTTTAAGACAATCAAATTGGTCTGCCAGCATGTCTATTTTTGTGCCTATGGCAGTCAGGCTCTGTTTGAGGTCCAGGAACATGGAGCAAATATCTGGATCCAGAGATGGGTTCCCGCTGTCCCCTGGGGTGCAACATCTGATCATTAGGAGGCGGTTCAGTATTGCATGTCTGTCTGTGGTTCTCAAAAGTCAGCTTGGATTGCCTGGTGTCGTTTTTCCCCATTGTGCACTAGGGACCCAGCGGCAGACCCCAGTGGGGCAGGCCGAGCAGCAGAGGCCTCAGGCTCGCAAATCAGTTGCTGGCAGTGCCAGGATCTGGCCACTCCCTAGGGGTTTCTGCAGGGAGGGCACAAGCAGACCCAGTCAATATTGCTGCGCATGGTGGCCAAGGGGTCCAAGTTCCACATTAAGATGTTTTTAATGCATTGCAGCCGTCTGTTCCCAAGTTCCAGAAATGGCAGGAGGTGCCTGATAGCACGTCAGTGGCAGGTCTGCTCTCCCAGGGCCCATCTCACCCTGGGAGCCCAATCCCGGGGTGGGTGGGGAGGCATGAGCAAATCCACAGTTGTCAGGGAGGTATGTTGCCCAATTTTCAGTCTTCGCTCAAAGGGCCCCTGCCTTCACACAGCGTGGGCCAAGGAAAGGAGAATATTTAGCGGCTGCCACGGGGGCCAGAATGGGTAGCGCGGTCCCCGCAGAGTTAATCTCGCAGTGTAGGCTTCACCTGGCTCCGTCACGCTGGCCCAATTATGTCACCGCCCTCCGGGGTCCCAATCGGCAGCGAGCCAGGTTCTTGCCCCTAGGCCCTACAGGGGCATGACCAGACTCAAAGCTGTCCGCAGTCCGTGGGATTCAAAATGCTGTCTCAGCAGGGGAGGTCTGCGGCGCCCAGCTGCTTAGTCGGAGGGGCAAAGCGCAGGCCTCTCGCTCACGAGCTGCAGCATATTCAAGCAGCCCATCTGCCTCCAACTCACCCCACCGGCAAGCTCAAGTCCGACCCCAGTCTGCCAGAGAAACAATCATCGAATGATGTACAAAGTTTGTGATGAACTATCCTCTTGCTTTTGGAATGTACCATCAAGTTGGCACTACTGTCCCTCTGACTGTAATGAATTTACTGTTTTATCCTTTGTGTCCATTGTCATCTTTTACTGCTCTTTTTTTAAATAGTTATAATTAACTGCACAACCAATTCTTGTAGGAGTACCATCGTTTTCGGTAATAATAACACCATTTAGGAGGCCGCAATGTACATTTGATGTTTTTTGTGGAACATAACTACAATAAAAATTAATATTAAAACGGTTTATGGTCTGGTAGTAGCATGTCGAGAGAAAATGGAAGATGTTGGTAGTCTTTCAATGGTCTCGGCGATTTCAGGCCCCAGTGTTCTCATCACATCATTGTTCACATCAACCTTCCTGTCCATTCCATATCTGACATGCCACTGGCACGTCAGAGGAGCATGTATTTTCCAGTACGCTCGTTCTTTCTAAGTCTGTTAGGATGTTATAGCTATGTGACAGATGTCTTACATGTTAGAACAGAACAAATGGGAAAACCACGTCTTCCTATAGGTTAGCCCTTTAAGAGGCACAGTGGGGTACTGTCAGTGCCATGACAGGTGCTTCTTACCTCTGGCAGGCACTGGTCCACCTCAGCTGTGATTGCAGGGGCTCTGGACAGTCTCGCTTTCCTATCGAAGGCACCACCCTGTGGCTCGTCCTCTTTCGAGCAAGGTTAGGAGCACCTAGAAAGAGAGTAGATACATGTATTAGGGGATATAAATAAATGTATACGTACAGATAGATGGAATATAGAAAATCAAAATGTAATGTGTGATGGCACCGTTCCTTTAGCTCTTGCATCACATGCTGCTTCTCTGGCTGCTCTTGTGATGTGAAACATTTGCTCTCCTCCACTGTGTCTACTATCACTTCTGAGAAGTCAGCTCTGGGTTTGTTGCAGCTTTGGCGCTGGCACCAGCTGTGCATGTGAATAAAGATGCATCAAGAACTGCAGGCGGTCCTAATAATGGGAAACACTTATTGGGTTCAGTAAAAAGGAGCACATAAGATCAAGGTGCTGCTAGTTAGATGTGTTCTAATCCTCTGTGAAGGTCGCCCAGCTCTCTGCTTTAAGTTATGCGATAGAGAAATTCTAACATGGCCATTTGTTTATGAGAATAAGCTTCGTGGACAAGTGTTGCACATGATCTGTCAGCGCATCCTGTACTTCTGAGGACAGCAGTCACGTTTGAGCTAGTATTCACTAGTGCGCCATCCTTTGGTGTAGGTACCATATCTAGAGGCTCTTTTTGTACTGTGCTTTCTTCCAAAGACTGCTACAATCACAGCAATGAGGTGCTAGGTAAGTGACAGAAAGCTACCTTGCCTTCTTGTGGTTGGCGATATAAGCTACAGAGATGCTTGTTCTAAATACATTCTGTCTATAACAGTTGGATGCAATATCTTTTGATGGCTTGGTTCTTTCAGGGCCTGAGTGCATGTCATGTTAATTTCATCTTCTTCATGTTTTTTGACCAATATGAACATGGCCTTCAGTGCTGGCAGGGTAGAATACGTGGGCCTGCCTGTGTTCAGTCAACTTCACTCTCCGGATAGTGATGTCAGTGTGGATTTGCAAGTGGCACAGGAAACCCACAGGAACATTATCACTTGCTCTTCAACTTCAAGTCTCAGAATCACAGCCCATGATATACTACATGTTAATGTAAAATATGCTGGCTTAAGTAAAATATTATGAATGACAATTTACAATAAATTATGAAAATGTTTGGTAAACATGTGCACCTCCTGATCTTTCAAAAGGTTTTGTGATATGATTTGGCCTAGCCCTGGATTTGGGTGTGACAGGAGCCTGACGTGGTATCCTTGGGGATTCAAGTTTGACGTCTGGGAGACCAGGCAGTTGAACTCAATAATACTTGTATGCCAAAATCTTGAGATGCAGTTTTACAACCACATGTGAGACTTGAGAGTGGATTAGTTAGTTGTGAGAATTTTGAAGTAAATATATTTTTACACATTGTCGTGATGTTTTAGAACAGTGTGTTTAACTTATTCTGAACTTAACAAAATCAAGAATTCCTATGTAAAACCTGACACTAAACAGTAACTAAAAATATTGCCTTGTATTGCACTAGACCGGAAGCTGGTTGTCAATAATATAGAACTGAACAATTATCCCAAAACAGTGAATGAGGGCAAACAGTTGTTGCAGGAACGTGTTGAAAATTACCACAGATGACAGCTGGAACACCTGTGGGTCCAGTAGTATCTCTGCCATCTCCGTGAGCAAGACATAAAGCATCTAGGTTCAGTGCATTGTGGTCTCCAGAAATGTAGCCCTGCATCTGTAAATAGCCTCTGTAAACGGAAAAGTGGCCGGATTGTGAGAGACTGCACTACCTAGGTCGGTCACGTGGTGTAAGAATATTGCCCACCTCAAATGATCAGCCGCCCCTTGATCACAAATCGAAACATGCATAGGATGTGGATGAGAGGCAATATCAATTATTAACAAGTAAAGCAATGTAACATGTACAAAGTGGAAGAACAATCGATAGTCGTTGGTCTCTGTGTATCTTTATTTCAAATACGCCTGGTATGTGTTATGTTGGAGACAGCCAACGCGTTTCGCCCGAACATGGGCTTCTTCAGGGCAATTGATGATACGTTAAGTGTCTTGCAAGAGTAATAGACATCAGCGTGGTTTGTCCGTTTCTGATAGTGAGGTAGAAACTGAAGAGGCCTCAAGCCTAAGGGACTGCCTGTGTGTCCTAGTCGGTCGAATAAGGTTAAGTCCAGTAGGTAGAGCTAAGCAGCCAGTAACGCTTCAGTGGAAGCGAAAGTTTATGGGGCATATTCTCAAGGAGCTATCGCCGAGTTATCGGCACTTTATCGCAGCCAAACTCGCGATAAATTTATCGCCCCATTCACAAGCTGGTGCTAACAGCCGATACCACCAGTTAACGTGCGAAAGCATCCGCAAAAAACATCGCCACAGATGACCCCGGCAACTATCGCTAATGAGATGCAGAGTAGGCGTTCCCGAGCAAAAATCAGCGACAACACCACACCTCAACATTCTCAACGACCAGCCACATCGGCGGTAGGACCACAAAACAGGCGATAAGGCGTGTTAGCAGCAGGAAATTAACACCCGCTCCGACCTGGTGTAAAGTCGGACGACAACCTGCACCATCAAAGGGGGCCCAGCCCAGAGCCACACATGAAGAACAACAGATGCCATGGAGCCACTCACCATGCATCCCGGAGCCCCGAGAGGGCAACAACACCCACCGCCACCACCCCCAGGACCGCCACCCCCCCCGGACCGCCTCCCCCCAGGACCACCACAGAGGCAGCGCAGACAAAGACAGCGGACCTTCAGGAAATGCACCAGCCTCACAGACCTAACACCAGACAACGTCAATGCCCACTACAGGCTCAAAAGGACAACCATCCTCCGCATCCTGAACATCATTGCCCACAGGCTGACGGTACCAACACAGCGGACAACCAACATCCCTCCGCAGACAAAGCTGCTGGCTGTGCTGCACCTGTTGGCCTCTGGTACCTCCCAACCAACAACCGCCAGAGTCGGAGGAGTCGCACAGCCAGCCCCATCCAAGTTCCTCACACCTGTCCTGGATGCCATCATCAGCTAGGTACCCCAGTACCTATACGTCCCCACAATGCGCAGGAACAGCTGGAGACCAAGCAAGGACTATACGCCATAGCTGGATTCCCGCACGTGTTGGGGGCAATCGACTGCACACATGTCCTACTTGTGCCCCCTGCCGACACCGCACACAAGTACCGCAACAGAAAGCCCACGCATCCCATCAACGTGCAGGCAATAGTGGACCACAGGGGACTCTTCACCAATGTCGTAGCCAACTACCCAGGCAGTGTGCATGATTCCTTCATCTTCCGACAGTCCAACATCAACCAGCGCTTCCAGGATGGCACCTATGGAAATGCACTGCGCGTTGGCAAGTACCAAATGAACACACCACACCCCTCAACTCCACAATCATGCAACTCACAACTCTGGCACTGCACACGTCACAAAATCACATACAACATGCCAAACAACATGCCCACTCACCAGACACGACAGCACAATTTACTGTGGCAACCTTGGTTAGCCATGTACATGAGCCGTCAACGGCATGGCACCTCAGTCACACAATACTGGAATGTGGGGAGAAGTGGGAACCAGGCATGTGCGAAGGAGGCAAGTGACCCATGAATGAGAATGTACACAATGCCAAGTGTGGCGGAGATGTGCTGGACAGACTGCAGTATGCAGACCACAGACATATCCATGTCTACATGCACTGCTGGTGTCTGGAGTGTAGTGGACAGTGGACACAACCATGTCACCCCAGCCAGTGGGGAAGCCCACGGAAATGTAGCTTGTGACGTCCCCCCCTGTAAGCGTGTGCGGAGTGGGCTGGCCTGACGTACGCCAGGCCAGCGCAGGGGTGTGAATAAAAAGCACGTAGCTCTTGGCGTGGTTCTCTTCCGGAATGCCCAACGTGTCTGCCAGGGCGGCGCCTCCCACCCCGCCACGAGGCCGACGCCGTCACCTTGAGCGGTGTGGCCTGTGATCCTGTGCGCCTACTGCACCCCGAGCCGCTGGTCCCCGAACCCGTCATGCCCACCCCTGCGCAGCCAGGCCTCACTGCTCACCTGCCGACACCGGCGTGTGTCGAAGAGGGCCCACCAGGTGCCGGCGCAAGCTCCAAGCCCGTGACCTTGGCCGCCCCCTCAGACCATCACGGCCTCCGCGACACAGGCCCGCTTTACTCCTTTTTCATTGACGTACTCCACCGCTGCCTCGGGCCTACACTACGGTCAAGTAGGTCACACATTTGGAACTGAGTCTTGATTATGCAATGGCAGAGTACACACTTTATGGCTGAGTTTATATCACTGTACTCCCTTCAATGTGGTGCCACCAACTCTGTGCATAGCATTCGAACTACACCTGTCTGTGGTCCTTTGCTGACTACTGCCTTCGGCCTACACTGCGGTCGAGTATGTCACACATGTGGAACTGAGTCTTGATTTCTGCATGGCGGAGTTCATATCATTGTACGCAAGGAGACGAGTAAGAGGAAGACGCGGTTCAGTCCGGAGGAGAAAAGGATCATTGTTACAGAGGTGATCGAGCACTGCCGACAACTGCTCTGGTGTCACTAACTCTGTGCATCGCGGGCCAACGACACGTGGCTGTGGGCCCCTGCTGACCGCTGCCTCGGGCCTACACTGCAGTCAAGTAGGTCACACATTTGGAACTGAGTCTTGATTACACAATGGGCGAGTACACATATCAATTCAGAGTTTATATCACTATACTCCCTTCAATGTGGTAACACAAAGTATGTGCATGGCATCCCAACCACACGTGTCATTTATGACAGACTTGACATCATTGTACTGGCCTCATCGCAAACTGCATCCCCTTTCAGCTCCGGTGCCACTAAGTCTGTTCCCCGACATCCATGGACACTTTTTGGTTGAACTTTGGTGGCGACTGAGTCTATGGACTGGGGCTTGTCTTCATCATCATGTCGGTGATACTGACTTTTGTGGCAAAAACGAGGCTGTAGCATTCCACTCCTCCATTTGCCGCTTCCGGCCGGCTTCTGCCCTCTGCATCATGCCCTGGAGGACACCTTCCACTGTTGCCTGCAAACCTCCGCTACATTCACCTTCGACATCGACGAGGACCCGCTCACCTCGCGTGGCCCTATCTCACTGCACCGCAAGTCACCGTCCCGTGGCGGTGTGCCTGTGCCGGCCGCAGTGCATCCGGGGCCACTAACTCTGTGCAGCTCATGTCATGGCCCCTGTCTGATAGCATATTGGATGGCCTCTGGGTCGATGGACTGGGGGTCATCAAGGCCATGTGTCTGTGGCCCTGCCCTGTCCGCTGCCTCCGGTCTCAACTGCGGCCCACCTGGGCTCACACATCAAATCGAGTCCTGGCCTGCCCGGACATCGCATCAAGTCAGGATGCACATGCCACCTCCGCCAGGACCAACTCAAAACAACAGGTGCCCGAGTCGTAAGTGTCTTACTGCCAGACTATCAGAGTTGCTCACACCAGTCGTGGGTGCCATCATCAGCTTGTTCCCTGCTCCGCTCTTCAGGTGCCACTAACTCAGTGCACCACAAATCATGGACCATTCTGCTTGCATGTTGGGTGAACACTGTACTTTCTCCGGCTACCACCATGATGCTTCACAGTTGTTTCTGTTATGCTGGTGTTTTCTGTTTCCGCTTTAATTGTGATCACTGTTCAAGTTGTTGCCAGCACCAACGACTCCATGAGGGCTGGCTTACACTCACCCCACACACATCCAGCACATGCGTCACTGTACATGTGACCATGCCAATAAAGGTGTCGAGTGCACGTGCCCGTAGCCAGTTCAACGAACTATCTGAGTGTGTCTGTGTGCTCATGATGAATGCATTTGTGCCCCGGGCCCTACAACATTACATTGTGCTGTGTACAGATGACGCAGCCATGTCACCGCAGGCAGCGGGTGGGACATTGCACATGTAGCTTTGTCGTCCCCCACTCAGTACGTAAGAGGAGTGACCTGGGCCGGCGTACGTCAGTCCAGCGTGGGGGTGTGGATGATTATCCCGTGGCTCTGGGTGTGGTTCAGTACTGGAAATGTGCAAAGGCATGTGTCTCTGTCGCAGTGTGGGTCTCCGTTGGGGAGTGTAGGTGGTCCCTGATGGGACTTAGACACCCATGTATGTGATCTAGTTCGGCTTCCATGAGGTAGTACCCCACCCGCACATGTTCGGCCACCCCCTTCTGGCAGTCTGACACCTGACCTTGGAATGCGATGTGTGCTTCGGTGGGCTGCTGGGAGCCAGCCGGGGTGGTGGGTGCGTCCAGCTGTGTTGTCTGTGCAGGGGGTGGGGTATCCTCGATGCAGCGGTGCTGCCCTGCTCCTGGAGGTCGATTGCCTAAGATGTCCATGGACTGTTGTGGGGCGTCGGTGTCGGAAGTGTGGTGGTCCTCTTCAGCATCACTGTAGAGTTGTCTGGTCTGCTCTGCTGGAGGTGTTGTTTGTCCCTCTGCAAAGTGAAGGGGAGATGCTTGTTGACATTGTGTTGGCATGTATGTTGCTGAATTGTTCAAGTTTACATACAGACTGCATGACAATGTACATTGTGACTGTTTGGGAGGGGCGGACTATTTGATGCGGGATAGTGGACATTTGGACTACATGACGTAGGTGAGGTTGTACACGTACATTTGCATCTCACAGTTTCCTGCTATGTCAGATGTGATTGGCCAGTTTCTACGCACAGGCGGACCCAGTTGTGTCCTCTGTTCTGCAGTGTAGGTGTTGGACTGTGTACCAAATTGTCGTCCATGTGGGTGTGCTGTCATTGCTATGTGTGTGTGCTGCATTGTGTGGGAGTCGCACCTGCAGCTGTGATTTTGCTGCCCCTTATCCCTTGGAGGCGGTGTGCCTTTAGCTTTTGTGCTTTTGAGGTGCTGTGATGTTGGCGACTTGGGTCATTTGTGCTCTTGGACAGTTTTTGTACTCTTGTGCATTGTTTGTCTGCAGATGTGTTGTTGACATCAGTGGTTGTTTGTGCAGGTGGATATGTCAGAGTGTGACCTGCTCCTTTCCGGATGTGGTCCACACTCAGCCACCTCAGTCTCGTGGCGTGCACAGTGTCATGGTGATTGTACTCCAGCCATGCTGCTGGTCATGTGGTGTCACTTGCATTGTCAGTGTGGCTCTCACATACGCATCTTTGCTGTGTTTCGCACGGGTGCATGTGTGTGTTGTGTAATTGGTGATGTGTGGGGTGGGACCTCTTTGGGCACATGGTGGACGGGGGCCTACTTGATGTTTGTATGTGTGCTGCAGTGTGCCACAGGGATCAGGGACATTACCCAGGGTCATTGTGGGTATGCGGTGTGCTACACGTCGTTGTGCATGTGTGCCATTGTGCCCGCCCCCCCGTCCCCACAGTCCCTGTTCATTACTCACCCTGTTGCTGTTGTGTCAGGTCATGTCGAGCAGTGTCTGGACTCCCAACTCCTTGCACCGTCTCCACACTGATGACTGTGGCCGCCATTTGCTCCAGCTCCTCCTGTGGCGCAGGACTCCCACCTCCATTCGCCGTTGCTGCCTTCCTGTTGGCAGCGGGTTTCTGCTTGGTTTGGCTTTTCACATCGTGCCAGCGCATCTTGGCCTCCTCGACACTCCGGCTACATTCACGATGGAATGCCATTTTTCCGTCTGTGTTGCCAATGACACGGTGGAGGTGACGGACAGTTGTTGTTGGTGCTCTGTCACCTTCGTGACGACGATCCGGTTGTCATCCGGACTGTACCCTGTCTTCCTCTTCCTCTTCTCCTTGGCCTTCCCCAACCCCGAGGTTCCTTGCTGGTGGTCTGTGGGGCTTGTGGGGTTCATGTTGACCTGGGCACTAGTTCCGGGTACCTCCATGTTGCTACGCAGTTTATTTTGTTTATGGTGTGTTTTTCTTGCTCAGCTTTTATAGTGCATTTTCCCGCATGATGCTTGGGGATTGCAGGCCTGTCGCTGGTTATCGCTGATTTTTGTATCGCGGTTTGCCTCATCGCAACTTTATTCGCGTTCGTGTTTCGCATTTTTGCGGCGTCGCGTTAATTTTAACGCGGTTATTTGGCGCGTTATCGTGGGGCTATCGCATGGTGCCGCCAAGTTGGGAATACTACGTTAACATGGCGTTGTTTTCCCGCGATAGACTGCGATGTGCAAAGTTGCGTTAAGCTAAACTTGGGGTGGTTATCACACGTTCTTGAGAATATGCCCCTATGTGTAGATCAAATGTAGAGTGATTCCAACCGTGTCCGGATAGCGTCCTATGTTCAGCGGGCATCCTACACAGAAACCAACGACTATCGATTGTTCTTCCACTTTGTACATGATACATTTGCTTTACTTGTTAATAATTGATATTGCCTCTCATCCATATCTGTAAATAGCCAGTTGAGGAGAGTGCAGTGCTAAACTGCAGAACTGATGTTGAAAAGAACCAATAGCTATCTATCCCAGCATCACTGTCCTCCTATAGGTTGTCCCTGACAGAAAGCACACAGGTCTTCATCTACACGGCAGCAAAGTGGTAGGCAGCCATCCAACACATTGCTGTCAAGGTGTCCTACCACTATTTCTTGGCTGCCGTCAGGAAGTTAGCTAAGATCCAGTGACTACCAGGGACCGAAGAGTCAAGTGTGCATTTTCTAACTAAAAGCACAATTATAGCTCCATAGGCTGCAAAGACATAGAACCTTCTTGTAAGGACAGATTTCTAATCCTAGTGACAATGGACAACATGCTTTTTAATAAATATAAGAGACAACCTGCAATGTTGGCAATAAATAAAGAGGCTACTTAAGCCTCTAAACTTGTTAACAAATGAAGAGGGGAGGTCATAGTTGCTAAGGTGGTAGTTGAGATCCCACCACGCTTAAAATGTGCACAAGTACCTCTTATTTGAAAATCCTCAGAAGTAAAGTAGGTAGCTGTCTTAAACTGATTACTTGCAACCAGGAAAATATTATTTATACAGTAGGGTAATGGACACACTCAAGGAGAACGTAACATTGAACAGCTTTTTAACCATAAATATAATTTAATAAATTATGCATGTGGAGAGGTTAAGCAATCAGCAAGGTAGTCATGACAGAGAAGATATTATTGCATGCCCCTTCTTCGTTAGCTTGGAGCTCATGCTGAGTGATATCTTCTGGAAGATTTGACATGGGACTGGCTGGGCGATACATGCTACTGTGGTGCCGGCTGGTACCGCGGTCAAAGTATCAATAACTCAAGGCTTTCTATATCCAAAAAGGTGGCAGTCTTTCTCATGCGCTCGACATATGCAAGATCATTCAACTTAGTGAAAAGCTCTTTTCGAGAACCTTCCAGAAACTTTCCCAAAATATCACATAACTTGTTGGAGTGTAATCCATACCATTGCATAATCTTTATTGTGAATTATCTTCCATATGAAAAATGTTCACATGATTATGAAGCTTCACCACTGCAATACCTGAAACAGTAACCTCAACTCAGAGTAGCCTTTGTTTAGAAAATAACATAGCATTCTAGCACATTTACTCTATCCTTCTCTGAAGAAGTCATTTGAGTTTCCAGTTCACGGTCAAGTATCAAGCAAGCTGCTCAGTTGAAGCCCTTTCCCTGAATGTACGCACACAAAAATGTCTTCAATCATGTTTTAACTCATTCCTCTCTTCCAATCAGTCAAGATTGTAGGGATAACCCAGCTTTGCTAGTCTTTTTGCAGACACTTGTGGGCTTCACAGGTACCATTCCCACATAGTAGCCATTACATCACACAAGTGTTGGGCATGTGACATTGTGAGGCCTGCATCTAGATTGTTGGCGACTAGAAACCAGTCTTTTTGATTTCTTTTAGCATCTTCATGAGATGCTACTTGTAGGCTTTGTTCCATCTTGTCCATGAGCTAGCCCTTCTTAGGTTTTAAGTGTTTGGCTTTTGTCTTCATATTTCTAACCACCTTTGTAAGCCAGTGGGAATTATTGCTTTGAATTGTTGTGAGGGTTTCTATGGCAAATGACCCCTGTGTAGTTGTTGTTCGATAGGAGGAAGTCAACATGACTTTTCTTGCTGGCATTAGTCTGATGGTCCAGTTCGTCAAAGCTGAGAAACAGTGGACTCAGTAGTCGTGAGGTGTTAACAAGTGGTTCATTTAATTTTAATGCATGAACATTGGGTATTGTGGGTTCTGGATATATCTTTGACCCAAGAAAGAAGTCCTCCTGTGCTGAAACTTCTAGGAGTTAAATATCGACTTCTAAGTGGAGACTAGATATGGTTTTGCAAGTCTACATAACAGTCATACTACCCCTTATTCTTAAGGTTTGCCTCTGGTGGATGATCCCATGGCGGGGAGGGCATAGGTATGTGAAGATGTAGTTAGTCAGAAAAAGGTCATCTATTTTGTGTGATGGAATTGTGGTGAAAACCTATTGGCACATTTGTGGGTTGGGAATTATAATAACAAGAGGCCAGATGTACAAAAGTAGAAATTGTGATTTCCTGATTGTGATTTTTACTGATTCACAATTAGGAAATCCCAATTCCTAATGTAAGAAAACGTACAACCATTAAATGGCGATTCCTAGTGGGTTGCAATTCGACCTACCTCATGAATATTAATGAGGTAGGTCGCAATTTGAGATCCGTTAGGAATGATTTCCATCACAGGGATGGTGGCCTGCTGAGGTCGGCAGACCACCATGTCTGTGATTGCTTTTCAATAAAGCAATCTTTTAAATGCAGCCCTTCTTCCTTAAAGGGAAAGAGGCTGCATTTGAAAAAAGAAATGAAACATCTTAGGGCCTCATTTATGGGTTTTTTGCCGTAGGACAGCGCAGCAGGCCTTCCTGCTGTGCTGCCCTATGGCAAAAGAAAAGGACCGGAATGTGCCGTATCTATTAGATGCGGCGCATTCTTGTCCTTTTCCCCTGCCCCGGTACACGATGGGCTGCCATGCGCCAACGCAGGCACCTTTGCATCATGGTGTAAGGGTGCCTGCATTGCGGGGATGATTATTTTTGTGCAGGAAGGGAAACTTTCCTGCACAAAAACAATCACAAGAGGCTTTTTCCACTTTCTATGTGTGCTGCAGAATGCAGCACACATAGAAAGAGGAAAAACGAGTAGAAATAAAGATATTTCTCCTCGTTGTGCCTCCCTTACACCTCCCCAGAGGCGTAAGTGTTTGGCGCTGCCTCAGACTAACAATTTCTCGTAAATCTGGGGCAGTGTCAAAAAGCCATGGATGTCCCTTTCCTGTTCCTGCAGCCTATTTTAAAGCAATAGAATCAGAGGTCAGTAATCTCCTATGGGATGGGAAGCCCGCCCGGATCGCTGCGGTAAAACTGGTTAGAAGTTGGTACGACGGAGGTATAGCGCTTCCAAATGTTCAGGTCTACTATTGGGCCGCCCAATTAGCAGTGATCAATCAATGGGTTCACTCACCCCAAACTGACCCCGCATACCGCCTAGATAGACATACCCTAGGTGTGAGAGGGATTAATCGGGTGTTATATAATAAAAAGCAAAAATTAGACCTACCGGGTCCAACTGCCCACACAGTCCACGTATGGCACGCGGTCACACGGTATCTGGGTTGGGCAGACAAACTGACTCAACAAACTCCGCTATGGGGCACCGGCAAACTAGGTACACTAGGTAAGAGTAAAGGGTTCCAAAAATGGGATGCAATAGGACTTTCCCAACTGGGCAATCTCTGGAAGGGGGGGAAGTTGTCACTTTTGCCCACTTGCAGGAGCAATACGAAATGGCACCCACTGAGTTGTTTCGCTACATTCAGATCAAACGCGCGCTGGAAGCGGCCATCCCACTGAACACGATCCTTCCTGAGGCCTCCCCATTAGAAGACCGACTCCTAACAGATTACATGGACAAAAAAGCGATCTCCCTCACATACCGGAAGATTGTCAACAATCAGCTAGACCCTATGCAAAAGCTGCGGGTCAAATGGCAGGCTGAAATAGGTGAATTAGACGACACAGACTGGCAGGAGGTGATAGAATCCCCTAGGGTGGTGGCGGTGTCCTCTAGATTACGCCTAATACAATTTAAAGTACTCCACAGGACTTATTTCACTAGAGTGACATTATGCAAGATAGGAAAAACCACTGATCAGTCCTGCCTACGCCAGTGTGGGGGAGTGGGCACTTTCTATCACACACTTTGGGAATGCCCTGCAATTAAACTGTATTGGACTGCAGTGATGAACACCATTACTGAGGTTAGTGCCATTTCCGTTCCGCCCGAGCCTAAACGATGCCTCCTGAACATCTGGGAGCCAACAGACCTGAATCACACAACACGAGCTTGGGCTACACTAGGGATGATGATAGCAAAACGAAATGTGGCCAAACATTGGGGGGCGGCTGTCGCCCCAGTCCTCGAAGACTGGGGTAAAGATATGGATGTGACTATGGCGGCGGAAAAAACCACGTACACCCACAGAGGGTGCCCTAAAAAATGGGAGAGAATGTGGGGTAAATGGAACACCTTTAGAGGAGGTATCTGTACCCCTCCGACAATGGGTCAGAGCTCAGACGATGAGGAAGAATAAAAATACTATTTATTCACTGTAATAATACAATGTATGTCTGATGTAAGATGTACCTATGCTAAGGTTAAATGTGATGGAAACTGTTATCATATGAACAAGTCATGCTACACATGTCAATCTTGCAAGTCTTCTTTAATAAAATGTTACAAAAAAAAAATGTCAGAATGTCCTTTAAAAAAACAACAACAAAAAACATGGATGTTGCTGGGAACGCCCCCAGCAACATCCATGGAATGCCCCTTTCACGCAGTTTTCTGCGTGAAAGGGGCACATATTTATAAGGCATGAAAAGCCACATAACGTGGCTTTACGTAGCCTTATAAATATACCAGTGGAACATTGCGCCACCGGAACATCAAACAGTGACATTCTGGCGGCGCAATAGTGCCGGTAGGGCCTCTGTTTCTTTTTTTAAGTCTTGCAGTGGCCTGTTCTTAAAAACATTTATTTTAACATTCTCAAAGGGGCAGGTGTCCCACAGGGATCCCTTCCCATTTGTGGAAGGGTTACTACCTCCTTTGATGTGTCAGTAAAATATTAATGTTTTGCAACAGGAATTCGGATCCGAAACATGAATACATCCTATTCATATTCAGTATTTCGAAGAGACGCCCTAACCACGTCCCTTCATATACGGAATCGGTATGTATTCGCAAAAGGGTGCTTCATACATCCCAAAATGTTTTTTTGCGTTCACAAACTGGCCGATTCTGCAAAAAAGTTTTGTACATCTGGCCCAAAAATAGTTCCCTGATGAACTTTGATACTGTAGGAGGTTTTATGTGGTGAGTTGTCTGATACTTTAGAAATACATTTGTGGGAGCTTGATATGAGATTGATTTTCAAGATCTTTTAGAAAATATTTGCTGAGTATGCGATGTTTGTTCTTTAAAGGATACAAGTGGGTAAAAGGAGGTGGTGATCATTCATCTGTCTCACCTCACCCTTTTGGCAAACGTCTACCGCCACCCACTCAGCCACTTTAATTAATGATCTAATCCCCCTACAAATTCAAACTTCGGTTTACCTGACGGACTGGAAGTTTGCTGCTGTTCGTTCTTGCAGTATGATCCTTATCTCCAATAACAGATATGTTTGTTCGTGGTCAAGGAGCTTCTCTGGCTGAATACTTTTGCTGGTTAGTGGTCATGAAATGCTTGCTCATCAGCACAAAGATGACTCCATCACTAGAAGGAATAGAAGAGTGCAGCTGCCACTCTAAAGAGGGCCGCGGAGACAAATGCCGAAAGCAATCTCAGGCTCCGTTTTTAATAGTGGATTTAGATGCTGAACTCTAAATCTTAACCAAGATATGACATATGACTTAAATTGACAAGTCTTCAGATCAGGCATTTTGCAAATATTTCAGAAACAGTTATTTGTATTAATTGTACTTATTAATAAGCAGGAATCCTACACGACACTCATATTTACCACATTTGTTAGTATGTGTTTTGCAATTTGGAGAATTGGAGATGGATTCAGTAATTTGCCTTCAGGAGACTCATGAAAAGGTATTTTGATCAATGAAAACAGCAGAACAATTTAAAAAACGTGTTTCCCTAAATATGTAATATTAACCTCCCTCTGGAAGCATATACTGGTCAGTGGGTCTGTTTGGTGCTAACGCCTATTGAAGAGGCTCTCGTTCTGTCTGGTGTGCCCTTACCCTAAAGGGATATCGGCAGCATCATGCATAGACCTTCCTAGTGTCTCCACCTGGTATCTGTGTCCAGGAAGCACTCCATGCGAGTCTTACTGTGGCGTGATAATCACACACGCCATACTCCATGCAGCCCCGTTGCAGCAGGGAATAATGCAACTATGCACAATTCTTCTACCCTCAGGAGGGGGAAACAAATTCACGCACCCCGTTAGAGCATCATCGAGCCTCCATCCCTCTTTCCTGATGGAGATACAGGGTTTAGCTTCAACTGTAGCCTCCCAAATCCTGGCTCTCCATTGGCTCTGCAGGACCTTCCCCTGCTGTATCCAGCATTTTGCGTACACGCTTACATACACTGTATGGGGAAGTGGTCCTACAACCTTAAACTGGCCCTAGCTGGATCTCTGGTGATGATGAGACTTGTAGTAGTTTAGTAATGCTGCGGATTTCCATAGCCCTTCCCTGCTGCTGTGACTACTACTCCTCCTACCTTAGAAAGCCTCCTTACTGAGGTACCTTGAAACAATTTACAGATATTCTAAGAGGGTCCCAAGAAGGTTCTAAGAAGGCCTGCTGTCTTGAAAAAAAAACTAAGTAACACTGGTACACATAGCCTGACACCACCGGCCCCTTTCAAGCACTGCAGAACTAAATGTAACTATATAGCATGAAAGTAGGAACCTTTAATGCGTCTACTGTGTGTGATCCTCACTAGTAGCCGCTCATCAACAAACCCGGTCTATTAAAGTCCTGGATCTGAAAGCAGCTTCACTGGGAGAATTGATGCTGCAAGGTGGAGGCGGGGGGAGGGGGGGGGGAGGCGGAGGGTTCACACCTGCACCAGATGAAAAAAATCCTCCTTTGAATAAAGGACACATTCTAATTCGCTCATATCTTTGAACCCGTCAATGTACACTCTCTCTGAAGCAGACGCCCCCATCCTGTCCAACAGCAGAGCCCACATTGCCAGCACAGACCGGATTCGATGCGGAGTAAATCCCGATTCCGAGGGTAATAAGAGCTACTGGACCAACTGGGATTAGGAGACTTGGGGGAAAGTTGAACATTCAGGGTTTTCCTCTTACCCATTTCACCATAGAAAACATGTGAATGGTAAATAAAATATTCAGAATGAGGCTAAAATATGCAGAAATCCATCCGCAAATGACGATTTTGAAGGTTAATCCTCATTCAAACAATGTCATATCACCGTGGTATTAGTAATTATCTGATGCAGGAATTCTGTCGGACTCGGTTAATACAAAACATGTCAAAAGCACTTAAGCACTCATTGCACTTTTCACCAGTGAGATTTTTTTTTCTCTCTTTTTTTTAAATTCCAGTTGCTTTTTTGCTTGATTGTGCAATGCTGATTTGCTTAAAATAACAGTTTTTGTCTCTCTTGTCTGTTCTTTTCAGGGAGCATAGTGTACCTTGGAATGATGGTGGGTGCTTTCTTCTGGGGCGGCCTCGCTGACAAGGTGGGAAGGAGACAGTCCCTTCTGATTTGTATGTCTGTCAATGGATTCTTTGCCTTCCTTTCGTCGTTTGTCCAGGGCTATGGCTTCTTTCTCTTCTGTCGCTTGCTTTCTGGATTTGGGTAAGAGTTTGTTTTTTCTGCTACTTTCCTTGGCTTTCAATTGCTATCTCTGTAGTATTCGTCTCCAGCTGTATCTCATAGGGATACCTATCCCATATGTACTTTTACTATGCTTAAAGATTTGTATTTCGTTGCCTCATTTACTTGTAAAGTGCTCTGATACCCGCAAAGGTCATGTTCACACTATATAAAACTTTTCACATAAATAGGCAGTGTTTACTGCCAATGCACATCATAAGTGTGAATGAACTTCAGAACTTTTATACCAGGTTTCAGAAGGTGGTGCAGGCCTGGTGACACTCATGTGACATAGTATCTCTCTCAACTTTAGCGGGTGGAGACCGACAGATAAGTAGAAATGTAGGAGAAATGAGGCTCTGCTGGTCTAAGCTCTGGACGAAGCCTTTGGACAATGTCTGATCTTACTCTACGAACCACACTTATATAAATCATAGTTATTAATATGAAGCCGTTATACAACATAGATTTAAAGTATTTATCATAAGTGATTTAAAATCTGGAATTGGAAATGTATTGGGTAATTTACCTCACATAAACTGTTCTGAGCAATAACATAGGCACATATAAATTTGTTTTCTTACACAGTTCGGCTTACTGTCCCTATTAAAGATGCGGCCAAGATCAGATTACTGTTGGAAGATGCATTTGCTCTACAAACGATGCCCAGCACGAATAATGGCAAGCACAGAGCAGTGTAAAAATGAAATACAAGCAATTATATACAGGCACAAAACTCACAATCATTGGTTCTGAATTTAGAGCAGGTATAACTTGGAAATGTATGAGAGAAACTAAAGGGTTCAAGCCTGATACTTATAAACAGAAAGCAATGCCACAGGACACAACGTTTTAATAAATGTTGCTGATTTAAGTGTCAAATTAAATTTAAAAAATGGCAGAACTGAAGAGTGCTATAGCACCGCTGGGAGAAATAGTCGACTTGAATCAGCAAGCAGTCCAGCAAGTTGTAGAGAATCTGAAGACAGAGAGAGTGAAGTTGCTACCAATCAAAGCTAGAATTGCTCCTTGTTGTTGTGAGAGCATCGGAAACTGAAGCAGAAGAGAGGAAGGACCCGTTGAGAGGCCTAATGCAAGGAGTGGCAGGCCAGAACTTAGCCTAGTCAATCTGCGTTCCCTGATGCTTCATGCAGAAAGAAATACTTAATCATAATCATAGAGTCAGACCTGCAAGGGCAGCCAAGAAATGTGCTGTTCAAACTGCACTCCTTAGCAGGGAAAGACAAAATAATGCTGATGTTGAGAAAATGTCCAACCTTATCATTACATCACATCTGCAAAGATCTACCCCAGGTTATTTTTCAGAGTAAAAATGCTTTCAGACTCTTAAATGGCAGAGCAAGAGATCTAATATCACCAGGCCTACCCATTTGCTCTCAGCTGTTCTTGAAGGACATGAAACATGGAGTGAGAGTGTTGGGATGGGAAAGTCCCTCACATGGTGATGAACATGTACCCCTGCCCTGAGGGCCCCAGCTGCAACAACATCTGGATCCTTGCTGCTGATTTTTGTTGCCATTTGCGAACACAGCTCACACGCGTGTGTGCCCTAACATAAGCCTGTCTCACAGATTGCGGATCTTGCTGAACCCTGGGGGTGGAGCACCTAAAGCCTTACCCTCATAATGGCTACTGCCTCTACCAGAAGTTAAGTAGCACCAGTGCGGTGGTGACGGCATAGGCATAGTGATCGATAGGAGTGAACAGGCCTTTTAACTTGTGTCACTGGAGTAAGGCCTACAGGCCCACTCGTAAAGTTCAGCTGCTGTGTAATTAACTCACCCATGGCTACACCGTAGCGATGTGCAGTGCGTGTGTGGATGCATGTGTGTGCTGGGTGTATGTGTGCCAGTTAGTGGTACAATCCATGGAGGACTGTGGGTTTCATTTGGGAGCCCCAGGGCTGACTGGATGAGCATGAAGAGGTAGAGGATTCCACCCAGATAGATTTGTGGATTGCTACTTTCCTGAGAGATGGATGAGACATACACTGGAGGAAGGAAGAGTCAGTCTCTTTGGTACACTTCAAAAGGAGCTCTGATTCTGAGAGAGGTCACTGGAAAGAGGCCTGAGCACATCATTAAGGAGATGGAGCTGATCAGAGAATCATAAAGAGCAGGGCAGCACCTGTGGGGTAATGTTATGATGCACATATCACTGGGGCTAACATTAAGGTGGGAACCTCTAGTCCCTCCCTTGGCCTGTGTTGTGGGGCTATCAGATTTTTTTGGCTCCTGCTTTTACAGGCTGCTTTCTGGAGGAGGGGCAAGGCAGAAGAGTGAGCTCTTAAAAAAAAGCAGACCCCCAACATAAACTTCAAAGACTCAGAGGCTCCTAAAATTGTCAGCTACTAAGCAGCCAGTTGGGCTGTTTGAGGAAGAAAAGCTCTGTGAGACTTCAACCTATGACCAGGGCTGGGGACTAAGGTCTGCTAGTCTCCCAGCTAGGTGAGGAGACATCACCCAGGGAATCCAAGACCACCTGCCCTGGACCATAAGGGCCTGATTCACAGAACTAACTTACGTCAAAAACGTAAAGTTAGTACTTTTTAGTATTCACAGAATACACTTACTCATTTTGGTATTCACAGAATGAACTTACTCATTTCGGTATTCACAGAAGTTAGTAGTCCTAACTTTAGGACTCCTAAATGCCTTCTGTAAATACCGAAAGTCTTAAAGTTAGGATTTTTCTCAGTTTAGGAGTAGTAAAGTTAGGACTCCTAACTTTAGGACTCCTAAATGCCTTCTGTGAATACCGAAAGTCTTAAAGTTAGGATTTTTCTCAGTTTAGGAGTAGTAAAGTTAGGACTCCTAACTTTAGGACTCCTAAATGCCTTCTGTGAATACCGAAAGTCTTAAAGTTAGGATTTTTCTCAGTTTAGGAGTAGTAAAGTTAGGAGTCCTAACTTTACTACTCCTAAACTGAGAAAATCCTAACTTTAAGACTTTCGGTATTCACAGAAGGCATTTAGGAATCCTAAAGTTAGGACTACTAACTTCTGTGAATACCGAAATGAGTAAGTTCATTCTGTGAATACCAAAATGAGTAAGTGTATTCTGTGAATACCAAAAGTACTAACTTTACGTTTTTGACGTAAGTTAGTTCTGTGAATCAGGCCCTCAGCACCTGAATCCAAGACCAGTCTGCCCTGTGAGGAAGAGGAGAGCGCCTGGCGGGAGCAAGGTCCATTGGAGGAACCTGGTGAGTGGATCTCCTTTGCGAGCTGCGAGGAAGCTGCTGTTGCACTGATCGAGCTGGCGCCCATGTGCAGAGTAACGTCGGCAACCCCCTATGCCAGCGGGGGCTGCCATGAAGTTAGTCTTTGCTGTACCGATCGGCCCGTCGCCCTTGTGCAGGGTAAAGTTAGCGACACTGTATGCCAGAGTGGGCCGCAGTGAAGATTGCATTGCTGCTGTGCCGATCAGGTCATCACCCGTATGCGGAGTAAAGTCGGGGGCCCCCATTGCCAGAGGGGGCCACCATGAAGATTACATTACTGCAGTGCTGAATGGGCCGTCGTCCTTGTACAGAGTGAAGTCAGTGACCTTGTATGCCAGAGGGGGCCACCGTGAAGATTGCAATACTGCTGTGCCGATCAGGCCGTTGCCCGAGTATAGAGTAAAGTCATTGACATCGTATGCCGGAGGGGGCTGTTGTGAAGAGTACGTGACTGCTGTGCTGATCGGGCCGTCACACGTGTGCGGATTAAAGTTGGTGACCATGTATGCCAGTGACCTGTAAGTGCCCAAGCTCTAACTGAAGCATCGGAACCTGACTGATTGCCCCCCTACGTTGGGATAAGGATCAGAGGAAGTTACCATATCATCGGAGGAAGGCCTGTGAATGACCAGCCCCTACCCCTGCAAAGACAAGAGTGCAACATTCATCCAGCAGACACTGCAGACCTCCACAACATCTGAGAAAGGAACGCTCCCATTAAATCTGGCAGCACAACCCCTATAGGAGCAGGTAAGACTGACTGCATGGCCAAAGGGCTCAAGGGAACTTTTTCTTCATAGTGCTTGAGGCACTGGAACACTTTTGAGCTTGGAAGAGTCAGAATGAGACCCCTGAAACTGAAACTACTAGAACTGCCTATCGAACAGTGCACTGACCTCAGGGGACTGTGTGAATTATTTGTGTATGCCATATTTTACTTTGCGTTGGTATATAAATGCTGCTTTTTTCATAAAAGCAAGTATTTGACTGGGCAATCATTTATTGCTAAACATACTTTGAGTTGTGAGTCTGTGTTCACCCCCTGCATCTACCTCGCTCCTGAGAAGCTTTGGACTGCTTGACCCAAACTACTATTCAGAGCAAGTGCTGAATGGGTGTCTGGCCCGGTTGCTCAAGACCCATAGCAATTCGACCACCGGGTCATCTGGAGTAAAAGACCTCAACCGCTACATTTGGGCCCAGTAGCCCCTGCCTGCCTCGTGGTCCTCTGTAAGGGGTACGGACAGGTATATAGAAGAAGCATCAAAGCTCTTGGGCCTAAATGTCAAAAGAGAGATTGAGGAGATGACTGCATCCAGAGAATTCCCCTAAGCTACATAAAAGAAGGGCAAACATTTCTTGTAACACTTAGTCTGAGCTAAGGTGCTGAGTAAAAAACAATGTATTTAAAGTTTTCTATCAGAGTGCTTTATGATGAACAATGCAGGAGAAAGGAATCCTAACTGTTTCATACAGAAAATACTAGAAGAAGTAAGACCTATAGATAATAGAATAATTGAAATCTAGAAATAAAAAATAGGCGTGGGAGAATGGGCAAAAGGACAGAGTTTACTAAATATGTGGGGATGGTTGTTCTTTGCAGTTCCTCAAGGAAATAATTGTTTCAAGGCATCACTAGGTATTACTGGATTAGGAGACTTTTGAGTTGTTTTCTGGAGGCATTTGCAGTGGATGGAAGGACTAAGAATCCTGTGGAATAGATATCACTGAAATTGACATAATAAGAAATCTTTAATCCTGAAATGCTTATAGAGAGAAATTATGGTATTTCCATTCTCTGTGTTTTATTACATAATACTGTAAGAAGATGACCTCTAAGAAATATCCCCAACAGTAGATAGCCTCGCCAAAATCAGAAGAGGGGAGATTATTATTACTAAAGAGTTCCCTTGTGTCAGAGAAAATAAATGTAAGGAATAAGTGGGTGGGTTTAATGTGATTAGGGATATAGTGGGAGGCATCAAGTGTGCAATAGCTCTCAATATTGGACAAGCTGCATTTTCTTGGAACTTAGTACCTAGTCCCTTGACTTTCATGAAGGCACACCTAATCATTATGGAGGTCTTCTACATGACAATGTGTGTAGTTCTGGATGGTTCCTGGACAGACGGACACTTTCAGTTTGACACCAATTTAATTTCAAAACAGCATTTGAAACTGAGCAGTACTTGCTTTTGGGCGCTATGGCTATCAGAGTTTACTCCCACTACAACTACCATTTCGCCAGTATTGATATAATTGCCCTTGATGAAAGTTTACAGGCACATGTTGAATAGGTCCTCGTGAATAGCATAACCACCTGTGATCATCCACCAGTAACATGGTGAGTGACAATATTACTTAGGGATCAACAACTTAAGGTATGTAGAATGTGTTTTTCCTCCTGCAGCAACTTCTTCTCAGCGAAGGAAATTATAATCAAATAAAGAATACGAATTTCCACATAAATAATATGGTGCACGTCTTAGCCTTTCAAATGGGACACTTCTTTTTAAGTTTGAAAGCTTTGTTTAAGCAATGAAACACAAATCAGAGAATTACAAGAAACATAGTAAAACGTATAACAGCATGGAAAAGCAATAAAGTATAAAGAGATACAATATAGGTAAAGCTATATTAGAAACATAACTTATTAAAGCATATTTTTATTTTTTAGGGTTAAATGTGTAACATGAGAAATAAAACAATAATAAAAAGAAAACAGAAGGGGAAAGAAACAGAACAGAGAAGTCCAGGTAGGAATAGTATTAGCAAAAATTAGAAAGAAGAAATGATCCCAGGAATAAAGAATTGAGTTAGATAAGTAAGCGAATGACAGTAATTAGTGCAGGAGTGCATGAGTAAAGAGGCAGCATGTGTTCAAGGCGGGTTAACATTTTCTGATGTGACAGAAGATGCATGCAAGAGATTTTCACAAACAGTGTTCAAATACATTGTTGTTGGGAGCCACAATTCATCTCTGTTAACTGCGGGATGTGAGGAGCCCACAAATGCTCTATCCAATCTGTGATGATAGCAAACTGCACACCACCATGCTTTGAAGATTTGTTTGAAGAACACTTCCAATTGATGTTTTTTTACTAAAAAACAATAGCCAATGAATGGTCAAACAACTTATTGCAGAATAAGGAGGAATCTTTGGGGTTAGCGAGACTTCCAAGAAATACATTAGTGATACTAGAAGGAGTGGAAGTATGAAAAATCAATCTGATTTTATTCCACACTTTATTTTAAAAAACTAAAATATTTAGGCACCAAACTACCATATGTAATAAATGAGTGTTTGGTTGAGAACATGACCAACAAGTATTTGGGGATGTTTGTAAGAACATAGCAGACTTGTAGGGAGTAATATGAAGCCTATTATAAATAAAAAAACAAAGCCTGTGTAATGTTGGCTGCCCTAGAGGTTTTATGAATTTTTAGCCAAAATGTATCCCAAAAAGATACTGGCTAGGTAAGACAAATATCCTTTTCGTTTAACAGTTCAATTTTAGATTAAAGCCTTAATAGATGTGAAGATAAAATCAATGTATAAATAAGATAGGCTTTAGAGTGAGAAGGTAAAAGATAAGGCAGACTAGCAGTAAGAGGAGATGATTAATGAGACTCATCTAAAGACTAGAGAGCCTCCAACGCTGTGATTAGTAAAAGAAAGAATTGAGACTGAAATTAAGTGGGATTTTTTTTTTTTATATAAATTGAGGGAAAGAGATAGAATCATTGGGCCAGATGTAGCAACATTGTATTTTGCGAGTCCTTAATAGCAAATTTTACTGATTCGCTATTATGGACTCGCAAAATGCAATGTATGTAGGTTTCGCAAATAAAATTGCGATTCCTACGCATTCCTGTGAGTGGCAAATAAGGAATGGCTTCCCGTTCATTTCTATGGGCCTAGAGGCCCGTAGGAATGAATGGGAATTGCATGCGCAATTTGTGAGTACCCAATAGGTACTCGCAAATTGCGCATGCAATTTCAAAGGTGCAAGGGGGCCGAAAGGACACCCTGTTGCACCCCTGAAATATGCATGTGTGCACATGTGGCGCACATACATGCCCTAGTGGCATGTATGTACGCGACATGGCACCTAAAAAAATCAAATTGTGCATTTTTCTAGAATTTTTAAATTACCACCAACTAGAAGTTGGTGGTAATTTGCGATTCCTTAATGCTAATTCGCAATTTGCGATAGCTACAAGAATTGTATTTTGCATTCGCAATTTAGGTAATCGCAAATAATTGCGATTACCCATATTGTGAATTAAAAAATGTTGATACATTGCAAAACGCATTTTTGCGTTCGCAAACGGCCCGATTCTGCGAATCGCCCCGTTTGCGAACGCAAAAAGCGTTGATACATCTGGCCCATTATCATGAAAGTGATCAGATACTCAAATAATGCTGCATTCTCTCCATGATTTCCAATAAAGCGGCCTGTTTTTAAGTCTAATAAACTTGTTATGCCATAAGTTTAATCGAGGAAACTCCTTGCAAGAGGTAGAGGGTGAAGTGAAATAAGATGACAATAATGAACAGGTATAGTTGAGCACTGCAGGAGTGGCAATCGTGGGATGTGATGAAAAAGAAATAACCTCTTGAAAAGAGAAAGGAGTAAGAAACTTTTTTCAATTTCTTGCCATAGTGGGGAGAAAGGGCAAGTTATTTTTTCCAACCGAAGAGAAGCCTGACAGAGACAAAAGGCCTAGTGATATTGATGAAAATCTGGGAAGTGACTCCCCTACCTCCCATATGGCTTTTTAAAGTTTGCTCAGAGAAATTTGAGGTCTCTTTTTTCCACAGTAAACCTGAAAGAAGAGAATTTTGTTTCTTAAAATAAGTGAAGGGAATTTTTACGAGTATCTTGGAAATGGTATAGAGATTAATTGGCAAGACCATCAATTTAATAGAATCTAAGCGATCTAAGAAGAGTGAGTTCCAACCTGAAAGTAGGGACTCCAATTCGGATAAAACTTCCTTAAGATTGATATGAACTGTCTCATTATTAAAGTTAGTAAACAAAAGACATAAGTATTTGATCTTGGAAGAATTCCAGATAAATCCAGATGGCTCAAATACATTTTTGGTTAAAAATTTGTTTAACCAAGTGGAGGTATATGCACCATGTTAAAAAGGAACTGGAAAAAGTTAACAGCTGAGAACCTAGGTTCAGTGCTATCAGTGAGTTTGCCTCAGTTAACTAGCAATCCCAACGACAATTCGTCCGCACTTAATACGTGGATTTCTACCACCCTGGACACAGTGGCACCTGTGAGATCAGTTAGGACCCCGAGAGAATCCCCATCTGACCCCTTGTTCTCGGCTGACCTCAGAGCGGAAAAGAGCAGGTGTAAAAGGATGGAGCGCCTCTGGAGGAAAGATTATAGTCCGGCGGCTAAACTGGCCTATAAGGAAACCTTGAAAAAGCTCCGCAAACTGATGAGAGAGGCTAGAAGTGAATACTTTGTGAAGTGCATTGATAGTGCAGAAAGCTCTGGTAAAGAGATCTTTAGGATAGTCAACTCCTTCACCAAGCCTTCTGTGATGGAGGGTAATATAGAGCCTTCCCCCTCTCTGTGCATGAAGCTATCGGACTTCTTTGAGGACAAAATACAGAAGGTATATGCCACATTTACGGCAGGGACTGTGATGGCTGAGCCACAGTCACAGGGAATCCTAAATACTAAGGGCACCCTCTCAAATTTTCTCCCCATTTCCCAGCAGGAATCACTGGCTGAAATCATGAAATGCAAGTCTGGTTCGCCTGAGGATCCATGTCCCCCGAAGTTGTTCAGGACATTGGCTCATTTGATTAACCCTGTTTTAAATCACATTTGGAATACCTCGCTTTCCACCAGCATTTTCCCTGATATTTGGAGACATGCTTTGTTACTGCCCCTATTAAAAAAGCCGAACACTGACTCGACGGAGCTTAGCAACTACCGCCCGATCTCACTACTGCCAGCACCCGTGAAGATGCTGGAAAAACTGGTGCAACGCCAACTCGCCAATTTTATAGAAGGTCATGACATCCTGCTCGACACTCAGTCCGGTTTCCTGTCAGGATTCAGCACCGATCCTGCACTGGTGGAGGTGGCGGATTCTGTAAGAATGACGGTAGACGCAGGGGCTTCAGCGATGCTGGTCCATTTAGATCTGTCCACTGCATTCGACACGGTTGTGCACCCAATCCTACTGGACAGACTCAAACAGCTGGGATTGCAGGGGGCAGGGCTCTTCTGGATCCAGTCTTGCCTTAAAGACTGCTCTCAAAGGGTCTTTCTCCAACCCCATTAATCGAAACCTCAGCCACTGTGGTGCGGAGTGCCTCAGGGCTAGACCCTGAGCCCATTGCTCTTCAACACCTATCTGGTTTCACTCTTCTCTCTCATTGCTTCTTGAGAAGTGAAGGCAGTCTCCTATGCGGATGACACCCAGCTGGTGCTCTCTTTTAGGGGGTGTTTGAAGGACATTTCATGTTAGATGAATAATAACAGCTTAAAACTTAACGCAGACAGACGGAGGTATTGTTCTTCGGCCAGACGTCTCCTCCTCCCGCCGGACTTTGGTGGCCAGTAGAAATGGGAATGCCACCTTTACCAGCAAACACAGTGAAGAACCGGGCGTCAAATGGGAGACAGACCTGTCTTTCTCGGCCAAAGTCCGTCATATATCAGCCTCATGCTTTGGGAAGTTGAGAAGTGTGAGGAAATTCTTGCATCTATTGCCAGAGGATTGTCGCAGGATCATAGTCCACGCTACTGTGACATCTCGTCTGGACTACGCAAACTGTCTTTACCTTGGGCTGCCTGCCTGTCTGATTAATAGCTTACATATGGTACAGAATGCAGCAGCGAGATTAATTCGTCGAGTCCCGTTCCGTCACCACATCTCTCCGCACATCACACAAGTTCACTGGCTACCTGTAGATAAAAGGATAGAGTTTAAGTCCCTGACTCTGGCCTTTCGGGCTTTGCAAGATGGTGGCCCAGGCTATCTAAAACGTAGGCCCTGCCTATACCAACAAGAACGGATGCTGAGATCTAACTCCCAGCACCTGCTCTGTGTACCTCATTTTGCTAAGTCCCGTATGGGAGGCAGGTCCTTCACTGTGGGGACGGCCAGACTGTGGAACTCCCTGCCTTCCCATATGCACCTGATCAAGTCTGAACATGAGATCAGAAAGACCTTAAAGACTTGGATCTTCAGCCACTGCTAGTACCTTGGTTGGACCTCCCTCACCTGCTGCTGACCGCGAAGCGCCGGGACACCTCTGCTTGAGGTAGCTGTTGCGCTCTACAAATGCTATTATTATTATTAAAGGAAGTACTTCAGTTTTTTCAGTATTCATTTTGTAACCAGAAGCAGATAGAAAAAGAGAAAATTCATGTAACAAGGCTGGTGGTGATCAGGATTGGGGACAAAAAAAAGAATGTTTTCTGCGTAAACTGCTAATTTAAACTGAGTATCACCATAATAAACGCCAGATATTAATGTATTGTCACGAATACGGGAAAGAAAAAGTTCCAATGCTAGAAGAAACAGAAGTGAAGATAGTGAACAATCTTGACATACACCTCTACGGAGTGCAAAGAAAAGGATAGCTTTCCCATTCACTGTCACCGAACCCCCAGGTTGTTTATTTAATAAATAAATAAAATTAATTATCTTCAGACCAAAACCATGCCAACATAAAGATTTAAGCATAAAATCCCAACCCAATCTATGAAAGGCTTTTTCAGCATCATTTGGTATTGCCGCCAAAGGATTAGGCAGATGAGAAGGTGTACTTAAGATGTTGAAGAACAATCTAGCATTGTCTGAATCAAGTCTACCTTTAATGAAACCAGATTGTTCCATTCCAATAAGCCTAAACCTTTTAGAAACATTTTATAATCCACATTACAGAGGGAAATTGGTCTGTAACTTTGACAAGAGGTAGGATGCTTACCCTTTTTGTGAATGAGACAAATTAAGGCTTCTTCAAATGTACCAGTAGTTGAAGTGGATGAAGTGAAGAAATTGAATAATTGCAGCAATCTTGGCATTAAGATGTCTGAAAAATGCTGAACAAAATCCACAGAAAAGCCATCTGGGCCAGGTGTTTTACCTTTCTTAAGTAAAGATGTAACAGAAATATCTCATGGAAAGGTATGTCTTTCTCAAGAGGAGAGTAGTCAATGTCATTAACCTTAGAATTTGTAGTATTTCTTAAATAATTATCTATCTCAGAGTGTAGTGAGACATGACCTGTGGTATGTAGAGTTTGATCAAAAAAAATTCAAATTCACCAATAATGTCATTATCTTTGAAAATGTGAGTTCCTTGAAAGGTCTCCAGGGATACCATTTAGTGTGTTGCTTTTTTAATCTTGAAATAGCGACTAATTTACCAGCATTATTAGGACTGCTATTATAGCAAGCACTACTTTTAAGTAAAATGGTTGCTGCATCGTGAGTAAAAATTTCATTACACCACATTTTGGCTGCAACTATATCCCAAAGAGTAGTATTAGAGTGGGACACTTACTATGCTGTAGCTGATAAATAGAAGTAAGTGACAGTTTATGTTTTTTTAGCAAATTTCTGTTTTTCTTAGACACATGATCAATTACAAAACCACGAGCTGTAGCCTTAAACATGTCCCATACCATTGAGATTGATAAGGCAAGGTCATCATGTGTACTAAAATGTTCTAAAACAAATGAAGTGAAGGACGAAGAAAAATCAATGACTTTTAGCAAAGAGTTATTACATTTCCTTCTGCCAGACGGGGATCGAACAGGGATTAAATCCAAGTCAGTAATGACTAACGCATGATCTAAAATCAGAATTAGCCCAATCTCAGCGCCAACCATATTTTGAGATCGTTTTTTTTTATTAAAAATATATTATATAATCTAGTATGTGATTTATGTGCTGGGGAATAAAAAAATATATTTACGTATACTGGGGTTATATAGTTTCCAGAGTCAGTCAAAGCTCTCTGAGAAATAGCAGAGAGGAATTGTTTGTGAATTTTGTGAGGGATGAATTTAACTGATGATTTCATAATCTGATTGCAGTCACTCCCCCATTAAAAAATAATTATCTTCTTATTGAATACATATCTGTGCTAGATTAGGCCAGAAATTAAAGTCAATCTTTGTGGGACCATATACATTAAGTACAGTCAAAGGAAACTTGTTAATCAAAAATGTTACAAAAATCCATCTACCTTCGTTATCAGTTTCATGAGATAAAACTGTACAGTCCCATTTTTTGAATAGCAACACCATTTTTCTTATTAAGCGCTGGGGAGACAAGTACTGTACCAACCCAACTGTGTTTAAGTTTCAATGCTTCAAGTTCAGTATTAAAGTGATCCAAGTGAGAGAGAACCCCCTGTCTCTTCATAGGATTATTAAAACATTTGACATTTCATGACATAACTCTGAATGTTAATAACAATGAGAAATAAAAAGCTGAATTGGTCTTCAAAGATGAAAAGAAATCACATTAACATAAAAAATTAAAAATTACAAACAGGGCTAGTTCTATAAAAAAAAAGACAATGGAGGTGGGGAAAGAAAGAATAGAAGAGGGAACAAAAAAGAGGTAAAGGAGAAGGGAAATAAAGTAGAGATAAAAGATGCACATGTCAAAAATATGATGATTAGTAAGATGAAGATGGGGAGGTGACAGCACAAAATGAAGGTGGCACAACTAGAGAGCATAACATGTCATCGCCGAGTCGGACAGGAAAAAACATACGATCTCTTACCACCAGCAAGCAGGATCCCTCAGACATGATCTCAGACTCTCTATTTCTGTAAGGACCACGTGCATATATAACCTTTATGTGACATGTTAAATGACTAGATACCTTTTATGGACCTACCACAACCGTATGTTTTTTATCAATTCCAGGTTTTCAGTATCGATTTTGACTTGCCCTTTAAATAGGACCCCTTGAAAAAGCCCCATGCTCGAGGTCTATGCGGGGCAAAACATGTGTTGGCTGAAAGTTGTGATATTTGTTGGAAACAATTCTATTTATTAATATGCATTGATGTAAAAAAAAAAAATTAATGTTGAAGGATTGCTTGTACATGGTTAATGTCAAGGAACGTTGGCATCTGTGTTTTCACTTAAATACAATTGCACAAATAAAAAACATACTGAATATTGTGTGCAACTTTTGTCATGAAACCTAGCATTCAAGCATCCTCAAATTTAGGAAACACATGCTTGAGTTTGAATTTTTTTGTCTTGTCAATCTCCCAATCAAATGTCAATGAAAAACTCAATAAATACAGTGGTCAGGAAGAAGAATCCAGGTGGAAAATAGAGTGTGTAGAATTTAGCAAACTAGATAGTCTGGAAATATATGGCACATTGAAGAAATACTCAGAACAAATGAGAGAGTCTGACATCAAACTGCATTGCTCATTCAAAGAAAATTAGAGAATGGAAATGCAGGCAAACCGTAAATTACTGAGACAGGCAACTGAAACAAATTTATCCCAGAGCGTGCCAGGCAACTGCATAGCGTTTATGTGGAGGCAGTATTGAGGCATTACCATCGCTCTGACAGAACTTCAATTGAAATAAAGAAAATGGCCACCACGACCAGCATTTACCTTGAAGATGGCGGAAGTGTCCAAATGTTATGAGAGCCATTGGAGGAGAAATTAAAGAGGCTGTGCTCTCCTCGGAACCTGCTCACGTCTCCGAGTCAATTTCTGTGTCCTCCCGGAGCAGAGAGACCGATGCCGGAGTCAAACTAAATACGGAGCAGTACGAAGCTCTCGACTACGGTGGCGGCCAAGCGACCACCCCCATATGAGACACTCCTGAGGTGAGTATGAAAGGGGATTGATGGTGGTGGAGGCACATATGAAAAATTTCTGACGAGTTTGACAAAAAACCTCTACTATGAAAGAGGTGGGCTTGAAAGAACACAAAATTGCAATGATCCAGCAAGAATCTCAAAGGAAATGGCAGCTCAATGGCCTATGAATGGTCAGGGCACTCTATATATGCTCTGCTAAGAAGGAGTTCATGGTTATACAAGAGGCTCAACTAACTAGATAAACTTTTACCACCAGGGCCAGCTCTAGGGCAGTGCGATCGGTGCCACCGCATCGGGCGCTGACTTGGGGTGGGGGTGGGGGTGTCATTTTTAAAAGTATATTATCATTTAAAAAGCACCTGCTGTCATGTTGCTGGCCTCCAGCAATTTTCAGGCATCAATTAAAATGTCAAGATAAGTCCGGTGATTAATCGTATCCCTGGAAAGAGACGGAAGTTTGTCTAGTGGAAGTTTTGACTCATCCAAAGGTAGCGCAGAGGGTTAGAATGCCTGCTGCTAAGAACGTGTACCATGCAGATAACAAAGTGCATGTAATGTAAATAGGTCAGTGGGTTACTGCTTCTATAAGAGAGCTCATTTTGTTACTTGTCATTTGTAAGTCAAAATCCTTATATAAAACATTGAGCTATTAACTGTCATCAAAGAGTTGCGTGCAAACTGCAAGGTATATGTTAGAGCTATATGTTTTTTGCCCAGTCTTTCATTATCCTAATCTTGCCAAAAGGGTTCATTTGGGTAGAAAACAATTCTTGTTATTAAAGAGAACCCCTAACAATGGTGTTACATTTTAGATTCTTAATTTGTGCTTTTCCAGAATAAGGACTCAAACTATATTGCCTATCAGTATCGATGACATGTCACTCCTACACTACATCTTGTAGTCCTGTCTGATGTAACATTTCCTATACCCTGATTTATACACCTATGATTGTCTCTGTGCAATGTGTGTGTGATGGAAAGTGCTCTGACACCTTACACTGGTATGAGTGATGCTATAAAACTAAATGAATCCGAGAGACAGTGGTTCTGGAGACTTGAGGGGCACTCTTAAAGGGTGGTGGTGAGGGAATCCATGGCAGAGGTGGTCATTGGGGGGGCGCCAACAAACACTGTTGCACTGGGCGCCACCAGTGTTAAAGCTGGCCCTGTTTACCACATAAAGTAAGACATACCTTTCCAGGAACTATGTTGATACATTTAAATACCAGACAGAAGTTTCAAGAATGTTAGCCAAGACTGTACATGGGAGGAAATGAAGCCCACTCCTACTAGATGGCTTGTCTTGCCTGCAGTAATTCTATATACAAAAGGAAATACTGATAAAAATAAGAAAGTTATAAAAGCAATTAAAGTGTAGAATCTAGAAAATGTCTGAGATCTGATGACTTTACTCAAATATATTATAAAACATTCCCAATCTAGTAATAACATTATTAGGCTGTTTACAGTGTGAGGAAGACTAATAAACACTCTTTCAGAGGTAAACCTCTTGTTGCTTCATAAACCTGGAAGCGTGAGAGTGCTCCCCCTACTGGTAAATAGCATGATTGACGGAATCTAGATTGAAAGGCGTAGTGGAGCATTCTTACCACTAGGCTGGACTTTGAGGTGATCAGATGCCCTCTAAAAAGACCAGTTACATTAGGAATAGACAGGTAACCAATATGATGAATAAATTAAAACATCTAAGAGAAATAGCAAGAAAGAAGAAATCTACTGGCTCTATTAATGACTTGTGGCTCTAAAACGATGTCTGGTCTTGTAGAGAAGCTATCACAAGTAGGCTATGTTGTTTGACCTGTGGGTGAGGTTTATTAAATATATTTTTTGCAAATTATGCATTACTATTAACCATACATGTCGCAAGTGATACATGTGAAAAGTAGGTAGGTTTGCCTTATGTCCCTTTCCTGTTTGTCATGTTGGTTGACGTCTTCTGTTCTAACTCTGCTAGAACCAGGACAAACAAGGTTTTCAATTTGGGCACAAAACAACAGGTTGCGCGTTTCGCAAATGAATTCCTAGTATGATAACAGAAAATTCTAACCAAACTATCTGCCAGAACCGGGTTGTAGAAGGATTTGAATTTGGGCACCATGAGAAAACGGGGACCCTTTTTGCAGATGCATCCACATAAGTTGCGGTAACAGAATATTCTAAATATTTTATGTCTGATGGAAACATTGCGTGCTAAATATAATTTAAATAAATATTGTTCTACAGAAACAATATTAGAAAATCTAGACCCAATGGTTTGATATTCGTGTAAGCAATATTTAAAATACAATATTTCTCTCAGACGCTATTCTTGTTCATGGTATTCTGACATACAGCCTTCAAGTAAGAGTGGTGAACCTTAATTTATTATTTCAGATGACACCTGTTTTAATAATCGTCCTTAAAAAAAATCTGAAGCCCACAAATTGATGATCACAAGCAGATGAGTTTAGGGGAATCATTTTCTTAACAAGAAACCAAGTACTACATACTTGTGAGTTGATGGTAATAACAGCAGTACAACACTGCAAAGCGCATTGCTGTCAGGTTTCTCCACGTTAGTGTTTTGCATATTGTGCCGAAGGGGTAGCACGGTTCATTTTGGTGTATGCTCTCCAGGTGCACGAGTCACAAAGTTGTTTCTATAACAGGTGTGTCTGAGCCCAGCCTCCAACTCCAGAGTAGGTTGCAACTGAATATCCAGGTTTGATGCAGGAGAATACGTGCAAGAGATTGTATGTAGTGATGAAAGACATGAGGTGGACATTAGAAGTGTAAAGCAAAATTATTGCGTCTCTTTATGTGATGAAATCAAAAGCTAATAAATCCATGTTAATCAAGTAGATAGAATTAGGCACAGGATAGCAACGATGCAGAAATGTTGGAGCACGCCCCCGAGTGAGTATGTGCGCATGAGCAGTACGACTTTCCATGCGTCTGCTTTGCTCTGCACATTTACTCAGTTCATTTGGCGCTGAGGCCGGCAATGGCCGCAGAGAGAGGCGGAACTCAAGCATGACCAGAACATGGCAGCCTGCCGAGCTTGAATCTGAGTCCCCAGGCAGTGAAGACAAGCAGTTTAGCTTCTTTTAGACAAAATATGAACACTGATTTTGCTGCAACACTGACCTCAACTACAAAAACAGTCAAATACTTACAATATATAACAGTGCTTTAAATGTAAAAAAATAAGTGCAGGTACTCACCAAATTGAGATGTGGGCTAGGGGGCGGGGTTAGGGGGGGCAGGGCTATGGGGGTGGGGGTGGGGCTATGGGGCGGGGCTACGGATAGTGCTAAGGGACCGGGCCAGAGGCACACGTTTAATTTGATTGAGATTTAATTGGGGTGCAGATATGCACACTGCAGACAACACTCACTCATACAAGAACACACACAGGGACATAGAAGCACTCGTGCATGCAGATAGGGTATTTAGTTCATGTGTTTTAGAAAAGCATATTCGCTGATGTCCACATTACTACACCTTGATTTCCCGACCCCCCCCTACTCCCGCTGTGCTACAGCATCACCATTACCACCTTCTTCCTCTATCTGGCTCCAATCAATGCTGCCCTACTCTGCTATGCCAGCAAGAAGCCTTCGCTTAGGTTTCCCGAGTCACGAGATGTGCCTGTTAGCAGGCCCTGCTCACATACCTATAGTCAATCAATCAATCAGGGAATTGTAAGCACGCTACTCACCCGTGAGGGTCTCAAGGCGCTGAGGGGAGGGGTACGCAGGTCCGTTCAGCCGAAGAGCCAGGTCTTGAGAGCCTTCCTGAAGGTGTTCAGGGAGGGGGCGCGTCTTATGTCTGTCTGTAGCTCGTTCCAGGTCTTGGCTGCAATGTGAGAGAATGATCTTCCGCCTGCTCTGGCTCTGTGGATTCGCAGGGTTTCAGCTAGTGCGAGGTTGGCAGATCGGAGGTTTCTTTTGGGTACGTGGAAGTTTATTCTGTCGTTGAGGTATTTGGGTCCATTGTTGTGTAGGCATTTGTAGGCGTGAGTGAGGATTTTGAAGATGACTCTCTTCTCCACGGGGAGCCAGTGGAGTCTCCGCAGGTGTTGGCTGATGTGTTCGTGCCGGGGGATGCCGAGGACAAGTCTGGCCGCTGTGTTCTGTATTGTCTGGAGTTTGCGGAGTAGGGACTTGTTGATGCTGGCGTAGAGAGCGTTTCCATAGTCCAGTCTGCTGGTGATAAGTGTGTGGGTGACTGTCTTCCTTGACTCCGAGGGGATCCATTTGAAGGTCTTTCGAAGGATGCGGAGGGTGTTGAAGCAGCTGGAGGTGACGGCGTTGACCTGTCGGTTCATGGCGAGTGATGAGTCGAGTATGATGCCCGGGTTTTAGGTGTGGTCTGAGAAGGTAGGTGGGCTCCCGAGGGCGGTGGGCCACCAGGTGTTGTCCCATGCTGAAAGGGTGGTTCCAAGGACGAGGACTTCTGTCTTTTCAGCGTTGAGTTTTAGGCAGCTGTTGGCATCCAGACTGCGACGTCTTGCATTCCTCTCTGGAAGTTGAGTGCTATTGTCTCCACCAGGGGCGCAACTAGACTGGAACTTTGGGGGGGGCTGACAAACCAAGCAATGGAGGCGGAGCTAATACTTCAAACAATTAAGAGCGGACTTATCCTCAGAGACAATACAGCAAAATAGGGTCAAACTGTGTATTTTAAACATATTGGAAAAACCAAATACTATTAGAACAAACATGATTTGGTGGATTTGACAATGTTTATAGACTACTTACAAAGAACTTTAAAGGAGGAGCTTGAGAGAAGTGAAGTAACAAGCAGTTTGAACAGATTTCAGTACAAAGCACATTAAACAAGTTTTCGTAAAGTTATTTCAAAATGTCGCCCCTTATCGCCAATTCTCTGACAATTCCTTCCTGGCAGGATAACATGCTCCATTAAGTATTTATTATTTCATGACTAGAAAGGCGCTCTTGTCTGATTGTTGGCCAAAGGTATGTTTACTGCCTGCTTACCAGGATGTTGCAATATATGCTTGTTAGAGCCTGCACTCATGCACAGCTCTCACAAAACTGAGCTTAGTGGGATAACACACCTGTTTGGGATGTATGACTGGCAAGTGACAGGTTTAATTCCTGACTCTTTGTTTATGCCTAATGAAAATGACTGAACACCACTCAATGGCCAATATTCTAACATGTTATTTGCCCTATCATGAATCTGCATTATCTGAAACATAACATAGTTGTTGTTAGTGCCCCACATTGAACTGTTCTCATGTGGAATGCATGATTGAGCTACACCCATGCAGTAAGCTACTAAGCAGATGCTTTGTCCTATGGCGACCTCACTCTGAGAGAAACAGAAATAGTGTCTACTAATAACATACATTATAACAACCAGCTTTCAATTCTTTTCTAAGACCCACAGCACATACAGTGTCAAAACCACTAAAATATATTAGTGTTAAATCTTGGATGTGTGGTGTGCTTGATAAAATGCATAATTTGTTGCTCTGTAAAGGTGGTTCCTAAAGGTGTGTAGTTAATACAGGAAAAAGGGTGATGTACAAATTGAAACTTGTTGTGCACAAAGAAGTGTCTTTTCCTTGTGTAATGCATTTGTATTGGTAATCTATTATGCACAAATTCATGCTATATTTGCCAGACCCTTGTTTAGTTTGACAGCAGAGTTAGGGTTCGCAAGTATTTTGCTGCTACACTACACTAGTTAGAAAGGTACGACACGTTGATGCAATACCTATACAAGGGAAGCGCTGATGTTACGCTGTACTGCCTCTCCATAGACACCATTCCTGCATTTTCCATATCTGTTTGCACTATGAGAAACGGATCGAAGTGGTTCATGCTTTGGGCAACAGCATACACATAAATTTTATATACAGCATTCACATAGCGAAGCTGTTTCTCAGTTCCTGCTCCAAACATCTGAGCTACCCTTCACAAGACAATGCTTCTTCACCAAAAGACAAGAGCCACAACCCACTTTTACTGCTTGATTTGTTCCAACATTGCCACCAGACCCACATTTAGCACCTGTAGGCAACCACTGAATGCAATGAAAACCTATGTATGCCCAGTCCTGCCAAGTATCACGCATCAGGCGTTGGACTAACGCATTTCAGTGTGGTGGTCCGCATCACCGCACTGAAATGTGAAGTCACGCATAAAGCGCCTGTGCCAGTCAAGCGCAGTGGACCAAGTGGTGGCTGCTCTTATAATAATACTAGTGTTAGTGGCACAGGCAGGCAGCCTGCGCTACTCAGCAGACTGCTTGGGGGCTGGGCTCTGAGCTGCCTGCTTGCTACAATGTAAAGACTAGTTTGAATCACCACGCAGTAGCGCGGCTTACTTTCACTTTCGCTAGTCATGGGCTGCCTCCCTGACCCGAGCGGGCAGCAGCTGAATTCAGAAATGTGGCCCTGTTGTTCATGACCTCCGCTTTCCGCTGCCGGCGCAGTAATGAATCCCGCGGCACGCTGCATTGCGACTGACCAACTCTCAGCCGGTCTCACCACATCCCTGGGCAGCGGCGGAGGAGTCACTAAGAACATCCGGACTGACTGCAGTTGCCGGAGTGGTTCGTTCAAGGCCCCAGAGCACTGGGACCCCTGACTGTGAAGTTGAGCCAACCGGCCCGAACAAGCCTGATGTGGGCGGCCGGCACCCCAGAGAGAGGGAAGCCAGGCAGCAGGTATCACGTGAAATGCAGCTGCTCTCGAGCTGGCCGCCACTGAATTATTTTGAAGTAAGTGTGTGCCTAACCCTGCTAGGAGTCAGTGAGGGGCATAAAATAACAGTTGCTGCCAGTAATCAATTTGCAAATCTGTGCTCGACTTGCCGTCTGACCTCCTCCATTTGCCACGCACACACGAACACCCACACTTGCAGTCACACACAAACTTGCAGTTACACACAAACTTGCACATAACGGCAAGTCAGTGACACGCACACACAACATGCACGGCACAACACCTTTCTCAGGCTAGCTGATGTAACATTATTTCTCTGGCCTAAACGCTCACTTGATACTGTTTACTAATGCCACTACACATGATCTATCATCTTCCACATAATTGCCCACTGGCTCCACGAGGCTGCCGGCTGTGTGTGCTTCACAGGGCCTGAGGCTGTCTTGACCAAAATGCCCCGGGTGCGTGCTACTGCTCCAGTCTGCCCCCCTTAGTTTCCACTTGACTTCACCCTGGCGAGCCAACAGCTCAACTGTGCTTTACTTGGGTGATGATAGGAAATTAAATTCAGCGCTCTCAAGAGGCTGGTAGCTGTCTCTCGAAGGTAGTGCCTGTGTTTGTGAGGCAGCTGGTACCCGGATGTATATATGTGGTACATGAATGCTAGCTAAACTAAAGTGCATCAAAAATACACCAATTATTGGAGCATGTGGATGGAAAATAGAGCAGGTCGTTTATTTTGTATATTTACTAATTCGTGCTGAGCGGCCTCAAGTTGAACGGGCCACGAGAGAGACTAGTTTATAAAATTATAAACACTACAGCGCACTAGCTGTTGGCTATGCCTTAGACTTCTCTGCGCCTCAGCCTGAGGCTTAATGCGTTTCAGGTGTATTGCAGCAGTTTAAAGATATTTTTGTTGCTCAAATTTAATGTAATATGTTTCCTTCTCTTCATTGCTTGATTTTGCTCACGAAAAAGTGTCACTCATTGTCATTGAAATGTCACTCATAATCACACTGAAATTATGAAAATGTCACACATAGCAATATGAAACCTTGGCAGCTATGGCATGCCACGCATCACCACAAAGGACCACAGCACAGAAAGGACACTCTTCACTGTCACAGTCGACATCCGCATGATCCTGTACAAAGGAGACACGGCGGCCCTCTTCCTCCTGGACCTCTCTGCAGCATTTGATGAAATTTACCACCCCATCCTTATCTGACGCCTGCAGGAGATTGGCATCCAGGGACCTGGCCTCCACTAAATCTGCTCCTTTCTGACAGGCAGAACATAAGCTGTCAGTCTGGCCCCATATTCATTGGAAACTCACAAACTTGTCTGTGGAGTGCCTCAAACTTGTCCCTCAGCCCTACCCTCTTCAATGCTTACATGATCGTTCTAGCCATGGCCATCCACGGCCACAACATCAACATTCTATCCTATGCCAATGACATGCAACTCAAAATCTCCCTCTTGGACAAGACCCAAAACGCTTGAAAAAGGTTCACAGCCTGTATAACCAAAGTCCCCAACTGGATGACGTTGACTATCTCAAGCTAAACACCAACAAAACAGAAGTAGTGTTTAGCATTTATTAATGAGCATTTTCTCCTAATACATTTGACAAAGTTTTTGCAGCAAAATCTATTAAGGGAAAATTGTGCAGTATAGTTATAGATACACAATTCAAAATCCGATCGGTGCACAAACTTCTATTTGCACTTTGATGGAAATTAAAAAACAGCTTGAAATCAGAGCCTGAGTAAAGTCTGTAAAGTTATAGAAGGTAGGTAGGTAATGTTATGTTAACAGAGAAGTTTTCATGTCTGTGTTGCTATTATTATAGCCCAGTAGTGCTGTGGGGTTCAAGTATATTGTACTGCATTTTATTGTATTTCTAGGAGGCTTAATACTCCTTATGAGACGCTGATTCTCGCTGCTCTGTGAGAGTGCTATGGATGAAGTGTGTTTGTCATGCAACCTATAAAGGTTCTGTATATATTGTGCATGTTGTTCACAGTTGTGCTCTTGCCATGTGTTGTCACTAGAGGTGCCAGTAAATTTACAGGAAGAGCCGAACCAAGGGCCTGGTGCAGATCTTAGAGCCCGTGCAAGAGCTGAGCACTGAAAATGTTTGCTATGTAAATCACACAAGAAATATTACGTAAAAATATGATAAAGGTATTCAAAATTTTAAAAAGTGTATTTCTTTAACAAGTGAAGCTTTGACATTAATACATCACATCATAGTGCTGCACTGAGAAGTATTTAATAAAAGATATGTAGAAGAAAGAGTTTTGGTGAAATAAAATATTTTCTTAAGATCACACTATTTAAGCGGTGAAACTGCTATTTATCCAGGTTTTCTGGTTTCACTTTGCACAAATCAGCCAGGAAATGGGTATCTCTTGGTCTTTCCTTATGTTAAGGCTTTGTTTTTACCTCTTCATGACCTCCACCCAAAGAACAAATTGGAGCCCTTTAGATGACTACAAGTTGATCACGTTCATTGCTTATAGGCATGGATAGATTGAGCGATTTGCCCAGATCACAGGACTTTGAGCTGACGCCGAGACTTGAATCTACTTCCCCAGTTCCAAAATCGGCAGCACTGGCTGAAATGCCACATCCTGGCTAGAGGGGGGAACGAAGGCGGAATCGCATTAAAGCTTGGCTCATTACGGGCTCGAGGTTCCAACAGGACATCAAGCTGAGCCAGACTCGAGTTTTCAGTGGCTTGCCCACCTCTTGTTGTCACTGCTGTTATGCATGAATTTGAAGTGAAGAGAAGTGAGAGATAGGTGCTCTAGACCTATTCTAATGGATAGAAGTGTGTGAGATCATTGTGGCCTATGTTTAGAATGTTTTGGTATGAGATGAAGGGTTCTGCCCTTCAAGGGTGCAAAGATAGGGATTTCAGCAGTTTAAGGGCACAAAAGGTTACCCAATTACCCCCAAAGTAGCGCCTATGGAAGGAAAATTCCAGATGCACTTTGCAGTACAACCAAACCTACTGCACCCACAATAAACTGTGCTAAAAGGAACAATTACCTGGAACGAGCGGATGAACGTGGAGGGCTGGCCATTAATTAAAATCATTGATAAAACCTCATGACCGAATGCAACTCTTCATTTAAGATTTTGTTTAATTGGCGCTTTATGTTGGAAATTGTTTCAAAGGCACTAAGAAAAAAGTTCACTAACATTTATTTTCTAATGTCATAAATATTTTACTTTTAATTGAATGTAAACCCCTTCTTAAATTGTTTCCAGTGTAATAGCGCCTTGGTCCTCACAAGCATTGGGAAAGTGCTATAGAAATCACACATACATAACACAATATCACTAACTTTCTTGTTCAATTACATTTTAAAGGAAAGGTATGTATATTATTTCTCCTTTTTATAAATTAAGCTCTGACAAGGTACGGCTGCAGTGTGTTTATCAGTAGGGAGAGGGGCGAGATGCAAATTGGGCCTTTCATCTGTCCCCCACCAAGTCTTTTACGCATTGCAAATGGGTTGAAGAGAGCTCGACTGCAGGGGGCACAAGAAGAAATGTAAAAATAAAAACAGAGCTTCCTCCACTTTTCGAAGGTGTTTGGATGGCCAACAAAGCACAATAGCCCAGCGTGCAGGTCTGCTGAAAGAATCCCGTGTGTCCAGGAGGCTGCAGCAGCCCGGGCTAGAGAGCACGACGGGGGAGGGGCGTTGCTCAATTAGCAGATGGTAAGGGGAGATTAGCACTCGAGTGCTTCACAAAAACGGACCGACTCGTCAGCTGTGTCTCACGCTTCTTTTTTTAAATGCCAAATTGCACTGAGTTGGCTTGCTGCCCCATGAGTACCAGTATTCTCTTTGGACAAGAAGAAGTTCCGGTACTCAAGCGCAGAAAATTTAGAAGTGCCGGTACTCAGTACCGGTGAGTCCCGGCCCATTTAAAGCACTGATATATAATATGCAGGACCTGCTATTCCATAGGGTCAAGTGAGCTTTATGGCACAATCTATTTTCCGCCGAGACCTTAAGACTTGGCACTTCTCCAGCGCCTAAATACCACTGAACTTACTCTCCTCCTTCGCCTGTCCAAGCGCCGAGACACCCCCGTTGGGGGTAGCTGTGCGCTATACAAGCTCCTAAAATAATTAAATAAAATAAACCTACTGGTCTTACAAATATGCATTAGTTCCTTTTTTCTGTGTATGGGGAGTGCTCCACCAGGTAAAACACTATTTTGCATGGAGGTATGAAAATCATTCCTGGTGCTAAAGTGCTAAGCTGGTCTTTAGTGCAAACTAAAAGAAAAACTAGAATGCAGTTAATCTAATCGTGCCCTAGGCTGGCAATGACAGTAAGGGAAGTCTGAGCAACTGGCGTGTTCCTTGTGCACTGAAGGTGTCGCTAGTGCCTTGGGCTAAACCTCTGCTTTGAATGCAGTTCTGTCTTAAAGGATCTGTACAAGGCAAGGACAGGAAACAGGTACTAGCCACTTTATATCAGAAAGAAGCCCTAACTATTCTAGCTTTCCCCCTCCTTCCCCTTTCCCTAATCCTCCTGACGTTTACATTTTGCCAGTGGCGTAGCTAGGCCTTAGGCCGCCCGTCGCGGCCCCTGCGTTTGCCGCCCGTGGGCGATTTTATTAGCGAACCATGAGGTTGGTTGGGCCAGTGATTGCAGCATACAAGCCTAAAACTCTTCGGCTCAAAGCACTCCATATGGAAATAGACTGCATCACTGCAAAGCTCCGCTACCTCACTAGACAGCACCTATCAATATTTTGCTATGTCCTTCCCACTCTAGCTTCCTCCCTGCCTGGTAAGTTTGATCTCACTCTGATCCCAGGGCATAATATAAGCATTGGCAATGCCAATAGGTCAGGCTTATGAAAGCACTGTCAAGCAAGACCTAAAAGTCCATGTGCATTGACTGCCCTCCTCCAGTCTGTCTGCTGCCTGAAAGAAATGTCATAAATTGTCTAGTTATCTAAGACACATTACTAGCATTGAAAAAGCATGTGTGTGTCCCTAAAAGTCCAAGCTCAGGCAGCTGGATAAATATGATACCAGCTGTGTGAAGGGCAAGCACTTTTTTATGGAAACGCACAACTTCTGCCCAATCAAAACAGGTACTCCTGACTCCCAGCATGTGGGCAGAGCCAAAACCCCTCTCCTGATGGCCCTTACATAATTCTCTGGCCATGGTCGTGCTGTCAAGCCAGACCATAATTATATTCCAGAGAGGACGACCAACAGTGTGGGAGTTGCCCAGAATTTATTTTCCTTGCTCCTGAATGTAGACCTTCCAGCAATGATCTGTTATCATTCAATAGCGTGTTGTGTTCTGATACCATTGATCCTCCTGTGAAAGTGAATGAGCACTGTAGAGGCACTGGCCTGTAAACCCCTGTGCCCAGATTAAAACCAAGGCCTTCCTTCCCTCCACTTCCTCTTACCCACCCCAGGCCCATCCTCTGTAGATTCTGTCCAGTATATTTACTTCTAAGCATTGTGTCTTCCCACTGTGTACATCATTCTCCTCTTCTACTAATCCTGGAGCTGCTGGTACATCACAGAGTGTGACACGACACCTACAATATTATTAGCTTTGTGGGACGAAGAATGAAGACAGTCATGTGCTGTCATCAAATGTGCAACAGATATTTTGCAAAACAATTAGAGCCACTCATTGCTGGATTGAGTTACATTTGTGTGCTCCGGAATGCATAGAGTTGCCTGCTTCAGTAACCCATAAAACTAACCTCCAATATAGGGTCTCAGAACACGGAAGTAGATCTACCATCATGGCTTTGTAAACGTTTGCGCCTGAATACAAAGCAAATGGAATTGAATATTTGTCGGACATTTGCCCTTTCTTCATGGTCACCTCGAATTTTTGTGCCTTTTTTCCGAACCCTATTTTTTCTGGCTATCGAACTGTGTGCATTTTTGCTAACCGGCTGTAAAGTGCTTGTATGTGCTCCTCCTTTCAACATGGTAAAATTGGGATACTCCTCACTGGCATGTTTAAGTTATTTATGAGTGCTTGATATACGGTACCCACAGTGTACCTAGGGCCTGAAAATTTTATGTCACTGGTGGACTGCAGGACTCTTTGTGCCACCCACTGCAGTAACAATGTAAACATGACTGCAAGCCAGCCACCAGTTGCCTAGCTGTGCAGGTTTAAACTACAAATTCGACCTGTCATAATAACCACTTTTGACAGGATATTAAAAAAAAACTTTCTAAATATTTAGAAGTCCCCACTAAGTACGCCTTCCACCTCTGACACAAATAAACCTGAAGCTGACCTCTCTAGGCGATCCACAGTCAGAATGGATAAACGTATCTGTATTTTTCCCTCAAAGTATCTGTATTTTTCCCACAAAGCTGGAATAAGGCTATCCCTACTAAAGTAGCCTAAAATACAAGATATTAATCTTATTGACGAGCCGCCGCTTACAGAACTAGTCTAAGTCCCACCATACTGCATCTGGTAACACTCCAGGGCACAAGAGGAAATTGGCTTTGTGAATAAATTACCTCTACCACGCTCTCTGGATAAACACTCCATCTCAAACCTCCATGGGACAGGCTCCTTTGCACACTTCTATGCTTAATATGTTCTACTAAATATAATCTGACACTAACCACAGCCGCTCAAAAGTTCTTATTCTCCAGACTTATAAATACTGACAAGATATATCACTCACTAGCAACATATTCCAAAGAGTGAGGCATACAAAATAAATCACCCTCTTAGATGTGCATTGCAACATTGTAGATCAGCAGCATCAACCCTGGACTTATTAGCCATCGGCAAAACCTGGTTTACTCCCGCCTCACAATTATTGATTGATCTCTTATTGCTTTATGGTTCTAAAATCCTACTACAAGCAGACCCACAAAACACTCCAATGCGAAGTAATAAAATCCCAGATTACCTGAAATTTTTCCAAACAGAAAATGACCTCCAACACTTTACTTTACTCACCCATAACAAGGGTTCCACACTTGACATGTCTAGTGCTAAACTAGACACTATACAGATCTTATGCCCTGCTTCAGTTGACTACAATGAACAACATTTGCCATTCACTAACCCAGGGCTGGCTTTAGCGCTGATGGCGCCTGGTGCAAGAATCTTTTTAGGCATCCCCACCCCCATGACCTTCTCCTCATATTCCCTCACTTCCGCCAGGCAAAAGGGCCCCTCATCTCTCAATAGCCACTCTCTCACGTACATTTCATTTGTTTTAAAGTCCTCGTAAAGGCTGGTTTTACTAATCCACGCATAAAATGCAGATCTGTTCTTTGCAGCAGGCATATTAACCCTCTGTGCTACTTTATGGCGAGTCAAATTGCCACTAGACAAAACTCTGATCTCTCTCTCTCTAGCAGGAACATTAATCATAAGAGTTATCTAGACATTTATATTGCTGCCTGAATGCTAGACGCTTAAGGAATTCAGCAGGTGCTTTTAAATCATAAGTTATTGCAAAACACAGCGCCCCCGCCAGGTTAGGGTCCAGTGCTGTCGCAACGGCCGCACCGCATTAAAGCCGGCCCTGCACTAACCCCACCTCACTACCTCCTCAACCAAAAACAACATGACAAAGAACTATGTATGATTAGGGACCTCAAACACATCAACAATAAATCTTCAACTCCATGATACCTTCCTTAAATCTTCTCCCATAATGTTCCTGATCCATCCACTATGACAATGAACGTTCCCTTATTCTGCATAAACTAACCTCTCTCTCTACAATTTTAGACTAGCCTAAGGACAGCACTAAAACTAAACAGTGCTACAAACCACCATCACATCTGCTGCCAGAGGTGCAACGCGTTAGAACTCTTTTTCTCAAAGTAGGCCCATGATATCAAGAATTTCGTACCACCCCCTCCTGAAAAGAACTAATTATTTGCTTCAAGAATACACTCGGGGGTTTGCAATGCTTTCACTCCTATCACAGAAATAGAAGGAATAGGCTTTGGAAACATTCTACTAAAATGTTTCAAATCGTATCTGGGATGCAGATTACATTGCGTAAAAATTCAAAACCCTCTCTTACAACATACCCCCACGCCTTTGACATCACTCAGAGGTCGATCTTTGCCTCACTGCTGTTCAGTTTATATGCTGAGCTCCAGAGTATCTTTTTAAAAAGCTAAGGGTCTACAAGTAGCCTACAAATTCTGCCACCTCTCTTACTATAATGAAATCATGGATGGAAAAATTAAAGTATGTCTAAAACCATTAAAAGTAATTCCTTTTATCTGACCTAAATATTGAATAAAATAAACAAAGCAATACGTGTGGCTTGTATTTTCAGTTATATGCCTGAATTATGGCCAGTAATTGTTTCTTGTTTGATTGTTTTAAGCTTATAAGTCAATTTGTTAGCGTGTTTATGAGCGAACATAGCATGGTCATACTACGTACACTGGCGAGCCCTGAAAGTCTAGCTCAACCCTATTCAGAAGTTCCTCACATGGCCTAGCTCTTTCTGGTAGATCACAAGAATGACTTGACTGTCCTCCACCAGGCCTTACACTTGGACCTTGCTACACTGCGGTATGCTCCACAGATTTCAATTGTACCTAGTTATTGGTAGTTCGACACTACAAGAAACACTACGCGTCAAGGCCTTCAGTGCTTATGCTCTTGTGGGAATTAAATATTGGCTGATTTACACTCTAATGATACCCTTGTAAGGAAAGAAGAGCAGCAGGGGAGCAGATACCCAAAGAGCTGGTGGGAGGAGGAGGAAGCAAGGCAGCCTGAGGGGAGGGAGTGAGAAGCTGTACCAGGGAAGGGAAGCTCACAAGGAGTAACTAGACACAGAGGGAGAAGTGAAAGCAGGGGTAGAGGTCGACCGGCTCCCCCACCATTGTGATTGTGCAGCAGCCCCCATGGGTCGTGTGAAAGCGGGTACCGAGGCTGTGGTGTCCTGATGTCACAATATAAAGTCCCTGAGAATAGGAAGAACAAGATCCAGACCCATGGTGTGGCAGAGGGCTTACCAGCAGTTTCAGGGCACATCTTGGGCAGCTGCAGATTGATGCTTCCACCTCCCAGGTAGGAAGTGGTGAGCTGCTGCCTTGAACAAAATCTGCCACGCCCTTCTCACCTCTTCTTAAGCAGCAGCAGAGGCTGCCATGCTGGAGGGTAGCAGTCCAGCATTATGGGCATGGAAAGTGCCCCATGTGGCATACAACAGTGATTCCTGGCTGGGCCGAGGATTAAGCATTGACAATGAGACCCTAAAATGTCCAGCTGAAAGGGCAACCAAGAGAGCAGCTGACTCACAGTCAGTACTTGCACCACACATTGAAGTGACTGAGCCAACGCCTGATAAGCCCAACTGCCGAGCCAATGCTGACAGTCCTAAAAGCAAAACTGTTACCAGCCATCAACTATGGACACCTGGCCTTCCCGGGCCCCCTGGATAGGGTCATAATAGTTGCACAAGCCAAAGCAATCAAATCCGCGGCAAGCCAGATAAGCAAGGCTAAGGTTGGAGCTTGGTCTGGGCAGGCCTGATTTGGCATTACGGGGTGGCCTTATCAAGTTCTTCATCAGGGTCCTGAGAGCCCCAAAAGACACACTCAAACACCAACTGAGAATTATTTTCGAGGAGGAGGGCTCCCCCTGACACTCCAGACTGTGGCAAGCAATTGGCAGCTTGAAGATCAAAGCAGAAAGCCTGCACTCACCCATCATCCTGTTATCAGCTTGGAAAAATGCGGTGAAGAGGCAGGTACTGGTAACTTCGTCTGAAAAGGACTCAGCAACTCTTCGCCTCAGCTCCATTACCACGGCACTGGATAAGACTTATATATTGGGGAAAGTTCAACCTTTTCTATGCGACTCACTGTCAGCTCAGGCCTGCAGAAAAATACTCTACATAAGACTCATTGTGCTAAGAATTACAGATTCTAATACAGCTTGGACACATAAGGGAGCAGCAGTCTCGTGCAGGCTTTGCTCATACCGCAAGGAATCCTCCCTTCAGGCCATTTGCGACCGGTAAAATGCATTTTGCCATGTACAGAAGGCAAAATGCGATTCGGTAACCTTTTACTGAGTCACATTTTGCTTTTACGATTCGGTATTAGGAAGGGGCGTGTTTAGGGCGTCCCTTCCTAATACTGAATAGCACTGTTATGTATGAATGTTTTGCGACCGGAAACGCAGTCACAAAACATTCGCAGTTATCACAAACTTCAAGTTGGTGGTAACCCATTCGCAAACGGTAAGGAGTCCCTTCCCCTTTATGAATATGGGGGCCAACATTTTTTAAGAGCAAGCAGTGGTCCCACGGACCACTGCCTACTCTTGAAAAATGAAAAGGTAGCTTCTCAATTTTATTTTTGAAGTGCATCCTGTTATCCTTTAAGGAAAAAGGGCTTCATTACAAAAAAAATTGCTTTATTTAAAAAGCAATCACAGACATGATGGTCTGCTGTCCCCAGCAGGCCGCCATCCCTGTGAGGCAGCCGTTCACAATGGTTCGCAAATTGCGACCTGCCTCATGAATATTGATGAGGCAGGTCCATTTGCGACCCACTGCAAATCTCTGACATTGAGTGTCAAACACTGTTGTACATCACAGTTTGCAATTTCCTAATAGTGAATTGCTAAAATTCGCTATTAGGAAATCGCAAACACGTAATTTTGTACATTTGGCCCTTAGAGTTTTTCCCACTTGCATCTTTTCATATCGCTTCAGTTAAACCAAATGGTGCAAACGTCTTAGGTACTTGCATGCAAATTCCTATATGAGTTTGTGCTGGAGAGTAAGGCAAAAACTGCTGCACAGGGTTAAGCCGACCTAGGCAAGAAGTTAGGACTTGGCACACTCGAAATCTTTTTGTGATTTGCTTAAATCTGTAAAGAAGCTTTTGACATATTATGAAGAAACAGCATTGACAAATGGGTTTTCAAACCTTATCGAAGTCAAACTTTTACATTCAAAATCAAATCTGATTTGCAGACAGAAAAAATATTGATGGTATTTGCGTGGTTTGAGAATATCGGACCGAGGTGTTTGCATTTATTCCATCTGTTAGACGATCTTCTTCAGTTTAGAAAAAAGCTCAAAACCTGGCTTTTTCCGAGGGACCCGGCCTTCGATCTGTATTAATTTCGGCTGTGGACTGGTTGTGCATGTGCTCAGTGATACTTAAGGTAATCTCAGCGCCAGGATACCCGTGGGGTGATAGTGCGCTTTATAAGTCTATGTTACATTACATTACATTAGGATGGCTGATAGGGACTTCTAGACGTTTGCTGAAAAGTGGCACCTTCCAGCCCCCCGAAACACCAGTGCACACCCCCCCAGGGTTGAAACATTTTCTTCTTAATAAAAGAAATAATGAAACTCCATGAAAGTTTTGGGAGCTGACCCCACCATTTAACAAATTTCACAAAAACTCTTTTTGAAAATCTTCAAATTTTGCTGTACCCTTTCAACATATGGTGCGATAAAGAATGAGCTTTCAACATATGGTGCGATAAAAAATGAGCTGAAATCAGCTGCCAGTTGAGCAAAATTACTAAAGAGTGGGGGGCGTGGCCAGCCAGCATGGCCGATCGGACGTGAATTCGATCGGCTCCGTCCCAGGCCCCGGATTACAAGGCACTTACAGGGTACCAACTGGCCTGATGACCCCAGCCACAGATTCGGACAAATGAACAGAGGTCCCGGAGTGCGGCGGGGACCCGCGGGCAACCTCAGACGGCTGTAGGGGAATATTGAAAGGAGCGGGCAGATCTCACCACAGCTCTTCGCAAAATGGCGGCCGGGCGCCGAGCGCTGCAATCACGCCGGTATTGAGCCTGGGGGATCGCGAGGGGGGGTATGTTGGGAGCACCCCCCAGGAGCAGCTTCCCAGCGGCGACACGCAACCGTTTCACGGCAGGAGCATAACGCCCACAACACCCGGGTGAGGAGGAAACTGTCCATAGAGGCAGCACAGGAGTCTACAGCCCGTCGGAGCAGTAAGGGGGGGCCACCCCATGTCTGGAATAGCGGCGGGGGGCTCCCGATCGGCCGCCTGACCCCCAGCCGGTCATTGCCTGACTCCAAAATGGCACCGACTTCACACAACGCGAGGCCGCTCGACTGCACAATGCCACAGTCTACCAGCCCGAGCTTGGGGTGAGCCACAGCAGCAGCGGGTGTCGTCTACTCACCGGGGGTCCCAAAGCAAGAGACACAGTAAGCAGCACTTCTCCCTGCGAAGGTCCCTGCGGGCTGGAGGCGGCTCCCGAGGCACTGAAGAGACACTGGCCCTGGTGAACACATGGGCCTGGAAGAGTGGTGCAGCAGGCGGTCGGACGTGGCCCATCGGAGTCCACAGCAGTGGGGAAGGCCCCAGGCGGCCATTCCTTCCACCCCATATGCCGCCCCAAAAAGTTGCAGCCAACAAAGTCTCCAGCTATTTTGCCCAGGCGGGCCCAACTCCAGCCAAGGAAGGAGACAGACAGAAGGGTGACAACATGGCACTCACCCTCGAAGACTTTTTAGCATCCCCTCGAGACTTTAAGAAGGAATTAAGAGAAGACATCAAGGCCGACTTGGAGGCCTCCTTCGAATCCTTCAGAGCGGAGGTGAGGGGGAAGATGGTGGCCCTACAAGCGGACGTGGACTCGGTGGGGATGCGCACATTAGACGTGGAGGCGAAATGCCAGGAGCTGGAAGATCGCCTGAAGCCACTGGAGGAAGGCACAACGGATCTACGTTCACTGCTAAAGGCCTCTGCCCTCAAGTGTGAAGACTTGGAGAATCGCTCGAGGCGAGACAACATAAGGGTCAGGGGCCTGGAAGAAGGTTGCGAGGGCACTGACCTGGAGGCATTCCTGGTGGGCCTCTACTCCACCGTCATAGGAGAGGGAGGGCCTGAGGTGAGACTCGAGCGGGCCCATAGAGTAGGGCCGAAGCTCTCTGGCTCCAACAAAAGGCCGCGAGACGTCCTTGCGAAGTTCAGCTCCTTCAAAACCAAGGAGCTAGTGCTACAAAGAGTGAGAGGAACCGAGAAGGTCTCCTTCCAGAACGTCACTTGTTCGCTCTTCCAAGATGTGGCGCAAGCCACCCTGGCACGGAGGCAGCTGTTCCGCCCTATCACCGAAGCCTTGCGAGAGAGACACATAAAGTATCGCTGGACCTACCCTTTCGGCACTGTGTTCCACGTAGACAACAAGCAAGTCCAATGTACAGAGCTGGAGGAAGCTGCGGAACTTTTGGGAATTAGACCTCCCCCCACAACCAGTGAAGCCTCACCGAGGAGCAGCGACGGGGCCCCGGCCAAAGACCGAGGAGGCGCAGGTCCGTGGAGAACAGCGGGTCGGGGAAACAAGAAAACACCAGACTGAGGTGGGGTTAGTCTGCCTTCTCGGGAAGCAGCCTGCGTGGGCCGATCATCTTAGTCTAGTCCGGCTATGATGGCAAGGTAACGGGGGTCAAAGGCCTGGGTATGAAGGGACATCATTCCTTCACAGACTCTCCGTGATTTGAGACTCTGGGACTGCTGTAAGACGCACATCCTGGGACATTGAGACGAAGTAAGGGAGGGGAGATTAGATGTAAACTCACATAAGTTAGAGTTGGTACCCTAGCATCACGTTAAGAGGGGTTTCTAGGAACGGGAATGGGCTCGCTCCTAGAGTTGAACGTAAGGAGGTCCTCCTCTGGGATGGAGGTCTCCACAATTCACAGTTTTAGTTCTTCGTTGTTCTACTTGTTGTGTATCATGGTGCTTTTTATATCTATCCAGGTGGGCGCGGGGGATGGGTGGAGGGGGGTTGGGTCGAGAACACTCAGGCGAGCCGCATGGAGGGAGGGAGGGTCATGTCCAGTACGATGGCAGTTAATTGTCTTTCTTGGAATGTAAGGGGGCTTAACTCCCCCAATAAAAGACACTCCTTGTGGAAGTTCCTGGTGGACCACCAGATTCTGATAGCCGCACTACAGGAAACACACCTAAAGAAATGTGATGAGATTAGACTGAAACAAGTGGTACCCTCAGATCTTCCGATCATCGGCCACCACGAAGCAGAATGGGGTGGCTCTCCTGTTCCATGCCTCAATCTCCTTTAACCACCAAGCTACCAAATCAGACTCCTCAGGGCGTTTCCTTATGGTGAGGGGGGAACTCAGAGGGAGAGCGTGCACCATAGCTACCGTCTATGCACCTAACACGGGGCAGTTAGACTATCTGGATTCCTTTCTTACCGCTTAGGAGGGGTTTGTGGAGGGAGATATTCTGCTGTTGGGGGACTTTAATTTGATATGGGATCCCACACTGGACATGACCCACCCCCAGCGGGCTGCGGGAGGGACATTCAGCAAAGGTCTCAAAGCGACACTTCAGCGTTTGGGCCTACTAGACACCTGGAGGGAAACTCACCCTCAATGAGGGACTATTCCTTTTTTTCCCACTCCCACAGGACTTACTCCAGAATAGACTATGCATTCCTCAGTCAGGCTCTCCTCTATGCGGTCTCTGATACACGATTCCACCCGATATTCCTTTCGGACCACGCCCCTCTGGAAATAATACTCAATTGGCCGGCGCCGCGCCCAAAACACAGAAGATGGTTTTTCCCCAACATCCTCAGTAGAGATAGACTTTTTAGGGACGATATACGCCAGTCAATTAAAGAGTATTTTCAGAATAATGACCCAGCCGTCACTTCCTTTGCCAACAATTGGGACGCCTTCAAGGCGGTTATAAGGGGTGTTAGACCTGGCACCATTGGCGTGGGTCTCCCTTCCATTTTTTTGCTGTTGCCTCCTATGTTTTTGCTATGTTTGTGCTGGTCTAGATGCTTTGGGCACTTTGCCACTGCTGATCAGTGCCAAAGTGCAAGTGCTCCCTATTGTAAATTGTTGTAATGGATTAGTGACTCCATGATTGGCTTATTTGATTTACTTGTCAGACCCTAGTACAGTGCACCATGAGTGCCCAGGGCCTGTAAATCAAATGCTGCTGGTGGGCTTGCAGCACTGATTGTGCCACCCACAGAAGCAGCTTGTAAAATATGGCTCAGGCCTGCCACTGGAGAGCCTGTGTGCAGTCTGGGACTGCCATGTCGACTTGGCAAGTGCACCCACTTGCCAGTCCCTAAACCTTCCCTTTTCTGCATGTTAGTCACCCCTAAGGTAGGCCCAAGGTAACCCTATGGGCAGGGTGCATTGTATTTAAAACGTAGGACATGCCCTGGTGTGTGTAGCATGTCCTGATAGTGAATTACAGCCAATTTCATTTTTCACTATTGCAAGGCTATCTGTTCCCATAGGCCAGAATGGGCAGTTTGATTATAACATCTTATAAGCATAACTGACCCAAGGAACAAGATAGGAAAATAAAGTTTAGTATGCCTGAACCCAGAATGTTAAAATACATCTTTTAGTGTGGGTGATTTTTACATTCTGTGTTTGAAAATACCACTTTTAGAAAGTAGGTATTTTCTTGCCTATCCATCCAGTATGCCTCTGCTAGGTTTGTGTATTCCATGTCTGGTTTGTGAGTGACACGGGGCTGAAGAGGGCTTTGGCTCCAGCAGTCTGATGAGTCAGGGCTGGGCTGAATAGGACCTGGGTTGAATAGAGAGTAGGGGGAGGAGATTTCCTTTCACTTGCCTGAGCCTACATAGAATAGAGAGTAGGGGGAGGAGATTTCTTTTAAGCTACCTGGGTCATGTCTGCTTTCAACAATGCTGTCTCCACCTCCTGCCAAGAAGCTGCACCAGGGAGGACAGAACTGGTTTGGGATGGGTACAGACACTCTCTGCCTTCAGAGAACAAAGGATTTTGGAGTATAAATATTGGGGCCCAGACCCCAGAACTTTAGATCACTTCTGGGAATCAAGACGAACCTTTGCCAAGGCGAGAAACCAAGGAAGCTGAAGGAGGAGACTGCCCGTGCGCTGGTGACTGTTTGGGGTTGGCCTGCAGTGGTTACTTATTGCCAAGGAAAGGAGAAAAGGAACTTTGTGTGTACTTTAATCATCTTGAGGAAGATCTCCAAGGGCTTGAAGCTGAGCTTGCCTCCTGTTCTGAAGTCTGAGGGACACAAAGACTTCACCCCCAGCTCCCCCTGAATTTCCTTGCTGGGAATTCTACCTGCAGAGAGGTGCCTGCTGTTGTTTTGGGCCCTCTAGAGACTGCGTGTCGCTGGGAGCTGGAAGCGCAACGCAACGAGGAAGAAGCGTGTCGCCGCCGCAGCTGTTGCTGTCGCATCGCCGAAGAAGCATGCCGCCACCGCACCTGGTTGCCGTCGCATCGCCGATGAAGCGTGTCGCATCACGGGAGAATTGTGCCGCCGCTGCAGAGGTTGCCGTCGCATCACCGGAGAAGCGCGTCGCAGGGCCTGTCATGGCTCAAGAAACCATTGATTTTGCCGTACGGCCGCCGGGCGTGCACGCATTGCATCCAAGTTGTCGCATCGCATCAAAGACGCCATTTTGTTGCATCGCACCGGATCGTCGCATCGCATCGAGGCGCCATCTTGTCGCATCGCACCGGATCACAGTAAGAAACAGACGCTTCGCCTCCTCTCCGGTAAGAAACAGACGCATGGCCTCCCCTGCGCTGCAGTAAGGAACAGGTGTGCCGCCTCCCCCAAAGCAAGGAACTGACGCATCGCCTTCCCTGCGACCCTTTTGTTTATGTTGCGTTACGCATCCAAGGTACTTTGAGAGTAAAGTGTTGCAGTTACCATCTACATTGAACTAAGCTATTTCTACCATCTGAAAGTCATATTTTTGAATACTGTATTGTGGATTTTTGTTGTTTGGTCTTGTGTTAAGTCTAGATAAAGATTACTTATTTTTCTAAACTGGTGTGGTGTCCATTTGTAGTGTTTTCACTGTATTACTGTATGTGTTCACAAATGCTTTACACACTGCCTCTGAGATAAGCCTGCCTGCGCAAGCCAAGCTACCAAGGGGGTGAGCAGGGGTTATTTTAGGAGTGTAGCCCCCTTACCCTGACTAGAAGCAAGGGCCCCTACTTGGTCAAAGGTACCTACCTCTGCCAACTAGAGACCCCCATTTCTAACAAGGGGCAAATGTATAGAGTTGGCCGCCACCCTTAAAAACCAGCAGAAGGGGGAGAGGCTCCTGCTAGAAAAGGAATTACAATTAGCGGAAAAAACCCACCAAGAGTCCCCATCGTGCCAGACACAACGTAAAGTCACCTCCCTGAAGGGTAAATTAAAAGCCATATACACGAATAGGGCGGAGCACACAATATTGCGACAGCAAGCGAGAGGATACGACAGCGGGAATAAGATAAGCACACTACTAGCTCGACAATTAAGGACAAAACAGGAAAAGGAATACATTAAACAGATAGTAGACGACAAAGGGATATCCCACCGGAGTGAGGAGGACAAAGCGAATACCTTTGGCCAGTTCTACAGAGTCCTGTATTCCGCAGATCCGATCGACTCCCCAGCGCAAGAGCACTACTTGCAGTCCTTATCCCTGCCCCAGGTCTCGACACACTCAAATGAGGAACTGTGCAGGCCCATCACGAGTGAAGAGATTCAAAAAGCGATAGATGCCCTGAAACTGCAGAAGGCGCCGGGCCCTGATGGGCTTAATGCCCACTTCTATCGTACCTTCGCGCCTGAACTGACACCTCATTTGTTGCTCTTCTTTAACGAAATAGCGAGTGCCCAGAGGGTAACAGAAACTATGGTGGAAGCGCTGATTACAGTCATCCCCAAACTGGGAAAAGATCCCAAAGCTTGCGCCTCTTATAGGCCGATAGCCCTCCTGAATCTAGATGCCAAATTGTATTCTAAAATTCTGGCCACCCGTCTAGAAAACCTCCTCCCAGCACTGATCGACCCGGATCAATCGGGATTTATCAAGGGTCGGCAGACCCATGATAATCTTCGTAGAATAGTGCACATAATTGAAACACATCCCTGCTGCCCTCCTCTCGCTGGACGCGGAGAAGGCCTTTGATCGGGTCGATTGGGCCTATCTGGTGCGAACTCTGAAATGCTTCGGGTTCCACAACAGGTTTATTGGCATGGTCCAGGCCAATTATCACTCCCCCACCTCGAGAGTCCTCGTCAATGGGGCGGCATCTGACGCCTTCTCACTGGCGCAAGGGACTAGGCAGGGATGCCCTTTGTCCCCCATGCTGTTTGCTCTCAGCATCGAACCCCTGGCAGTAAGGATGAGGGCGAACCAGTATATCACGGGGGTATCCTTCGGCATGGACGCCCACAAGATTTCCCTCTTCGCGGACGATGTGCTCCTCCCCATTACAAACCTGCAGACCTCGCTACCGGCTATCCTAGAGGAACTTCAACGCTTTGAACGAGTGTCAGGTTTTAAGGTGAATGCCGCTAAGTCTTTCTTGCTCAACCTCACCCTACCGGCAGAGGAGTGGGATCGGATACAAACGGCATCCCCCTTCTGTTGCACGAACAAGGACATTACATACCTAGGGGTTAAGCTTACTCCAAAAATCACGGGGCTCTATAAAGCCAATTTCCCACCTTTGCAGAGACAAATTAAGGCAGACCTGAACCGGTGGAAATCGACCTACATCTCTTGGATAGGGAGAATTAATGCGGTGAAAATGAACATCCTCCCTAGACTCCGCGATCTATTTCAAGGCCTCCCGATACCGGTAGACAGGGATCTTTTCACTGATCTAAAAAAGGCGGTCACAGGCTTCATTTGGCAGGGGCAAGGAGCCCGACTCTCGCACAGGGCCCTGATCAGGCCGCGTTCAGGTGGAGGTCTGGCCCTCCCAGACTTCAGAAGCTATTACCGAGCTGCCCAACTGCGGGTCATCACGTAGTGGTCCCTCAGGGAGTCCAAAAAGCACTGGCTCCACATGGATCACCAGATAATGGGGAGGACCATATGGGACCTCTTGTGGCTAAAGAAACAGCATAGGTCGCCAAATGCGTACATCAGTACCCCCACGGCCACTACCCTACGAGTTTGGGACCTGCTCACTAAAACGCTCTCCCTGATGACCTTCCCCTCGCCATACACCCCCATACATTTCAACCCCGATTTTCCCCTGGCAATGAAGGAGGGACCATTCTCTCAGTGGAAAGAGGGGGGCTGCCTAATGATCTCCCATTTATATAGGAAAGGGGAATTCATGTCCTTTGCGGAATGTGCAAAAGAGTTCCATTTAACGCCATCTGAGGGGTTTCACTACACGCAACTTAAACACTGGGCGCTGCAACCACAGGAGCGGCTGGCCGCTACCAGGGACTTGTTCCCAATAGAGAAATTTGCGCAGTCAGGGGCCTCCTCCAAGGGCACCATTTCCTTCCTTTACTTTCTCATTCGGTCACTAATTCCACAGGAACACCCGAGACACAGAGCTTTCTGGGTAAACACTCTTTCGAGTCCAGTGGAGGAGAAGCATTGGAGCCGTCTATATAAGGACATAACTAAACATAACCGCTCTATGTATCTCCGTGAGGCACACTACAAAATAATGTATGACTGGTACTTACACCCCCAGAAACTACAGAAGATATTCCCTAACACTTCGGACAGATGCTGGCGAGGCTGCGGCTTATTGGGGGACTTTAGACATATTTGGTGGGACTGCCCCTCAATCAAGCCCTATTGGAAAGAAATCCTATCACAGATCAAACTGATTTTAGGCTACCCCATTCCGGAGACCATTGAACACACCGTACTGGGGCTTAGAAGCCCGATACTGCAAAGGCAAACAAATAGCGATCGAGCCATCATGTGGCTATGTCTTGGCGCCGCCAAGTTGACGGTGGCAGCGGCCTGGAAAAAGACAGAGGCCCCATCCTTAACGCAGTGGTACCCAAGACTCTGGAGGACCTTAGCGCTGGAGTGCCTATCAGACATCATAGAGGACAATAGGAAGGGTTTCGACTATATATGGGCTCCATTGGTGAAATATCTGTCAGAGGGTCTTCCCTTATTTGCATGCAGCCCCAGACTGAGGTCCCTTCACCTCTTCCACATCTAACCATGTAGAGAAGCCCCCAAGTGCTTTCTTTTTCTAGCGTGGGAGTTGTCCGGCCCCCTCCTGTCCAGCCACCCCACAAAGAGCGTCACTCTGGCACCATCCCACCATAATACACAGGTTAATCTCTTTTTATGTTTTTGTTTTAGTTTTTCTTTTGCCTCCAAGGTTACACACGGTGCCTTAGTTGTGGCACACAGTTTGTACAGAATACATCCGTTTATTAGCTTCGAGTCCCTACAACAGGGTAATGATACCGAGGGAATGCATTGAGAAAATGGAAAGGTTAAATGGGGATGTCTATGTACAGGTACTTATGGGGTCGAGTCCTCGTTAACAAGCTGTGTTTACTTGGAAGCAATCTGTAACACTTGACCTGTATGCAGAATTGGATGTATCTGTCATGTTGTTTTTCTATACTTGAACTGCTTTAAAAACTCAATAAAAAGATTTTGAAACAAAATTACTAAAGAGTCAGGGAGAAAAAGCACTGAAAGTCAAAAATACACCGGGGAAGAACAAACCTCGGCTGACAGAGCCTGATACCGACCGGCTGGGTCCCAGTGTCAGGGCCCTCGCCAGTAGGCCACTGCAGCTTGAACCACCCATTGTCTTGCCAGCGCTGCCAACGACGATACCTATGCAACTACCAACTATAACACTCGTACAAGTGTGATTATTCAGACTATTCCAGGCCCCCAAAGCTATAAGAATGGCTCGGGTGTCAGGAATTAATCGTTTTTAATGTATATTGTATTAATAAACAGCTGCAGTTCTGCTCATCTCTAAAATACACAGACAGCACCACCATGTGGCAGACTGTCATAGTGCTGGTGTTCGCAGTTAAGTGCGGGTGCCGAGCACCGGAAGCCGCCGGCTCAAATTAAGCACTGGTGAGTGGGAAGGGGTTATTAATATATGAGTTGTCCTCCTTCCCTGGCTGAACAGCACAGAGAGATTAATGCCATGTCTCCCTGCCCTGCCCAAGAGCTTTGTAGGAAAACCACATGACCAGAAGACTCTCATGTTATAGCCATTCTAAATCAGTGTCAACAGCTAGGAAGGAAAGTCAGCTCCATTTACTCCTCTCCACCACAGCTGGAAACCAGCAGAAGAATGTCATCCATATGTAGAGAAACAATCTTTTCTAGTGGGGAAGGTGATTTCCTTTTGAGCATTTTATTGCCTTAATCAATAGGTCAAGGACCCAATCAGGATAGCGAATAATCGAAGTGAAAGGGGACATAGCGGCCAGGGTCCCATACCTATAGATAAAGGTTCAATCAAGCAGTTGATGGCCTTCAATCTGCCACAGGCTCAAAGTAAAGAGGTCTGAGCAAGTTAATCAGGTAAGTACCCAACCCAGGCTGTACAAACCTTCGTTCAGGAAGGGCCACTCTAGTCAATGAGCTGGAGGCTTTCACAGCATCAAGACAGAGTCCACCACCGGCCTTAGCTGATGTATAAATGCAAAGATCGTGCACAAAGCAGAGTTTTCCTACCAAGAATAAAGCTGGAATGATGCATGTTTAAGAATTCAGGGACGACAAAAACACAAACGTCCCTATATTCTAATATAAAAGAGGACAAATGCCTCACCCTGGACCAAGTGTCTATTCGGATGTATACCTATATAGCATAGATGAAGCTATTATCTTAAAAAAGACAAATGTCTTGCTGAAAATCGAATATCCATCTACACCCCTATATCATATAATATAAAATATGTACCGCACAAGAATTTCTTAATTTAAAACACAATATGTTAAAAAAAATTATTAAAAATAATTTATCACATATTCATAAAATAAATCCATTCATATTCCTCCCAATATAGGTTACAATCTAGTTTAATTACACATATAGATAAAAACTCTAAAAACAGTCGACGCAGCGTTTTGGTGACACCTCGATATTTTCACCTTCCTCAGGACTACAAAAGTTTTCATCAAATCTTTCAATTTCAGTACTAAATTCTTTCTTAGTGTCCGTTAGAGCCACCGTACTATTGGGGATAAGGGAGTTGAAGATAAAAATCGGCACCGATCTCTGTCTGGCTGTTTCTCTATTCACATCAACAAATATACTGTCCCGTGTAGATCATATATATTTTGGGAACAGGCATCGGCGTTTTAACATTGGCGATACCCTACTACGATATTGATGTTCATTTGTTGGCAATAAAAATCGGATCGGGAACTTGCGGCCTCCCTGCTCTAACGGGCTTCCGGAATCAGGATGTAATAAGAATTCAGGGACCCAGCATGTGGACATTTTGCATTGGATTTGTAAATTCAAATCCACGATGACACAGTAAAATCCACAAATGTATGTTTTTTTAAACTTCTTTCCCTAGCTGTAGATTTTCAAGTCACCCCCAAGCGCATGGGTAGTGCACAGAGCTTATGGTTAGAGCCCACTGCACATGGCACACAGCAAACACAATGAGTCCAGAGCTCACGGCACACAGCCGGAGGCCATGTGCAGTGGGTTTGGGATGGAAGGGGCCTGCGCGCAGCTGCTGGTCATGCTCAGGGGAGGTTGTGTATGGTGGACTGATGCAAGGTCTGTTGAGTGACGGACCTGCCTGTAGCAGACAACCCCCACTGTGGACAGCCAAAGGCCACCCACACCAGAGGTTGAGTGCACAGGCAATGCAAGTAATCCCTGTTACACACAGGAAAGGTTAAGTGCAACAGAGATTGGCCATATGGTGGGTTTGGTGCAGGTCAACCCTGCATCATAATTCCAGTGGCCATATACGGCACAGGATAATCACAATGAGGGATGGGGATACTGGAATACATAAATGTATTAAAGCTTGGGAGTTAGACTTAATAAATCATAAAAAAACAAAAACATAACTGAAAGTTTACGTTGTACCTTTCTTTGCTCATAAAACATTAATGTATTCTTAAAATCCCAGAAATTTCCTAACAAAAACAGTTAAAACGATGTTTTGAACCCTGTGAAATTGGCCAGTTAAAATGAGTGATTCAAATTATAAAGTGCCCCTAAATGCACAGCTTGTTACCTCACCCATGATTTCACAGATGAGATCACAAATGGCATCAGTGATGACGTCACACATCACCATTGACGTCGTCGATGTTCTCCTCATCGATGGTGCAGGCAATGTAGCTCCATCATACCAACAAACGAAAGGTTAGATAGAAAATATAGCATCTCTAGGCATGGCAATTTGAAATTGGCCAAGTTCCGCACCGAAAGTGCAACTTTATGAAGCTAGAAATCATTATTGCTTTTCCAAATTCACTGAGAAGGCAATGTTTGCCTTTCATCCAGCTACAGCTATCAGGCAGAATTGATGGAGATGTAAAAGCCTACTTTAGACAGTGGCAATGAGGCCTTTGTCCACAAGGGAGTTGGGGACAGATGTACGTAGTTTTTTTGAGCTCGCAAACAGCCCGATGCCGTTTGCTACAGCAAGGGAGCATTTTTAAATGTACAAACCCTATTTTGCGATTCGGTAACCCATTACTGACTCGCAAAATGGGTTAACGATTCGGTATTAGGAAGGGGTGTGTTAAAAGCATCCCTTCCTAATAGCGACATGCAGTGGTATGTGTGAAAGTTTTGCAACCGATATACGGTCACAAAACTTTCACATTTTACTGACTACTTCAAGTAGATGGTAACTGATTCACAAATGGGAAGGGATTCCAAGGGACCCTTTCTCATTTGTGAATGGTTGTAAAAACGTTTTTTAAGAGCAGGCAGTGGTCCCACGGACCACTGCCTACTCTTAAACAAGCATTGGCATAGCCAATAGGTCTCGCCTTTGGGACCTTATAAGTGTTTAGTTATCCAGCACAATATCCTTGGTGCAACAACATCAAGTGTTGCATGGCTAAACACTTATAAGGTCCCAAAGGCGAGACCTATTGGCTATGCCAATGCTTGTTTTGAGTGAGTGGCTCGTGCAGGTATGCCACTGTGAGGTAGAGCTGCTGCGAGTGCTTTTACAGGAGCCCCTGTGACATTGCGCCTCTTCAAAATGTATCTTGGGTCTGGTGTAATACTTCTAGCCCCTATTCCCGTCTTCTCACACCCAATGCATCCTTAAATGTCCCATGTACAGCCGGGGATGATACTGCTATTACCCCTGCCCTCCAGTGACACTTTACCTGTCATGGGTGGTGGTGATGTTGGTGGAGGACGTGGTGGTGGTGGTGGACATGGTGGTGGATGTGGTGGTGGTGGTGGACTTGGTGGTGGTGGTGGATGTGGTGGTGGTGGTGGACTTGGTGGTGGTGGTGGACGTGGTGGTGGACGTGGTGGTGGATGTGGTGGTGGTGGACGTGGTGGTGGTGGTGGATGTGGTGGTGGCGGACATGGTGGTGGTGGACGTGGTGGTGGTGGACGTGGTGGTGGTGGACATGGTGGTGGTGGTGGTGGACGTGGTGGTGGTGGTGGACGTGGTGGTGGTCGTGGATGTGGTGGTGGACGTGGTGGTGGTGGTGGACGTGTTGGTGGTGGTGGACGTGGTGGTGGTGGACGTGGTGGTGGTGGACGTGGTGGTGGTGGTGGACGTGGTGGTTGTGGTGGACGTGGCAGACGTGGTGGTGGTGGTGGACGTGGTGGTGGTGGACGTGGTGGTGGTGGATGTGGTGGTGGTGGTGGATGTGCTGGACGTGTTGGTGGTGGACGTGGTGGTGTTGGACGTGGTGGATGTGGTGGTGGTGGTGGACGTGGTGGTGGTTGTGGACGTGGTGGTGGTGGTGGTGGACATGGTGGTGGTGGACGTGGTGGTGGTGGACATTGTGGTGGTGGTCAGGGCCAGACTGGCTACCGTGCGTTTTGGCATGCTGCCGAGCTGGGGGCTGATGTCACTGCGGTGGGGGCTAATTTCGTTGATGGAGACCTGCGTGTGCTTCGAAATAAACAAAGCAAAACAAATTTCGTTCAGCACACGCAAGTCCCCATCAACGAAATCAGCCCCCAGCTCGGCAGTATTCTAAAACGCCCGGTAGCCAGTCCGGCCCTGGTGGTGGTGGTGGTGGACGTGGTGGTGGTGGAAGTGGTGGTTGTGGACGTGGTGGTGGTGGTGGTGGACGTGGTGGTGGTGGATGTGGTGGTGGATGTGGTGGTGGTGGTGGATGTGGTGGTGGTGGACGTGGTGGTGGTGGACATGGTGGTGGTGGACGTGGTGGACGTGGTGGTGGTGGACGTGGTGGTGGTGGACTTGGTGGTGGACGTGGTGGTGGACATGGTGGTGGTGGACGTGGTGGTGGTGGTGGATGTGGTGGTGGTGGTGGATCTGGTGGTGGAGGTGATGGACGTGGTGGTGGTGGACGTGGTGGTAGACATGGTGGTGGTGGACGTGGTGGTGTACGTGGTGGTAGTGGTGGACATGGTGGTGATGGATGTGGTGGTGGTGGACGTGGTGGTGGTGGTGGTGGAGGACGTGGTGGTGGTGGACGTGGTGGTGGTAGATGTGGTGGTGGACGTGGTGGTGGTGGTCGTGGTGGTGGATATCATGGTGGTGGACGTTGTGGTGGTGGATGTGGTGGTGGTGGATGTGGTGGTGGTGGATGTGGTGGTGGATGTGGTGGTGGTGGACGTGGTGGTGGTGGTGGTGGACGTGGGGGTGGTGGTGGTGGACGTGGGGGTGGTGGATGTGGTGGTGGTGGTGGACGTGGTGGTGGTGGACATGGTGGATGTGGTGGTGGTTGTAGTGGTGGACGTGGTGGTGGTGGACGTGGTGGTGGTGGATGTGGTGGTGGTGGATGTGGTGGTGGACATGGTGGTGGTGGACGTTGTGGTGGTGGATGTGGTGGATGTGGTGGATGTGGTGGTGGATGTGGTGGTGGTGGACGTGGTGGTGGTGGTGGACGTGGTGGTGGTGGTGGATGTGGTGGTGGTGGTGGATGTGGTGGTGGTGGACATGGTGGACGTGGTGGTGGTGGACGTGTTGGTGGTGGACATTTTGGTGGTGGTGGATGTGGTGGTGGACGTGGTGGTGGACGTGGTGGTGGAAGTGGTGGTGGTGGTGGTGGACATGGTGGTGGTGGAGGACGTGGTGGTGGTGGACGTGGTGGTGGTGGACATGGTGGTGGTGGACGTGGTGGATGTGGTGGTGGTGGGCGTTGTGGTGGTGGACGTGGTGGTGGTGGACATGGTGGTGGTGGATATGGTGGTGGTGGTGGATGTGGTGGTGGTGGACGTGGTGGTGGTGGTGGACATGGTGGTGGTGGACGTGGTGGTGGTTGTGTGGTGGTGGACGTGGTGGTGGACATGGTGGACATGGTGGTGGTGGACGTGGTGGTGGTGGTGGTGGATGTGGTGGTGGTGGATGTGGTGGTGGTGGTGGACGTGGTGGTGGTGGATGTGGTGGTGGTGGACGTGGTGGTGGTGGACGTGGTGGTGGTGGTCGTGGTGCTGGTGGTGGTGCTGGTGGTGGTGGTGGACGTGGTGGTGGTGGATGTGGTGGTGGTGGACGTGGTGGTGGACGTGGTGGTGGACGTGGTGGTGGTGGACGTGGTGGTGGTGGACGTGGTGGTGGTGGTGGACGTGGTGGTTGTGGTGGACGTGGTAGACGTGGTGTTGGTGGTGGACGTTGTGGTGGTGGAAGTGGTGGTGGTGGATGTGGTGGTGGAAATGGTGGACGTGGTGGTGGACGTGGTGGTGGTGGTGGACGTGGTGGTGGTGGATGTGGTGGACATGGTGGTGGTGGACGTGGTGGTGGTGGTGGAGGACGTGGTGGTGGACGACTATTGGGTAGGAGGGTGCTGGCAGAATGCGGATGGAGAGGAGCCTTAGGGCTTGGAAAGATGTCTCACAGGTTAGAGACCATGGAAAGTGAGAGTGCATTCCTCAAAGGCTGGGGGGATCATCGCCAGTGAGGCCGAACGAGGGTGTCAGTCTCCAGGGGCCTTACCCAGAAGCAGAGGGCCGTAAAACGCATGCAGGAATTTAGGATCTGCAAGTGGGATTGCATACGAGTGGATTGGAGTGCCTGCATGGATTGTGGTATTTATTCATATTATAGCGCTTGATTCTGTACTGCCGTTTCTAAGCGCTGTAACTGGTGCTAATATTAGCAACTTTAATAGTCCTCAGTATTACAGCCTCAGAACGATAACGGGCTGAGCGGCCTTACTAAGATTTCATCTCGTGATCGGCAAATTTCAGTGAGAAGCGTTCGACTCACTGAGCCATTGTGCCGGCGTGTCGGGCCTCTGTGTTTGAATTGTCTGTGTGTACCATGGGACAAGTCCTTAAAAAATAAAAAACAAGCTCTCGGCTTTGGCAAAGGCAGCCGCTTGTTTATAATTGCATCGCGCTTTCACTTTAAGTGAAAGTGCAATGCAAAAATAAACACGCGGCTGCCTTTGCCAATGCCGAATGATAACAACAAGTGCTAAAACACAAGCGCGGCCCCGCGGTCGTGAAAGTTAATTGTTGTGAGAGAGAGGGGGAGCAGGAGGTGAGCCCGCGAGTGGTGCGCGCGCTCGCACTTGGGAGAGTCTTCACTTTTCAAGCACTGCACTCGTGCTTGTGGCGCGCCCCTGCTCGCTCCCGCAAGGTGGATGCCGCCACAAGCACGAGTGCAGTGCTTGAAAATGAGCAGAGCGACGGCTAAAGGCCCTCGGCGAGACCTAAAAATGAAAAGATTTTTTTTTTTTTAAACGCATCCCATTTTCCTTTAAAGAGAATGTGCTGCATTCTACAAAAAACTTTGCTTTATTTAAAAGCAATCACAGACATGGTGGTCTGCTGATCCCAGCAGGCCACCATCCTTGTGATTTTAGGGATTCCCAATGGGTCACAAATTGCAACCTACCTCATGAATATTGATTCATTAGGTCTTTTTGCGACCCACTGGGAATCGCAAACAGTGTAAAACACACTGTAGTACATCGCTGTTTGCAATTACCTAATAGTGAATCACAAAAATTTGCTATTCAGTAATTGCAAACACAAACCTATGTACATCTGGCCCATGGTTACCAGACCTTGTTGATGCTACTTTCCCAAGTTCACTAACAATGCAAAGTGTGCCTTGCATCCAACTGAAGTGACACATGGCATCACTAGATCACTAGTCAGGTCATCGATTATATCCCTTAATCCCTCATCTGTGGCCTCTTATGATAGGCCATGAGCAGTGCACTGGTGGGCAAGTTATGGTTTGCACTTTCTGCAGCTAACCATATTTGCCTAATTTCAGTGTTTTGTTCGGTTTTCTAACTATAACATCACTTCAACTATCTTTTTCAGAAAAAAATGCGTGTGTGTTTTGCCACTTCTAAGTCTCCTCCAATAAAGCTATGGAGACTCGCTTCAGGAGTAATGACTGTGATGAGATTACTTATGATTTCAATCTTTATAATCAGTGTCAGTAACTGGCTAGAGAATGACAGGGCTGAGCCCATGGCTATGATATGCAGACACCACCTTATATACATTCATTGTGTGAGTGGATCTGAGTGCATGACCTAATTTTTATGTACATTGTATGCAACTTTTTTTGAAGTTATATATAGTGTGTACTCAACTGGAAGGTGTTGGAGCACTTTACATGATCATCAGTTACATTCAGCAAGGACACATTCATTTGTGTGTTTTTTGACATGAGGGGATTAAGGGCCTCATTTATGAAAACTGTTGTATCGCTGCGACAAAACAGTGATGCAACAGTTTTCACTGCACCCTCCTTGTGACACAATGGATGTGCGGTAGATAGCGCATTTTCCAGAGCGTACGGAGTAAGATTGGATTTTCTAAAGACGCTGCACAAGACATTGTACTCAGCTTATGTCCGCAAGCCTTAATTGAACATTTGCCTGACAATAACATTAGCTTGGCTACAGACAGTCTTTTAATTATACGGAGAACGCCTCCAGTCGCTGTGACTCTATTGAGCTCACTACTCTGTAAAAGAAGTCTTAGAAGGGCACTTTTTGGTTTTACAATCAACTTTACGTCCTGAAGATGGTCTGACGGTCTAACTGCCAACACAGACCTAAATGTCGACAGTACATCTACTTCCTCCAACATTCTCTGACTTCAAGGAACCGTTTTCTGTTCTGTCAGATCGTTTACCTTGATGAATTTCTGGAATAGATGTTTACATATTTGTTTTATAGGTTAAATTATAATACCTTGAACATTATGTTTGGTTGATTCTAAATACAATTCCCTTGTTTTCATTTTTGTATACATTAAATATTTGTTCTGCTGAAGAAAAGATTGCCCCGTTGTCATATAATTGAAACCTACATCAAAATTGGTTTACTTTCAAGCAAAGGAATTTTCCTTTGGTGTGTTTAATCATAAGTTCATCACTGACAAGGTTGAACAAAAATGATTACGTTATAAATAACTATTCAACTAAGATTGTGAACAAAATTCCTTGTAGGCACTCCTTAACTTATTTATATTTAATGTACGGCGCTCCATGTCGCAAGGATTTACATATATATATTTAAGGGCGAATACATTTAGTCATCACTGTTGTATGTATGGCAATGAGGCACCTTGATACGTGCCGTCTACCATCTCCCGAGCCAGCGAGTCTGAGTGAGTCCACTTCTTGGAAGGCCCCAGGAAGTGGACTCACTCAGACATGAAATGTATTCGCCCTTAAATATATGGGGACCCAATGAATTGAATTCTAATACAAATACCGAAATTTTATACCGATAAATAAGGAAGACTTGCGGCTCGCTTTTTCCTAACACAAAGACTTTGAAAACCAAAATGTATGCCCTGATGAAGTTCACATGTAGTGAACGAAACGTGTTGGCTGTTCGGTTCCATTTCTAAGAGAAATAAAGATTACCTTGGACGTCATATGAAAAGATCGGACTAACATTTGTGGAATACTGATTTGTGACGTATCTGCAGGTGCAAAAGTGACGCATTGCTGGGGTGTGTCTGAAAACAGACGCAACCCCAGCAATGTGTTCTTTCACATGTGAAAGGGCCTGTGTCAGTCTTACGCTTGCTGTGAGGCAGGCGTAAGATATTGATGCAGTAGTGTCCGAGAAGTGTTGCAGTGAAATCTCATAGATTTCACTGCGCCACTTCTACGACCCTTTATTACGGGGGAATGCCCACCATGCATACATTATACCTGATGCAGGTATAATGTAGCGCAGGCCTTTACAAAATGACACATCTGCTTAGATGCGTCACTTTGTAAATATGGCGCAACTTGACGCACAAAAAGTGATGCAACAGCGGCGTAAAAGTGACACAGGCCTTCATAAATAAGGTCCTCAGTATTTTGCCCAGAATCACATGATATTCAGTGGACGCCGAGACTCGAACCTCGTCCCTCAGTTCCAAAGTCAGCAGCTCTGGCCGTTGCATCACATCTTCTCCTCTCTCAAGAGCTAAATCAGTTGCTATACAGATTTCCAACTTTGCAACCCTGCATGCCAGTGTATTTGATTCTGTTTTAGATGTGCCACCTAATTCAATAACCAGGTAATATACTCTGTGTAACTTTAAAACAAAGAGTGCATGCCATTTTGTGAATGTCTAAAATGTCTATGTAACACAAGTTAAAGCCAAGGGTGTGGCGCTTTGTTTGATGTGAGCAGTCTCTCTGTCTAACTGTGGCATCATTTCTTCTTTTGGTTCTAGCATCGGTGGAGCGGTGCCCACTGTGTTCTCCTATTTCTCCGAAGTGCTGGCTCGGGAGAAGCGCGGCGAGCACTTGAGCTGGCTCTGCATGTTCTGGATGATTGGTGGAATCTATGCTTCTGCCATGGCCTGGGCCATTATTCCACACTATGGTATGTAAACATGAGTTCTTCTTATACAACTGTTAAGAAAGTGCTCATATGAGGTAAAACTAATTATCCAGTTAGCCAGTTCTGCTTTCCTATAGGTAATTGGACATCTGAGGCGAAGATACCAAGAACTGGTAGAAGTTCATGGCAGGCGCAGATCACCCTGTCGATCTGTTTAGAGACATCATTGGTAATTTCAATACAACAGAACTTACATTTTCTCTGGTTCTTCCTTTCTTTGCCACCTTCACGATGCAGGTTCTGAATGGGACAAAAAATAGGCCCAGGCACCAAAATAAAAGGGAATCAGTTAGCTAACCAAGTGGCCTAAATTTGCAAATCGGGCCAGTTTTGAACTTGTAAAGACACACTGTATGGGTATTTTGCAAGGCATGGGAGCCTGCATGCATTTGTGTTTGCTGCAAGCAATGTTTGTGGTAATGTCAGGGGAATCAACAGTAAAAACTGGCTACCTGGCCAAACTAAAGGCCCACAACCAGATAAAAAAAACAGCCCACTCACTGACCTGCCAGACCAGCCCATCGGGTACTACCTGATTGCCATATAGGCAGTCCGACCCTGTCACTGTGGTTACTTTCAATGTACAAAATGTTTGATGGACAGCTGCTGTCAGCTTTGGGGGCTGTTCACCAAACTTTTACATTTCTTTTAAGTTTTTCAAAAACAAACTCTACACCCTGGGAGGTCTCTACCAGGGTGTGGGGGATAATAATACTTTTTTTCTGTCTCTAACTACCTCTTTTTTTCTGGCTGACAGAAAAAAAGCACATTAGATCATCCACCCTAAGCAGAGCGGGCGGTGTAATGTCCACTCTCCAATGACCCCTGCTTTGTTGGGCTGTTGGAGGACGTTTTCTGACAAAGGAGCCAAAGAATGCTCTGTCAACAGAAAACTTAAGGTCTACCCATCTCAAAATGAGGCGAGCAGACTCCACCGCCTTTGCCACTGCCTAGCCTCTCTGCCAAATCCTAAATCGGACCCTAAGATCAAGCCTTAAAAGAAACTCACTCTTTTTTTTTTTTTAAACGCTTTTATTAGAAATCAAATAAAATCTGCATGTACATTTCGTACAGTCGAGATGATAGTTGTACACAGTCTATCGGTAAACATTACACATAAAGATAGTATAGCTTCAATGACCTCAGTAGCGTTATATCTCATCATCCGAATCTTGATCCAATACCGGAGGTGTACATATGTTCCCTCTATAGGCATTCCATTTGCCCCATACTCTTCCCCATTTTTTTGGACATCCTCTGTGAATGTACGTAGCCTTCTCGGCTGCCATGACCATATCCATATCCCTACACCACTCGAGTAGAGTTGGAGCATGTGCTGCCCCCCATTTCTGCGCTAGGTTTCGCTTGGCAATCATCATTCCCGTCATTGCCCACTGACGTTCAGCGTGGTTAAGGTCTGTAGGCTCCCATACATTCAGAAGGCAGCATTTAGGATCGAGCTGGACTTGTTTCTCGCTGACCTCTGTAATAGTATCCATCACTGCTGTCCAGTAAGACGTAAGCAGTGGGCATTCCCACAGAGTGTGATAGAATGTACCTACTTCACCACATAGGCGCAGACCGTGCGGGTCAGGGATTCTTCCTATCTTATGCAGTGTCACCCGTGTGTAGTAGGTCCTGTGTAGTATTTTCAGTTGTACCAGCCGTAGTCTAAAGGAGACTGCCACCTCTCTAGGCGATGCAGTCGCATCCTGCCAGTCAGTGTCGTCCATATCACCGATCTCTGTCTGCCAAACCATCCTGAGTCGGACGAGGGGGTCCGACTGATTATTAATAATTTTCCTGTAGGTAAGTGAAGTTGCTTTTTAACAGTCGGTCCTCTAAGGGGGATGATTCAGGGAGTGTTTCCGCTGTCGGAAGGGCTGCGTCTATTGCATGTTTGATCTGCATATACCGAAACTTTTCACCAGGAGCCATTTTATATTGTTCCTGCAGGTGGGCAAAGCTAACGACTTTACCGTCTTTCCAGAGGTCTCCCAGTCGGGAGATCCCTATCAAGTCCCATTTTTGGAATCCCTTACTCTTTCCCAGGGTGCCTAGTCTGCCTGTGTCCCACAGTGGAGTGTGTTGCGTTAGTCTGTCTGACCATCCCAGGTGTCGTGTTACCGTGTGCCAGAAATGAATCGTGTGTGTCGTCGGCCCCATGAGGTCAGGTGCTTTTCGTTTGTTATAAAGTGCGCTATTAACTCCTCCCGTCCCTAGAGCCACTCTGTCCAGGCGGTATGCAGGGTCAGTGTCGGGTATGTGGACCCATTGATTGATAACTGTGAGTTGTGAGGCCCAATAGTATGCCCGGATGTCGGGTAGAGCAATCCCCCCATCGTACCAGCTTCTAATTAATTTACTCGAAGCCACTCTTGCCGGTTTGCCAGCCCAAAGGAGAGCAGCAACCTCCGAGTTCACTGCTCTAAAGTACGAATCGGGGACTCGATAGGGCGTGTTGTGCAGGGCGTATAAGAATCTGGGTAAGGCCATCATTTTAACAAGTGCTGCTCTGCCCAGTAGGGTGAGTGGCAACGCTCTCCAATGCTTAATATCTCGCTTCAGCCTTTGCAGCGGTGCTTGTAGGTTAAGTGCTAGAAATTCGTCCGGGTCGGATGTCACGTGGATCCCGAGGTATTTAAAACTATCTGTTACTATCTGGACCGTACATCCCCTAGGCAGTCGTGGAGGCAGGCCGCTTAAAATGTAGAGTACGGACTTGTCCCAATTGATTGCATACCCCGACACCGACCCGAACACCTTGCAGATGTAAAGTAGTGCGTGGAGGGACCGCGTGGGCGAGGCTATGTATATAAGGACGTCATCGGCATAGAGGGAGATACGATCTTCCCATCCCTCCCTCCATTTTAGACCTCGAATCACGGGGTCCCACCTAATCCAGGCAGCCTGCGGTTCCAGGACCAATGCGAACAGAAGGGGCGACAGCGGGCAGCCTTGTCGTGTCCCTCTTCCCAGGGTGATCTCACGTGATATGTGTCCATTGGCAACTACATGTGCGATAGGGTTAGCATACAGTAGGTGTATCCAGGAGCAGAATTTCGGTCCAAACCCTAGGTGTTGGAGGACCGCAAACATGAACGCCCATTCCACCGAGTCAAAGGCCATTTTTGCGTCAAGCGAGAGGACCGCTGCGTCCTCCCGTACCGTATGTTTGCATCCTAGAACTCCATGCAAGCGTCTGAGGTTCAAGGCCGTGTTCCTGCCAGGCATGAATCCCAATTGGTCCGGGTGAACCAGTTTAGTAAGATGGGGTGTCAACCTGAGCGCTAATGTTTTGGCTAGAATCTTGGCCTCTGCGTTAATCAATGAGATCGGTCGATATGATGCGCACTCCACAGCGGGTTTGCATCTAAGAATTCAGCCAGGGGTGATCTAAGACGGTGTTGGGGTTGGGCGGGTGTACGGTCCACTGCGTCGTTTATTGTCATGTTAAAGTCGCCCCCCAATATCAAGTCCCCCTCTGGCAGCGCAAGTAGGAACTTGCCCAGGTCCTGAAGGGCTGATGAGTGTAGGGCGGGTGGGATATAGACAGTTACTAAATTAAGTAAACAACCTTCCCATTGGATCGAAGCTGCGGCAAAGCGGCCTTGTTCATCTTTGGAAGTGCGGTGAACAATGAGAGGGAATTGCTTTCTAACGAGGATTCCCACCCCTCGGGACCCTGAGGTAAACTCCGAGTGTACTATTAACTGGAACCCCCATCGGTCCAGTGCTTTACACATGGACCCTACTAAATGTGTTTCCTGCAACAGTGTGACTGCTGGGGCCTTGCGTTTCAAGTATTGCAGCACCAGCCCTCGCTTTATCTTGTCCCGCAGCCCTTTGACATTCCATGAGAGGAACGACAACGTTGGTGTTGAAGTGCGTTGTGCCATTGGATCAGATGAAGTCATACAGAGTGTGGGTCTCTGTTACAGACTGGATATCTGAGGTCAAGTGTAAATATGTTCCTGTAATGACTGTGTCCCATTGTTTGCAGATCATTAACTATCATAACAAGAACAACAAAAATAACTTCATGTCGCAGACGTATATTGTTTCTAGGAGATTATTCTACCCCCCAGTCATTGTGCACACGGACCAATAATGTAAGCATAGAGGCGTATTTCTCAATCCTGTTGGGGCAAAACGACAGTTCTGAAATCATGGCAACCCAAAAGAATAACAAAACCCTTCCCACCACCCCCATGAGTAACAGTTACCCCCTCCCTGCAACCCTGCCTCGTAGGTCTAAAACTACCCACATCCCCAATAGCAGAGCGCCTATCATCCCAACAACTGGATACCAAATGTAGGGTTGCGCGGCGCCGGTACCCAACAGCCTCCTCCCCCCGGGCCCGCAGTTTCGCCCTTACACCATTGAGGGTTAGTACTATATTCGGAAGTCCATAGTCCATCCGACTTTATGCCAGTCCATTGTGCCAAATAGCAGAGAAGAGCATATTATGCCCATAGGAAAGAACACTCCCTCCCCTGCACCCCGAAAAAATGACAAGGAGATAATTACAGACCAGTAAAGTACATGAAGTCTTTTCACTTTCCAGCACGTGCCATGTCACTGCCAGGACTTACGGAGCGGGAGCTTCTGGATCTCGATGCAGATCGCACCCTTTCCACACGCCAATTTGAGGAGTCCTTGGAGCGTTGGCCAGCGGTTCTGCGGTCTGCCTCCTCCCGCCGGTGATGCGCCCGGGAGGGGGCCTCATCTAGCCATTGTTGGGCCTCTTCTGGCGTCATGAAGAACCAAGACTTGTCGTCGTCCACAACCTTTAGCTTGGCGGGGAAAAACATCATGTACTTGAGTCCCCTGTCTCTAAGAGCTCGTTATATCCCTTCAAAGGAACGCCTCTCTCGCTGTACCTTCAGAGTAAAGTCCGGGAAGAATAGGATCGTCCCATTTTCATAGGGGAGGTCGCCATTGACCCTGGCCGCCTGCAGAATTGCATCCCGATCACGGAAATTCAGAATACGTGCAATGATGGTCCGGGGGGGGTGCTCCAGGTTTTGGCTTGGGGATTGGCGCTCTGTGCGCTATTTCCACGGAGAATAACGGCGACAGTCTCTTGGGCTTAAGGTGATGCAGGATAAGGTCTTCAAGGAAGAGATCCATGCTGGGGCCATCCACCCCTTCAGGCACCCCCACCAACCGGATGTTGTTGCGGCGGGCCCTTCCTTCCTGATCGTCCAGATGTAGCGCCATTTCTTTATGTTGGTGGACCAATTTTTGAACCCGTTCCTCCAACTTACGCGTCATAGACTGCAGCTCCCCTATATGTTACTCCGTTACAGTGACTCTGTCAGACGTTTTCCGCATGTCGGCTCTCATGAGGTTCATCTCGATCGTGACCTTGTCAATTTTGGTTTCTAGATTTGTCCCCACTGCCTGTATCGCCGCCATGATTGAGCTAAGTGACGGTTCTTCTGCGGTTGTGTCTTCGTCCCGTGCCCCCTCCTCCGAGGTCAGCTGTCGCGGAACCGCATATTTATCCATTTTATTGGCTTGGACAGAGGCCGCAGCCCCCTTCGGCTTCGTCATGGTGTGGTTCGTCTCCGGGTATAGGCATCAGGATATGGTCGGGGGGCCTCACCGCCCACCCAGCCAGTGTCCACTTTCGTCCAAGGGGTCTCACTCTCCCAGTGTCATGGGATGACTCGGCTAAGTAGGAGCAGGGTGCAGGCCCACTCCCAGAAGGCGCGCCGCGGTCTCTCAGGCCACGTTAGTCGGGCGGTGAACTTTCCACAAGGAGGGGGGGGGGTGTTCAGATATGCTGCCTCTCAGAAAAGGAAAATGTTCCGGTGTTCCACAATAATTCTATGCTCGTTTATTTGCGTCTCCCTGCTGCTCTCCAGCATTAGTTATAGCGATCCTCTGAGGCCTTCGCCCGGGGGCCCAAATCGCAGCCGCGTTGTAATGGCCGCCGGCAATCCCGCGTGAGGGCAGTTGCCCCTCGCGTTCTAGCCTCAGCGGCCTTGTGGAGTCAAATAGGTATCCGCTGCAGTGGCCAGCAGTCCAGTTGCATTTAATGGCCGAACTTTCCTCCCCCCCGCCTCCGGAGCAATCATGGGCAGGACTTACAGTTGTAGCGTCAAGGAGGAGACGGGAGAGGTCCTCCTCAGTTATTTCGTAGCCCGGAGGGCTGCAGGGCGCACCCACGCCTCACCGCAAGCGCCCCCGGGGGTTGCCGCCGATCAAGGCCTCGCGCCACGGGTCCTGCGTGAGAGAGGGTTCCGGCCGCTGGTTCCCTGCACGGGCCGGCAGCGTTACGCGACTCCGCCCCCCGGTCTTCGGAGAGCCGGCTCCACCACTAAACCAGGCCACGTCCCTCAGCGCCTGTCGATCGTCGCCGCCAGCTCTCGTTTACGGTTCTTTCGCCTCAGGGCACTCTCGGGGATCAGCGCCGCTGTAATTCCCTCCTCAGTTGTCGGAGAAGGAACGGATATAACGGGCTACGCCACAGGCCCGGACGGAGCTCAGGGACTAAGCCGCCATCGCGGTCGGCGCCAGGCCACGCCCCAAGGAACTCACTCTTGATTAGGAAATTATGGAGGGCAACAATGTGCATGGCAGTATAGGTGGTTTTAGAAGTATCCCTGGTTTCTTGTGTTAACAATGCAAATTTACCACGAGGTCCTTTTCCTTTAAGAACAGCTCTTAGCAAGACAATGCCTCTCAGTGAGTGTGTAAAATGTGTAAGCATTACAAGCAAGCCTTGGAAAAGCCAATAGGTGTGATTCATATGTGCTAATGCATTCAAAGTGCATTTGTGTATAACTGCGATTTACATGTGTCATCACATTAAAGCTAGACCTATTAGAAAACACAAAAATGCCGCAATTGGCTCCAGTAGATTTCATTTACTACTGATGAATTGAATCTACCTTTTCACACATATAAGGTGAAATGCTGCCTCAGCGAACACATATCTCTGACATTGAAAATGAGAGGCATAGAGATAAATGCTGCTATCAGTGCAAAATGGATCAGGAAAGTGCTCCGAGTGCCTACATGTTACCAGGGGCGAAGGGAAGAGATTTCTTCAAAAATGTTTTCGATCTGGAGAAAAAAATTATGCTGAAATGTGCAATATCATAATTCCGGCAAAATTAAAGTATACATGTGGGAGGTAGGAGTGCATCTGACACATTTCTGAGTATGCACCTGGAGATGTTTGTGAATCCCAAATTGAGTACAGGTATCAAAATCGTAAGCTTAGGCTTACAATTTTTAGACTGATGCAGTACCTTAATGTTTGTTTTTGTATGCAGTGGTCAAGTTTTCTTCCTATCCATCAACATGTGTGGGTTCCTAAATAAAGTAGTTTGCCTCTTTTAGCAAAGCAATGGAGAAACTGACATGACGTGAAAAGGGATACAGCATGCAGGCGCAATATTCGTCAGCATCTATCACATCTAGATCTTAGTGAATGTATTTCTTTTGCACTTGGGAGTCTTCCTTCTAACATGGATAGAACATGTGATTGGTGATCTCTCTCCTAGTATGGCGGTGTCTTGGTTTCTGGTGGGTTATCTGTGGAATTCACCAAAACACCCATGCCTTGTTGGAGACCGAATGCGGAGCATGTTCAATTCGCCCAAGGGTATCCAGATTGTTTCTACGGTTGGTTGGTGTCCTTCAGAGCATTGCAGTCTGCTGCATGCATAATGAAGAACAAATGCACACTCAGGTGAAAAAACAGCCTCTGTTTGGGCTTTTGGAATAATTTTCCCGCTGTGCTGATTGTCAGATTCACAGTTACTGTATGTTTCTTCATGCTAATTAGCGGGAGAAGTATAGAAACACTCGCTACCTTCCCAGCCAACTCACCTACTCCCACCATGGCCTACATCTTTGTTCTGTGTCTGCTTTTTATTATGCTTCCAGGAACTGTGCGGCTGCAATTTATGCGCCTATATTTCTGCAGCATCTTGCAGTAAGTGTTCTGCCATTTACAATGAAACTAAAAAGAGCACTGTGGTAAGGTTCTAGTTATAGCCTCTGTAATACTCTCTGCACTAGTTTACCTATAATGTTAGTAATGGTCTACCTAGCTTGCTATGTTAGCAAGAGTACTTACCTCTGTTATGATTGGTTCGTACATGATGTTCCTGGAATGGTTCTAAGTTCTAAGATGCATTCTACCTCAGTTGTTGGCTGTTTTCTTCTGTGAATGGATGCTCCATTAAATGCAGTTACCATACAACTCTTGTACTTACTACAAGCACGCATCAGGTAAAACAAAATGCATCAAGACTGTGACATATCTAGTCGTACTTTTAGTCCTCAAAAATGGCAAAACATTCCAATGACGGATTTGGTACTTTGCTACAATATTCTTAGAGTAAGCGTTTTACTGTAGCATTGTGATGACTCTGTCTTTTCAAGGGCTTCACCCCTACTGAAATCCTACTGAAATCCTATAGGATTCAGAATTGAGAAGAAACCTTTTTGTTGATGTTACATTTGGTATTATCAGAAAGACGAGGTTGGGGAGTAAAGGCAGCCCCAGAGAATGTTTTACTTACAGCGCTGTAAGAGTCGAATGAGTGCCTTTGAAAATATCCAGGACCACTGGGTTCTGGGAGGGAAGACATTTCCCTTCAAAATTGTTTTAGAAACAACCCATGCATCTCCACTTTTTTTTTTTTTTTTTTAAAGAGTTTTATATAGCGCTAGGCCTGGGCGGAAAACTACGCTACGCTCGCGTAGTTTGCGTAGTTTGCGCAACTACACGCTACGCGAATTGCACGTAGCACAGTGCAAAAACGCGTAGCGGGCATTTTTTGCTTGCTCGTGGTCCTCAACGTCAAGTTGGCGACCGCGAGCGAGCAAAATGACATCCCGGCGAGACTTTTTCCTCGTTCGCGATCAGCAACATAAAGTTGCCGATCGCGAGCGTGGAAAATAAACCTCCCGGCGAGATTCTCAACGCGGGGAGGTCAGGTTTCTCATTGCGAGTGGTCGCAAAGGCTCGCGACCGCTCGCGATGAGAAACTACCAGTCTGCGTTGAGAAAACTGCCGCTCGAGTACAAATCTACTCGAGCGGCAGAAAACGACCGCTTGCACTGTGCAAGATGCCGTTTGCAATGATTGCACAGTGCGGACAAGCATCCGGCACTGTGCAATCATTGCGAACAGCATTTCCTACTGCACTACGCAGTTTGCGTAGTGCTACGCGTAGCTCGCGTAGTGCGAAGTGCACTTCGCGTAGCTACGCGTAGCGCTACTACGCGAACTACGCCCAGGGTTATATAGCGCGAACTGGACCCGAATCGGGTATCAGAGCGCTTTACATAGCATCAGTTGCATTCCATGAGGACACATTCATTTTAGTTAGACACGGTATATTAAGTGATTTGCCCAGAATCACAGGATGTTCAGCGTCATTGCCGAGACTTGAACCCAGTTCCCCAGATTCGAGGTCGACCTTAGCCGTTAGGCCAACTGATTGGTTTCAGGGCAGTAGGATTGCGAGCCTCTCAACCCATTCTGCCCTGACTGCAGGCCCCTCCCTCCCATACTGCTAGGTTTCTTCTCATGTGCTGTATCAACAGATTTGTCCTAAGGTCAAAGCCTTCTGTACAGGGAGAGGTGGTCCCTCAACAGAATCATTCTTCATTTGAAGCGCTTAGTCAATCCATCAAACTAATACATTTTATTCGATCTAACTCAATAGAATACACGTGGTAAAATTACAATTAAAAACATTCTCTTGAGCATTTAGAATTAATAATTAAAAATAAATACTCTTTAGCCCAAGGGAGTCATTTGGAGTTGAAGGAACAGTGCATCCAGCAAAAATAGCAGATTCGCCATTGCACCAGACACGCGGACCCTTAACCCCGTATAGACATGGGGGAACCTTCTGATGGCTCCACCATTGGAAACCCGGTATCCTATGTCCCGTATGGTATAGAGCCATCAGGTCAATGGTATCACCCTGCCCTATTTATGGCAATGTGCCCATCATTCTTTTTACCACCCAAGACTGCCATGTAGGACATAGCAGCCCGAGATTGAGAAATTGCACAATGCAGAGCAGGGACAAACTCCTTGTGCATCGGGGCCATTGTTATTTTATTCTGCAAGAACGTGTTCCACTTTCGCGATTTGTTGCTACAGCACAAAATACTTTGCAGATTGGGTATATCTAACATGGCGCCTGTTAGCAGATCAATGTCGTCACCTGAGCCACCGTAGCGGCTGCCCCACTGAAGGCACAGGGATCCCCGCCAGGCAGTTGGGGATCATTAACTAGGCAAGAACGTCTTTGCCAGGGCAGTGGGGGTAGTAGCCTCCGCTGACCAGCCGAGCCATCTGACCAAGCCTAAAAGACCTCCCAAGTCATAAAATACAGTAGCATGTTTTAGCAAGTATGAATTGAGTTCATCTGAATTCCCATCATAAGCACTCATTATGAATGGCCGTGACACCCCCTTTATTTCCCTGCCCTAGAATTACCGATAACAGGATTCCCAGCAATTCTGCGGGCAGGGATAACATGTAGAAATCAGTGTTTCTATACCAATTCTCACATGTTTTCCCTTAGTATTTCACACATAAATGTTTGGCTGCTTACAGCTGCCAAAACCTCCTGTAAAACACCGCAACTTATAATTCTGATAGGCCTGGTAACCCCTGTATCCGAGCCCATCGGAATTAAAGGGCCACTCGTCATGAGAGCCATCGTAACTCCGTCAAGCATTTGATCTGGTGCCATTTTATCACTAACACAGTATTGCTTGTGGCAGTGCACCTTAAAACGATGACATACCTTCACGTGCATTGGAATTTCTCGGGTGTCTGAACGCTTCTGTCACTTGCTTAGGCTTTAGACACTGCACTTTTTGGTTTCCAAATTTTTCTTCCATCATAGGAGACTATTAAAATCCTCGACCTTGATATAAAGGGCTAAATCTATGTTTAAATGATTTTCTTCCTGAGCTGTGATGTCACCTTATTTCAGCATCCTTAACATCTTCTATTACCGCTCAGACATAAATATTTATTTCTAACCTGTTTTCATCATCTGATTTTGGCTGTTTTTGGTATTGTCATGGCAATGCAATTCTTATGTGTGGCTTTGCAGTGCAGCTGTCTGCAAGATCTCTTTTTACCAATTCTTTTAACTCCGCTTTGGCTCCATTAAGAGTAGTATAGTCTATCACCTCGTGCTTCTGGCTGGCAACGTTTCTGGCGTGCTTGCATTGCAAAGCACGAGGGGCTGTTTTACATATCAAAAGTGCACTCAATCATCACACATTAATTTCTTTATCTTATGTATACATTGCATACAGGAAACATCCTTTTTAGGTCGAGCCTAGAGTAGCGCGCAAGCGCTGCTCTGGCGAAGCATTATGTAGGGGCTTCAAAAAGCTGACCAGACGCTCGTGCGTCATGGCCTTTTCCGTGCGGTTACCCACACGGCCGACATCTGTTTTGCATTATCGTGCCCGATAATGCAAAACAGATGTCTCGCTGTGGCGCGCGCGCACGCACCACTTGCGTGCTTGTTGTCAGAAGGCTCCGCCATGTGAACAACCTCTGTCTTTGAGGCGTCCCACTGCACAAGAGTGAGGTTTTTAATGGTCTCTGCCATTCTGTGGTCACTAAGAAATTGGGAAAAGAAAATGCCACAGCCTTTTGTTGGGAAAACAGCTGATGGAGTGGTAACAGGAGCCCTAATGTGCAGACCTGCGCTTACCTCACGGCTCCTGCCACTACTGCCAGACGCCTCTGCTGCCTGATGTCCACGGCACCATTTTGCTGCTTCGCTTTTTATATAACGCAAACTTGAAAAGGCACCACGGCCTGGCGCGCCTCTGTGTGCTGTTAGACCAGATAAAAACAGGCAAGCCTCCCTAACGCCAGCTGCCCAAGAGCAACGCATCCTGCCATTGGGTGGGCTGCTCCCCATGAACACCACCATGCTGGCTCCAGGTGCTTCCAGGAGGCCTGATCTGCTGGCCATGTTGCATTTCAAATGCCCGCCGTTTGCTCCTTGGCACCGCCGTCCTGCCTGCAGGCACCCATCTGTCAGGACAAGTGTGCTCTTCCCGCAATTCTTCATTCGATGAGACTCTGTTTGCTGCTGCTTCTGGACACCGCCGTCCTGGCTGCAGGTACCGGTGTGGCGGTACAGCTGGGCTCCTCCCGCGAGTCTTCATTTGTCAAGCTTCTTTGTCTGCAGCTAGAGGATACTGCTACGCCGTATCCGCGCATCTTTGCTAGGGTGCTCCCCCGTGACCAGCATCTGTGCACGGCTCATCGACCGCACTCGAGTCCTCTGTCTGGTAGTTACCGTCCTTTGGAGGGGAAGAGTCACTCTCCTAACGTGGCATCTCCGGTGTTGGTGACGACATTCACGCACAAGTGGCGAGGGTTCGCAGTACAGTGAACTGCCTAGACGTCTTCTTTTCTGGCTGTCAGTTCCCTTCTAACAGTAGTGTGCTTTGAGGCGGTAGCCTCATTACTCCACATTCATTTTGAATTTTTTAGTCGAAGTTTTGGTTTTCTTATTGGTCTGTGTTATGATTGTACTTTGTGTCCCTGCGAGGACACCGTATGTTGTTGTTCCCTCTTATGTCCCTGTGAGGACACCGTACCGCTTCCCCCTGTCATCAGCTGTCAATTTGTTTGACAGTTGGACAGCTGATGACATACGGAACGGCAGCATTCCTTGCGCTCTGAATTCGCGGAGCCTGTGTTGGTGATTGGATTAAAGGACTTTACTTCTTACAACTACGTGTCCAGACAATTCTTTACAGAATTGGCGACGAGCACCAACACGCGAACCCACCAGAAAAGAATTCACACAGGAAACAAAAACAAGCATTGGCATAGCCAATAGGTCTTGCTTTTGGGACCTTATAAGTATTTAGTAATGCAGCACAATATCCTTGGTGCAACAACATAAACTGTTGCATGGCTAAACACTTATAAGGTCCCAAAGGCGAGACCTATTGGCTATGCCAATGCTTGTTTGTTAAGGTCTAGCCTGTGAGAGCATGCAGTAGCACATGTGTCTTGCTTGCGAGACACTGTTGCATACATAAAAGTGCTTGGAGCCCGCCTTTCGATTACCATTTGTTGGCTTGCATGGCACTCTTCTTTACAGCCTCGTAATTTGTCAAGGCAGGCCTAACATCATTTCCGTTCCTCTCTGTGGAGCAGGGACCAAACACTGATTGATTCAACTAATCAGTGCCTGTCAGGACAAACAGAATTGCAAAGAATAATTTTCTATAGTTAACTTTCTTTTACTTTGCCAAGTCTTCTTTTCTCACTTTGCACTCATGTTTTCTTTTGTTTATGCTCGTGGGTGCTGTTCTCAAAAGATAAGGGTTCTCTTATTGCTAAGCGACATTGTTTCTTTCTTATGTTTACTTTCTGATATGATGCTTTAACACACAATCATGCAGTACACCCCAATCCACCCCACTCCAAACCACCCCAGACCAATCTAATCCAATCCACCCCACCCCAATCCAAAGCACTCATCCCAATCCAATCAACTCCAATCCACCACACTCCAATCCTCCTAACCCACCCCACTCCAATCTGCCCCACTCAATCCAAAACAAGCTGTCCCACTCCAGTCCAAAACAATCTGCCCCACTCCAATCTGCACCACTCCAATCCAAAAGTCTCCCCCACTCTAATCCACCCCATTCCAATATGCCCCAATTCAATCAAAAACATTCTGCCCACTCAAATCCAAAACAACTGGTTCAACTTCAATTTTTCCTACTCCAATACAAAACAATATGCCCTACTCCAATCTGCCCCACTCTAATTTGCCCCACTCCAATCTGCCCCACTCCAATCCAAAACAATCTGCCCCACTCCAATCCATCCCACTCCAATCCACCCTACTCCAATCTGCCCCACACCAATCTGCCCCACACCAATCTGCCCCCTCCAATCTGCCCCACTCCAATGCGCCCCAATTCAATCCGCCCCACTCCAATCCAATCTATATCATCACAATCCACCAACTCCATCCCAATTCACCCCACTCCAATCCAATCCACCCCACACCAATCCAATCCAATCTACCCCACTCCAATCCAATCCACCTCACCCCAATCCAATCAACCCCACTCCCTCCCCAATCTACCCCACTCCAATCCAAAACTATCTGCCCCACTGCAATCCAAAACAATCTGCCCCACTCCAATCCAAAACAATCTACCCCACTCAATCCAAAACAAATTGCCCCACTCCAATATAAAACAATCTGCCCCACTCCAATCAAAATCAATATGCCCCTCTCCAATCTGCCCCACTCCAATCCAAAACAATCTGCCCTGCTCCAATCCAAAACAATCTGCCCCATTCCAATCTGCCCTACTCCAATCCACAATAATCTGCCCCACTCCAATCCACCCCACTCCAATCCATCCCAATCCAATCTGCCCCACTTCAATCTGCCCCACTTCAATCTGCCCCACTCCAATCCACCCCACTCCAATCCGCCCCACTCCAATCCAATCCATCTCACCCCAATCCACCCACTTTATCCCAATTCACCCCACTCCAATCCAATCCAATCTACCCCACTCAAAACCAATTCACCCCACCCCAATCCAATTCACCCCACTCCCTCCCCAATATACCCCACTCAATCCAATCCACCCCACTCCAATTCAAAACAATCTGCCCCAGTCCATTCTGCCCCACTACAATCCAAAACAGTCCAGTCCAAAACAATCTGCCCCACTCAATCCAAAACAATCTGCCCCACTCCAATCCAAAATAATCTACCCCTCTCCAATCTGCCCCACTCCAATCCAACATAATCTGCCCCACTCCAATCCAAAACACTTTGCCTCACCCCAATCTGCCCCACTCCAATCAGCCCCATTCCAATATACCCCATTCCAATTTGCCCCACTTCAATTTGCCCCACTTAAATCCAAAACCATCTGACCCGCTCCAATCCACAACAATCTGCCCACTCCAATCCATTCCACTCCAATCCATCCCACTGCAATCTGCCCCTCTACAATCTGCCCCACTCCAATCTGCCCCACTTCAGTCTGCCCCACTCCAATCCACCCCACTCCAATCCAATCCATCTCACCCCAATCCACCCACTCCATCCCAATTCACCCCACTCCAATCCAAACCACCCCACACCAATCCAATCCAATCTACCCCACTCCAATCCACCACATCCTACCCCAATCCAATCACCCCACTCCCACCCCAATCTACCCCACTCAAACCAATCCAGCCCACTCCAATCCAAAACAATCTGCCCCACTCCAATCCGAAACAATCTAATCCAAAACAATCTGCCCCACTCCAATCAAAAACAATATTTTCCCTCCAATCTGCCCCACTCCAATCCAAAACACTCTTCCTCACTCCAATCTGCCCCACTCCAATTAGCCCCACTCAATGCAAAATGATCTGCCACGCTCCAATCCAAAACAATCTGCCCACTCCAATCCAAAACACTTTAGTCCACCCCACTCCAATCTGCCCCACTCCAATCTGCCCCACTCCAATCTGCCCCACTTCAATCTGCCCCACTTCAATCCAAAACAATCTGCCTACTCCAATCTGCCCCATTCCAATACATCCCATTCCAATTTGCCCCACTTCAATTTGCCCAACTTAAATCCAAAACTATCTGACCCGCTCCAATCCACAACAATCTGCCCAATCCAATCTGCCCCACTCCAATCCATTCCACTCCAATCCATCCCACTGCGATCTGCCCCTCTACAATCTGCCCCACTCCAATCTGCGCCTCTCCAATTTGCCCCACTCCAATCCACCCAACTTCAATCCAATCCATCTCACCCCAATCCACCCACTCCATCCCAATTCATCCCACTCCAATCCAATCCGCCCCACACCAATCCAACCCAATCTACCACACTCCAATCCAGTCCACCTCACCCCAATCCAATCCACCCCACTACCTTCCAAATATACACCACTCAATCCAATCCACCCCATTCCAATCAAAACAATCTAATCCAAAACAATCTGCCCCACTCAATCCAAAACAATCTGCTCCACTCCAATCCAAAACAATATTCTTCTCCAATCTGCCCCACTCCAATTCAACATAATCTGCTCCACTCCAATCCAAAACACTCTGCCTCACTCCAATCTGCTCCAATCAGCCCCACTCAATACAAAACGATCTGCACGCTCCAATCCAAAACAATCTGCCCACTCCAATCTGCCCCACTCTAATCCACCACACTTCAATCAGCCAAACTTCAATCCAAAACAATCTGCCTACTCCAATCCACCCAACTCTAATCTGACCCACTCCAATCCAAAACAACTTGCCACAATCCAATCCATCCTACTCCAATCCAAAACAATCTGCCCCATTCCAATATGCCCCACTTCAATTTGCCTCACTTAAATCCAGAACCATCTGCCCCACTCCAGTCCACCTCACCTCAATCCAATCCACCCCACTCCCTACCCAATCTACCCCACTCCAATCTAATCCACCCACTGCAATCCAAAACAATTTGCCCCACCCCAATCCAAAACAATCTGTCCCACTCCAGTCCAAATAATCCACCACACTCCAATCTGCCCCACTCCAGTCCAAATCAATCTGCCCCATTCCAATTAAAAACAATCGGCCCCATTCCAATCCAAAACAATCTGTCCCACTCCAATCAGCCACACTCCAATCCAAAACACTCTGCCCCACTCCAATCAGCCCCTGTTAGAAGGTGGTTTATTAGTAGAGGTAAGTATGCACCTACCACTACAAATAAGGCCACCAACGCAATATAAGGTCCAGTCAAGTTCTCAATACATTAGCCCCTGGCTCAACCCTTGGTAGCTGGCTGCAAGCAGGCAGGCTTTACTTAGGAGACGTGTGTGTAAAACATTTAAAAACACCAATACAGTAAATGAGTAAGACATAACACACAATAAAAATCCACAAACCAGTTTATAAACATAGGAAATATTTTTATGATTAAAATGACACCAAAATGACAAAAATCCAATGTAGGGAACCAGAGATAATAATTTTTAAAGAATAAATACTTTCTAGTGCTTAAAAACATATAGCTCCAACTTGGGAGATCTGGTCACGGTGGACAGGGACAAAGTCAAAGTTTGAGGCCGACTGCAATTTCACCTTCACACTTAAAAACTTTTTGGGAGGATTTTCTCTTGTCGTTGAGCGAGACACCTCTTCAGGCCGGGATTCGGCGATGGCAGCTTGGTTCAGCGCAAGGCCCTGGTGAAATCCTGGAAGTCTTAAGCTCTGGAGCTTTCAGCGGGACAAACCTGAAATCCAGGCCGGGTCATGGTTTTATGTCAGTGGCCTGACTCTCGTCGACGGATCGGTCACCTTATGGAGCTTTTTCCAAAAGTTGCTCTAAATTTCTCCAAACTTCTAGAACATTTCCTGAAGTTCCTCTTGAGGGTGCAAAGTGTCCAAACACACATCCAAGGGTCTAGAGGCTCTGAGATGGTTCTTGGAAGTTTGGGACTACAGTTCCCACAATGCACCTGGCCAGATCCTTAAAAGTGCACTGCACGCACCCCAGGCTGGGGACTTCTTGGGAGAGATGGTGCGGGTAAGCTCTGTTAACCTGTTGCTTTCATGGAGTCCACTCCTTAATCCTTTTTGAAGCAGGGTAAAGTCCTCAGGGCTGTAGTTGCAAGAGTGCAGCAGAGCAGTCCCTCAGAGTGAAATCCTTTGGGGTGCAGACCAGGGTCCCAGCAGGGTAGTCCTTCTTCTCCTTGTAGTTTCAGGTAGCAGATCTGAGTTGCTATGCATCTCTCACATATTTATCCAGTGTTTTTGGGCAACAAGTAGGGGCAGCGCCCCTGACCAACGGGGTAAAGGGTGTCACCCAAAAGCATGACAGTTTCCTCCAAAGTGTGGCATATTCTTGGCCCACAGACCACTGTACTTTAAAATTCAAGATGAGAATTTCTCTCATTTGGAGTAAGAGCTGGCTAAACCAACCGACTGGTGTGGCTCATTTCCCTTAACACTCCCTTTTCAGACCTCTTGCAAATTCCATTCTTGGTGCTGCCATCTGGCTGGTGGGTACAGGAAGAGGGGGTTATGCCTGGCTGGCATAACTTACTGTGCTGCTCTCTTTGAAGCCCAGTTTGTTTACCCAGCCACCTTCCTGGCCTGTTCTCTGCAGCTGCAGAGCTCCCCCCCCCCACTAGATAACCTCTGTCTCTATGCAGGCCACTTATCACCTCATCAAAGCAGTTTGGCTAAGCCGGTTAAGGGCTGGCCAATCAGAGAGGCTGCTAGAAGGCTGGCTTTTGACTCACAGAAAAGAATGTTCTATAACTTCTTTTCTGTATTAGTTATGATAAATTCAACAGTGGCAATTTAGTGAATGTATCATTACCAATCTTTTAAGTCCTTGAAATACTATTTTAGGTCACGCCTGTCAATAGTTACACTGTATTTTGGGAAAAAGGGGGACCCCTACGTACAACAATGGAACTTGCTAGCTGTAGGAAAAATTACATAAAGGGTAAGAAAATAGCTAAATACAAGTTATACATCCATTCTAGGTGGTTCAATACAGGCTATGAGTTCAACAACAGAAATATTTATGAAAGTGCAAAGCCACAAATACGCAAACAAAACCACAATTCTTACTCTTTTTCAATGGTCTTTTTTATTTTTTTATTATTATTTATTATTAGTTATTTTGTTATCTATATTTTTTGTGTTCTTCATCTAAATAGTTCATTTGGTAACTTGATTCATAAAAATCTTTTTATATATATATGACTGTTGGTTTATTTATACAAAATAGTAATGCACAATCATAGAACATACATAGACTAACGTACAATTTAAATACAGACAATTACATGAAACGTTTAAAAATACAGCATTCTGTATAACAAAACAACATAAGAGATGGAGAAGGTAAATTGTCAGAAACATTTCCAAGGCAGGCGGTAGATAACTACGCGCGTTTCGGCAGTATTGCCTTCATCAGGAAAACCGTCTCAACTTTCTCTATTACAAAAACATACAGTTGCATAAGTTTGTGGCCTGTAATCTACACTCTTATTTATTGTGAGCAAATAATGCTTCACCAGCTGATAAGCTGTGCAGGTGCATTAAAGGGACACTATAACTTAAAAACCAGAGGTATTAAAAACACCCAATGTTAGGATTTCAGTGGCCGCCACCACAACTGTTATATAAATTTCCTTATAACCCAAACAGGAAGTTGTGCTATGCATGCATATTGGGAAAAGGAAAAGTGAAGACTGTATCTATGGTTAATTGTTAGAGCATTTGGTGATTCAAATGTCCCTGTAGTGATATCTAACTCTCAGTGAGTACCCTGGGTAAACCTTGGAGGTGGGGATATTGTTATACTGCGAGGTTTAACGATTGTACCTGTTTTAGATATGAGCGGATGCTCTCTATTTAATGATGAATGCTCCTGCGTAGACCGAGTGTTAACTAAATGAAATGGAGACATAATTAAATAGAGTTAGGAAATTGGAGTTTATATTACATGTTGGTAGGCAGAATGCATGTGGGCATTCTGATCCATATGGATACAGAACTATTTACTTAATGAGTTGGCAATGCGTACCTTTATACCTAGTACGTCGAGAAGTATTTGTAATGTGTATATGAGATATTCTGCTTCATCAGTGTCTATCCAAGAATTTGGGTCATATGTATATCTGTCAATAGAGAGGTGCAAAGTTAGTTCATTTAGTTAACACTCGGTCTACGCAGGAGCATTCATCATTAAATAGAGAGCATCCGCTCATATCTAAAACAGGTACAATCGTTAAACCTCTCAGTATAACAATATCCCCACCTCCAAGGTTTGCCGAGGGTACTCACTGAGAGTTAGATATCACTACAGGGACATTTGAATCACCAAATGCTCTAACAATTAACCATAGATACAGTCTTCACTTTTCCTTTTCCCAATATGCATGCATAGCACAACTTCCTGTTTGGGTTATAAGGAACTTTATATAACAATTGTGGTGGCGGCCACTGAAATCCTAACATTGGGTGTTTTTAATACCTCTGGTTTTTAAGTTATAGTGTACCTTTAATGCACCTGCACAGCTTATCAGCTGGTGAAGCATTATTTGCTCACAATAAATAAGAGTGTAGATTACAGGCCACAAACTTATGCAACTGTATGTTTTTGTTATAGAGAAAGTTGAGACGGCTTTCCTGATGAAGGCAATACTGCCGAAATGCGCGTAGTTATCTACCGCCTGCCTTGGAAATTCTTCTGACAATTTACCTTCTCCATCTCTTATGTTGTTTTGTTATACAGAATGCTGTATTTTTAAACGTTTCATGTAATTGTTTGTATTTAAATTGTGCGTTAGTCTATGTATGTTCTATGATTGTGCATTACTATTTTGTATAAATAAACCAACAGTCATATATATATAAAAAGAATTTTATGAATTAAGTTACCAAATGAACTATTTAGATGAAGAACACAAAAAATATAGATAACAAAATAACTAATAAAAAATAATAATAAAAAAATAAAAAAGACCATTGAAAAAGAGTAAGAATTGTGGTTTTGTTTGCGTATTTGTGGCTTTGCACTTTCATAAATATTTCTGTTATTGAACTCATAGCCTGTATTGAACCACCTAGAATGAATGTATAACTTGTATTTAGCTATTTTCTTACCCTTTAAATAGTTACACTGTATTACAATATTCACATGTTAGCTTATGGAGCTACAATGCTACAATGGGGAAGACCAAAATTGGTAGTTTTTCCCTCACCAGGGCATATAAAATATCTTTTAAAATGTCCCTGCTTATTTTTACATGGCACCCTACCCTGGGGCCACCTAGGGTAGACCTTAGGGGTGTCTTATATGTAAAATAAGGTAATTTAATACTTTGGAAGTACCTAAATCAAAAGTCGAATTTGCAAGTAGTTTCAATATAAAAGCAACTTGCAAAGCAGGGCTGACTTTTAAAATGACAACAGGCAACACAGCAGTGCAAGCTTAAGTGCCTCAAACCTGCTGGGCGTCTAAACCTATATGCCCTACCATATACTAGGGATTTACAGGTAGGTTGTCAGTGCCAATTGTAATTACACCTAATTACCATATACCTTTTTAATCAGAGCACTGGACCTGAGCCTGGATAGCAGAGCCCAGGGCTCAGTCAGTTACCACCAATATCAGTCAAAAAATGGGGGTGATCAGGGCAAAACGGGTGACTTTCTCACAGCCCCACTCCAATCCAAAACAATCTGCCCCACTCAAATCCAATCAACCTTACTCCAATACAATCCAATCCACCTCACATCAATTCAGTCCACCCCACTCCAATCCAGTACACCCCACCTCAATACAATCCATCCCACTCCAATTCACCCCAATCCAATCCACCCTACCCCAGTCCAGTTCACCACACCCTAATCCAATCCACCTCAATTCAATCCACCCCAATCCAGTCCGCACCACTCAATCCAGTCCACCTCACTTTAATCAAATCCACCCCAACTGCAGTCCAATCTAATCCACTCCACCCTACGTCAATCCAATTCACCCCACTCCATTCCACCCCACTCCATTCTACCGCACTCCATTCCACCCAATGTCATTCCATTCCAACCTACTCCAGTCCACCTCCACTCTGGTCCACCCCACCCCACTTCAATCCACCCCAATCCAATACAGTCCACCTCACCCCAATCCAATCCACCTGTCCCAATTCAATCCACCCCACTCCAATTCAATCCACCCCACTCCAACACAATCCACCTCACTCCAATACAATCCACCTCACACCAATTCAGTCCACCCCACTCCAATCCAGTCCACCCCAACCCAATCCAATCCACCCCATTCCAAAGTACTCCACTCCAATTCACCCCAATCCAATCCATCCCACCCCAGTCCAGTTCACCACACCCCAATCCAATCCACCTCAATTTAATCCACCCCAATCCAATCCATACCACTCAATCCAGTCCACCTGTCTTCAATCCAATCCACCCCAACTGCATTCCAATCTAATTCACTCCACCCTATGCCAATATAATTCATGCCACCCTATTCCGCCCCACTCCATTACACCCACTCAATTTCAACCACCTCCATTCTACCACACTCCATTCTACCCAATGCCATTCCATTCCAACCCACTCCAGTCCACCCTCACTCCAGTCCACCCCACTCCAACCTACCCCACTCCAATCCACCCCACTCCAATACAGTCCACCTCACCCCAATGCAATCCACCTGTCCCAATTCAATCCACCCCACTCCAATCCAATCCACCCCATCCCAATCCAAACCAGAAAAATCCAATCTACCCCACTCCATTTCACCCCACCCCACTCCAATCCACCCCACCCACCCCAATTCACTCCACCCTAATCCAATCCACCTCAATCCAATCCACCCGAACCCCATCCAGTACACCCCACCCAATCCAATCCAATCCACCTCAAACTAATCCACCCTACTCACTCAGTCCAATCCACCTCACTCCAATCCAATCCAATCCACCCCACTGCAATCCAGTCTACTCCACTCCATTCCACCCCACTCCAGTCTACCCCACTGCAGTCCACCCCACCCTATTTTAGTCCACCCCACTCTAGTCTAATCAACCCCATCCAGTCCACCCCAATCCAATCCATCCCACCCAAGTTCACTCCACCCCACTCAATCCAATCCATACAGCCCACAATACTCCAATCCACCCCACTCCAATCCAATCCACCCCACCCCAATCCAATCCACCCCACCCCACTCCAATTCACCCTCCTCCAGTCCAATTCACCCCCCCACTCTAATTCACTCCACCCCAATCCAAACCACCCTATTCTAATCCAATCCACCCCACCCCAAACCAATCTAATCCACCCCAATCCATTCCACCTACTCCAAAACACCCCACCCCACTTCACTCAATCCATCCCACTTTGCCCCAATCCCATCCACCCCAATCTACCCCAGTCCAGTCCACCCCAATCTAATCAAATCCAATCCACCCCACTACCTCAATCCACTCCAACTCACTCCACCCTATTCCACCCCACTCCACTTTACACCACTCTAGGTGACTCCACTCTACGTGACTCCACTCTACATGACTCCACTCTACTACCCTACACTATGACACTCTCTGCCATTGAACCACTGAACTCTACTCCCCTCTACTCAACTCTACAACACTTTACTCCCCTACTCCACTCTGACACTCTACTCCAATAAATCCAGCCTACAACATTCTACTCCCCCTACTCCACTCTAGGATACTCCATGCCACTAACTTTTAGCCATACTGAACAGCAGCCACACTGGTGTACAACATGGCAAAACCACATTGCCAAAGCCAATAGCTCTTGTATAGGCGAGCTCTATTGGCTTAGTCAATTCTTGTTTTATTTTTTTCACTGTAGCAGCCTTTTTCTAATGTTTTAGTGAGAATGTGAGTGCGTGTTTTTCTTCACCTTCCCCATTGTTCTTTCAACTCTATGTCTTTCCTATTGACTTTCCATGCATGTTCCTGTCCCCTTTTTCCCCTGTATGAATGTTCCCGTTGTTTTCTCAAAGTGTCTTTTATTAATTGTTCTTGTTCATCTATATTTTCATGAGAAAAAGGCTTTGCTACAGTCAAAAGATCTAGCTTTAATGAGCTAACTAATGCAAATACAGTCATGCACAAACTCTATTTCCACATGTTAACACTCTAACGCCAGACCATTTGGCATTGCCACCGCTTGTTTTTTTGTTTTGGTTTTTAAGCTAAGATGTGTCATTTCAAATGCTGTATTATTGCTGAAGGGAAGTGCTGGTTCTCCACAAGCAAGAAGAATGTCAGTATTTTTTCCATTTTAAAATATATTTCCGAGTGTCACTCATATAAGTTGCTGAAGTTAAAGAAAGGCTCAAAGAGACAGAAAAATAATTTATTATGCATCAAAATTAAGGTTGCCTAAAGGATCGTTCTGGTTTCCTCCCTCAGGCAAAGAGACGGATAGGAGTTCCACCTGCTATGAAAATTATGTCAGTGTTACCTCAGAGCTGGAATCAAAATATTGTCTTGCAAAAATATTGTTCACAAAAATATCACCCCAGTGGAGTTGAAAGTAGAAAATCTACACCCACTAGAATGATATGTTTGTAAACAATATTTAGGACACAATATTTTTGTTGGACGATGTTTTTGCTAAAGATTTTCTGACATAAAACCCACTGGACTGTTATTCAGTAAGAATCCACTGGGATCTTTTAACACAAGTCTTGCTTTCACTTGCATAAATTCGCCAGCACCACGTGCTCCATTTTAGGTTGGGAAGCCTGGGCAGGGTTTCACAGCACCCTGACTGAACTCTCTACCCCCTTCCCCACTTACAACAGGCCTCTGTGCATTAGCCTGCATGGAGAAGTGCATTGTTTTAGCCAATATAGAACTATAAACTGAATCAAATATCTTCTGACAGTGCCTTACTGTGCCAGACGTCCGTGGAATTTCGAAATACTTTCTTTATCCCGGTGTTATGTCATGTTACGTTACGTCACCTTATGTTACCTTATGTTACATTCATTTGCATAGGGCATTGCCTGCTGTTGGTATGCCCACTAAGCAATATTGATTGTCTGGGTTGCCATGCCATTCCAGCACTTCCATTGCTAACTGGAGTCTGGACATTCCTCAAATGATACGTTTAGTATGCATTGCTCTGTGTATTACACTGTTTTGTGTGACTTGATTGGTGTGAGTGCGATTGGTGTTCAGATATGTAAAGGACTGTATCTATGGTCCTTTTCAGTTGTAGATAGTTTAGAAAGCATTTTACAGCAATTGGCTTTGAGTGTGTGATATTGATGTCTAGGAAAATGTTGCTGTAGGGCTTTACCAATTGCTTCTGCGGCTCTTGATTTAGTAATATGGCCTTTGTTAGGCAGTTAACACACCATGAGCTTGTTATTGCTAACTACAAGCCATCCCTGAGTGAAGCTCTTTGTGCCATGTGAAGCACTGCTTGAGGACGTTCAGAGGTATAAAAAGGCTAAGGGACAGTGATGTGCTCCATTAAACAGCTGGACTGACCCAAAAAGGTTGAAGGAGTACTTTGTAGGGTCCGCTAAATCTTCAGGTATCAACTGTTGTGCCAAGATATTTAATGGATACTGACTTTAATATCGATCAGATCTCTGGTGCTATAATTGATTCTTGGAGGACAAGAGTTAGAAATGGGATTTTTGGTTGGCTAGGGCTTACGCCTAAGCCAGGCAGAAACCACCACTCTAGTCAGGGCAAGGGAGTTACACGCTGAAGATAACCCCTGCTCACCCCCTTGGTAGCTTGGCACGAGCAGTCAGGCTTATCCCAGAGGCAATGTGTAAAGCGTTTGCGCAACACACACACACAGCAGCAACACACTAGGCACACCACAAAAGAAACTCCACACAAGGTTATATATAAAAAATAGCCTTTGTATTGTCATAAACACATTTGATCATAACCACACATATACACTGTGCCAACTGGCACTAGGCAATATTCACAGGGGATTATATACACATGACAGGGCCAATCGGGCCACTGTCAGAACCTTTAGAAAGCACAAGTAGTAACACAACCAGTAACCACTGGTAAAATAATGAACTCAGCATTACCACTAGCATAAACACATTATGCAGTCTCATTAGGCCTAAACATCATAGCATGACATTTGCATTAGGCCTTACATTAGGCATAAACACATTAGGCCCAAACCTCATTAGCATAAACACATTACACAATAGACCTCACCAGCATAAACACATTATGCAATAATCACATTAGATCAGGCATCAAAATCATAAGCATAATCATGAGGCATGTACCATATTAGGAATAAACCTATTATGCCTAAACACAGAACTGACCACAGGCCAACTGGCCTTTCACTGGGGCTCAAACGCCCTTTGTCCTCCAAAGTCAGGGCTCTAACTGGGGCCTTCCACTGGCCCTTATGCTGCCAATGCAGCAAAGACAATGCGCACCAGGCACTGGGCACCAGGTACTGGGGCGTGGGGGGTGTACCTCACCCCCTTCCTCCTTATCTCAAAAGAATTGGCCCCACGTTGCAGCTGCCCGCGCTCTCGCGGTGCAGCTGGGAAAGATGCACAGGCACTGGCACTAACAGTGCCTTTGAAGCCCCACTCCGGGACTTAAAAACAATATTGCCCCCTCTGTGCAACTGCCCACGCTCTCGTGGTGCAGCTGGAAGCAGCAGAAGGCAAACACTGGCAATACTGTGCCTAGGGAGCCCCTGTTCACTGGGCTCCTCCTGATGCCCTCAATCGGCACCTACAATGATCCTGACAGCCCCCACTCACCGGGGCTGCTGCAGAGGGAACTTGGGGTGGTCGGCGGTCACCCGCGAGGCTCCTGTCCTTCTTCTCGCCCGGTCTCCTCTGCGGCCACAGGAGCCTCTTGAGGCTCCAACGTCGGGACTCCGGCAGACTTCCTGGGCAACACGCAGGGCTCCCACCGGCACAAGGGAGCCCTGCTCGGGCAGGCGCCGACTTCCTCTCTTTGCGCCTCCTTCCGCTTTTGCCCGCAAGGCCCCGCCCACGTCCAGGCGTCCCACCTGACTTCTGGCTCGTCTCGGGCCGCGGCGGTTCTCCCTTTCGGTGCCACAGTGCGGGGTAGACTCCCAACCTTCTAAATAGGCATAAAAGCGGGGTGGGCACCCGCTACAAAAGCAGCATAAACGCGGGGTAGGCTCCCGCTCTCCCCACAGGCATCAATGCGGGCTGGGCACCCGCTTTTTAAAAAATATGCATAAAGCGGGGTGGGCTCCCGCTCCATTTGGCAAAACGCGGGGTAGGCTCCCGCAACGGAACACCACAATGCGGGGAAATCCCCACGTCGGGATTCCCTCCCAAATTCGTCGCAGCCCAGCGCTGCAAAGTCAAACAAAAATGCTCCTCTCGTTCTGGGGCAAGGAAAATAAAGATGCAGCGCTCATGAGGCGCTGTGCCCCCAACAGTCCCACGGCAAGGGCTGGGCCCAGGCAGCCCAGCACACAGGGCCCTCCAGCTGGGAGGCAGTCCCTCGTGGCGGTTCCTCCTGGGGCCCAGCAGCAGCAGGTCGCCTGGAAGCACAAAAGCACAACATTTTCATGGGGTCACAGCCCCAATATTTATACCAATATTCTCTTTGTCTGCCCTGGCACAAGGCTTGGGGGAACCAGCCTAGACTGGTTCTGGGGTTTTTTGGAGCACTTTGTTGACAAGGCTCCTCTTCCCCTTTGTCAGGTGGGGGCTCGTCATCAGACACACCATAGGGGGGCGGAGTCAGCATTCACATAGGCAGGCACAGACCTATTCAGGGTCAGGGGACTACTCCTCCCACTACTCCAAATGCAGATGCCCTATTCAGCCTAGCGCTGACTCACTCTGCCCCTCCTGGAGCCACACACACCTCACCAGCCCCTGTCACTCCAAAGCCAGACATGCAATCCACATCAGGCAGGCAGACACATAGCACACAGAAATGCCAACTTCTAAAAGTGGCATTTCTAAAATAGTTATAATAAATCTGTGCACACCATTGAGTAGCATTTATTATTACTATTCCAAACATAACAAACTTGACCACGCTGCTCCTCTCATATCAGAAATTACCACTGAAACACTTATCAGGGAAACCCCAATGCATTCCTATGGGAGAGCAACCCCATAGCAGTGAGAAACCAAAATGGCTGTTTGTCACTACCAGGACATGTCACACACTTAAGGTACATGTCCTACCTTTTACCTACAAGACACCCTGCCCATAGGGCTAGCTAGGGCCTATCTTAGGGGTGACTGACATGTGGTAAAAAGGGGGGTCACAGACATGGCACACACTTTAGGTGCCACGTCACAGCGGCAGTAACACTGCGCGCACAGGCCCTGCAATGGCAGAGGCCTGAGACAGGTTTGAAAGGCTACTGTGGTGGGTGGCTCAATCAGCGCTGCAAGCCCACCAGTAGCATTTGATTTACCATTCCCGGGTATATGAGATACCAATTTACAAGGGACTGGCAGGTAAATTAAATAAGCCAAACAGGTGTAGACCAATCTTACCATGTTTACCACAGAGAGCACAGGCACTTTACACTGAACAGCAGTGCTAAAGTGCCCAGAGTCCTAAAACCACCAACACCATGTCAGAAAAAAAGGCTAGGAGGAAGGCAAAAAGTTCAGGGATGACCCTGCAAAAAGGGCCAAGTCCAACATATACATTTGCAGATCTTTAAAACACAGGGATGCGCCGTATTCACAAGAATACGGTGCACCCCTGTGTTTCCCCTAGCACTGACGCAAAAAATGCTGCTTAGCACCAGCGGAGGCACTCTGCAGCCATGTTGCAAGGGCGCCTGCACTGCATTATGTTTATGTGCAGGAAGGGACACCTTCCTGCACATAAACAATCACTAATGGCAATTTGCTCTTTTTATGTGTGCTGCAGAATGCAGCACACATTGAAAGAGCAAAAAATTTGGAGAAATGTATAACTCCTCCTCATATCGCCACTCTAACGCCTGGTAGTCCATGGTGTTCATTTTTGGCGCTTCCTCAGCCTTGTAAATTTGGGGCAGCATCAAAAAGCAATGGAACGCCGACAACAACACCCATTGCATGTCCATTTGCCGCAGAGGACTGCGGCAGAAGGGGGCATATTTACAAGGTGGTGTTAAGCCATGCTAAGTGGCTTAGCGCCACTGTGTAAATATGGGAAATGGTGCTACGCAACGGGAGCGTCAAAAAAAGTGACGCTCCGGTGGCGTTAGGGGCTTGTACATATGCCCCATAATGTCTACGGTCAGTCTCGTACTTTCCAGTCCTTGTTGAAAAACATTTTTATCTTCGTTTTATACCATCTGATACTCCGTTTAACCCTTCCAGTTTTCAGGCAGTGGTGCTTTAGCGCACCAGTATTAGACCAGTGAAGCATGGTCAAACCAGGGATAATTCTAGGTATGCGTGTTTTGCACACCAATTTCAACCCTTTTTCACTCTTTTCCTAGCGCTACTTCCTGAATGAATTTCAATAGCGAAATGTGCACAGGAAAATCAAAGGTGCAGGTTTCTCCCACTAAAACTGTAAGATCAAATTGTGCGTAAAAAAGGTTGGCCTTCGAGTACTCATTCCTTGTGAAAAATACAAGCATAGCAAAATATGTTCATGGTTGAGAACATAAGAAGAAAAGGCAAAGTCGACGCACCTTTGAGTGTAACAATAACCTGTGGGATTTTCACTAGCAGAATTTCCACCAACTTACGTTTTGGTGTTCATATATCAATCTGTGATATTGTAATGCCAAGAAAAGAGTGACTTTACAAAAATTGTAGGCTCAAGTCTTTAATGCACGAAATAAACTAATAAAAACATTGTGCCCTCAACATCTTTGGACCCAACCCTGCGTCACTTGTCTGCGGTTTGAATGATAAAATACAGCAATAATCAGGATTGAGTGGGCCCTTCAGGCTGCTGGTCCCGGTGCCACTGCACCTGCGGCACCAATGGAACCCACGTCCCTGGCATCCATGCGTGAATGTCTCCCATAAAGGGTCTCCCAGCAAATCCCCCTTCTTGCCCACCATATTATATATAATCACAAACGCAACTATCAAGTGCGAACTGGGTGTGCGTGGTGAAGATGGTTCTAGCTAATTAATGCATGTGCTGAAAGATATGCAGTTTATTGCACATTAGCTGCTGACACATAACGGTTTCTCCGGAGTGGAACAGCACTCACAGCTATTCTCCGCGGGCACTTTTTTCCTGCTTGTCAGTCTCACTTCTACATTTTCTTTGGCAAACAGCTTTATTTGTCAGCGCCGTATCTTGAACGCCGTGAAAGATCCAGCCTTTAGAAATTGATTCCCAATGGCACGCGCTCTGGCTGACGAGACTCGTGTAATTGTTCTGCTGCCGCGTGTCCACATTTGCTGTCGAGGCGAGTGAACGTCACTACTCTGGGTCTGACTTTTCGTCTGGTTCTGTTCGAAGCCAGATGCAAGGATTTCACTTTATGAGTGATTGTCCTTCTGGCGGTGGCTCTGGGTGCTCATTTCCAGCAGGCATTTACCACCATATAGGGGCTTATTTACAAGGCTCTTGCGCCACTTTTGCGTCATTTTTAACATGGGGAAAGTGACGCAAAAGTGGCGCAAGGGGCTTGTAAATCTGCCCCATAGTTTTTAAAAAATGTGAGTTTTTATTAGGGTCAGCAATTAAATTCCACAAGACTTCAGTCTTTGCAAACATCTCTTTTATAGAATATTTTTTCCATTTGAAAATGCATTAATGGGCAAACCTTACTAACAGACACGCCCACCTCCACCAGTTGTGAGCGAATGAAGATGGAAATCTCCAAAAAGAATAGCACGCATTTTTTATTCACATCACATCTTCTGGGCATTCTCCCTAACAAATCTTTTTTGCTGCAGTGATAACAAAACTGCTTAAACTGGGGAGTTTATCATACTTTTAAGTAACACATGTAAACAACACATAAATATTTGACATACTGAATTTGCAATGTATTTTAAATTCAGTATAATATCAATTCTTCATCCAAGATATGCAAAAATACGTTTTACATTGATAAATTGACAGGAATGACCACATGGGCACATACTACAATTCTTACATCTCCTGACTCCTATTTTGTTCTTAAACTTTGGATTCCACTGTAGTTTTTCACAAATTTCCACCTTTTTTAGGTATCAGACCATATTTTTCGGGTCGAGCCTGCAAGAGCATGCGCTAGGGCATGTGTCTGGCTTGCAAGATACTCTTGTATCCAAAAAGGGCACAGAGCCCGCCCTTTGCTTACCATTTGTCTGCTTCAGCATCACTCTTCTTTGCAAGCAAGGTCATTGGCCAGTGCAGCCGAAATGTCACTTCCAATGCTTGCCGTGGAGCAGGGACCAAGCACAGACTGATTCAACGTAACCTGTGCCCATCCGCTGCTCCCGACATGATTGAGGTAATTTTTGTTGCCCTCTCCTACTCTCCCTCCCTGCAGCTCCGTCCACTTTGCTGGTATGAGTTGCACTACTCCCCGACTCCGCATTCTTGCTTCTTTCGCCCCCCAAACACCCTCCTCTCACTGTTGCTTTCTCCCTCCCACCACCCTTTGGCTACTTATCGTCCCTCTCACACTGTCATGGGGTGTTGCTTGTATATAGCGTGAACTCGACATGAAGGTATCGTAGCACTTCTTATGAGCACCATCTGCATTACAGACGGGCACATTCATTATTTTTTTAGTAATGGACCGATTAAGTGATTTGCCCAGAATCACAGGATGTTGAGCTTCCCGCTGAGACTCGAACCCAGTTCCCCAACTTCAAAGTCGGCCGCTCTAGCCATTATGCCACATCCTCGCCCCTTGTTATACGAATACAAACCTTGTTTAGTCTTAACTTGTGCTTGATTGTTTTATTTGTCATGCAAGGGTGTTGTGCTCAGGATCAGAGAATGTTGAGCCAACGCCGAGAAATGTACTTTTTTCACCCCGTGTTCTCCTCCCTCTCCCAACCGCTCTCCATATTTTGTGAGTGTGCCTGCGTGAAAGAAAGTGATGGGAGAGACATGAGCGAGGCACCTTTTTTCTCTTTTTTATTTTTTACTACAGTCTCTGATATAGTTACATTAAAGGCAGCTGTAAGTGTTCCGAGGAAACACACCCGAAAGTCAGCGATTCTCATGAGCAGGCTTCCACATCTAGTCGCACTATACAGGCCAGTATTCAGAAGCGGGTTACCTCGCAAAAAATCAATTTCTTTGCTTTTAGGGCCTAAAAAAATGAGTGAAAGGTTGCTTTATTGGGAGTGGACGGTTAAGAAAGGGGGATCTCAAAAGGACATACATTCGTAATATTCAGCGTTTAATTTACAGCAAGTCCGATTTTTGTCTTTATTGCCGTTTTAGAGGTTATGTTGCAATGAAAGTAAGGTAGAAGGCACCTGTGATTGTTGCAGCCTAGAGCACAAAGGGGCAGATCTACAAGAAAGTGTCGCAGCGCGGCACCGCAAGCCCTTTGGCTGCGCCACGCTGCGGCACTTTCAGAGCACAGGAATGAGACATATTTACAATGATATGTCGCATTCCTGTGCTCTCCCCTGCGCTGGCGCATAAACAGCTGCCATGCGCCGGCGCAGGCACCCTTGCACCATGGTGCAAGGATGCCTACATCATGGGGAGATTGTTTTTGTGCAGGAAGGGGCACCTTCATGCACGAGAACAATCACTACAGGCATTTTCCTCTTTCAATGTGTGCTGTAGAATGCAGCACGCATTGAAAGAGGAAAAAAACGAGGAGAAATGAAAACATTTCTCCTCGTTGTGCCTCGCTAGTGGCGTACCAGACTGACGCATTTCCAGGTTTACGATTCCTTGTAAATCTGGAAATGTGTCTGGTTCCATGGGTGTTGCGTGGGAACACCCACAGCAACACCCATGGAACGCCCCTTTCACGCAAAGTGCTGCGTGCAAAGGGGCCGTATTTACAAGGACAGGAAAAGCCACGCAGGGTGGCTTTTCCTGTCCTTGTAAATATGGGGCAGAGAAATGCGCTGCCAGTGCGTCACAAAAAGTGACGTACTGGCAGCGCAAGGGGCTTGTAAATCTGCCCCTTTGTGTTTTCACTTTATGGAATTCAATGTTGCCACCTAAATATGGTTGCACTGCTGTCAAGACATGTGTCATGCATACATTGTCCTTTGTTTAACAGAGTGTCGGTATATTATAACGGTTTGCCCCAGCTGAGTTTGTACAACTGCGAAGTGCAGCTGATTTCTTGTAATAAGTAGAAGCTAAGTCTCCATTTTTATAATATTACTGGATGATTTAATTTGGCTCGTATACGGAAAACACTCAACTAATCTCTTTCAGGTGAACGCTTGTACCATATTGTGTTATTAACCATCTCCTTCCTTTCACTAATTTGGACATGTACATTTACTGCATTTTACCAATTGTGACATCATTCTCATTTTTTATTCTAAAGGGCATCATCTTTGATTTCCAAGCTATCAATTTTCATGTGTCACCATGGCAATGTTGCTCCTAAAAAGGCTGATGGTGTTTGGGTGTTTCGATTGAAAAAGGATCACCGAACTAACAAAATGACTGATTGTTTGCAAGATGTCTGAGTGAGTTACGCAGTAACTGCTTATATCTGATATTGCTCGACTTAAATCATGGCACAGCCTGGTAAGAATTCCTTCCAGACATTCTGCAGTTCAGAAAAAGGATAAAAACCTGGCTCTATCCCTGGGTATGCTCCCTGGTCCCCTGCTAATTCCTTCTGGGCAGGGGCTACAGTTCTTTCCACACCCAGCTAATATCTTATCACAGCGCCAGGGTACCCGTAGGGTGTCAGCTGCGCTTTACAAGCAATTAGAATAATAATAATAATTCAGTTCCATTACATTTAATAGCAGTACCACATTGGCAAAGCCAATACATCAGCGCTCACCTGTTAAAAGTGAGACCTGTTGGCTTTGTCAGTACTTAATTGGTAAAATAAAAAATAATAAGTGCCAGTGCTCAAAATGCTTAGGGGCAAGCCACTGCAGCGGGCACCACCTATTTACACTACTAGGAGACCCACTGCTGCTGTAACACATTGCCGCATTCACATTTTTAATTCACTCCAGTTCGTTTTTAGGTCTGGTTTTACAGTGCAACTGACTGCCATGCCTATTTTTAACAATTCTTTAAACTATATGGGGAGTGGGCTTTGGCTCCGCCCAGAGAAATATTTCTCTTTCTCATCGTGCGATTGGTTGTTTCTTGTACAATTCTGCTTCCTACAGAGTGCTTGCACTGCAATGCATGAAGGACTATGGGGTCTATTACATTGGTGGTCGGATGTCCACCGCCGGGCCAGCGGTGGCGCCCGCCGGACCGGCGGTGGACATCCGCCCGCGATCGCAACCAAGAAAATCGCCGGTCAAATTAGGATGGCGGTGGTGATTGCGGCGGTGGGAAATTCCGACCACCGCTTTTCCGCCGGTTGCCATCCGCACTCCTGCCTGGCGGACGGAGTAGGACCGGGATAATGGGGGCGGTGCAGAGCAGGCTCCGCCGGCAGGATTATGATGCCGGCGGTAGCCAGCCTTTCCTCAGCGGTCAAACCACCATGGAAAGGCATGCGGAGATTGTCTTCAGGGGGCCCGTTGCGGGCCCCCAATGTGTTGGGGGGGTGTGGGTGCACTGGGGGGGTACCCATGGTCCCCCCCTATATTTCCCTGTACCAGGTGGCAGGCACTGTGCAGTGCCTGCCACGCAGTGCAGAGAAATGCAGGACATGCTCCTTTCGGCATCGCGGCGGTGCTGCGGGCAGCAGCAATCGCCGCAATGTTAAGGCCCGCGATCAGACCGACGCGGTCGGATTTCGACCGCGGGTCATCGTAATTCGACCGGCGGTGATGTCGCGGTCCATGCGGGTGGTCTTTTCCCGCTACCATGGCGGTCGGGGAGGTTTTACGACCGCCATCGTAATAGGCCCCTATGTTACAACTCAAATGTACCTCGAATCATTAAGGGCCAGATGTACGGCCCTTTTTTGCGCTCACAAACGGGAGATCGGCCCGTTTACCACCTACTTCATGTAGGTGGTAAACCACTCGCAAACGGGAAGGGGTCCCCAGGGGACCCCTTCCCCTTTGTGAATGCATGCGTAAATATTTTTTAAGAGCAGGCAGTCCTTAAAAAATGAAACTGAAAGTTTAATTTATCTTTTTTAAATGCATCCCGTTTTCCTTTAAGGAAAACGGGCTGCATTAAAAAAAAAAACCTGCTTTATTTAAAAAGCAGTCCCAGACATGGTGGTCTGCTGACCCCAGCAGGCCACCATCCCTGGGAGTGCTAGCCATTCCGAATGGGGTCGCAAATTGCGCTTGCCTCATGAATATTAATGAGGCATGCAATTTGCGACCCCATTGGGAATCGCTAACAGTGTCTGAGACACTGTTTGTACATTCACTTTTGCGAGTCGCAAATTGCGAGTTGCAATTCGACGCAATTTGGGACTTCCAAAACTGAATGGATGTACATCTGGCCCATGATTCCATATCTCTTTGAGGTGTTGTATACAGAAATTTATTCTTCGTTTTGTTTTTGTACCGCAGATTACTTTTTAAAGTAGTTTAGTCATGGCTCAAAATGCAAAGCAGATCTGTTGGCTTTGCCCATGCTTGTCTGTTCATGTTCAGAGTAATGGCACAGGAGATAGGTGCTCACTTCGGTGAGCTTTAAAATAGGCGGGGCTGGAGTGTGGGACTCGGGCTACATAAAACTCCTTTAAAGTACTGACACTGCTACACCAGCCAAGGATGTGAATAAATAGGGGTGTGAAGTGCAGGAGATCAGACGACTGCCAAACTGGTCACAAGAACGGCAGCACAAACCATAAACCTGCACGGCCTTCAAATGTCAGTGGCCAGAAATAAATGCCAGAACTCAGCTCTTGCAAACACTGGCAACATTGAAGCACTGTCTACACTTAGGCACCAATTTAAAGTTCAAAATGAAACTGGTAGGTGATGCACCCCAGCAAAGAAACAGGTTCAAGAAGCTGAAAGGGAAAACAGTGGAGGAAAAACGAGGGAATAGACCCATAGTGCCAAATCATTCTGAAAAGGTCCTTATCTTGCTAATACACCATAGGCTTTGGCCCTGTCACACAATGAAAGACAAGGTTCCTTGTGCATATCACACCAGACATAGTGACGCATGCAGGGTAACATTGGCCTACATCCACATTAATTCCAAGAGGCCTCTCACCTGTGCGCTTCATTCAACAGATGGACACCAATTGCTTTGCCACATGCTGGAATGGCCAACAGTAAATGGGCCTCGTGCAGAGATCACACAGACTTGTGTTCAATGGCATACATACCAACATCTGTGAAGTAAACACACCCCAGGATAGACCTGACTACAAGTCTTAGTGGCTCGTACACACACCTGCCTTGTTCAGCAGAGAACACAACAGAACATAAAGGTGAAATGTAGACTGTGACCTTTACAATCCAAACATATATAAGCTCTAGACAGGTGTCTCCAACCAGTCCATCATGAGTTATCAGTAGCTGTTTAACACCATTTGAGTAGATCACAGCCTTAAGTTCATTTTTAAATAAGCACAGGGTCACATTCTTCTTTTAATGTTAAGTGAAGGCTGTGCTTATTTTACATTATTTTCTGAAGGCTGCAGATAGCAGGGCCTGGTAATGAGCAGTGCTGGAGTCTGATTTATGACCCATCTTTCACTTCTTCACCTCTGTGCCATGGGTCATAAGTCTAACTCCTGAACTGCTTTTTATCAGGCCCTGCTATCTGCAGCCCTTAGAAAACAATGTAAAATAAGCACAGCCTTCTATTTAAAGGTGGCAAAGGCATTGTGAACGCGTCCCACAGGAACCTGCAGTAGACTTCTCCCTGAGTAAATTTAGAATATTTGAGGGGTAGAATAGAGTACTGGGAGAAATATTCTTTACCCATTTTCCCTGCCGTAGAGTGGAGTGGCGAACAGTAGAGTGGAGTAGAGTGGCAAACAGTGGAGTATAGTGTCATAGAGTGGAGTAAAGTGTCATGGACTGGAGTGTCGTGAACTGGAGTGGAGTGTCATGGAGGGGCATAGAGTGAAAAGAAAGTGTCGAGGAGTAGAGTTTCATACAGTGTTGAGGTGTAGAGTGGTATAGAGTCATAGAGTGGAGTGGCATAGAGTCGTGGACTGGCATGGGGTGGCACAGAGTGGAGTGGCATAGAATGGAGTAGAGTGGCCTATTGTGAGGTGGCGTAGAGTGGAGTGGCATATAGTGACATAGAGTTGAATAGAGTGCTGTAGAGCGTAGTGTAGTAGAGTGTCGTAGAGTGGCATAGAGTGGAGTAGCATAGATTGGAGTGGCATAACGTGTTGTAGAGTGGAGTAAAGTAGAGTGTTGCAGAGAGGAGTGCAGTGGAGGCGTGTAGAGTGGAGGGGTGTAGAGTGGAGTAAAGTGTTGTAGAGTGGAGTGGCGTGGAATGCCGTAGAGTAGAGTGGAATAGCGTAGAGTGGAATAAAGTGTCATAGAGTCGAGTTGCATAGCATGGGGTAGTGTAAAGTGGGGTAAAGTGGCATGGAGTGTCACAGAGTGTCGTAGAGTGGCATAGAGTGTCAAGAAGTGGCGTAGAGTGCAGTGACGTAGAGTGGCATGGCACAGAGGGAGTAGAGTGGCCTAGAGTGAAGTGGCATAGAGTGCAATAGAGTGTGGTGAAGTGGAATGTCGTAGAGTAGAGTGGAGTAGAGGAGAGAGACGTAGAGTGGAGTGGCTCAGAGTGGAGTAGAGTGTTGTAGAGTGGAATGGTGTAGAGTGGAGTGGTGTAATGTGGACTATGCATGATGTGGTAGCGAACTGCCATTACAGACAACACATTTTCAATTGAAATGACCATTGCATTTGCACATACAGTTTTACTGATAACACTATTCAGCGCACAAATTAAAATGTGTGGAAATGGCATCATTAGGTGTACTGATTTGTTTTGATCATATTAAAATATGTTTCCCACCACACTTCCGAATAACAAAAAATATGCTTTATTTGTGCTTTTCTAACTCTGATAAATTCAGAAATATGTGCACAGTTCATTTACAGGCATTTAAAATTTGTTGTGTGCTAGAAAAATGTTTTTTCTTTCCCAGTACCCGGCAAGATTGTCACATAAATCCTCTCACTTTGAAGTTTGAGAAGGAAAAGTAAACACCAAGCTCCCTAGGAAGACAGCCTGACATTTGACCTATGCTTTTGAATGTACTGCAAATGTGACAAGTTAAAACCAAAACTTAAAGGCCTTTTACAGAAAGCGAGGACTCATGGAAGAATACAAGGAGCGACTGTGAACAAGCTTTGCTCCATGAGAGGGTCCAAGGCACGCTACACTGCCAAACCCAAATAAAGCCAGCAAATCGAAAGCCAGAAAATGTGAGTTACAAAGCTAATGATAAGCAATGGGTGGAATGCATTCCCAGGGAAGCTTTTAAAATGCCCATAAGACATCTTTTCACAACCAGACAGCTGCCTGGTAGGCTTTGACCTTACAATAGTGCACTAGGTTACGTAAATGAAAGAGAAAAACATGCACATTGTTCACTTAAAAAAGGAATGCTCAGAAATACACACTCTGATTTCATTTCTAACGTCGGCCCTTTGGTCATAAAATGTGCGAATGGTGCCTTAAACTAGGGGGCTTTTTACAAGCCCCTTGCACCGTTGGTGCATCTCTTTAAATATGGGAAAAAGTCACGTAACGGCGGCGCAAGGGGCTTGTAAATATGCCCCTAGATTTAGGAGGAATTAGAACCATTGAAGAGGCATAATTTGATTTTCATTTAAATGACACATGAATGCGTTGGTTTGTCTTTCAGGGTGTATCATCTAATTACTTTTTTGCACAGATCAGGCCAGTTCAGGTGTTGTATAATTAGATGACATGATAGCTCAGTGAACTGAACACTCACTGCTGACAAATGCGGTGTTCAGGAGGTTATAAGTAAAAATGGTAGCAAACCAGACTTGGCCTTCCCCCCTTCCAAGTTCTATAAACAGACTACCACAAATTGGGTAATAGTAACATCTGTTACTTACAGCGCTTAGAAACGGCAGAAGAGCGTTACATATAAAATAAGTAATCATGCAGAAAGTGTAGCAAAAACGTTGAACAGCTGACATGTTGGGACTGATATCTTTGCAGTATTATAGTAAGAGTGTTATATAAAATACTCTCTACAGAATACCATTTCCTGCATCTGGATAGTTTATAACAGGCAAAAGGATTATGTGCCAGTTTACCACTCAGGATCTTGAATACCATCCCCATAGACATCAGAACTGCGCCAGCTCTCCTGCAATTCAGGAAGAAATTCAAGACACATCTCTACAATGAACACCACCAGCCACACTGAAGAAATTTGCATATTCCGTGCCGCATGCAAAAAATCTTAAATCATATCCCTGGACTCTTGCTTGTTCAGTGCTCTGTTGCTTACCATTACATACCTTAGGTGCATTGGCTAGAGCGGTTCTAAGAAGTAGCGTAAATGTTTTAGTTTACTGACTTCTGGTGGCATTTCTGCAGGATTTTAAAGTTTGAGGGTAGCAATCAAAGGTCGATTCGTCGTTCGTTCTTGTTATTTTATGTTTAATTATATTTTCTTCATAAAGAATTGATTTTAAAAAAAATTGAGGAAACATTCACTAAAGATGAAAATCAAATTATGCCTCAAGTACTAACCTTTTAAGGCTTGGTTGTTGAGGAAAGCCACACTGCATACAATATTGAAACAATTCCTTCACGACAGCTCCCTCGCACCATCACCACCGCTCAGTTCTAGCAGTGTGTGCAATAATTTCTCCATTTAAGCTGGGTCACAGATACAACTTTCAGGCTGTCTGACCCTTTCTTTTTAGAGTTCTGTTGTTGGCACAACTTGTAAAAATCTGTTGTGGGAATGGAGAATTGTTGCTGTATTTCAGATTACCTTTGAAAGTTATTAAAGTACCGTCTGATTTTAATACTAGGATCCTCTTCCACAAGTTAGGTTTTAAAAATGAAAAAAGTGTCCAATTCAAGACAGGCTTGCCTTACGCAAAGTGCTTCACTTGTGTTATCAATGTGGCTGCACTACATAGAGAGAAATGGTTCCACACAGGAGCGGCCCATGCAGGTAAGAGCGATGAGGCGGTGGAGCGGGGTGAGGGGGAACTCGACAGTCGACCACGAGGGAAAATTAAATAAATAATTAATTTTCACTCGTCGTCTGTTGAGTCCCACACACCACCCCGCCGCTCTTACCTGCACGGGCCGCTCCTGGTTGCACACCTGAAATAGATAAGGATTGGGCAGAATGCACAGGCCCCAACTCTCAGCTTAGGCCCAGAAGGATCTGTAGTAATCTGTTGTCTAACTTTAGAACGGAGCCCTACGTGGTGACACTTTCCAACGTTATTCTGAATCTCAGATGGGTTCCAGTTTGCCAGTTGGGAGCTGACTGTGTTGTGGCTAAAATACATCTTGGCCTTGTTTGGCCACCACAGGACCATAGTGACTCGCAAGAACCAGGAGGTGCAGAACAAGCAGATGAAGCTCCTCGACTCATAAAGTTTGACCAAATGTGTCTCTATCGTGCACAGCCATCTTCAGCCCCAGGTGGAAGGACAGGTTATATGTCTCACTGGAAGTGTGAGCCTGATCGGGACAGAGTTTCACTAACTACATTAATGTGCACGGTTATTATGGCACTCCTTTATGAATAACCATAACTTTCTCGCCTCCCCCCAAAAATTCTTGTGTCATCAAGATATAGTCAAACACCGATGTTTAGGCATTCAAACAGTGGTTTCTAAGAAAAGCTTTCAGAATGAAGATTGCGCCATCTGGACTCAGGTGCATGAGAAATGTATTTCCGCATTATCAACAAAATGGTCCCCCATCAATCCATGTTTGTGGATGACATATCCATATGGAGTACTTAAGAACATGTCGAGCAGGCATTGTGAGGAAACAGAGCTCTGGGACCCATCGAAGGGTACTGGAGCATTCAGAGGTGAAGGCACCTCCATCACGAAGACATCTTATAAATGGATTTGACGTGTGCCTCTTCCCTGGTTCCCCTTTTCCTGATCTTACAAGGTTCTTTAGTTTTCTTGTCAGAATTTCACGATCCATGCAGCTGAAAGGGCGTACATAGTCATTGAAGACAGATTCACCTTGCCTGAAAAAAAAAGATAATTTACTACCCAGAGAGAGAGCTTTGAGGAGTTCATACCTGGACCGAACGTTGTCAAGAACATTTATCAACTTGAAGGAGAATTTTAGGCGAGCAGGAAACTGTCTTCTAAAAAGACAAACCCCAATTTCATCATTATTACATATTTGAAGACTATTATAAGACAGCTACTATTGAGAATAAAGTCGATTTGTCATATGTACGGTTCACTTACATATGCCATATGTAAGTGAACCGGCATAGGTTCACTTACATATGGTGTGAAGAACATATTGAATTTGAGCTATTCAAAATAAAATAGACATAGAATGTTCTGGTTTTATAGCATACACGAACAGGAGATGATGTTATATAGCAGCACATATTATGTAATTAAGAGTTTTCATTTTATTAATATACATTCATCTATTTCCTTATCACAGTCTTATACTCTACATATTTTCAATTTTTATGGAATAATTTAGTTGCTTTGCCATAATAAGGACAGCTTCTAATTACAGGATGAACGTAAAGGAACGTGAACCTGTGGAGAACTGCCGTCTCTGTGTACGAGAAAGCTCTTAACAACTTGCATTTTTATCTGACTCAAAGTTCGACATATTGGTAGTGTCAGGACAAAGCACGAGCTCCAAATATTGCCCTTCAGTCTGACAGTATCATGCATAGGTGCTGGAAGTAGGGGTGGTGGGGCAGGGGGAGAGGAATGAAAAAAAAATGCACTTATCTGGAAACTGCCGCTGTCGCCGCCGCTTCTCCTTCCTTCTTCTTACCACAAAGCAGGAAGCACACAGACTCCCCTAGCCAATCACGACTCTGCTGTCACCAGCATGACAGCAGCATCGTGATTGGTCTGAGAGCCGTGGTTCGGCACTCAGGCAGGGGCTGGGAGCCTGTGTATGGCCCCATCAAGACTGTGCAACATAGCCGGGTGGAGAAAATGCTAAGTGCACATGACAGTTTGGCTAGCTCAAGATGGCTGGCCAAACCGTCATACCCACTTAGAGAGTGCCCACCACTCCTCCCCCTGCTCTGGATAGCCCAGCCCTACCCCACACCCATAGAGCTTGTACGGAAAAATAAAGTGATAATAGCATTGTGTTATTATCATTTTATTTTTCCTTTTTTAACTGCTCTGAGAGCAGTGAGGCGACGCTCCTTCGCCTTAGCGGAGGAGCCGCCGCTGGCAGCACTCCAAAAGTAATCATGCTGGAGTACAGAAGGTGAATGAGCTATAAAGATGCCTTTAAATATTGTTTTTCTCATGTCACATTTGTGTGCGTTCAAAGACAGAGGTCAAATGTCACGTTAGTCTTCCAACAAATTGCACATATTCTTCTAAGGTAGAGATTGGTGTTTATTTTTCTTTCTCTGGCAACAAAGTGAGAGGATTTTGTAAAGTGAACTATGCGAATTGTGGCAGTTTTACTGGCAAACAGGCAGAGTGAAAGGAAAGGCTGTAGGATGTTTATTGTTTTCTAACACACAACAAAATTTTAATTTAAATGTCCCAACACCCATCAGCCCAGAAAGTGACATCACTGGGTCTCCCATCATCCACCTGCACAGGAAGTGACATCACTGAATTTCCCATCATCGATCAGGACAGGAAGTGACATTACTGGTTTTCTGCCAAAAATATCTTTAAAGGAAGAAACTGTAGTATAGTTCCAATACAACCTTTACAGGATCTGTGCGTTTGGATAACATAAACTGTGGGACTGGTGGCAGACTGATTCCGTGCACCCCCACCGGATACGTTAGCCTATCTGTATTAGCTAGCTCACAGTGCCACTATAATCTCCTCTTACAGAGGAGAGAATAGATTCTGGCAACCTCAGAACATGACAAACCCTGATCCCTCAGAATCATGGAAACAATATACTGCCTTTCGCTCAGTCACTCGTGCTCACTTAGTTTGTCTCGGAGAGTTACACAGAATAAACAGCCTGGGCGTTTTCAATAAGTATTTATTGAACAGTTGTTATTCTAGTGTAGAATAGATAAGCTGCAACAACCATCAGACAGTAGCAGAGATATATGATTAGCAATACTACGAAAGTAAAGGGATGGTATAGTTCTACCATCTTGCAAAAATCATGAATATATACAAGTACATAAAACACATGATAAAAGGTGCGTACTCCTACAATGCCTCCCTAACTAGATGTACCTAAATGTACTTAGCATCTGTGTAGGTGTTATGCCAAGAATCCCTCCAGGATCTAGTCAACCCCATTACCTGAGAATGAGAGAATATGGGACCCCGTCCTGGTCTCGAGTTGGACACCCCACGAGGGATGTTAGACCACTGCGAGCTGGAGTGTCTGCATGCAGGAACCTCAGCGTCTCTGGTCAGTGTGTCAGCCGGGAAGTCTCTGTCTCCTCTGTCCTTCTAAGCAAGATGTGATGTATATATATCCATAGGTCTCCCCAGGGGTCCTACCTTGCTGTGCTACTGTGTCGTCCTAAAGGATGACATCGGGCCTGAACTTTATACAGAGATATTATACAGGAGATGTTTGTCCTGCTGTTAGTCCTGCTGTGCTTCCAAGAAGCCTCATGCATAATGTATGAGATTCGAACTAGCGGGAAACCCGCATTTTGAATGCAGTGTCTTATCGAGGTAAAAGGTCAGTCCCTAAGAACCGTTATGTATGTAATGTAGGGAAGAATATAGGTGAAAGGTTGCAATGTTACCTGCGCCTATATAGGGTACCTATATGGAATATTACTCCCACTCCTCTTCCCACTGGAAGACATATGTAACTTATTACCGTACTACTAGCCGAACTAGATATTGGTACACACAAAGCTTAAAAACATCTGTTTAGCTAAAAATGTTTAAAACTTCTAAAAAGAATTCTAATAAACTTAAAACTGTCTAAAAAATTTTTTGCAATTGATCTAGCGCTAACAATAAAAATTCTTCTCCTATATGACTCGGTCATCCAGGTACAACTATCCCTCCAATACACAAACTATATCCATATGACGGTGGGGCCCATAAACACCGATATACATTCACTTACTCATTTATTCCCTGGATTACCTCCGTCCTTAACCTAGGAGAAAAAACAGTAAAAACGATTTGCTGGAAGGAGACGGGATACCTCTTTTAACATGACATAATAATTCTCATTGCTTTTAAGGTATTCCGCTCATTGGTCGATGGACCAACTAGTAGGAATCAGTTGATGGTGATTAAGACCAGCTCAATCACAATAAACTTTTTAACATTTTACCTTAATTATTGAGCTAAAGAATCACTGAGTCATTTGTTTAGAGACAATAAAGTTTATATAAAGTTTTAGAAACAATGCATAAGTTTTAAGTTTATCACTCAGATTATTACATTTATCATCATTATAAGAATACATTGAAATTACAATGCATACCTATTAATGGAAGATAAAGTTATGTCACAGCAAGAACTCCAAAAAGATCTATCTATCTTTCTTTGAAAATCTAATAGCTCTAAAGGAAAAATCTATCAGGAGTAAAAAAGGTTCTCCAAAAGCAGCATCTTATAATTAATGAAAATAGCAGCAGCAGCTTCGATCATCCGCAACAGCAACTCCGCACCCGCAACTCATCTATCAGCAATCTCAGCTCTCCCTTCCCCTAACAGTACGCTCACTCATCATCATCAATAAAATAATACTAACAGCAACTAACCCCTCCCGGAGTAGGTCTTCTTATACCCTAATTCTCGCTTACTAAATAAAATGTTGCCTCTTTATGGCGTGATTCTCTCTCATTGGTCCATTCAAGTCCATATACATTTTTATCAAACTTCCTTGTCTTAACCAGTTCTTTGTGGAATGTCCATGCTTGCATCGTTTCCCACAGTTCATGACATTACTCATCAGTTTCGATCAGTCCAATTTGTATCATTTTCTGATACTTTTTAGGTTCAACAGTTCCGTTTGTCCATTTATTCATTTTGACTTCTCACGCTTCTTGCTGATCATCTTGGCACACATTTGCTCAGTAAGGTCACAATAGCCTTGACCATACTTCCATCTTAGGCTCTCAGCACGAACACGTGGTCATTCTTTGTTCACGCCTTTCTCCTTTTCCACACGGCTTCTTGCACATGCGTACTCTAGCTTATGGCGGCCATTTTATATCGCTGCTCAACAGGCCTAAGCGCACTTTTTATAAAGATAAACAGAATATTGTTAAAATAAGGAATATAAACCCTTTCGTTTCCCTCCCGTCTTTCTACGTACCCCAATTAGGTATTACCTAGCAAAAAGCAACATATAAAGCCGTCCCTTACTTACCATCGCTTTATTTTGCCACCACACGTTTTATTTTCAAAGCACAAATCATGCATTTATTATTTTATTAGTACGCAAATATTAGATTATGTTAGCCACGTCAACAATTATAAGTAGATTAATTTGCACATAAAATAGCGTGTTACCTTTAACCCTTCACATGTAACATACATTGTTGGTTATTTACTTAAACGAACATGTTTATTAATTATTTTACGTAAATTATTAGGAGGTTAAAACATTTTCATTTATCCTGCTCCATCAACTCCCCCTTTGGTGATTTTTAATATCACCACAAAAACCCAAGTTATACAATTTTCTCAGACAGCATGTTTCTTTTATCCGTTTTGCTTTTGTTAGTTTACACAACTGTATCCCTTTCAACTTGTCTCTTGGTCTTCTTGTACATGTCCTCTTTTATCTCTTCTAACTCTATTTCACCCATTTCTCTCTCTCTCTCCTTATTTATCATGTTTTCTTTTTCTATTTTATTCTGTCTTCTTCTTTTCTTTATACATGTAATTACAAGCTTCAGCACCAAAATTATTATGATTATCATGGTTGCTATTATTATAACTTTCCCTATTATTAATCCACTCATTCTTGTTAACCAATTTATTACTGAAGAAAACCCTTTACCAAGTTTTCCAAACGCACTTTCAACCTCCAGTGGAACAAGTTCTTTGTGCAAACTTGTAATATTCGTTATATACTTTTGTATATTTTCACTTTTATCTGGAATGTAAGTGCAACAATGTTGGACTTTCAGCATTCCACAGACTCCACCCTCTTTGGCCAAAAGAATGTCAAGGGCAAGTCGATTTTGCATTACCATAGCTCTCATGGCAACCATCTCGGTATTTACCATCAAGAACCCTCCTGCAGTATCTGTAGATAAACGATCTACCACTGTGGATAATTTCCGAATTTTAAATGCATTCAAAGATATTCCCACTGATGGTATCAATGCACCAAAAATATCACCTACTATTTCAGAAAAACTTTCCCTTTTTCTACGTGTAAAGGTATTTATCATTTTGTGTGTTCCTTTCTCTTTTCTATCCATATGAAAAATCTTTGGAAAGACCAGTCCTAAATAACATGACCCATACCAATGGTCCGGCAACCTGTAATAAGCCCTATTACCGCAAACATAATAGATCCCTGGAAATATTGGATCTTTTCCCCCTTTGAATCCCCATCCGCCTAAAATTTGATAATTGTCATGGCAATCACTGGAACCCACAAAATAATTGTCATATCTTGTTCTATTTCTTCTAATGCACAACCTTCCCTGTTGGGGCCAATCCAGAGTCATAGCTGCATTTGTCTTTTTCTTGTCATGATTGTCTTCCTCAAACGCCCAAAGAGGTGTTTTTGTCTCTTCTATCACTTTTCTCTGAAATTTCGTTCTTCTTTCTTCAACCATCTCTAAAAATACTTTTTCTTCCTTCTTTAACTCACAGGTAAGGTTGTTTTTAACTATATTCTCTAATGTTAATATCTTATCTTCTATGAAATATTCACCAAACGTTTTTCCCTCTTTTATTTTGTTTAGTTCGGGAACTACAGGAATTTTCGCAAAAATCTTATCTATGTCAGTGTAATAATATTCTAATCTACCTGTTTTATAAAATAAACTTGCTAAAACACTACATGTTATTCCATACGTCAAAGGAAGGTGATGATAAGTCACACCCTCTGCTACAGACGCAGGCAATTGCATACAAACATAACAATCTCTTACATCCATTGTTTCTACATACTCATATAATAATTTAGTAAAAACATTCTTTGAAAAATCTGTTATTGATTTGTCTTTATGTAACTCTGCACTACTTTTTAATATAACTGGTTCTTGAGTGTTAGCTCCTTTTTCTTTCTCTGTGTGATTAGATGTTTCTTCTACAGCTAAACTAATTGGAATAGTGATTGCTAAAACCACCCGTACTGTCATTAATAATCCTTTACAAAAGAAGCACATCTTTCACCATCTACTTAAAAACTCACATCTACATTTTCTATCTCTAGTATCCTCCATTTTGTTTTATAACCTATTTATTTATTTACAAGAAAATTGTGTCACTACACCTCAGAAATGATTTCTTAGCCACTCTGCACTTCAATGTTTTTGTCTTCGTTCGGTACTTTCTTTTAATTCTTTTCAGAATTCTTTCTTTGTCAAATCCAGTATTTTGTCAAGTCCGGTAGAAATTCGTCAGATCCAGTATTTTGTCAAATCCGGTAGAAATTCGTTTAAATTTCTTCAAGTTTGTTGCACTTCACCTTCCCCCATTAGATTTATTTGTTCTGGGTTCTCGTGAGTGTTCTTTTCTTCTTTGATATCAGTTAAAGCAAGCTACAACCATTCAGGCGATCTATACTTCGGATATACCTTCTTTACTCTTTTCGTTTTCTGCAAGTGTTTTCCACCTCGTTTTTCTTGCTCTTTCTGACTTGTTATTTCATTCACTTGTTCAGCACTTTTTCCATCTAACCTTATGATCCTGTACCTTAATTTTCTTACTTCGTTGGGCCAATTGTCTCCTTTTCTTGACCTTTTTGCCTCACTTCCTTTTTCCTCTCTTTCTGTTTTCCAAGTTCTTTTTCTTGACTCTAGTTTTTGGTTTCTTTCTTCTCCACTTTCTTCAGACTCTGTTTCATTTTTCTCTTTATTGTCTCTTATTTTGAATTTTATAATTTCATTTCCTTCCTCTATTTGTGGTTCTTTTCTTATCTTCCTTCGTTCACCTACTTCTGTCCCTCCTCGAGGTTCTTCCGAATTTGTGTCAATCTCTCTATCTGCTTCTAAATTTCCCTGTTCTTTTGTTTGGCTATCTGTCCCTACTGCTCCTCGGGGATCTTCCGATTTTTCTAACTTTCTGTTTGAAACTCTCCCTTCTTCATCTATTAATATTATCTCCGAAGGATTTTACCACAACTTGTACTTGGTTGCTCACTGTTACTATCTTTGTGCTCAGTTTCTTCTCTTATGCTTTCAAATTTCCAATTTCTTTTCAGAATTTCCTCACAATCCGAATGATCTGTATCAGATTCTGAACTGGTATCTGATATTTCCAGATGTCGACTCACATGTCGATCTTCAGGTTCTGGAACTTCCGCTATTTCCTCCACTTCTTCTGTCGTTGCACTTGTAGTCGGGTCTTCCAGATGTCAACTTACAGGTCGATCTTCAGATTCTGGCACCCTGCTCGTTTCTTCTTCCGGTTCTGATGCTGAACTGTTATCCAACGCTTCCAGATGTCGACTCACATGTCGATCTTCAGGTTCTGGAACTCTGATGGTGTGACTGGCATGCACCCAGTGTTTCACTCCTGCACATTTGACTGCAGTGGTTGTCACCAGGATCACCTGTCGTGGTTCGTCCCAACGAGGAACCAAACAGTTTCTTCTCCTGTGGACTTTTATGCGGACCCAATCTCCTGGATTCAAGTCGTGAGCTGGTTTTCTTTCAAGAGTAGTAGCATCCGGTCCAACCTGATGAAACACAGAACGCACCACATCAGCCAATCCTTTGCAATAATCCAGCACCAGATCATCAGTTATAGTCAGTAGTTTGTTGACAGGTACATGTGCTTGTCTCATTGCTCGTCCCATAATTATCTCATGGGGACTGAGTCCAGTTTTCCTTTCCGGAATACTTCTGATTGTCATTAAAACTAATGGCAAGGCATCTGGCCATTTGAGTCCTGTGGCTTGACACATTTTTCCTAACCTGTTCTTAATTGTTCCATTCACTTGCTCTACTATTTCAGAAGCCTCTGGTCTGTATGCACAATGCAGTTTCTGTTTAATACTAAGTGCTTCACAAATCAGTTTAATTAATTCGTTTTGGAAATGTGTTCCTCTATCTGTTTCAATCGTGACTGGAAAACCATACCTCGGAATGAATTCTCGCAGCATAAGTTTTGCTACCGTTATTCCATCATTCCTTCTGGTCGGGTATGCCTCCACCCAACGGGAAAACAAACAGACGACTACGAGGACATACCTTAGTCTGTTGCTCGGGGGCATTTCTATAAAATCCATTTGCATTCTAGTGAACGGACCTCCTTCTCGTCCTATTGTTCTTAGACTCACTACTGTCTTCCTTCCTGGATTTAACTGTTGACAAATAAGACATCTTTGACAAAGACTCGCAGCTATGGCTCTGAATTTTGGATTATACCATGTTTGTCTAAAAAGTCTGATCATTGAATCTCTCCCAATATGGGCTTGTCCATGGTACATCTGTGCCATGTCAGAAATCATGCTATCAGGCATAACTGGTCTTTCATCTCTGTAAACCCAAACATCATTTTCCTCATGTTTTCTACATCCTGCTTTTATCCATGTATCTTTTTCCTCATCATCTGCTGCTTCCTGTAACTGTCTCACCTCATCCCATGTCTCAACAGGGTTAGTAAAAAGGCAAAGGACAAGAAATATGCTCTCTTTCTCGGTTCCTGTTCAAAGAAACCACATTCTTTGCACAGTACTGTGCAATCTCGTCAGCATACTTATTGCCGACAGTTATGCAGTCTTCCCCATTTTTATGTGCATTGCACTTCACAACAGCAATCTGTTTAGGCAGCTGTATCGTCTCAAGCAACTTTTTCACAAAATCTCCATTTCTAATTGGCGTTCCTGCAGACGTCAAGAAACCTCTTTGTGACCAAATCTGACCAAAATCATGCACCACTCCAAAACCGTATTGGCTATCTGTCACAATCGTAACCCGTACATTTCTTCCCAACTTGCAGGCTTGAATCAGAGCTATCAGTTCTGCGACTTGGGCAAACCGTATCCCTTTCAGACAAGATGCTTCCATTACAGTTGCTACTGTGCAAACTGCATACGCTGCACTTAGAACTCCATCATTCGTTCTCAAACATGAGCCATCCACGAACAGAATATAATCTGATTCCTTTAAGGGCTCATCTCGTATATCTGGTCTCGGTTTTGTACAATATTCAAGCACATTCAGACAATCGTGATCTACTTCATCCATTTCAATCACACTCTCTTCATCTGGCAATGATGTCGAAGGATTCACATTCATACATCTGTCAATGGTCACATTATCTGCACTCAAAATTACTTTTTCATACCTAGTCAGCCGACTATGTGTCATGTATTGGGTTTTCGTTCTTGTCAAGAGAATTTCCACAGAATGGGGAACTTATACTCTCAATGGATATCCCATCACTATGCCTTCACTCTGTTCCAGACTCACACAAGTAGCAGCAACTGCTTTCAAACATCCAGGCAACGCTTTTGCTACAGGGTCTAAAACAGCTGAAAAATATGCAATGGGTCTTTTCATGGTTCCATGTCTCTGTACCAAGACTGAAAACGCACACCCATCTCTTTCACTGCAATACAACTCAAAATCTTTCTCATAATCAGGCATTCCCAATGCTGGAGCTTCACACAATTTCTTTTTCAGCTCTCTGAATGCTTTCATTTCCTCATCATTCATTTCAAAAGGATCTTTAACATCCTTCTCTGTCAGTTTTTGCAACGGTTTGGCGATCAACGAAAAACCGCTTATCCATTGTCGACAATATCCAACCATTCCCAGAAACATTCTTACCTCTCTTTGCGTCATTGGAGCTCTCATTCCTTGAATCATCTTTATTCTCTCAGTCGTTACCTTTCGCACTCCTTTCTCAATTTTATGCCCTATATATTGGACTTCTTGTTGACAAAACTGCAATTTTGATGGGGACACTTTATGTCCTCTTTTGGCTAAATGATTCAGCAAAGCAATTGTATCATTGACACATGCTTCCTTCGTTTTTGATGCCACCATTAGGTCATCAATATACTGAACCATCACTGACTTTTCTGGCATTTTTAAATCTTCCAAGGATTTCTTTAGAATCTGATTAAAGATCGAGGGGCTTTCTGTGTACCTTTGAGGAATTCGGCACCTTGCCAAAATACGCTCTCCAAACCTGAACGCAAATAATGGCTGGCTATCTGGATGCAATGGAATAGAGAAAAATGCATGACATAAATCAATTACTCTGTACCATTCTGCTTCACGTGGAATCTGGTATAGAATCACAGCAGGGTTCGGTACTATTGGGCAACAAGGCACTACAATTTTGTTTACCTTCCTCAAATCCTGTACAATTCCAAATGTTTCGTTTGGCTTTTTCAGTCCCATTATTGGCGAATTACATGGACTGCTCATGATTTCTTTTAGAATCCCTTGTTCAACCATTTTATTTATTACTGGCGTTATTCCTTCAATTATTTCTGGTGTCAATTTATACTGGGGTGTATTTGGGTAACTCGTTCCCTCTTTTACGGAGATTTTAACGGGATCTACTTCTTTCATTAATCCTATATCTTCTCGTGTAAAGTCCCACACTTCCTCTTTCACTGTCTCTTTCAGTTCAATTGGGATTTTCTCTGCATCAAATACAGGAAACAAATCATTTACTTCTGGTTCTAAATTTACCAGTGTCATTTTATACAATACATCTTAATCTGGGGTCTGAAATGCAATTCCATCTGGAGTACAATAGATAGTGCAATTCATTTTGCACAATAGATCGCGTCCTAATCGGTTCACAGGACTACAATCACATACCACAAATCGGTGCATTTCACTAAATGGACCAATCTTTACCTCCACTAATTTAGTAAGAGGCGTCTTAATTTGCTGATTCGATACTCCAACTACTTGGATATGTTCACCTGAGAGAGGAAGGTTTGGAATTTCCACTGACCTAACAGTAGAACGGGTAGCTCCAGTGTCCACAAGGAATGTTACATTTGCACCATTCACTTCTCCATCCACAAATGGACCAGACTGATCTACCTCTAGAGTTGCGCCAAGCATGCACTCTTCCCCTCTCCTAGGCACCGTCAGAAGCTTTCATCCGTTTCATCCTCATCCTGTCGTAACCAATATTGAGAAATGGCAGCTGCACGCGGCAACTGTGTTACCTGCTCTCCTCCGTAGAATCCTGTTTCTGCACTGAATTTCTGTTGGTTAACACTCTTGGGAAGTGGTGGTTGTGGCACCTGACTCTGTTGAGTAACTACCTCACTCTGCACCTGTGGATTTAATGATTGATTTTCCACATTAAGTTTTGGAGGAAATTTACACTCGTTTCTCCAATGCCCTAGCTTTCCGCAGTTGTGGCATGGCCACTTTTTCTTTGCCTCATCTATACTCATTTGTCCTTTTCCTTTGCCTATATTTGGTCGAAATCTAGCCTGTCCTGCTTCATTACCTGTATTACTCATTTGAGCTTCTTGTTTCTCTGCAACTTTCACCTGTGCCCACATGGCCTTTTCTTTCAATTTACGCTGTCTACTCTCTATATCATCACTGCAATATTTAGCATATCTCAAAACTTCATCGACTGTGCTATTCTGCCAACAAATCATATGCTGTTTAATCATCTCACTTATCTCTGGTTTCAACCCATATACAAATCTATATACAAAATGACTCATATCCTTCTCATTTAGTGTCTCATAACCACTATACTGTTTGAAAACTAACAACAGTCTTTCATAGTAAGCATGCACTGATTCTTTACTTTCCTGCGTGGTTCTATCTATTTTTACCCAATCTGTTTCTTTAGGTGGAATCTTATTCTTCAAAAAGGTAATTACTTGATCGTACTTTCTCATCACTTCTGGTCCTGGCGCTCCTGTTTTAGCATCCCTTGGATATTCTACAGTTGGCCAATCAATAGTAATCTTACATTCTGTCCACAAATCAGCTGGCACTACTATATCAAACAATCCATCCAAGTCTATCCACAACACCTTTGAAACTTTAACAAATCTCTCCACTTGTCTATACCATTCTACTGGCTTCTCTCTCAACTTGGGGAAATCATTTGTAAATGACAGTATATCCTGTCTAGTCCATGGAACATGCACATAACTACCTCCTGGAGTTTCTCTCATCGGGTACTCCCTTACAATTGGTTCCTTATCTGTCACTGCAAAAGCCAAAGATGCTTTATCTGTTACTTTCTCATTCCTTTTCATCCATCTACTTCTCCATCTATCCACATCACCCCATTTTCTCAGTAAAACAATCAATTCTTTTATTTGGGTCAATCGTCCTGATGTGTTTAGATTCTCTATATCTTTCTCACAAAAATCTACTCTATATGGTTTCTGCAACGTTCTTACTTTTACAAATTCTACTCCTAGTTCAATCGCTGTCTCTTCTAATTTGTCATGTAAATTTCTAGCTCTCCATGTAATACTCTTGCACAAAAACATAATCTCATCATCTTGATAACTTTTCAATTTTTCTGTACCAATCGTTCCTAAAATCAATTCTTCCATGTCTATTTTTAACCTAATTACATCTAATGGTTTTACTTCTGTTTCTTTCGTTTTTAGCGTTTTCATCCATTCATTTAACTCATCTGAAGTCGGACCTACAGGCGTACTATTTAATTCTATCCAATTGTTACTTCTTTCTGGTGTCTCTGATGCAGACTCCGTTACCATAGGTATTCTCCTGAACTCATTCTCATTTATCGTCAAATTAGTAGGTGGGCTTGGTCTATAGGTACTAACCAAATGGTGTGCACCTTCATTGTTCAGTTCCATCCCTTCTCTTTTTCTTTGAAAATGTGAATTCATAGGAATCACTAAAGAACGTTCATCAATTTTCTGATTCTCAAAAATTGGCATTACTGGACCTATCGTTACTGGTACAGTTACAGCTTCCATATTCTTTGTTAATTCTCTTATTTTCTCAGTCAATTCTCTTGTGGTTTTTGCTAATTCAGTTGCATTGTCACTTTCTATCTCTTCATTTTGTGAAGTTTTTAATTGATCTTGTGACCTATTTATCTCATGACTTCGTTCGGGAATTTTATTCCTCCCAGTTTCCATTAGTGGTGCATTAGGTGTCACCACCGCAGAAGTCTGTTGGTATGGAGGTGGGTTTCTGTTTAAAATATCTTCCAGCAATTCATCGTCCGTTTCACTACCACCATACCCATACTTTTCTATAACTACATGTTTCTTTTTCTCTGTACACTTTCTCTTTGCTTCTTCCTCAACTGTAAAAGCTGGAAACAAACCTCCTGTCATATTAGCACATCTCCAACGCTTTATTCTGTCCTCATGATTTACTCCCCATAACCTTCCAGGCATAAACTCATGATTCTTTAATCCTCTGAATCTCTCTCGTTCATACATCTCATCTTCCCATTCACTTAAAGCTTCAAACTGTGTCGGTCTAGGTCTAGGTTCTAACATTGCCATCTTCTCTCTCAAATTCCGAAGTACTGCTACATTAAATGAACCATTCTCAGGGAAAGCCAATGCTCCATCATTCTTGGTATATTTTGTCCAATTTTCTAACCATATGCATGTATGATATCCATATTTCAGCATCATGTGCGAAGCTGGTGATTTCGGCGGAGGAATTACTTGTCCCTCTCTAGTCACTACCTTTTTGTCTTTCTTAAAGAAGTTCTTAACTTTCGACATCCACGACGTTTTCTCTCTACCATACTCATAATAAGACATGATCCACAATCGCTTTCTCTCCTCAAACGATCCACAATTCAACACTGTTCTCTATGCGTTATTCCAACCAATACTAGCGCGATTCACACCAACACTCCAATCACAAACTTCCACGTCACTAGTCTATTCGACCAATACTAGCGCGACTCACACCAACACTCCAATCACAGTAGTTTCTGTCTACAACGCACTGTCCAATCCCAGCGCGGCTTTTGTCTACGTCAGTTCTGCTCCTTTCTCTGTATGACTAGCGCACTGTCCAATCCCAGCGCGGCTTTTGTCTACGTCAGTTCTGCTCCTTTCCCCTCCTTTACAAAATTTATCGGCAATTTCTTTTTCAACAATTCTTCGTTAGTTACAATATTTAAAACACATATCCATTGTCTGATTCACTAAACCAAAGAGATAGCTTTGTCCATTTACACAAGAATTCTGTATTTTCCAGTAGGCAGCGCTTACCTCTACCCTACCACAGAATTTTTCGGTTTCGCCGATAAAGCAGCACTTCCCTCTACCTTACCCTTCTTTCAAGCAAGCGGTAAACCCGTTTCTCTGGGGATAAAACACATGTGGAGATTATACTGCTCCTGAGAATTAAGGCCAGAGTTTCACAAGAAAACCGGTCACTATTTCACTTACACACCTTTTATGCGGAAAATGTCCCTATCATAACACAACCTGTGTTATTACCAATATAAACTCAGACAATGCACTATTCCATGTGACTTCTCTTGCCACACGTGTTCCACTTCCTACTTCCCGGAAGCGTGAAAACTTACATATAACATAACGCGACTCAACATAAAGTGTTAGACATGAATTTATCAATAATCAATAATCAATAATCACCAAACTAATCTATAGTAACCATAACTCTGCTACCAAGAAATCTGATCCAGCGCTAACAATAAAAATTCTTCTCCTATATGACTCGGTCATCCAGGTACAACTATCCCTCCAATACACAAACTATATCCATATGACGGTGGGGCCCATAAACACCGCATATACATTCACTTACTCATTTATTCCCTGGATTACCTCCGTCCTTAACCTAGGAGAAAAAACAGTAAAAACGATTTGCTGGAAGGAGACGGGATACCTCTTTTAACATGGCATAATAATTCTCATTGCTTTTAAGGTATTCCGCTCATTGGTCGATGGACCAACTAGTAGGAATCAGTTGATGGTGATTAAGACCAGCTCAATCACAATAAACTTTTTAACATTTTACCTTAATTATTGAGCTAAAGAATCACTGAGTCATTTGTTTAGAGACAATAAAGTTTATATAAAGTTTTAGAAACAATGCATAAGTTTTAAGTTTATCACTCAGATTATTACATTTATCATCATTATAAGAATAAATTGAAATTACAATGCATACCTATTAGATGGAAGATAAAGTTATGTCACAGCAAGAACTCCAAAAAGATCTATCTATCTTTCTTTGAAAATCTAATAGCTCTAAAGGAAAAATCTATCAGGAGTAAAAAGGTTCTCCAAAAGCAGCATCTTATACTTAATGAAAATAGCAGCAGCAGCTTCGATCATCCGCAACAGCAACTCCGCACCCGCAACTCATCTATCAGCAATCTCAGCTCTCCCTTCTCCTAACAGTACGCTCGCTCATCATCATCAATAAAATAATACTAACAGCAACTAACCCCTCCCGGAGTAGGTCTTCTTATACCCTAATTCTCGCTTACTAAATAAAATGTTGCCTCTTTATGGCGTGATTCTCTCTCATTGGTCCATTCAAGTCCATATACATTTTTATCAAACTTCCTTGTCTTAACCAGTTCTTTGTGGAATGTCCATGCTTGCATCGTTTCCCACAGTTCATGACATTACTCATCAGTTTCGATCAGTCCAATTTGTATCATTTTCTGATTCTTTTTATGTTCAACAGTTCCGTTTGTCCATTTATTCATTTTGACTTCTCACGCTTCTTGCTGATCATCTTGGCACACATTTGCTCAGTAAGGTCACAATAGCCTTGACCATACTTCCATCCTAGGCTCTCAGCACGAACACGTGGTCATTCTTTGTTCACGCCTTTCTCCTTTTCCACACGGCTTCTTGCACATGCGTACTCTAGCTTATGGCGGCCATTTTATATCGCTGCTCAACAGGCCTAAGCGCACTATTTATAAAGATAAACAGAATATTGTTAAAATAAGGAATATAAACCCTTTCGTTTCCCTCCCGTCTTTCTACGTACCCCAATTAGGTATTACCTAGCAAAAAGCAACATATAAAGCCGTCCCTTACTTACCATCGCTTTATTTTGCCACCACCCGTTTTATTTTCAAAGCACAAATCATGCATTTATTATTTTATTAGTACGCAAATATTAGATTATGTTAGCCATGTCAACAATTATAAGTAGATTAATTTGCACATAAAATAGCGTGTTACCTTTAACCCTTCACATGTAACATACATTGTTGGTTATTTACTTAAACGAACATGTTTATTAATTATTTTACGTAAATTATTAGGAGGTTAAAAAAATTTCATTTATCCTGCTCCATCACAAGCCATAGCTCTAAAGTGTCCTTAGTTATAGTCCGAGGCACTATAAGCATTAGAAAGCCATGTATGCCCAATCAATGAAAGGAATGTCAATTTTTGTTTTGAGTTCCAAATTTGAGCTTGTTTTTTTTTTTATTTTTAAAAGGGCGAATTTCTTCCAGCACACGACGAGCCAAATGAGTCAAATGTTTATGTGTCCTGGCTGGTAGACGCAACATCTTCGTTGCTTGCTATCGCAGTTGACGGCCCCTGTAGCACCTTGCAGAGTACGTCAATTGAGCACAGATGATGTTCCACACTGTCCGCAGCCGGTGCTGGGGCAGATTGCGCGCCGTCCAAAGCCTGGGTGTCAGAGGAGGAGCCGGTGTCCATACAACAGGTGCTGTTACTACCTGTGGGGGCTCAAGGAATGCCGCCATCAGCATTGGAATACGCTGAGGACACTGCAGAACATGGGCTGTTATCGGGTCCAGTAAAGCATTCACGTCCGGTTGCGCACATGATGGGAGTGTCAAACAAAGGTCTAACACGCATTCTTCTCTGCAAAACAGGCATCCAAGGACAGGTAAGATGCAGTCCATCCAGACTGGTCGAAATGACAAGAACCAAGATGCACTTAGTTCTCTTAGGCGAGGCGTGCCTAGATGTTGTACCATGAGGTCACGGTATTTACGCTCCAGGAGTGCTCTTGCCATCTCGTTGGTGACTGGGATGTCCATTGCGTAGCAAATATAAAATAATCAGGATACCTGCTACTAGAAACAGGATTAGCGGAAGTCCTCCAAAGATGCTTCAGAATACGGAGTGTATGAAGTTTGGTATAACTCCAAGTACCGTCTGAAAGGTGCTCAGAAGTCCAGAACCTATGGTCTTAAATAGGTGGGCAATGCCTGTCGTATCAGACATGTTAAAGATAAGATTTACCATTTCTGCTAAATGGAAAGGGCAGTTTGTATGAATAAGCGCCTGTATCTCTGCCGAAGACCTTGCGATCTGGAGATCAAAAGTCTCTCGAGCGGAGGTTAAGGGCACAGACTTCTGTAAAAGCATGGCTTTCATTCTGCTTAGAGAATCAAACCGTATTAAAGAAACATTCAATGAAGGCCATAATGGCGCCTCCCTGACTGTATGTGCCAGTGGAAACAATACTTGCATACAACAAGTAACCCTGGACTTCACAGTTACCAGATATGCGATGCCCGGGAGCATTCCGCAGCAGCCTTGACTGTTCAGCATCAAGTAACTCCCATTTGAAAGTAGCCTGAATGCTGGAGTAATCACTGCAGCTGGGGCACCCCTCAAATGGCAGGACAGGTTTGCCACAGAACCATTTCAAGCCCCGTGCAGCATTATATCCTGGCATATGAGTGATCCACTTAAAGCATTCTCACAGTTTGTACTGCTCAGAAACACTTCGCGATCCCCACTCCGGCATCAAAATCTGTATGGTAATACCCATGATTCCTTAATGTATTCCTTACCCATTTCTTCATATCTGCCTGCCTGCTTTTGTTCAAGGCAATACTGAAACTGAAAAGTAGTGACCGGTAGAGTTATGTGGCCATGGATTAGCCATTTTGTGGACGGTGATTCTGCCACTGTGAATGCTAATCTATCCAGTTTTTCGATACGCAGCATTGTATATTTTGCTCCCCTTTGTGCCATTTCTATCTGTTTATCTGTTAGATTGTATTCAGAAAACAGAGACGTACTGTTGATATAACGCCAAGGCACATAGCCTGCACACAAAGATTGCAGTGTCCAGCTTAACAACATAACAGAACGTAATTGAGATTGCCCGTGTTGTAATATGGCCAAATCTTGTTCCAGTATGTCTATCGCAGAAGATACAATGTTGCCTAAGGAATATATCCTGGAGGTCAATGTAGTTAACCCATTGTCTACCACTGCTAGAGATTTTTCTAGATTTATACGGTCAATTTCACGTAACCTCTCTGCGGCCTCTTGTTGGGATATTTTCCATATTTCATTATAGACAGCATAATAGAAACGTTTCTGACGTGGCTTCCTGGGACCTAGTAAAAAATCCCTGAGATCCACATCCCGTGACAGTAAGGATAAGTGTTGTTTCACCTTTGTGAGTGTTGAGGTTTTTAGCCAATCAAGGCACAACTTCCCAACACTGTAGGATGTCACTACCCCTGGATGTTCTCTCTGTACATAATGTGGACCTGGCCTATGGATAGCGAAACCTTCAGTTTTACCCATGAATCTCACCTGACAAATATTAGTGTCTGTGGGCCAAATCAACCATTTCTTCCAATCGGGGTCTGATCTGTTGTATTGTATATTGTCATTCAACGTAATCTCTTTCTGTGATGTTATGTTACCCTCTGTGTGTGGTGGAGTTGGCAGCAGAGGTGTGTTCAAGTCTTTGTTCTTGGCTAGTCCAAGGCAAGACGTCTGTTGCACTGTCTCATTCAAAAACATGATTTGTTGAGGTATAAGGCATGCTCTAAACAAAGCTTCTGTTCCCTGAACTTGCCATTCCCGAGTACCCCAGACTGATTTTAAGTCTATGGTGTCTTTCCATAAGTCGAAACCTTGTTCAGACAACTGGGCAATAAAGGAAGAAGAGTAAATCAGTTTGGTGTTTGTTAACATATTTTTCTGTGCTGATATTGGTGCAACCTTATAATAATATGAGGCTGGGTCAGACATATTAAACCCTGAAAAAAATGGAAACTTTTGTGTAAATGTTTTTGAACTGCCTTTCAGTGGTGTTGGACAATGTTCCCACTGGTGGTATGTGAACACATTTCTAGCATTAGCAGATTTATGCAGAAAGTGATGACCATAGTGTTGATAACAATACATTGTTTCGAAATCTGATGTGCTTTCCAATGTTTCACTATTAGAAAATGCAGCAGATTTTTCCAAATCAGACAACATGTTATTTACAGTTTCAAAATCTCAATCATCGGAAAATGTACTTGAGGTAATGATATCACTCAACGATATTTTAAATAAATGAGGAATTCTTAAAAGTTCAGTCGGACCAAATATATCGAAATCAACCTTGTCCCAAACTATACCATTAGGTATAGGAACTGCTGTAATGTTCACTGATGACAAGTCTCTTTGTTCTCGATGAGATGATTGGTGTGGTTTTAAAATTAAGTTCACCTTTTAGGCTGCAGAGCTTTGTCAAAGGTATTTTCCATTAACAAGCATGCTAAAAACTATTACTAAGCCTAAACAGAAAAGAAAGAAAAGTATCCCGGTGAGTACCCATAGTTCTACCCAAGGCGACACCAGGTAAGTCTTTTTAAGAAAGTTCAGAAAGTCTTTAACTTGCTGCTTGCGTGATTTTTGTGCTGGCATCGTTTCCGGTTCACTTGGATCCAAAGAAAACGTATCAAAGTTTATGAAGTAGCCAGAAGCAGTTCGATCAATTGTTGGTATTGCATCAGGATTTGTAGAAATTGTAGTTTGCTCTTGTTGAGGCATGTTGATGTAAACCTCTCTATTTGGTCGAATTGAAATTTGTCTTTCATTTTGGTTCTGAATTTGAACTTCAGGTTCAAGGGGAACGAGTTCCATGGCATTATTGCATAGTCCATCATTCCGTGCAGGAGACTCTTCGAACGTGATGAGTCTTTCCGTTTGAACTTCTTGAATTGTAGCGAGAGGAGGGCGTCTCCTACTTTAGAGTCCATGTGGCCTACTACTTAGTATTGGCCACATAGTGTGGTTTGATTAGGTCGATTGAGACAAATCTTTTCTCCTTTTTTACGGCAAGAGGCGGTAGAAGTACAGTTCTTGTTCCATCAACTGCTAGAAGCTGTACTGGCTTTCTGTATGATGGCCCAAATTCTTTTTTGTCCGCTATTTTCTCTCTGACCAGATCCCCGACTTTTGGGATCCAGACAGGTCTTGCCGTGACTGATTTGACTTCCCCAGTGGCGGTCTGCTTCATATGGACATTGCTTTGTTGTGTGTTGTGACTCATTTAGATCCTGTAAAACAGCCAAACGATCATGAATGTCAAAAGGCTTTTCATCCGCCACTGTGCCTTCACAATCAAGATCAGGTACCCACATTCTTGTCCCAAATAGGACCTCATATGGAGTGACCCCCCTAGAGAACTTCTTGGCATATTATTCAATGCCTGCTGTACTCCATACAGATGTTTTACCCAGCTCTCACCCGTGCCTAATACTCTAGCTGTTAAAGACTGCTTTAAGTCTCGTTTGTTTCTCTCCACGACCAAATTTCCCTCGGGATGGTACGTAGAGGAGTACCGCAAATTGTAGTAAGTTTCGGGAGACCAGCGTAAGTAGAAGAGTTTATTATACAACTACACGGTTGTGGAGACAGTTACAAGAACTCCACCATGAACAAGGATAAAACAACTGTCATCGCTCTTAAATAGATACATTCTAAGAATGCTTAAAGAAGCTCCATCACCCAGCAACCCAAGAACTCTGTGGTGGAATGCAGCACACACAACCTGAGAAGCAGGCAGTGTAAAACGACACTCCTCCACAGAGACAAGATATAACATATACCTTCCCTTCTCCTAAAACAAATCAACAAAAAAAAAACTGTACACAAAAAATAATTACTTCCGAAAACTCTCGGGAGCAATAGGAACTCTCGAGCCCCCACCCTACTTCTGAAACCTCTCGGGAGTAACAGGAACTCTTGAGCTCCTTCTAAGACCAACCTTAACATCCCCAACATCACTGACGGGATCTCCACCAGCTAAATCAGATTTGCTCTTGGTGGAAAACTTTACCTTGACAATTTTGGAAGTGTTCCACCAATGTCCACCCATGACCTGAACAGCATTGTTACCAATCTTAATAACCTTAATAGGTTTACCAAATTTACTCTCCCCTTTTTTTACATGAATGGGAGTTTTAATCCTGACCATGTCACCAACAGACAAAGGAACAGTTTTAACACATTTCTTATTATCATACCAGACTTTCTGTTTCATTTGAGATTCAGACAAATTTGCACGTACGATCTCCATAAGTTTTTCAACATCAGAACCAGCTTTGAGCCATTTATTCATCCATCCAGGTTTGAGACTGGTGTTGGCCTTGCGTCCTCTGAGCAACTCAAACGGCGATACTTTAGTTGAAGAATGTGGAGTGGTTCTATAAAACCACAACATACTGTTTACAGATTTGACAAGATCATGATTCCCTGATTTAGCCCACTTAATGCACTCACCAATCACTCTATTCATCCTTTCAACAAGGCCATTTGTCTGAGGATGGTACAAAGAACTTTTGGAATGTTTTATTCCACAAGAAACAAGAAAATCCTCCACCTCAACACTTACAAATTGGGTGCCATTGTCTGAGACAAGAGTCTCAGGGAAACCTTCCCTCAAAAATATCTCCCTCAAAAATGTAACAATATTAGAAGCATTAGCTTCTCTCACAAACTTGACCTCAGGCCATCTAGAACTGTAGTCCATAAGCACAATAACAAATCTGTGCCCACATGATAAATTGTCAAAAGGACCCATGACATCAATACCTAATTTCATCCATGGTCCCGAAGGACACTCGATAGGCAACAAAGGCGGAGTCACCAACTTTAAGCTCTTGTCGGAAGCCCCACAAACACAACAGTTAGTGACAATGTCTTCAATCTCACCGTCCATTTTAGGACACCAAAAATTTTCTCGAACACGTCGTTTGGTAAGTGTTACTCCTAAATGCCCTTCATGGGCATGTTTAATGATGATGGGACGTATACTATGAGGAGGTATAAACTTATCACCTCTCAACAAAACTCCATCTTCAATGGAAATTTCTCCCTCAACTTTCCAATAAGGTTGTAACAAAGGAGACAAAGCTTTTTCACGAGGCCAACCTTTCCTTACAAATTCAAAAACTTGTTGAAGCAAGTCATCATCATTTGGCGCATTCTTCCATTCCTCCTCAGAACTCACAACGGGTTCAGGTAGATCTAAAGCCGCTACAAAACAATCGTCATAATCTTCTTCACACAAATCATTAAAACAAACATCATCACTCTCATCCTTTTTTAGAGGGAAACGAGACAGAAAATCAGCTCGACTATTCTTCCCACCAGCAATGTGTGAAATATCAAAGTGGTATTGTAATAGCCTGGACACCATCCTTAAAATCCTGGGTGTACAACATTTATTAACACCAGCACTTAGAATAGATACTAAGGGTTTGTGGTCTGTGAAAAGACTAAAACGTTTACCCCAAATATACGGGCGAAACTTTTCAATTGCCCAAAGACAAGCTAGAAGCTCCTTTTCAATAACTGAATATTGTGCTTCAGCATCCCTTAGAACTCTAGATGCAAAAGCCACTGTGTCTTCACGGTCACCACTGTTTTGTGTCAAAATAGCTCCAAGACCCACTTGACTTGCATCAACAGTGATACAACAAGGAACAGAAGGATCAAAAGACTTGAGTGCATCACCTTTACCTAACAAAGACTTAACAAGATGAAATGCTGAAACACATTCTTAAGACCAACAAAACTTAACACCTTTCTTAAGTAAGTTGCTAATGGGACGAACAATGGTGGCAAAGTTTGGGACAAAGCGAGAATAATACTCACACAAACCTAAAAGGGATTTAACCCCGGTTTTGTCAACAGGAGCGGGTGCATTGATTATGGCTTCAAGTAAACCTTGTCTGGGTTTGACACCTTCTTGAGTAAGAAGATGGCCCAAATATTCCACCTCAGTACAAAACATTTTACATTTTTCAGGTTTTAAAACAACCCCTTTCTTTGAAAAGTTTCAAGAACTTTACATAAAGTGGCATCATGGGAGGAATCATCTTTAGCAAAAATTAAAACATCGTCTTGGAAAACCAGAACTCCGTCAATTCCCTTCAATATATCTTGCATAACCCTCTGAAACACCGAAGCGGCGGATGCTAGACCGAAAGGCATCCGTCGGTATTGGAATGTACCAAGAGGAGAAACGAATGCTGTCAGATGGCGTGAGTCGGGATGTAACTCTATCTGGTGATATGCACATGCCAGATCAAGCTTTGAAAAATACTTGGCTCCTTTAATACATGCAAACAAATTATTAATATTTGGTAGAGGGTGGGAATCTACCCATATCTCCTTATTTAAAGACCTTAAGTCCACACATACCCTAAGCTGTCCACACCGTTTTCTGGCCACAACTAAAGGAGATAACCATAACGACGACTCTGTGGGCTCAATGATCCCTTTGTCACACAAACTCTTCAGCTCCACATCAAGATCATCTCTCACACTGAATGGGACCCCTCTTAGTTTGTGCTTCACTGGGATTGCATTATCTTTAACTATAATTTTATGTTTGAATCCCTGAATTCTGCCCAACTTCTCACCAAAAACCGAAGGAAATTTACTCTTCCAATTCCGTTCACTGTCATCACAACTGGCAATCACAATCTGTTCAGAGGTGCCTGGTTTCAATATTATTCCAAAAAGTCCCTGATGAAACCACCCCAGAATGTTGAGACCTTTAACCGCAACATAAACTTTTCCCCTTATTTTCCTACCCTTAAATTCCATTTTGTCTTCAATAAAACCAAGTAGTTCAATGCGGCGTCCCTCATACGATACAGGACACCGGTCAGGTGGTTCTAACTCTCTTCCACCCCAAGTTTCTCCGAATAATTTTTGTGTAATCATGGTGATCCTGGCCCCCGAGTCAACCAATAAATTAAGTGTTTTTCCACCAACACACACCTCAGCAATGGGGTCCACACACTTGGAAGGATCACCGGTAATAACAGCATTAGTGGTTTTTTGATAACATTCTAGATCATCTGTAACAACAGAAACAACTTCAGTGTCTGAATCTTCTCCAGATTCAACAGTGCAGACAGTAGATTTTCTAGAATTTTTAAGCTTTAGACAAACTTTAGCAAAATGTCCAATTTTTTTGCAATAATTATATGTAACATTGTTTGCAGGACATTTCCCACCTTTGGGATGTGGAGGGTTACCGCATCTTATACAAGTATTGCTGTTACTCAGGAAAGTATTACTAGCTTTGCTCTTGACTGTGATGTTGTTATTGGTACGAACATTTCTCTGTTTAGGCCTACTAACCCCAACAGCACCTATAGCCTCGGAAGGTTTATCTTCAAGTTCCTTTAATGATAGAATAGAAGTTTCAATGCTTTTAGCAACTTTAATGGTTTCTTCTAATGAAGGATTCCCCATTGCTAATAGTTTTTGTCTAATTTGTTTCTCCCTACCCTGACAAACAAATTGATCACGGATCAATTGATCAGTGAATCCTTCAAATAGACATACTGCAGCTAGCCTTCTTAAAACAGAAATATAGGCATCAACATCTTCCCCATCGTTTTGCTTTCTTTTGAAGAATTTATGACGAAGAACTACAAGACTTGGTTGTTTATCGAATCTATTTTTTAACTTAATGAGAGTTTCTTGATATTCATCAATGTTGTCCCCTTCAGTTCTTACTATCTCAGGGAGATGTTTGAAAATGGATCTCCCTTCGAATCCCAGAGAGTGTAATAATAAACATTTTTTCCTTTCTGTGCAAAATCTAGAAGCTCCCATAGCCCCCAAATAGGTCTCAAATGCATCAAACCAAACCTCCCACCTCACCGGTGGTTCCCCGGGGTTGTCTAAAAATGATGGTGGCGGTGTAACAGATTGCATAGTACACATTATGTGAAACCAAGTATAAGACTGTAGGTTAAGATCGGATAAATGTGGGTTTTAAAATGACAAATAGATGCCAACACTACTAGAACAATTAAGGTTACACAACTGTAATGGGAAAAGAAAAGGAAAATGTGCAGATACTATAAATCCTCCTTTTAATTGTGTGAATCACCGTGATCCACACAAATTGAAAATGGAAATATGTTTCCAAAAGCGAAAACGGTGCAAATCGGCAAAATACATTGAAGACTGTGTTATGCAAGTCTTTTGTAAAAATGATCAGTTTCGTAGATGAGCACGTAATAGAATATACAGTGTTGAATAGTAAAAATTGAAGGCAATGGCCGTGCGTGTCGGCGTTGACAAGCGGAATGAATGTTGAAAACAATGACGATCCCATTGCTAGGTTATTCCATGTGAGGCAATTAGTATTTAACAAAATGGCCGTGCGTGTCGGCGCTGACACGCAGAATGACGTTGCTAGGTAACCCGTAAAATGCTTCCTGCGAACAAACTGTTAATGCGTAGTTTGATGAGAGTTGAAATATACGCATGGATGGATAGCACTTAAACTGTGCACAGTACAGCAGGAACGGTGTACGAACTGAAATCTCCAAAACTCCTGACTCCAACAGAGCACGGGATATAAAACCGAGTGCTACAAGAGTCTAAGGAATGGAGAAATTACACAGGACATGTACAGTTACGGCGGAAAACATCAGCCACTAGGAACCAAAAGTCACGAACACGGATGATCGGATGGACATGTGGATTCCAGGGAAACGGGAAACTTAGAACAGTCACGCTCTCACCTTAATCTGCCAAAACAGAAAGTCAACTTGCGTATACCGGAACAGGTTGTAGCTGAAGAAAAACGAAGCTGAGTGAGGCAGCGTGTTGAGTTGCGTGACGAGCTTGTACATCAATCATCGCTGAGTAACCAGAGGAAGACGGGAAACAGCACGCTGAAAGTTCGTCCGTGTAGTTGGATCGTCGCCAATAAATTGTAGTAAGTTTCGGGAGACCAGCGTAAGTAGAAGAGTTTATTATACAACTACACGGTTGTGGAGACAGTTACAAGAACTCCACCATGAACAAGGATAAAACAACTGTCATCGCTCTTAAATAGATACATTCTAAGAATGCTTAAAGAAGCTCCATCACCCAGCAACCCAAGAACTCTGTGGTGGAATGCAGCACACACAACCTGAGAAGCAGGCAGTGTAAAGCGACACTCCTCCACAGAGACAAGATATAACACAATGCTACACCTAATCCTCGCATGGCCTCCTTGTAAGCCCAAGAGCTAAACGCCGGGCCCTGGTCAGAATGAAATGTGCCAATTGAGTATGTCCCTATAAAGACTCGCAAATCTTTTATAACAGTTCGAGCATCAGCCGAGCGTTGGGGCCACACCCATAGGAATATTGAGCAGGAATCCACTGCAACCATGATATACCTGTAAGCCCCATCTCTTTGTAAGGGGCCGCAGTGGTCCAAGTAAAAACACGCTAGTGGTTTGTCAGATATTAATAATGGTGTCTGTGCTGGACGTGTTACGGTGGAACCTTTCATCTGCTGGCAGATGTCACATATCAAGACATAGTCTTTAGTCTGCTTAGTTAACTCAGGCCACCAACAGCGTTGTTTCAATAAAGAAACAGTCGCCGTAACTCCTGCATGTGCAGAACCTATCCCTTCATGTGCTGCTAGAATTAAACCTAACCTACGATCCATGTTTGGAATTACTCTATCCCCCACTCCAGGAATCTGAGCAAATGGAATGTTATTGGCATCTAACTTGTAGGAGTACTTGAGTGGAAACCTTTTTGGTACTGCTCCGCTGTTTTTGCGAGAAGCAATGACAGCCACCGTAATCTCACCGTCTATTCTCGTTTTAGAATGAGTGATTGCAGCTACGGAAGCCGTGTGTACAGCCCCCTTTGTGGCTTCATCAGCCAATGAATTCCCTTCAACGTGAACGCCATCACGCTGATGACTCAGTGTATGTATCACGTGAGCTCTCGGTAGTTCGGTTTTCAACTCCACTACCTGTTCCCATAGCATTTTATGCTTAATTGTGCCACCTTTTGCATCTTTGAACCCATTTTGAACCCAGTGCTGCAAATATTCATTATATGACTGCACACAGTAAAAGGAATCGCACACAATTAGTGTGGGGAATTCTCGATCCGTATTTACCAGTGCCAGTATCAAGGCTTTCAACTCTGCCAGCTGTGCCGTGCAGTCTCCTAGAGATTGCATTTTTATGCAACTTGGGTGGAACCTTCCATCCCGCATGCGCTATATTGTTGCTTACTTCCTATGGCCGGCTGAACTGATCCGTCAGTGTAAATTATATATTCATACTGATCCAGAGGCATTATTTCATTTGGTAGAGGATAATCTTGTTCGTATTGCAGAAATGTTTGTGTCTTTAAATTTGGGTCGTACCTGTATTCCACATCTGTTGCAGTGAGAGAATTAGCCCATTGTATCCATCTCGAATGTAAGGCTTTGGCGTTATGAATGCTTGCCTTTGTTGCAGCCTCTAAGGCTGGAACCGGAGTCACTACTATTATTCGTTTCCCATGAGCCAGTGCTCTTTCTCTCACTACAGCAGTCTGTACTGCTGTTAGAATCTTTTCTGTAGATGCGAAGCGCATCTCAGCATTTGTGTACAAATGTGATTTGTATGCAATTGGTACTGTTTCACCTTCATTATATGTTAGATAGGTGTACCCAGATTGACCCGCAACTATACGGATCACCAGGTTGCATACGTTTACGCTTGTCTGTAAGTGTTTGGAAGCTATCATGTCAGCTTGTAAGGAATGAAGTGTATCTGTGTCTTACTGAACAATCAGGTTTTATTAAATCATAGAAAGGTTTTACTCTTTCTGCGTAATCTAAAATTTATGTTCTACCAAAATTTAGGAATCCCAGGATTGATTGTAAATTTTTAATGATTTTGGAGGTTGGAGCAGCGCGCACTTTTCTAAAAAATTGGCTGCCAGGCTTTTCCTTTCACTTGAAAGCACATATCCTAAAAACAGGACACTGAGGTGGGCAATTTTTGATTTTTTTAAAGTTGAATTTGTAGCCCTCAGATGCAAATCCCAAAATTATGGTATTCACTCTGTTCAAGTGCTCCTCTAGGTCATCGTCCGCTAGATAAATATCATCCACATAGGACAATGCCTCTTCATCCAAATTTTGAAGTAACTCAGTTACTCTAGCCGAAAACAACCCCGGGCTCTACTTATACCCCTGAGGGAGTCAACAAAATTGACGCTGGGACCCTAGCGCTGAGAATGCTGTTAGATACCTACTTCCAGGCGCTATATTTTGGCAGAAAAATCCATTCGAGATATCAAGTGTCGTTTTATATTTTTTTCGCACAATGTTATTCACTACTGCGGCACTGTGTGCATTTTGGACTGCAAATGTCTTAGTGCAAGTGTTTAAATGTCTATAATCTAAAACTAAACGATATGAATTGTCAGGTTTCATGACCGGAAACAAAGGATTATTCATCGATGAGGTGCAATTTTCGATCACCCCTTGGTATTCAAGTTGATCTAAGATCTCCCTTACCTGTTTTTTAGATTCTTGCTTTATTGGATACTGCCTCTGTGCAGTTGGAGTTTTTTTTAAAGGAATTATGTGGTGGGTTGAATCCTCATCCGATCCAACATTGTTTTTGTATAATGCAGGCCCTTGGGCTACCGCCCACTCCTGCACATATGTGTGTTGTAAGTGCCTGGGAATGTGGTCTGAGAATGCTGGTAAAATTATGGTTTCTCCTTTAGGGCAATCCATGACGAATGCTGGCGACCAATCTTGTTCAGCTAATAAAATGTCATAGCCAAACGACAAGTTCTCCCAAAAGAGACCTCTAACTGCCCTACATTTGTCCCCCTCCATTTGGAGTGTTATTTCATATAACTTATGAGGGACACTTACCCTAGTATCGGGTGATCCACCGTGATATAATCATTCAAGTCCGCTGTCACCAGAAATTCCATCAGGTTCTGGCGAGCTATTTTTACCTCTGCCGCACTGTCTAGCATCGTCAGAGCCCATTCCCCGTTCAGTAGTCGAGTCCTCAGAATTCTGGGCATGTCTGATCTTTAGACCTGCAACCTTCTTCTTTTTGAACTGTGGCTTTTTCTTTGGTTTCTCTTCTTTTTTAGAAGTGTAATCTTGAGTGTGCTGCTTGTCTCTGGACTTTGTACGCTCTTCTTGTCTGTCTGACCGCCCTTCCCTCTCGGAGTTTTTCGATGAACCCTGAAAGGAACGAGAGGAACGTGTATCAGTATCCTGATGCCTGTCAGGTTTCTTAATATTATCCCTATTCCTAAGGTTATACCTCTTTTCGGAGGGCTCCTGTGGAGGAGATCTACCTCTGGATTGAGATCTGTTTCCTTTAAAGTTTTGTTGTTTTTTATTGTCCCACTTCTTCTTTGTTGAAACAGGTGTCTGCTTAGAATTGTCCTTTTCAGAACTGACCATCAGTTGTGCTTTTAAAGCTTTCCCACCCAAACTGTCTCTGCCTAATTCTGCAAACGCAGTTTAAATTATTTTCGGTAGTTCGTGTTGTTGTTGTAAAGGACTGAACTCCCTTAGGCATTGCCAGATAGCCACTGAAGCTGCTTCCCCCTTAATGTTAGCTAGTATTATGGCTGATACCTGGGCATAGTTACCTAGTAACTTCATCCCTAAGTTCAGAGCAGGCTCTGCTCCATACTCGTTTTGTATTTGTCTCAATACATCTGGTACTACTGCTAATGACGGGATACCATGAGTTCTGGTATAAATGGCAGCAAAGACTGTACCCCAAGTGGTACAATCCTCTATTTGTGGTGTTACCCCCATGGGCAAGCAGATTGTTAGCATTCTGTGTTTTTCATACAGGGTAGTATTCGGGAATACTGCCTCTAGCTGTGTTATTTTCTGAGCTACCCAGAATGGCATTTGTTCACGTTTTGTGGGCATTTTACCCATCACCGCGTGTAACTTTTGTGGTGTGATTTTAGTTGGTGTACTCTGAGTTTGAGTTCGATTTATTGCAACCATTGCTGGTTGGACTGTAAGTGTTCTCATGACGAATTGCGTCAAGTTTCTGTATATTTTTATTAATTCTTTGTGTTGTGTGAGTAAGTCTCCTGGTGGCATTGTTTCAACAAAACCAAGCAAGAGGACTTCATTTCCCATCACCCATCAGCACAGTAAATGGCATCAGTGGATCTCCCATCATCCACCTGCATAGGAAGTGACATTACAGGTTTTCCTACCAAAACAGCTTTAAAAGAAGAAGCCAAGCAAGAGGACTTCAATTCCCATCAGCACAGGAAGTGACATCAACTGGATCTCCCATCATCCACCTGCACAGGAAGTGACATCACTGATTTTCCAGCAAAAACATCTTTAGACGAAGAAGCCAAGCAAGATGTCTTCATTTCCCATCAGCACAGGAAGTGATATCACGGCACCCTGGACTTCTCCCCCTCCCAGGACCTATGGCAAAGGCAAGTTATCTGCCCCCGTCTTCGCCTGGACTGTGCCAAGAGGCAGGAACCCTGGCCCAATCACCACCCAGCAATACTGCACAGCACTCTTTCGGTTGCTAGACACCGGTTGCCGTTCCTCCAACTGCTGCCATGCTGCACCTCCCTCCATAATAGGAGCTTTCACCTGTACCTACTGCTGGTTCTCCTGCAGCCACCCACACACACACCCCACGCAAATACGGACAATGCTCTCAACACCCCTTCCCAACACACATGCCACACAAGCATCAACAGCACCTACACCCCCACTCTACACAACATGGCACAGCAAACCTGCACGTCAACAAACACTCGCATGCATGGTTCTCAACACGCGATCACTCAGCAAACACACGACCGAAATATGGGACCTGCTGAGCAGCGACTCACCCAACAATGTATTCGGACAAAATATATTTTTTTTAAATATCGAGACCCAAAAATATTGAGTTGTAAATATCGTGATGCACAAATATCTTGTGCACAAATATCGTTGACAAGAATATCAATTTTAAGGTAAGTAATATCAGTGTTAAAAATATCTGTTGTAAATATCGATGTTAAAAATGTCCATGTTGTTAATATCGTTTACAAAAATATAGCTGTTAATAATATTATTTTTTTATTATTTTTATGTATTTTAGTATATATTTTAATTGTATATATAATAAATTGTATAATTATTGTTAATTTTTTTATATCGTTTTTAGTATAGTTTGTTAATTTGTAGTTGTTTTTTAAATTTAATGTAATAGTTTATTGTTATTTTTAATGCCGCAGTGAGTTGTTAGGTTTATTGGGGTGGGAAGTAAATAAATTATAATTAATTAATATTTATTTTTAATTAATATTTATGATTTAATTGATAATTATGTTTATTGTGTAATACATGTTTTTACTATGGTAAGTTTTAGGTTCGGGTTGTGGGGTTTGTAGGCGTATAGGTGGGAAGTAATCATAACTAATTATTGATTTATAATTATTAATTATTTCATTGGTAATTAAGGGGCCCATTACGATACCCGGCGTAAAAAAATCCGCCAGGCATGGAAGCGGCAAAAATCCGCCCGCACACACCGCCTGAACACCGACCACGCCATTATGAGTACACAAACCGAAAACCGCCATCGGCGGAAAAATCACACAAAATACCGCCCGCCATCGTCCGAGTCGGAGTCAAACCGCCCGCCACGGACGGAAACACGCACGACAACACAAAACCGCCCGCCCGCACGGCCGACACGCCGCACGTGAAATTACGATCGCACCGCCATGAGCGCGGAAAAACAACAAATATACCGCCCGCCAGCGCAAACAACGCCGATGAGAATCGACACGGCAGAAGCCATGGCGCCAACGTACCTGCACAGAAACCATCCGCACACAAAACCAATAGCACACAACATGGCCAACAAGTCCACACAGCAAGGCACACACAAATACACAAGCACAGTACACATCCCGAAAACACCCCCGGACAAACAAAAAATACAAAGGCCAGAACCCCAGACACAACACACCTGAAAACAACAGACCATGAGGACACACCCACATAGGTGAGTACAAAAGCAGCACTCCCACAGACCACAACCCCTTGCTACATTGCAAACCAGAGAGGAGAGGAGAGGACACAGTGACACAGCAAGGACAGCAGCACACCACAGAAACGCACACATCACAACCACCACCACCACCACTAAACACCGGCACCACAAACCCCCTGCACATTACACAACACACACCGCACCAGCACCACAAACACCATGGCACCACAAAGGATGCCCAAGTTCACGCCCATGGAGCTGACGGTCATGGTCGACGAGATCATCAAGGTGTACCCACAAATCTATGGGAACATGGTCCAGCACACACCACTAGCCACCAGAAACAGAATGTGGAACCGGATCGTAGACCAGGTCAATGCAGTCGGGACCCTGCCCAGGAACAGAGTCGAGATAAACAAACGTTGGAATGACGTAAAGAGCCTGGTCAAGAAGAAGGAGGGCAAAAACAGAGAGCTGGCTGCCGTCACTGGCGGAGGGAATCCCGCGCTCTTTAAGACCTTCAAAGCGTGGGAGGAGAAGGTGCGAGTCGTAATCCATCCGGAGATCCTCGCCGGATTAGCAGGGGAGTGGAGGCTGGTAAGTACAAACTAATGTATACTAGCACACCGCTATGTACTCACATGCGCAACTACCATGCCACAGCTCCCAGGGACAAACACCCCCATGTCCAGCACACAATACACAACACATCACACGCACATGCAACAGACACTACCACACACAGCCCAAACCGAACAACTGTAAGATGCGTGGGGACATGTGTACACTAAGCCAGCCACGTAACCACCAACAGGTCCCCAAATATGCCAGAAGCGCCACAACGAGCACCCACCACACCCATGTGTCCGCCACAGCTGCACTAACCGACAAGTAACAGGTAAGTGGCAGGAACACAAAGTGCAGTGGGTGGGACGGTGGACAGCCCAAGTACAACACACACCAGGCCCCAGTCCCACAGCACAGCAAGGAGGAGCATCCCCCACACCCCACAGCCACGTGTCAGCCACCGCAGTGCACAACGACAGCCGAAAGGCAGACATCACGGTCCACAGCAATCGGTGTCAGTGGGTGTACAGCCACCCCCACGACCCACTACACCCCCCCACCCCCACAGACCTGCAACATGGAGCACCCCCGCTTAGAGCCATGTGGCATCCAGTACAGTGCACGCACGAACAACTTGCAGGTGGGAAACTGGACAGGGCTGGATTACTGGAGGCATGAGGACCATAACACCACCAACACATGGGACATGTCACGTAGCACACGAACACGCAGCACCGCCCACCGTCACGAACAAGTGAACAATGTGCACACGGACATGAACAACAGACTCACACCCCACATGACCCATCACAGACATAGCAACACCCAAGGAGCCACGTCTGCATGCACAAGCCACACTGAATATAGTCCCACACGGCAGCCACTGTGCAACTCATCACACACAACCGAAACACCATTGAAGTCCTGTCCATGTAGCCCCCACTGCCTGTCAACCCCACACCCCACAACTACGCCTATGTAAGACAAACAACACTAGACGCAACAGAGCGGAACAACAGAAATGCACACGAACACCACTGAACCCATCAAACTCACAGACACACCATGCACATACAACATACCATCCATCCCATCCGTCAGCCCCAGTCACATGAAAGGCATGTCATCCGCACAGCTGCCACACATACAGCAGTCACGCTAAGACACATGCCCATGACCAACCATGTGCCAGAAGTCAATTAAGCGCACGACACACTGTGAGCAACAACACACAACATGGGCCACACCCCCCGAGCACTGCAGTGATGCACATGGCACAGGGCAGCACGCACACCAAGGAGATGGGACAACTGCAATACGTTGGCTGGCACACAACTATCACTCACTCATAACGATGCGTCCAATGCCATGTCCAGTAACCACAACAGACAGCAAATATGCAGGGCATGTCAGGCATGCACACACCTCAGACCATGCACTGTCATGCTGCCACAACACATGTCACGTTCGGCACCCATGGCTCACAGCATGTACCCCAAAAGCATATCCCCTCCCAAATGCGAATCTGGGGCATGGCCCCCATGTTGCCATATGCGTTCCTAAGCGTTCCATTTGAACCCCAAAAGCATATTCCATCCCAAATGCGAATCTGGGGCATGGCCCCCATGTTGCCATATGCGTTCCTAAGCGTTCCATTTGAACCCCAAAAGCATATCCCATCCCAAATGCGAATCTGGGGCATGGCCCCCATGTTGCCATATGCGTTCCTAAGCGTTCCATTTGAACCCCAAAAGCATATCCCCTCCCAAATGCGAATCTGGGGCATGGCCCCCATGTTGCCATATGCGTTCCTAAGCGTTCCATTTGAACCCCAAAAGCATATTCCCTCCCAAATGCGAATCTGGGGCATGGCCCCCATGTTGCCATATGCGTTCCTAAGCGTTCCATATGAACTCCAAAAGCAAAGTACAAACCAGACCCAGGATGGGCCAGGAGCCCGCATACACCAGAGTCACAATGAGTAGGGGCACAGCAACACACCCATCGGCATGGCCAATCCGTCCCATGCCACATGTGCACAGCACACAGTCCCATTGCCTAGCACACACAACTACAGATGCCACAGCCACACACTCGCCTCCGGGAAACCCATGTACGAGATTGCACGAACTGCCAATGTCAGACGACTAATACATACTTCGCCAGGTGCAACACAATAACAAATCTCATTCTCTCCACAGGTGACGAACTGCTGGACGCTGGGGATGGAGACAGCAGCCAGCACAGCCAGCCTACAAGCCCCCAACGAGGACACACGGATCTGGAGGATCTGTCCACCTCTTCGGACACGGACCACCAAGCTGGCCCATCTGGCGTGGCAGGGCCCAGCCGCTCCCCAGGACCCCTCCTACCCACCAACCCATCATCCAGGGATGCTGAACAGTCCCAGTCCCCTGCTGCCACTGTCGTTGCGGCCACACCCACGGTCATTGCGGCCACTACCACTGCCGCAACCGCCACCATCGCCGCACCGACCACCACCGCCTCCACCACCACGTCTTCGCTGGCACCAGCCCCAGCGCAGGTGGTGGCCCGGCCGACTGGATCCACCCTGGGAGCCACAGCGAGGACCGTGGTGTGCAATGTGGCTAGTGGGCAGGCCGGTGGCAGCAGGACTGGTAGGAGGAGCAGGGTCAGGGAAACGCCAGCCTCCCCTGGGAGCCATGCCCTGCCTCAAATGGCCAGAGTCCTTGGGGCCTATGAAGAGGCCCAAGGACAATGGGCCAGGTCTGCTACTGACACGCGGGAGGTGCTGGGGGTGCTGAGGTCCATGGACGCCCATATGGGCCAATTCGTGTCCCGTATGGACCAACTCGTGGACCTCATGGGCCAGCTGGTGGTGGCGGTGGGGTCACAGGCAAGGCCAGCAACACCACCTCCGCCACCACCTGCTAGGGCGCAGGGTCGGCCAGCAGTGTCCACTTCCCCTGCGTCCACAGCCAGTGAGCACACCTCACCCACCACCAGCAGGTCGCCACCACACACCCCCTCCCAAACGTGGAAGGGGCCGTCCGAAGAGGAAACAGATCTCCCGGGAGGACTTCGCACGCTCCAGTCGCAAGTGAGGCAGCCAGCCAGCCTTCCGCCAGCCTTCCTTGACCAGCCACTGCATTGACTTGCTCTACGATCCCACTCCACACAGCCAGCTGGATGGCATGTGTGTGTTGGACTATGGACATAGAACCAGTGGGTACACCCTGATCATCACGCAGCCATGACCGACAGCTCATTGTCACTGCACGCACCACTTTTGTCATCACCTTACACACAATCACATGTCACAGTTTGTAATAAATGCACCTTTTTCACTAACTGCTGTTTGTGCCCTGTGTTTTATTTATACGGAATACAACGGCCACCTTGGGCGGAAGGGCACCTGATGCGTGGCATGGCAATGGAATCCGGAGGGCCTGTAGGGACCTAGGGGTGGGAGACAGAACAGGAGCACATTCAATGAGTGTGTCACACACCCATCACACAGTACATGTCAACAACTACAAGCAATGTACACACATCGCACAGAGCAATAGGGCACAATGCCACAGTCACCAACAGTGGCATACTACCCTGGCCATGGAGCGTTGACACACTGCACGCAGTGAACATACGGCCACCCTGACACAGCACACACACACCTGCACAGATACAGACACATCATCCGTCGTACATGGACACTCACCGTCAAGTGAAGTAGCGGGCGATGAGCTGCTGGCGCACATTCCCAGCTTCCTCCTCTCCGCTGTCCACCTCACTCGAGCTGTCCTGGTCTGCGGGCTGGGGCCCTGGTTGATCTCCGTCATCCACAATGAGGGGGATCTGCTTCCGAATGGCCAGATTGTGCAGCATGCAGCACGCCACCACTATCTGGCACACCTTCTGTGGGGAGTACGCCAGTGCACCCCCGGTGCGGTCCAGGCACCTGAACCTGGACTTGAGGAGGCCAAAGGTACGCTCGACCACACGTCTGGTCCTCCCATGTGCCTCATTGTATCGATCGTCTGCTGGGGTGCGAGGATTCCTCAATGGACTGAGCAGCCATGCCCCATTCGGATATGCAGAGTCACCTGGGTGTGAGGGACACAGAGAACCGTTGCTATTCCAACTGGACAGGGGACAGCATCGCACAACCAGCACGCTACACCACTCCACATACTCACCGACAATACAGGCACGATCCTGTTGCAGATTGGCCATCAGTCGTGGCAAGATGCTGTTGCGCATTATGTGTGCGTCATGGGCCGAGCCTGGAAACTTGGCACACACGTGGGTGATCACCATGTCCGCAAGGCACACCACTTGCACATTCAGGGAGTGCGTGTGCTTCCTGTTGCGGTACAGGTGCTCAGTGGCCTGTGGTGGAACAAGGCCAACATGAGTGCAGTCAATGGCTCCCACGACGTGTGGGATTCTGCCAAGGGCATAGAATGCACCCTTCACTGCCGCCAATTCACGAGCCCTGGGGAATCTGATGTACCTGTTTCGGTACAGCATCATGGCTGCCAGTACATCCCTCAGCACCTTGCTGAACATGGGCTGGGACATCCCTCCTCCACTGCCCACTGTGTGCTGGAATGACCCAGTGGCGAAGAAATGCATGGCGGCCATCACCTTAGCCGTGGGGGTGACAGCAGTCGGATACACCCTGCGGGGACGGAGATGGGGCTCTAACATGGCACACAGTCGATGCAGGGTTGGCCTGTCCAGCCGAAACTTCCTGATAACCTCTGTATCATCCATGTCCGCCAGCAATTGGTATGGGCGGTCAATGTTCGGTCTCCGCCTGGGGTAAATGGCAGAGGACACATGTCAAAGCAACACGGCACATAGCAATTTCGCATACACATCACTGACATGACTGAGCAAGCACATGAGCCACAGCCCAGCTGTCAAGCTGGGACGGCACGGCCACAATACACTTACACAGGTCTCCCAACAATGGCAATGGCAAGTGAGACATACCACTGCCATGTGCATGCACATGGGGATCTAGGCCCCAATGACTTGCGGGGCGTGCTGATGGGGACTGACTGCATATTCGTCAAGCGGCAACGCCACGGCAACATGAGTGTCTGCTGAGCATGGAACTGCTTCCGAGGCTGGATGAGTATGGCACACGACGACGACGATGTGGGCACAGGCTGAGCGGCCAATACAAGTGGGACCTGTGGCACGAGGGGATATGAGACAGTAGTAGGTGTCAGCACTGCACCCTATGTACAGCACTGTACGGATCACACCTCCCGAAACATTGACAGGTGTCCACATTGACAGCCCCATGCCAAGACGGCTGTGTGCTTGCAGTCACACGTCACAGGTGAGTGGTTACATTGCACGTGCCAGGTGGCAGACGTACATAGTGGGAGCTGGCATGTGTGTGCATGTGTCTCCTGTTCAGGATCCACCAGATGGGCGCTGACTCTGTACTGACCATTGGACACAGCATGTTCCGTGGAAGGCTTGTGTGTGTGGGATGGTGGCACTGGATGTGCCTCCGTTGGGTGGGGGGCCATGCACAGGGCGGGTACGTCGATGATTGCGCATTGTTGGTCACGGTGGGTGCACCAACTAAGATGTGTTGCCCTGTGTTCAATTCCTATGTCCGCATGATGATGGACTGTGGATGTGGGCAGACTACACATTGGTCGATGTGCTGTCTATATGCATGTGCCTTCACACCAGGCACAGCTGCCCCTGCACATGTGACCCCTGCTGGACTCGCTGCTGGGTCTGTGGAGCTGATGCACCTTCTGCGCGTGGGGCGGGCAGCTCTCCTCACTTGCCTCATTGCGCATGTCATGTCTTTGCCGCAGGTGACATGGATCATGGAGGGCCCACATGTACGCGTGGGTAGGCTACACATGATTGTTCACTGGTCGCCACCCCCAGTCAGTGTTTCGAATGGGAAGGTTGTCGTGCTGGTGGTATGTTCGATGTGGCGGATGGGCGGGCCTAGGTGCGGGCTTACATTCCGGACATGGGGGGTAGTTGGATTGGCGACTAGTTGCAGTACACACGGGACACGTCTCTTCCTTTCCACATCTGGGTCATCCCTTGTACTAACTGACAGTGATACAGTCATCTTCGCCCCAGCCCTCATGTCCTCCCCTCGCCCCCCAATATGCATGCTCACCTGCGAGGCTAGCGCTTGCACAGGCAGCCCCAAGCTCGCACCAGAGAGGGCAAGGAGTGTATGTGTGGGTCCAGTTGCACGATTGGGCTGTCTCAGGGTATGATGTGTGGCGGGACGCCGTCCACCTGCGTGGTGCCCCAAATGGAGACCCGGCCTGCATGGACTATGCATCACAGTCTTCGCCTTCCGGATCCGCCACCTGCGACACCCAGTGGCTGTGGCTGCCCTTGCGGCCAGGCCGCGTCCGTCTGTGGCTGATGGCCCACACATTCACTCTTTGGCCTCTCTGGGGAGGGCTCGGGGGTGGTGGCGCACGCGCTTGCACTTAGTCGCAATGGCATGTGGCGTGGTTGGTATGATGGGCAATGGATGGGATGGTGCGAGCCACCTCCCGTGACGTCAGTGCTGCTCGTGCTGTGGTGCGTCCCCCTACACTTCCATTTGACTTGTGCCATGCTAGACGTTGAGGTTCTATTGCCTGCGTGATATGACCAGGAGGAGCGCGAGGAGACCTCTCACACACCATGCTCCACTGCCATCCCGTGCCCTGTATCGCCTGTGCGGATTGACTATGTTGGGGTTGCACCTGGTCGACTGGGGCTGTGTGTGCCTTGTCAAGGGGCATGGCGGGTGCACAACAGGATCCAGCTTGTCCACAGAGGGTGGGCTGAGGTGCGCCTGGTACCGCCTTGTACGTGTGCCCGGCTGCTGTGCACACACGTGTTCACTCCCCCCGACAGGTGTCCTCTCACAATGCCCAGGGAAGCGGTGGTGTACTGTTCATGACCCCTCCCAACACGGCGTGCTCCAACTTGGCATGTGCGCATCTACCCGTCGCACCCACCCACCTGAGCACTGCGTCCATACGACTTCACACGACACATGTGTGTCTTCCACAGTAGTGCTACTCATTTGCGTTGACATCCAATACCAGTGGACTACATGGTCATGTCACGACTGCCGTGTACTTCACATACTCTCATCCTCTCTCATTCGTACTTGTGAAATGAGTCAGCGGAGACAGTTTTGGTTTCAGACATTATATTGAGTCTTCTGTCCTCTGTGATGCAGTATAGTGGACACTACTGGCAGCGGAATACATGTTGAGGATATACTGAGCATGATTACAAATGGGATAGGGTGTGGGGTTACATCTGCTTGGCCAAGGCTGTGCTAATGTACATTTACGTATAGCTGCGGAGCTGCAGACTTTGACACAGACGGTATACATGTAGCCTACCAGACCGCTCGGCATCATGGGCACAGTCCATCTCAGTTCCATGTGACAGGTTTGCTGCGGTTGTTCCTCATGCACGCGTGCATGTGAGATGACATCAGGGCATGTGCTTGCGTGCATGCAGCGGCGTGCCACTTGTTGTTGCACTGTGGTGGTTACTGGACATGTCACAGTCACTGGGGTCGTGTTGTTGTTGTATGCACTTGTCGTCCATGCAAAGGTCCTGGTATGGGATTCCCGGGGCGGGGGTGGGAGGGGTGCAGCACCCACAGACTCCAGGCGACCTATTCATGTCCACTGAGCGGTGTGTGTGTCCATGTGCGCTGGATCCATGTCGTGTCCTGGTTGTTCGTGCAGTTCCGTCCATGTGGGTGCGATGCACAGAGCCCATGCCACTGCCTCCCACGATGCATGCGGTGTTCCTGGATGTGATGGGGAACAGTGTGCATGTCCCGGTCATATCCGATGTCATGGCGATGTCGTTGATGGTGTGGTTACAGTTGCCGGTCGTTTGGTATGGCTGTTGTGGTGGTGACTGGCCAGTCCGTGCGGAAGCTGAGCATGGGTGCGGGGTTGGACTTCATAGGTCACTCGGGGAACCTGCGTTGTGGTCCGACGTATTTACAGGTTGTCAGGTATGCGATGCCGTCCAGCAGGGCTTCCATGTCATTGGTGGTGTACATGTTTGCCAGCCAATGAAGCGGATGGTGGCTGTCAAGGTGTTGTTCGTAGGTTGTCCCTTGGAGGACCATGATGGGGCATGCTGGGTGACATTCGATGTAGCTGTTCTCGATGATCCGTCGTGTGGAGGCACAGTGGTTCCATTTCAGTGCGCGTGCGATGTTGGCCACATACGCCATGCCCCCATAGGCAGAGCAGGCCCTGTCGTGTGCGTCCAGAGGGAGGAGTAGTGGTAGCAGGTCCGCCTTCAGACATGCCGGGTTGGAGAGGCATATCTCGACGGGATGCTGGTAGGGACACCTCCGACAGTAGAAGACGGGCATGACGCAGCTGAACAATGTGATGCGGTAAGTCAGTCGGTAACTTACGTTCAGCAGGGACAGGAGATCGCATCCCAATGTATGTATCGTGTTGGTTTGGTACAGCTTGAGCTCTTCGGCGTAGTTGGGTAGGTGTGTTGCGGTTGCCATTTCGCAGCGGTTCGTAGAGGTGGCGTGCTCCGGCTGTGTGTGCAGTCTGCAATGTGCACGCTCCGGGGTTGCTGTGAGCTCTGTGTAGTCGTGGGGAGACAGGACTTGTGTTCTGTTGGCTTGTTTGGAGGACACGGGCCCTCTTCCCACATGCTTCTCAGACAGTTCAAGGTCGGTGCTGTGTGACTCCTTCCAATTAACTTGCATGTGGCCGACATGGGGGAGTGTTTTCTTCTTTCTTCCCCGTCCGTTGTGTGCTTCTGTGATATGCGCTATCTGCCGTGTGGTCGGTCTCCTCGGCATGCCTGTGTTGGTCTATTCTTGGACAATGGCTGTATTCACCGGCTTCTGTCGTAGGGCTGTGGTTTCGGTGTTGGAATGGAAGGTCATTCAGTGCTGTCTGCTCTCCCTTGTGTGGGCGGCAGGCTGCCTTTCCGCTCTGCGTTGGGCCTTGTGTGTGGATGTAATTCTTGGGCCACCTGTTGTCGGTCACCGGGCTCTTTGGTGTTCCGTTTCATGTGTCTTGTTCATATGTGCAGGGTGGTATGGGTTTTTCAGTGTGGTACTGGCGTTCCTCTTCCCGAAGGGGCCCTGCTTCTCCTAGTTGGTGTTGCCGCCGCTGTGTGCTTCGCCATGTTTGTTACACTGGGGTGTGTCCTGCTGTTGCGTGACTTCACTGACATGTGTGCGTCGGTTGTGTGGCGTTGGGTGTTGTCCGTGAATTGGGCGTTGGGGACATGTCTGTGGCCGGCCTGTCACGTGTCATGTGCGTTCGGGGTGGGGCTGATGTGTGTGCTGCTTGGTTGTGTCCCTGTGTCTGTGTGCGACGCATGCATGGCGCTGCGGTTGGCCTCTGCGTTGTGCGCATGTGTGGCGGCGTCATCGGCGCTTTGGGGCCGTGACGGGGTGGTTGGTTCCTAGTCCCAGGTGGTGTGTACACATGTGTTCTGCGATGTTAGGATTTGGCCTGTGTGTCATATGTGGATGCAATGGTGGATGTGTAGTGTGCACGCGCTGGTGGGGGGTTGTCCGCTTTTTCCGCCCTTGCACTGTGTGCGCTGTTTGCGTGCACTTGTTGTGTGTGTGCCTACCTGCGTCTCCGCGGTACGTTGCGTCCTTGGTGGTGCATCAGCAGAAGCATGGGAAGGGCCTGCAGTGCTGGATTCATGCCCGGGGTGCCGCTTCTTCGTTGTCCGTGCTCTGCGTCCGTGTTTCCGCCTCTCTTTCACGTGCGGTGTCTCTTTGCCGTGGGAGCCGTTTGTTTGCGGCATCGTAATTTATGCGCCGGGCGGGACGTGTTTCGTCGGACGGTGTGTGTCAGTTAGGCTGCGCCGCTACGTGTGCGGGCGCACTTTGATGGCGGACGGTGTTGCTGGCTTGCCGGCGGTGTTTGGCCTGTTTTTCGCATCGTAATTGGGCGGGCGTGTGGACTGCTGCGTGCCGGCGGTAACTGGTGGTTTTTGCATCCGCCAGCACGGCGGTTGTGCTTCCGCCCGCCATCGTAATGGGCCCCTTAATATTTGAAAGGTCAACAACCATTTAGGGTCATTTAGAGAGTGATTGTGCAATTTTACTCATCTCATTAGAAAAACAAGACTGCAAATATTTCGGAATATTAGTGAGTCAGAAAACAAGGATTCGCTGAGGATGTCCCAAATCATAGGCCCTTACACACAAGCCAATTCCCCGAGTGCTCACACCCACCTCACAGGCAGTTCCGGGGAGCCCACAATAGCAACCTGAAGGCCATTCCAGACAAGCCAGCACCGCATGCTATCTGCCAGTTCATTCTAGACAAGTGACAGTATCATCTTCTGGGGCATTTCAGGTCGGCCACCGTGGAATCAAATGATCCTTTCTAGAAAGGAGATGCACCACAGTGTATTCCACCAGGTGACTGCAGACTCCTCACCCTTTTACAATCTTCTCAGGCTGGTCTAGAATGGAAATTAAGAGGTAAATATTAATAAATACTGTCTTCATCTTTTCCGTTAGAAACTTTGTAAATCAAAATAATTCAAATCGTAATTTTATGCAGTAACTTGATTTGAATGAATGGATTAGTTATTAGTCAAGTAAACAGTAGTGAGTAAAATAAAAAGAAATGGAGTGAATTAATGAGTTGGGGTTCTTGAATGAATTTGGGGTTTTTGAATGAGCATGTTACTTTCCAAGCAAGTAGGGGAATGAACAAGTGAGTAGGTAAACGAAACAGTGATTAAGCGAGTTAATGAGTGGTGGAGTGAGTGTCCAAGTTATTGAGCAAATTAGTGAGTGAGCAGTTTAATGTGGAAATGAGTGTGTATGTGAAAGAAGCAGTGAGTCACTGGATGGCAAGTGTGCAAATTAATAAATAAATAACCAAATGAAAATCAGTGAAAGGGTGAGCAGCAAGTTAAGTGAGCGGTAAAGCAAATTAAAGAGTGTGCATGTAAATAACTGACTGAATGATTATGCAAGAGATTGAGGTTAGTGAAGGAGTGTGCAAATAAGTAAGTGACTGAGAACATGATAGTGGCTCAGTCAGTGTGAGTTTAAAAGTGAATGAGTGAACAAATGATAACCAAGAGTTTGAAGTGACTCTTGACTTGAGACTGAGAAAATGAGCGTGACAGTGAGCAAGTGAGAGAATGAGAAGGTAAGTAAGTTAGTGCCGAAGTGTTTGAGTGATTAATAAAATCAGTGAGTGAAAATAAAGCATTCTACAGAAGGGAGCTTAAGCACTGTAACACAGTGAATCCCTTAGCCAGACTGCCTCTACCTCTCACCCAACACAAAATATGACAGCATAATCTTCAGAGAAATATAAAAAATAATTGTCTAGAATCACTATCCCTTTATTCATTATTTGACACCATGTATTAGATTAGGAACATTTGGTCAATACATTCTGCAGCAAACTACGTCACTACCCCAAAAACGAAATACAATATGACGTACTAAAACATAATGCAATAAAATGTAGGGGTGTACAAGATTCACGTAGCTACCCAAAATTTGGGGGAAATTATGCAGAGCTAATGCGTAGTTACGCAAAATGCAAATCCGGCATTTGTTTTGAGAACTATGGTTTTGTACATATTTGAAATTTAATTGCAGTATACCTGAAGTTTGCCTTGTAGGAAAGCTTATTCTCAATGCATTTGACCTGACTTGATTACAGTGACGAGCCAGTGACGAAAGCTATAGACCTGATTGGTTCATTGAGAAGAGATTTCTGATGCCAGTGTTCTGATCTGTCTCATATGAAAAGTTTCAACAAAGGCAGTAGACCTGATTTAGTCATTATGAAGCACCTGTTAAAGCCTATAGGCCTTTATAGATGGATTGTTACTGTAAAGTCTACAGATGTATTTGGTTACATGAAGTCTTACAGGTTATGGTTTTTAGGCAAGGAGTTTGGTGTTGATTACTCCCTTCAACAAACCTTAGGGGTACAAGATTTGCATTGTAATATTTCTTGCTAGAATCTCTTCGGAAGGCCTGACAGGTTTATTTGTCTGCCAAGATCTTGTATAAAAATAAAAAAAAGACAAGAAAAACTTAAAAAAATATGTACATATATATGTACATATATATATATATATATATATATATCGCTTTACAGCTGTATATCTATGTTATCACCTGTATATATTTCACTTTTTACATCTGCTGTTTATATTCCACTATTAGGCTCTGCCCGTGCATCCACTGTATTTACATGTAGTTGGGTTTCCTGTCATTTATGCTATGTGCGACCACAAAGACATTACCCAGTATTCATACAGTCATTTTATTTGTCTAAATTTTGTTTTTTAAACATAGGCACTGCAGGCTTGTAACCTATGCTGAACAGCAACTAACGTACATATAGCATGACTGCGTATGAATATGAATTAGATTGTTACTTTTTCTTAATACGCTGTGTTATACACCCACTGCTGCTTTAGTCATATTTTGTTTAAGCACGGACAGTCTTTGGAATATTTCTTTCGCACACATCTTTTCCTCAGTACATTCTTTGCATTTTTATGTCACTTAAATGCTCTTGAGGAGGCACAAACACCACACTTTAGAAACTTTACTTATTTTTGCACTCAAGCTTTCCTCAACATGTATATACACGCCCATGTGCACATTTCACCCTCACTCACATTTTTAACTTTTTGTTATATTTAGTGGCAGTTTCGAGATACATTGCATTTATGCAGTTATTTCATTTGTATCTTTATTTGCACCAAAGCTTTACTTGGACATTTCCACATTAGCTTTGGTTTTACACGCAGCGCTAGCATTTAGTGCTGCTTGTGGCGCACCGTGAAAATAATACCACTGACACACACATTGTTTGGGCATGACTCAACTTCGTACTATGAGCTGTTGGGAAACTTCAGCATGTTTTCTTAACAGAGACATGCTTCCCGTTTTAATGTGCACCGCGTCTAGACACGTTAGTTGTTCCACAGGCGTTTTTTATTTTATTTATCTTTAGAAACGCGCCGAGAGCAGTTATTTACTGACTCGCCTAGTGTGGGGATTTTAACTCGTGTTTAAGATGTATTAGCACACGGTAATTGTTTCTCAAACTGCTCACAATTTGGCATTCTTTCCGCTGCTTTGTGTACTTACACGCTCGGATGATTGCATCTGGGGACGCCATTGGCACCGATTTCAGCTTCCAGGATACATATGCGGGAGGACTGGGGCAATCACTAGCTTTAGCAGACAGGCAGCTAATATATAGTCTGCTTACACTTGCGGTACTCACTGGAGTAAAACATGATGTCACACATGTGCTTTACTGCATTTTGCCCACAGACATACGCTGCAAAACTCCTCAGTCACCACCATGAACATAGTAGAAATACTGCCACTAACACACTTGTATAAATACCACCCTTTCACCAGTAGAGCGCTATGTGATCAAGGCCGCATGTCTGGCGGCCGAAACGCGTCATTTGGACATTTGATGCTTGAATAAATCATCATTTACTTTCTAACTTTGCCTTTGGAGTCTGTTTCCTGGTGTTGAGCCTTTCTTTGGATGGTGGTACCCCTGGGATCCTGCTGTGGAATATATATATATATATATATATATATATTCAGCTCCAAAGTTGTCCACCAGATGAGCAGCACTCAGACAACAGCAGCAAGACAACAGCCTTTGATAGGTATGAACGTTATTCCGCCTGCGGATACTTTAAACAGCCGTTCCGTATAGGACTGCCTGACGCGTTTCGAAGTTCCTCAACTTCTCCTCAGAGGCTTTAACGGAAAGGATGCGTGCATGTACCGGTCCCAGTTCACATTTAAATATTGCACGCCCCCAAATGGGCCGCTCCTATGAGACTGTGCATGATGGGAGCTGTAGTCTCGGCACTTAGTAATCCACAGATGGATGCACACATAATGTTCTGTTAAATTCAAAGTCCTCAATGGACCCCGCAGACGGGTCCGTCCTATATCCTCTGCTGCTGCCCCACATATACGATTCAGTCAATAACAAGTCGCGTGGCCCCCTTGATTCGCGGGGTGGTGCTCGCTCCACGGCAGGACGGCCGCGTATAGATTCAGCTCCAAAGTTGTCCACCAGATGAGCAGCACTCAGACAACAGCAGCAAGACAACAGCCTTTGATATGTATGAACGTTATTCCGCCTGCGGATACTTTAAACAGCCGTTCCGTATAGGACTGCCTGACGCGTTTCGAAGTTCCTCAACTTCTCCTCAGAGGCTTTAACGGAAAGGATGCGTGCATGTACCAGTCCCAGTTCACATTTAAATCTTGCACCCCCCCAAATGGGCCGCTCCTATGAGACTGTGCATGATGGGAGCTGTAGTCTCGGCACTTATTAATCCATAGATGGATGCACACATAATGTTCTGTTAAATTCAAAGTCCTCAATGGACCCCGCAGACGGGTCCGTCCTAGATCCTCTGCTGCTGTCCCACGTATACGATTCAGTCAATACCAAGTCGCGTGGCTCCCTTGATTCGCGGGGTGGTGCTCGCATCCATATAATTGCAAAGAGAGGCTTTTGGTCAGCCCTCTTCTGCCACTGGCCTGCATGGGTGCATTTACACTCTCCTTCCGTCCACGACAGCATACAGCATGGGGAAATTGGTCAGTCCACTGTAGTTATTGGCTCTCTTACCCTGTAAATGGCAACATTATTCTGGCCACATGTGCATATCCATCTGAAAATGAGTGCACTTCAGTGCCAAAGCTAGTAGGCCAGTCTTTTAGGTTTTCATTTTTTACTTACAAGTGCTTTTTTATTTATGTCTATCTTTTTATTTTCGTTTTTAAAGCATACTGCGGCTCCAAAGATGGTGCTAATTAGCTACTTGCTTGATGCCCACTTCATCTGCAGCGTACTCTGCCTCTAAACTAGTTGGCCATTATGCATTGATATTATCCATACTGTATCATTGTTTTACCATTGCAAGATGGCCAATAGAATTCTAATGTGGCAGTCAGCTGGAACTGTACACAATGTATAATACCATTGCAAGACGTCCACCTACTGCTTTGTTTAATTTTGTTATTGCAAGCATATGTCTGCCATTTTTAAGCAATAGCACATTTGTTATTTTTAATTTAATCTTTTAATTTATCTTGTGTATGAATCTGTGTATGTGTTGTCTTGTGGTTGTGTAAGTGGGTGAATGCAAGAACGAATACGTGATTAATGGATGCACAAGTACAAGAACGAGAGATAGATTGAATGTATGATGACCTATTCAGTGCCTAAACCAATCAGTGACTAAGAAGTAACTTTAATGCTTGTTATCTACATTCAAGTGGTAAAAGTCGATTTGTCTAGTTGCATATCTCATCATTCAGTTGCGCACACAAGCAAGAAAAGTGTGCACACAAACATTCTATTGCCGCACATGAGGAAGAATAATTAGAGGGAACATTGGCAATGTCCCCTCACCCAGCAGAGAGACTAGCAGGCCTTGGCCCTCAGTCCCGATCACAAGCAGAAGTCTTGCAGAGCTTCCCCTTCTCATGCAGGCAGTCTGGTTGCTTGGCAAATGACCCATTTTTGGGGTCTCAACTCCCCTTCTTAAAGTCCATTTTCAGACACCAAATCTGATTTAGAGTCTGGGGCTTTGAAGTTTTATTTTGGGGCTCTGCTTCTTTTGAAGTGTACACTTTTCTCTCTTGTCTTCCTCTTGAAAGGCTGAATGTCACAGAAGGAGAGACTCCGAAGCTTATAGTCCCACAACAGAGGCCATGGGAGTGACTAGGGTTCACACCTTGATGTTAGCCACAGTGATATCTGCATCAAAAGGTTAATATTGGGCTCCCAGCCCTACTCTTTATGATTTCCTCAACAGACCCATCTTCTTCTTGAAATGTGTCCAGGCCACTTCCTTGTGATCTCTCACTGAATCAAAGAGCACTTCTTCTACAAAGAAAGTCTCTCTTTCCTTCCTTCGGTATATCCCACCCAGCTCAGTAGGATTGATGCAACACACAAATCTTTCCGCGGGGATACCTCTACTCCTCATGTCTTCATCAGGCAGGTCTGGGCTTCCCAAAATGGAACCCAGGGTCCACCATGTAATGTACCACTGCAGCTACACTTGCATTCAGTGTACACACACATCACACATACTGTCCAGCACTGCTACTTCCATGTATTGTACTACTCCAGGCGCACATACATCCAGCACACATAATTACTCTGTGTGCACTGCTTAGAAGTGTATCCTTTCTGTATTGTGCCAAGGTGTGCTATTTGTAAAACATACACTGGCAGCACACACAGTCACCATGCACATGATGCATATACGTCACCTTTCGTATATTGTACTTTTTGCAAGTACACTTACACCCAGCACATGCTTTCATTGTGCACACACTGCACAGCACTAGATCTCTCATGTAATGTATTCCTCGCAGGTATACATACATCCAGTACACACACTCACCATGCATGTACTGCACAGCACTGCTCTATCCCTGTATTGTACCTTTCCCAGGAACACATACATCCAGCTCAGTCATTACTTTTGCCTGCACCGCACTCTACATCTAACTGATGTAGGCCAAGGGTGAGTTAAGCACACAGTAGCGGAACGTTGAAAAAGATGTATGAGCCTGTAGGCTTTACTCCAATACCACAGGTTAAAAAGAACCTGTTCACTCCTACTGATCACTAGACGGTATGCTGCCACCACCACACTCGTGCTGGTTAACTTTTGGTGAAGGCAGCAGCCTTCCACCACTATGAGGGTAGTGCTTTGGGCGCCCTTCCTGGCTCAGCAAGACCACAATCCGTGAGACAGACCTATGTTCTGGCACACACATGTGATCCGTGTTTACATATGACAACAAAAATCAGCATTAGGGATCCAGGCAACAGTACAGATGGACACTCAGGGCAGGGGTACACGTCTTTTACCATGCAGAGGACTTTTCCATACCAACAGAGCGGCCACTGCAGAAGAAACCAGACTTGGACCTGACCATCCCCTTCTATTTTAGACTCATTCCTCTTCCACCATTTATGTCCAAGATCCCTAAAAAATGTGTTTTGTCCCTGCTTCAAGACTTTGAATCCAACTCCTTGTTAGACTGTCATCAAGTAGGATTTCGTCCACGTCATAGCACTGAACACACAGACATTGCCAATTTATGTAGGATGATGAACTCTGATCGTCCTTGGAGCCTTAGTGCTCCTGGACTTCTCAGCAATATTCAATACCATTGACCAAATGATCCTGCATGATATGCTCACTGAGCTGGAAATTAAAGGCTTGGCCCTGTCTTGGCTAAAATCCTTTATTTCAGATAGGACTAAAACCTTGTTTTTTCTCCTCCCTTTACTACTTCTTCTAAAAAAGTTGACTTTGGCATCCCACAAGGCTCTATTTTGTCAACATTATTGTTCAATATTTTCGTGCACGCTTTGGCGACGTTGTTACACCAAAAATCACATATGCGGACGATACACAATGAATCTTTGGTGTGTATCCAGTAGTGTAGCAAGGGGGGGGGGCCGTCCACCGCAGGAATCGCCAGCACCCCTCCCTTCCTGCTCTTACATATGGCCGCTGCGGGGCGGCCGCCGCAGGGACCGCTACGGGCGGCAAAATGTCTAGCTACTCCACTGTGTGTATCTCCGGGGAAAAAACCCCAAAAGGACACTTCCTCTGACTAGCTCTCTTCTAGACAGTGGCGTGTCAACCACACAGTGGTGGATGGCACATAACCACCTGAAATTAAATCCAGACAAGCCAGAGATTCTGCTCACCTCCCTGAAAGTGACATCAGAAGAGGTCAGTTGGCCTCCTTGTACGGGTTATCCTCCCAAACCAGACACAATTTCTGCAATCTAGGGATTTTTATAGACTGTAACCTGTCCTCAGATACTCATGTAACATCTATGTCAAAGACCTCCATTTATCATTTGAAGATCCTATGTCAGATTTTTTCTTTTCTTGAGTCAAAACGTAAAATCCTGGCAGTCAATGCCAATATTCAGTCTTCACTGGATTGTGACAATGTGGTTCTTCTGGCAACTCCAAAAATGCATATTCTGGGATTGCAACTCATACAAAATGTGGCAGTTTGATCATTTGTGGACTCAGGAAGACTGACTGTCTTCAATGCTAAGAAATCTCCTGATTGGCTACATAACTCCGTCTTCAGTCATTCTCTCCGCTCTTATAACCAACAGATTTTCCGGCATTGACAGCAGGTAGCATTAATCGGCACAGTAATTTTTTAGCTATCCCCAAATCGCGCTCCACCAGATATGGGGACAGGACATTCTCACTTGGTGCAGCGAAATGTAGGAATTCTCTTCCATTTAACTTGCAAAGCCTCCAGTTTAAAAAAGCCATCTAAAAACCTTTCTTACAACATTCCGGGTAAAAGTTGTGCTCTTTAAATGACTTCTGATACTGAAAGCACCATGCGATGCAAAAATCCCCTTTTCAAAGGAATAACAATAGTACACAATCTCCTGACATATCTGAGAAACTGTTGAATGAATTATCACCAAATTTTAACGGAACCACAGTCTTCTGCTTGTTCTGAGCCTTTTCTTGGTTTGGTGAATACCCGTTCAGCAATTGCAATAGGCAAGAGTCTGGTGATCATGTCAGCTAATATCAGCTGCGGCCCGTTCAGGTAAGAGCGGTGAGGCAATGGGGCCGGGTGGGGGGGATTTTGACAGAAAAACTAGGGAAAATGTAAAAAAAAAAAATTTGCCCTCATCATCGTCCGTCAAAATCCTCCCCCCCCCTGGTCCCACCGCCCCACTACTCTTACCTGCACGGGCCGCGGCTGGCTAATATACATATATTCACAGAGGTTTGCTAACAGTGATTTTATTTTTAACGTTTCAGAAGTTCAGGAACTCCTTCTTAGCCCATAAGCAGTACTGAAACCCTAACAGCCTTGAGAGAGCTGCAAACTAACAAAGGGGCATATTTACTTGAAAATGATGCAGCGCGTCACTGCAAACCATCTTGCTTTACCGAGCTGTGTCATAAGGAGAGTGCAGAGATGCGTAGTATTTACAGCAATACGATGCATTCCTGTATTTTCCTCTGCGCTGGCGCATGATTGGCTGCCTAGCACCAACACAGACACTCTTGCACCATGGTGCAAGGGTGCGTGTGTTGCAGGTATGATCATGCGTTGCAGGTATGATTGTTTTTGCTCAAGAATGCAGCACACATAGAAAGAGCAAAAAACAAGGAGAAATAAAGGCATTTTTTTCTCGTTGCGCCTCTTTAACGCCTCTCATGGAGGTGGGGGGGCGTTAGAATCTCAAACATTCCCAGGTTTACAAAACCTTGTAAATCTGGGAATGCATCAGTATCCATGGGTGTTGAGTTGGAACACCCATGGAACACCCCTTTCACGCAGAGTAATGCGTGAAAAGGGGCCATATTTTCAAGGCCATGAAAAGCCACGCAGGGTGGCTTTGCGTGGCCATGTAAATATGGCTCAGCATTGTGCGTCACCAGAGCATCAAAAAAAGTGAAGGTCTGGTGGCGAAGTGACCTTGTAAATATTTCCCAAAGAGTTCCTAAACGTTTGTAACACACTTATGCGACACACAAATTTGAGGTCATCTATCCTGACACACAACCCAAAACACATGTCTAACACACACTCTTGAGTGCACACTCATAAATACACTCCTGACTATACAGTCTCTACTACAGACTCCTGCCAAGGCATTCCTTATTAAACACACAGTCCCAACTACACACCCTCGACTTCTCACACTTCAGATTAAAACACTCCACACACACGTTTTTGTATAACTCTTTTTTTTCCGTTTTGATACAAAATAGGGGAAAACAACAACCACTTTTTCACCAATGAGCTTATTATACAGTACACATACATTTAACCTTGCCTTGGAAAAATGTACTAGTCAGATATTATCAAATCTAAACACTCTTGAGAAGACATGCACTCCTGACTACATACTCGTCTATGCTTTCCCAGCTACATAGAAACCCTTGACTACACTCTGCTGACTATGCACTCCAGACTACATAAAGCCCTGACTACACACTCAAGACTGGGCATCCTGGCTACACACTCATCCCTAAACATTCACTTACACACTTCCGACAACACACATCTCTGTCTACACACACAGACTGTAGACTAGACACAGCAGACTACTCACACACTTCCTACTATAAACGAACCCACAACTATACAACTTTGACTACACACACTCATGACCACATACACCTGATTGCTCATATACTGCCAATGACACACATTCCCCTTAATAAGCACTCCCTATCACACACACACACTGTAGACTACCCTCCTGACAATACACACAAATGCCCAACTACAACTACGCAATCCTGAGAATGCACTCCCCACTACACATGCACTAGACTGCATATTTTAGTCTACACAGTCCTGATGACACACCCACCGACTCCCATACACCCAAATCCACAATGATGCAGTCCCAAATACACTCCTCTGACTACATACTCCCAACTACACACACATGCCTGTCTATGCTCTCACAAATACGCACTCACAATTACATAGACATTTTTGACTATGCTCTCTCGACTACCCACTTCCAACTATGCACACACTCCTGATTATACACTCCCACTACATATACTCCTAACTAGGTACTGGTGACTACACACACTGCGTACTACATGCACATAGACTTTCTAAAGGCAGACCTATCTTATCCTTGCTTCTCCTTGTGTTCCTGATTTGGTGTCCAATTCCCTTTCTTTCGGTGCCCTCCATTGGATTCTTGAGAATTGCCTTGGCTGTTACCTTCATGTTTGGAACGAGTCTTTTGAGTATTCCTTCATCCTCTTGGCGTAGAGTGATGCTGCTCCATCTTCTTGTTAACCCTGTGAAGCAGTCGTCACTAAGGAGAGTCACTGTTCCTGAGTAGAGAGTGAGAAAAGGAATGAGTAGTTTGTAGAAGGATGGGAAGGAGTCGGTGATACTTTCACTTGATGCCCTCACACACCCGAAGGATGTCATTTTTCATCAGGGGGCAGTGCTCCTCGTCAGGCAGGTGCTGCAATGCCCTACGGGTCCTTCGAAGGGTCACTTTTTCGGAGATCTTTTTAGCGATCTAGCCGTTAGGTGTGTGCGGGTGTGTGTCCAGTGCTCTGTGAAGGGTGTACTAAAAGGTGACTAGAGGGCATCTAAGGTAGACTACTTTAATGAAAATGATCCCTCTGTCATTGTTTAAAAGACCAAAAGGGTGTGTGCTGCTTGACCCTCAGTAGCTAGACGAGTGCAGTGTTAGTTTTAGAGGGGGATGGGGTCGACATGTTTCACGCTACAGTGTGGTCTCAGGAGAAGATCCTTTGCGCTTCTTCAGGACCAAAGGGAAGTGAATTAAGTGTTGGGGTTATACGGTGGCCTAGTTGAATGTTGTAGTGCCACTCGATGGACCCGAATACTGGTTCTATCTAAAATGACAAAAAGAGAAAGGGAAAAGAACATATAACCAATATGGGCAATTCCATAGAGCAGTACTGTATCAATGCAAAGTGTAGGTCCCCCATCGGTGGACCGTGATATCTTGATATGAACAAGACCCACAAGTCACATAGTTGTTCTAATGGGTAGATAAATTGCATGAGTCAGCAAGTGTACAAACAAATAGGTGGGGTAAAAAATGTTGAAAAAGAAAAGGTCATCTTATCATGCCAGATATTCGTGGGAAGCATATCGGCGTAGATCCCTCATGAATGTCATAATAGGAGAGGATTGCATTATGATGCTTGGTATATGATACAAAATGGTCATGGAACGACAGTGGAGACTATAGAAGTGATATTAATCAAAGGATTGATTCCCATTGCTGGCCAGTCCTCTTAATTCACACTGTGCTGACTATGGTAAGTAAACTAGGACCACTTACCTATTCAAATTGGGCATAGTGCTCCATAAGTCATGGCGGGGGTGCTTGCCGTTGCAATCTTTGCGAAAAAGTGGGTGTTACCATTGTATCTTTAACAAGTTCATAGCGGAAGCATGCGCAACGCAGCAGTTTGTCAGTACTCACAGTTAACGTCGGAAAACACAGGCTCTTGAACCTACCTGACCTCTCGCCAGCTTGGAGGTTGTTCTGTGTGAATGCTTCGGTTTTTGTGTTCTCTGAGTGGTGCAGATGGAGGGGGTGTGGCCATGCGCGCACAGGTCATGACGAGGTAGTCACGTGTGTATACGCCGCCAAAGAGGCGGGCCCAGCCGTAAGTGAAGGGCCATCTTGGAGTTGTGTGGAAATCCATATAAAAAGGCGTGGATACAGCTTTTATATAGTTGCGAGCTGCCCATGGTTATGGTGCGGGAGAGGAAAGCTATCACTTACATATTAGTAAGTAAAGTCTGATAGTTATTCTAATTAAAAGTACCACCTATTGTGAAATGTCATGTAGTACGAGGGCCTTCATAATTTCACGGAGTTTGGTGCATAATGGTGGCCAGGTTTATCAATAACCTGCTGGAAAGGTGGCAATTACTTGGTGAGGAATCTAATGCCGCTTGAAGGCAGCATTTTGTTTGTTTTATCAATTGATTGGTGAGTCTGCCAATCGATCAATCGTAAACAAGTGCATGTGGTAGTGATGTCACTGAGCTGGGGGTAGTAGTCAAGGATAGTCACATCGGATGATGAGAAGGACGTCAGTGGGTGTTCATAATGAGTACCCATGTGGTAAACAACATGGTTAGATCAACTCTGTAATCTATCTAGGGTATCTCATCGTTTAAACCATTGGTGTTTGTGCGTAATCGGAACACCCAGCGTTGCTCCTTGCGGAACAGGGTGGTGGTACTCCAAGATGTATTAGCCTCCAGGATAGTCCATGTTAGTTGATCTATGGTGTGGCATTTTTCAATATCATGATTGCACATCTTAGTAGTGCTGCGACCGCAGCGGATGTTGCTCTTGTGTTCACTGATTCTGATTTTCACTGGTCTGGTGGTGGTCCCCACATAGTACAAGTTGCAAGGACATTTGATTAGGTAGACACCATTTTTGGTGTTACATTTAGTGTGTTGTTGTTGAGTCCAGGTGATGTTGCCTATCTGGAGGTCCTTCGTATGATGTGTGGAGGTACATGCATTGCGGTTGCCACAAGGGTAGTGACCCTTAAGAGTTGGAAGGTCCCATAGTGTGGTTTGGTGTGTCGTCATTCTTATCTGCGGTCGAGTGTGGACCAGCATGTCTTTGAGATTTTGAGTTCTTTTGAAGGCAAATCTGGGACGTTCTAATTGGAGTTCCTCTTTGTTGACAATGTTCCAATGTTTAAGAATTATGTTTTTTACTTGACTGGATGTCGGGGTGTACGTCGTGACACAAGTCATGATATCATCTTGTATTCTCAAGGTGGTTTCCAAGAGGGCTTCGCGATAGTTGTTGCGGGCTCTTTTCTTTGCGTTTCTGATGACTTTCTCAGAGTAACTCTTGTTGTGGAGATTGTGGCTGAGAGCGTCCGCTTGTGAATTGTAATCGCTTGTATTGCTGCAGTTCCTCCTTAGTCTCAAGAATTGTCCATATGCTAGATTCTCTTGAAGTGCCTTGGGGTGGTGACTATTGAAGGGGAGGAGACTGTTGCAGTCCGTTGATTTTTTGATTGTCTTTGTTCTCAGAGTTCCCTGGTTAAGGGAGATGAGAAAGGCCTAGGAATGGGATCTACTTATTGGATTTGGATAGGGTGAACTTGAGATTTGGGTCTCTTGTGTTGTTCCACAGGTGGAATTCCTCGCATTTTTTCTCGGTGCCGCCCTGACGATCAGAATATCATCGATGTAGCGCTTCCTTTTGATAATGTCCGTCAGGTAGGGGTTGGTGTCAGTGAACACATGCGAGGATTCGAAGTCTGCCATATAGAGGCATGCCAGGCACAGCGCGAAAGTGTTGAAAAAAATGTATGGATCCCTAAGTGCAAACTATACCAAACAGCCATAAAGGGCTCAGCACTGTGGGGGGGGAGGCCCAGCAGTTACGGGGTTAAAAAGACAAAACATAATACAATAAAAAACCCACATCCAATATTGACAAATAGAGAAAAATGTAACAAGACATTTGACACTAAAACAACTAAAATCCAATACAGGGAACTAGAGATTAATTTGTAAGGTTTTAGGGTAAAAAAGCTTTTTAAAAAAAAGTGAAGTGAAGCATCAATCAGATGATAAGGACCTAGGCACGATTTCAGGCCCTCCACGATGGAATGGAGGTTGGACACCCCAAGCGGGTCAAAGTCAGCTAGCCATAGGACAAGGTCCTGCTAAAGCTGTTGTTTTGGCAGGAAACACATTGACCAGGAAAATTCGAATTTTACAGCCCCCAAAGTGCTCTCGTCAAACAGATACTTTTTAAACTTTTTCTCTGTCAAGATTCTGCCTCCAGACTTCCTCAGTTTCTTTTTTGGAGCTCAAAATCCTCTAGCGGGACTAGCCCTGTAAGCTGTCCTCTCAAAGTCTGATACTTTTGCCACGAGGTCTCGCTGACACTCTAAAGGTTTAGGAAGGCCTAACTTTTCTGACTTTCTGGAGCAGTTCCTGCTGGTCTTTTCTAAGGCTCCTGGAACTTCAGGGACAGCACTCGCTCCAGCAGAGGATAGCAGGAGCATCCAGTCTAAGGTCCAGTTGCTATGGGACAGCTGGTCACACCATAAAATATGCCTCATGCAACTTGTGCCCTGTTAGCCACAGGAGGGCAGGTACAGTCCCTTGGAGTTTACTTCTCAGTCCTGAGTACACAGTCCAGACTGCAGGTCCAGTCCTCTTCTGTTCTTCCGCTGGGCCAGATGGGTTCTGATGAGCTTTGTGTTAGATACTACTCCCTAGCCAATAAGAAAAGGGTTCTCAGGGGTAAAACTACACAATTTTGCAGCACCCCCTGTTTGCCTTATTACAAACTATTCCACAGACATACATTATTCTGAGTAAAATCCTACATGGCAGCACCATTCTGCCCTTAGAGGTTTCTGGTGTCCTTCCAGATGTGTGTTTAGGGAAATGAATGTGTTAGGGAAATGAGCAGTGTCCCTACCCCACAATCCCAACAAACTGGTTCAGAGACATGCTCCCCCTCCTACTGGGCTGATGCCAAGTTTGCTACAGGTGGCCCTGGGAACAGAGGCTTCGCCTCCCCAGGTCTCCCTTTACACTTAGCTATGAGTGGCCAGTGGTAGCTTCATCTCTCCCAGTACTATTATGAACAAACCAATCCATACACCCCTCAATATCTTTCATTACGTTCATCTTAGAGATGCATGTAGGTCAGAGTTCCCCACCTTCCTGCCTGAACCAGCAGCTCTTAAACATTGGATAGGCATATAGCTACTAAATAAACCAGACATCTTGTATGGCTCTGTGCAGGAGGAGGCCCAAATTACATGTCTAGTTGTCAAGGTCAAATGGTCATAAGAACCGATTGAAGAAACTTACTGAGGAAGTCTGCTGTACTCAAACTGGTCTTCTCTCCCGACTAGCAAGCTAAGCATTATTCATTATAAGTTCCAACGTATGGTTGATTTTACCCTCAAGAGGCATTGGATGTGTATGCTAAGGGAGAACTCTAATTGTGCCAGATATGAAATACCTGGGGCTGACTTGCTTCACTAATCATGGTCTTGCAATAAGGGTTAGTGATACTGGATAAAAGACATTGTGACGCCTCTGGGCAAAGTTTGCGCTTTATAAGGCTAATATTCATTCATATCCAGGATGATAGAATGTGAGATACCACTCATCCCAAGGTAGCACTGACGGATTGGGTGGAAGAGATCCCCGCTATCACAAAGAATTTACTGCCCATGCACTTTTACTAGCCAAAAGATGGGTGGCTACTCACTGAGGCAGAGGTATGACTCCTTGCCATAGGTGGTGACTGGAAACTCTTATGTACTACAATAAACAGCTTGAGTTTTAGACAGAACGCCAAAGACATGAGGGGTCCCCCGAAGTCCTACTTGTTATCGAGTAATGCTCAGGAAGATCTAGAATAATTTGACAAGGTTATGGTCCATCTACTATTTGTATTTGTATTTATTATTAACTGTACAATTAATTAAAATCATTACAGTAAAAGTGATCAACATGTTACGGCTAAAACAAATGGTTAAAAACTGTTGTTTGTAACAAAAATTTAAAACAATTTTTGATAATAGGATTTGCCGTCCCTCCCCCAATTCCACCACAATCAGTCTTCCCCAGGGTTTATGTTTTTGAAGATGTGGCTTTGGTGGCAATCCAGAATCCCGCATTGTTCTGTGAGGATGGGTAGCATTATAAAGCTGTGACTCATTCTCAATGACCTCTGATCCATTATCCTGTGAGGCGCTTTCCTAGAGGGGATGCTGGATATGCAGAAAGGCCCATCTACTAGATGTGCTCTCAAAGTACCCTAATCTATTTTCCAATGTTACGAGGGTTTTCGGACCTGCCCTGGCTGTACTGATGTATGCTAAAAGATATGTTAATTTCCATGCTATGTTAATGTAGCATGAAATGTGGAATGCTGAAATGCTTGTTAAAATGCTATTCCTTAATACTATACACAGTTGGCTCTGCACTGTACCCAATTCATGCTACAAGTTAAATTTGTATTTATGAAGCTTTAACGCAATGTTTACAAAAGACCAAAATCAATTTAAAAAAATGAATGGGCAGGCCTCACTCTGGTCCCTTTCAAGTTAATGGAGTTCATGAACCATCTGCAGCTGCCCTTCCTGCACTAAGAGTAGCCACACAGCTCACACCCAGGTCTTCATGCCAAAAGGTACAAGCCATTGCTTTTGCTCTAGGGCAACTATCACGCCTCATTAAGGGGGAAGTACGGATAGGGACCAGCTGCCGGCAGGCTATTAGCATACAAGAGATACAGGCAAACAAAGTTTAATGTTTAACATTGACTACAGTATCCACAACAACATCAGTACCCTTCACCTGAGCCACTTTAAGGCCTGGGGTAGTATCACTCCTGAAGACCTAAAACTGCATCTGTTGTCCACCTATCAAAACTTACCAGAAAACCCAGAACAAGCAGCCCTGCACTACACACAATGGCTCCACTCTGCCATTAATACTCTGGTACCACTGAAAAACGTCTCTAAAAACAGAAAAACCCCCTCCTCCCCTTGGTTCTCGGAAGTACTAAGGCTGGAAAAACAAAAATGCAGAAACTCCGAACGTCATTGGAGGCGCAATTACGATAGTACTATGAAAACACGATATAAGGAAGCCCTATCCAAATACAAACATCTTCTAATCGCAGAAAAAAGTAAATACTACCTTAATCAAATTGAAACAGCGCAAGATTCTGTGAAACAGCTTTTCAAGGTAGTTACTAAGCTTTCAGGACCAGACACTAGCTCCCGTATACCCCCTACACAATATTTCTGTAATTCTCTCGCTACGTTCTTCCAAGAAAAAGTCACTGATATCTACTCCAACTTCTCTACCCTTTCTTCCGCAAACCTCCAAAACATCACTACTAATGATGACTCTTATACTTCTAACATTGCACCTACTCACATCTCCAATCTTGCTTCTTTCTCAGAATTTAATCAGGTCACAACAGAACACATCACTGACCTTATATCCTCTACTAAATCTGGTTCCCCTGACGACCCATGCCCCCCTTCTATAATAAAACTTATGCCGGAGATCATAGGCCCCGAACTTGCCAACATCTGCAACTCAATGTTCATAACAGGAATATATCCTTCCATATGGAAGGAAACCATCATCAAACCACTGCTAAAAAATCTAATCTTGATCCTACAGACATTAAGAACTATAGACCTATTGCAGGCCTCCCCCTCCTGCAAAGATCATCGAAAAAGTAATGAATACCCAGATGGCCAGCTATGTTGAAAACAATAACTTCCTGGATGACACCCAATTCGGCTTCAGGAAGTGCCACAGCACTGAAACCGCCCTCATCAAGACATCCGACGAAATTAGGATGATTCTTGACGAGGGAGGTGCGGCAGTCCTGGTACTGCTGGATCTCTCGGCTGCGTTTGACACGGTCGATCACTCCACTCTACTCGACCGTGTCACAGCCATAGGCATTAAAGACAAGGCTAAGACCCTTCTTACATCCTTTCTGTCCAACCGGACACAACGTGTAAAGTAACTACCCTCCCTTCTCTTTGCCTTGCGGGGTCCCTCAGGGATCCTTGCTAAGCCCGACCCTGTTCAATATATATGTGTCGGACTTAGCTAGAATCATCAAGTCCCACAATCTACGTCTGACGTCCTATGCAGACGACACTCAGATTGTGTTGGAAATCCATAATAATGGCAAATCAGTCTCGGATAACTTTAAAAAAGGAATGTGCGCCATCAGCTCCTGGATGGCGCACAATTGCTTAAAACTGAATTCCGAAAAGACGGAGGTGATTATATCGGAAAACTCTCCCCCAGCTGGTCTCCTTCCTGGTGGCCTTCAGAGTTGGGCCCACCTCCACCCCCTGTCTCTAAGGTCAGAAATCTGGGAGTTATGTTTGATGACAAACTTTCTTTCAAACAACACGTCAATTCGGTTGTTTCTTCTTCCTTTTTTATCATCAGGATGATAAAGAAACTTCTGCCCTACCTTCCTTCCAATGCAGGCAAAACTCTCGTTAGCACACTCGTCATGTCTAAGATAGACTATTGCAATGGCTTACTATTCAATGCCCAGGAAGGTGTCCTACATAAATTGCAGATGGTACAAAACGCGGCAGCAAGAATTCTTACAGGCACTCCTAAGTTTAAACCTATCGCCAAGGAACTCCGTCAGTTACACTGGCTGCCCATCAAAAGTAGAACAAAGTTCAAGGCCCTCTGCATTGCCTACAAGGCTATCCATAATACAGGACCTAAATTTCTCAGACAAAATCTTCGCCCTTACAGACCCATAAGATCATTACGATCTTCAGCATCCTATTTGCTGACTGTACCTAGAACAAAAAAGGCCACCTGGGGGGACAGAAGATTTACGGTCGCTACTGCCAAACTCTGGAACACACTCCCTCTACATCTCAAAACCATACCTACTTTGCTATCCTTCCGTAAACAACTAAAAACTTGGTTATTCAATCAATAAACATCTCCCCTTTGCCTTCGCCACTCAGCAATCCTCAGCGCCGAGACACCTAAGGGTATTTGTGTGCTTAATAAATTGCCTAAATAAATAAATAAATAAATGTTTTAAAAGTAACTTTTCTTAAATTTTTATCAAATTTCTGACTTCGCCAGTGAATTGAATTTTTTATAAATATTTTTTTTAAAAAGTGGTGAATCATTCCTGTGGCTTATACCATACCTGAGATAGCAGATAAAGTCTTATATTCTGAACCTTTTTTTACTCATAGGGATAGCTGCAGCCATTTACAGTGAAAATAGCTTTTGGGTGCTAGTCACTGTAGGTACATGGCAACACTAAATTATTGCATGTGCCTCTTTTAAATACTAGATTTTGGCTACAAGATCAACTTAGGGGTGGCTTAGTGATTATTATGTATAAGTAGGGCTCTGTCCTGTCAAATAGAATTCAATTGGTTGGTTTGCATGCAGGTTTAAAAGCTACAGTAGGCAGATTACACAAGCTGGCATGAAGCCTTGTATTCTTTGTCAGTCTAGTGGATAGCACAAAATGTGCTGCAATCCACATGAAACATTAAACTTCCCATGGCTATGAGATATTTTCTTTGACCATATGCTACAACTTTACTGGAAAGTTAAATATGCTAATTAGGAGTTAGCCAATTCTATCATGTTTCTGAGGTCGAAGCATGTCCACTGGGGCCTGGACAGAAGTGCCCCAGTGTGCAGAGTTAAAAAAACAGCAGCATCAGTCCTCAAAAAAATGGAAGTGACCACACACAAAGAGGCACTTTCTCACTCTCTCTCTCTTTCATGCCTTTCCCTCTCCTCTTGCTCCCTTATTCTTTCCTCATGTACCATTCTTCATCTTGATCCCTTATTCTTTCCTCATGTCCCATTCTTCCTGTCTTTTCCACCTTCTTTCCTCTTGTTCCTAGTAAGCTAATCTTGCCTTTTCCCTCTCATACTGTCTGGCCTTCTCCTGTTCCTCAACGTTGGCCTTCCGGAGAGTTAACCTCAAGTTCAGGGTCTCAGTTAGACTTAACCGACGCTATCAAGGAACTCCTTGAGAGGGCAACAGTGATGCTTGTAAACATTGGGGATGGGAGGGGAAGACTTGTCTTGGGGAAATACTGGAAAGCAAATCTGGTGACACATTTGGGATGTGTCTGGTGGAAATCTGTGCCAAAGGGCTGAGAGAGCCTGACACTACAGCACTCCCTCCCTGGTACTATCTCCAGAGTCCATCACAGATTCTTCCCTACCACCCAGTAGGGAACTGGTCCTTAACAAAATAACACAGACATCCCTGTCCTGGTTTCTGAAAGTTCATCCACCATCTATCCAGACATAGATCAGTCAACTGGTCTAAGAACAGGGTGTCAAGATCTTCTCCTACTAAGCTTCTATCTGCCATTGTACTGTTCAGATACTACTGTGTGCAAGCTGAACTTATTGATCTGTTTAAGGAAGTTGGAACTGACTTCAGCAGATCCCATTGCTATTCCCAATTGACAGGAGGCCATGGGTCAGGGAGGTGTTACTGGGCTTTTACTGTGGGGTTTGGGGTAATTTGCCTCTGGTGTCTGGGACCCATCCTTTGTATGGCTCTATAAACTAGACCAGGTATAACCCTTTCTGCATGTGAATCTTAGGGTCTCAAGGGCGGGCAGTCATAGGCTTCTCAGGGAGACAGGGCAGGAGAACTCAAGCTCCGCAATCAACAATGAACCAACTGACAATAATCTTATTTCCAGCCCGCCCATTGCTGGTCTTTTCAGGAAAAGAACTTTAATCAGTTGCACTAAATACTACACAATTCAATGATTACACCTTATCTTTGAGTACAATCCCTCTGTAGGCGCTACTCCTCCAGCTCCCTCGCTACTCCCAGAAGACCTACTAGCGCTTTGGGTTCCTCTTCTGGTGAGTTCTAGAATAATGTGAATCAGGCTCTGTTTTTGCATGCTCGCAATAAAATGTGCTCTGTTTATTGTTGCCTTGTCGCTCCCTAGATTAGGCAACACTTTAAGAATCCTCTCCACCTTCTCTGTGCAGGAGGCAGCCCTGCCACACACCTTGCCATGGTTATGGCAAGTCATTAAGTCCTGCTGGAGAATCAGAGCCAGGCACAGACCGCGTCAGTTAGATCAGCACAGCTGCCAACCATCGATTGGAGATGGCATGGGCCAGTGCATTTGTAGGTGCGTGCCTGGCTGTGGGGGTCTTCTACTGATGTGGCCCCACCTGGGCTGAAATGGATACAGGCCTGTGGATCAAGCAACTGCAGTTGTAGCCCTCATCCGGGCCTGCGGCGAACCCACAGATGCATCCTCAAATGGGCCGATAGTAATCACATAATTGCAGCCCGACTGGGCCAATGAGGATCACAGTGCACCAGTACCTGGCAGGATCCGAGATGAGAGACCAGGTGGGGTCCACATGCACCAGGGTCCTCTGTAGTTCGCTCTAAAGTAAATATACTCTTCCTAGATGTCACACTGATACTGGGGACACAATGGGACCTGCTCCTCCTGGACAGTCTTACCTTCTGCAGGAACAAGCAGATTTGGTCACTCTCTCAGCAAGCAGGCAAGCTTCTAGGTGCTTAGGCAGATCTCCAGCAGCTCCTGTAGCAAATAGTGCAGACTTCAGGTTATGTCTCCTTCGCTCAGGGGAACTAGCTGGTAGGAAGACACCAGCCCTGGTTGGACAGCAGTCTTTTGAATACTCTATGGAGTACTCCTTCCTTGGTCATAAAAGACTTGGAAGCAAAACAAAGTGGGGTGGTTTGAGTTCCACTTTTATACATAATATTTAGACAAGGAATGTGGATCTACTGTCTCAACTATAAAACTGTTTTGGTGTGGCTCTCCTTTCAAGTGTGCTCTCCAGGCTGTTGTTCAGATGAAGCGTTTGTGTAGAGTGGTGCTTCTCATAGCAAGTAGCACTGGAGTTGTCTCTATTCTGGGCTCCCACAACAGAAGCACAAATAGATGTGAAGTTTCTGCACCTGGCTGTCATCAGTCCAACTGAAGGAGCAATCAGGAACGGACAAAAAGTCAGGTCTCCTGAAGAGGCTTCCTCACCTTCCACAATGTCCCACCTCTGACCCTACCATCCACCAACAGCAATGCTCAAGAAGACTAATCAGAAGCTCCTTGTTAATCAAAAAGGTTCATAGAGTTTGTCAGCCTCATCGCCACTTCCCTCACTTAAGTGGGTCACCTCGTTTCAGCTACAACTATGCAGGCAACACACTTCCACTGTATGGGAGCACAGACTTCAACCTTCATCTTGTGCTAAGCCAGGCTAGGGGTATCCAAAATGGATTCCACTGGCTTTCCTAACTCTGGCTCACTCACATCGTATGCATGTAATACACTTGCTGCACACGCTTAATATGAACTCAGGATGTCAGCACAAGAGTGTAGGTAAACACACAGACCTGATTACGGGTCCGGCAGAGCGCAATTACCATATGGAAGTCTGTTCTGTCTCATTTAGAGTGGGCCGGGTTTACCTTTCTCTCCCAGGTGTATGAGAATGAGACCTGATGTTTACAGCCAGTAATAGTATGAGGCTTTGGCTGCAGTAGAAGCTAAGCCTGTTGCTCTTATATTTTATCTTTAGAAAGGGAAGCATACTACCCCCTTGCCAGAACATTCATTCCCTTCCCTCCCCTACCCACCACACTCTTCTTCCTTCAGCCCCGACCCCCACAGAGGCCCCAACATTAACCCTGGGCGAAGTGCTACGCTACGCTCGCGTAGTTTGCGAAGTTTGCGCTACTTCGCACAACGCGAATTGCACGTAGCACAGTGCGAACTACGCGTAGCGTAGCGTAGCGTGAGTGCCGCGGTCATTTTTGCTTGCTCGCGGTCCTCAACGTCAAGTTGGCGACCGCGAGCAAGCAAAATGATCATCCCGGCGAGACTTTTTCCTCGTTCGCGATCAGCAACATCAAGTTGCCGATCGCGAGCGTGGAAAATAAACCTCCCGGCGAGATTCTCAACGCGGGGAGGTCAGGTTTCTCATTGCGAGTGGTCGCGTATGCTTGCGACCGCTCGCGATGAGAAACTACCAGTCCGCGTTGAGAAAGCTGCCGCTCGAGTAAAAATCTACTCGAGCGGCAGTAAAAGACAGCTCGCACTGTGCAAGTTGCCGTTTTCAATGATTGCACAGTGCGGACAAGCATCCGGCACTGTGCAATCATTGCGAACAGTGCGCTACGCAGTTCGCGTAGTGCTACGCGAAGCTTGCGTAGCGCGAACTGCACTTTGCGTAGCTTCGCGAAGCATTACTTCGCGAACTACGCCCACCCTTACCCAACATACATTTATTACCTACTCAACACAACCCCATGGAATAGGGAATTCAGTGTGATTTTGCAACTGGAAAAACAGTTTCACTCTGCAATTTCCCATTCCATAGGATATAATTTGTAATTGGGCAGTACTGGGGCTGATTTACCACACAGTAATGGCAAATGGTAAATTTTGCTGCATGTTTACCATCCTCCAGTACCGTCCAACTCATAATCAGGGGCATAGATGGACAACTTTACACAGGTGGGCCAGTAGGCCTCAATGTCAGTGGCACAGATGGAAAAGTCTACTCATTCTAGACTGAACCACGGTATGCTGCCACCACTGCTCTATGCACTATACCCATGACACGGAAAGTAGTCCACTATCCGCAATGAGGGCATGCTTGGTGCACCCATCCAGGTCACAGAACAAGTCTAGGAACTCCCATAATCAGAAGACGGCCTAGGCCTCAGCACACACACTTAGAATGGAGTGAAGATACACATTTATGCTTTAAAGATTGTTTATGTACCATGGAAGTGCAAATCACCATATGTTCCTCAGGTGCAGATATATGTTAATAATCAATTGTGATTTTGTTTTTGTACCTACTTGAAGCCCATGAAAGCCTTAGCATTATTGCACGCATACACATTGTAAACAACATTCCATTTTGTTATGCACGTTTTAACTAAACCATCCTAGTAGCCTCGTTCTGACCTTGGCACACGGAAGCGAAGGCATCAGTAAGTAGTAGAATCAGTCTTTTGTCTGTAAAACACGTATCTCCTTTCCAAGGCCTCCTAGCATTCTTCCCATGCCTGGAGTCTGGCACCTGCTCGTTGGTGCCTATTTGTAGGTTTCTGTTTATCAAGTGTTCTCGCTTCCATTCACTTCCATTGAGAAAAGGTGCATGAGTGTAGCACAGAGATGTGTGGATGATAGCATTCAGAGGTGAAGCTCTGCTCGTTTGCTTAGGCTATCACCTTGCTTATTTTGAACAGTTGTGGCTATTTGTGCATTGAACATGTTAGACTTCTATGTGCTATCCTGAGTGTCTGTTTCCTTTTACATCAAGTCCCTCAAACTGCAAGGCCATGAAAGAGAAATCTGCCAACTGTATCATAAGAATACAAAAGCAGATTTAATGTCACATTTCTTCTTCATGACCAGTTCCCACACATTCCCTTATCGGTCTTACAGTGTGATTCATTCTAACGTGGCACATTGCAGCCCACCTGGTCAAAACAATGATTCAGATTCTGAATGACCGGCTATAACTGGTGAATCTATCTTCTTTGGAGCTACCAGCAGGACAGTAAAGACCCCAGACAGTCCTACCACTTGGCCTTCTTCCTCTACTTTGCTTAGTTTCCTCATCAATTCCAGCATCGTCTTGTCCGGTATCAGATTTTCTTCCCAGCGACTTACCCATGGTCCTTTAAATCCTAACCTAAAATAAGCTAAAAAACATTTTTATTTTTATTTGCAAAGTTTTATATAGCGCTGGCTAGACCCGGAAGTATCAGAGCGCTTTACATGAGGATCAGCAAGTTACAGGTTACATAATTACATCAATTACAGGAGCCAAGTATAGACATGGGAGAAAAACATGAGATTACACAATAATATGAGTTGTTAGCGCATAGCATAGCCAAGACACACGTCTTATGGGGAATGAAAGGTAGAGGGGGAATGGTAAACAGGGGTAAGGAATGTAGATAGTCAGGCAGACCGGCAAGGGGGAAAAGTACTTTAGGGGGAACAAAGCAGTCAGAAAGACAGAACCGACCTGAGTATCGGTGAAAGTATACGAAGGGAGGGGTGTGGGAGACCATGGGGGGGTCGTGGACTTGACGAAAAGGTCAATCAGGCGAACAAGGAGCAGACCAGTAGCAAAGAGGATAGGTCGAAGCTGCCATGATGGAGGACCAAACAGAAGCCAATAGCATTATCCCAAAAAGGCGGGATATACAAAATCAAACAAAAAACAATAAAGGTAGCTGACTACACGGTTCCACGCAGGACTGGAGAAGGGGAGGAGCCAAAGAATCACGGAGGGAGGAGGCAGGGGAGGGAAGGAAACACAACGGGGAGACGAGGAAAACAGTGTCCAATGTCTGGCTGGGTAGGTGACGGCCAAGGGGGTGAACCAGAGCCAAACTCCTCTATAGCTGCATAGGACAGCTCCACCGGGCATCGGCCAAGGTTGCTCGGGCTCCTCGGTAAGTACAGACAGTTACGGTTTCCGCCCAGGGGGCATCGTCAAAGTTCCATCTAAAGCACCGGTCCCGGTGTTACTGGGAAGCGCCGTCCACCTCGTCCTCCAGCTCGCCCCCAGGTCGAGTGGTGAGAGGAGAGGTGGAAGGAACAGTTTCAAAGTCTGCAGATGCATCATGGGAGGCCGCCATATTGTTAATAGCATTCGCGTGCACCACACGTGCAGCACCCGAGTTTGTAATTTGGGATTACTACAGCTCCCAGGAGATTCGCACAGGCGCTGTATTTGCGATGTGTCCTCTCCGATGACTAGTAGGTCTGCTGGGGGAGCCCTCCTGTGCCGCGGTGCCGATTAAATTGCTATGAAAGGCGGCGGCACTTAGTCCCACACGATACAATAAACTCTTTCCCATTGGGAGTATGCATAATGGCAAACGTATTCCGGACCGCAGAAAGAAAACCAGACTACGTTCATTCAGGTCCGCTCAAACAGCATAGAAAGAGTCGCATATGGGCGCCATTTTCAGGTCAGGCATGTCGATAATCGAAGCGGTAAAGAACTTCCAAAAAAGCACAGCCTTTCAACTTTCTTCTCAAGCTGGGAGGGAAAGCGCTGCTCAACGGACCGCAGATGGGGTGCGGAGCTCTTCGGGGAACCTTACGTGTAGGATGCTTCAGCCCCCGTCTCGATCACTGATGTTGCGGCAGCCATTTTGATGGAAGGCGGCAGTATTCCTGTCTGGGCCCTATGTGGGCACCTCTCAAGGTACCCGCTCATCTCATAGAACCAGAAATGTGTTGAAGTCTTTCCTCACCACCGCTCCTTAAAGCGTTCCAAGTCATTGCAGACCTCCCCACCCCCACTCTACTTGCTTTGCCTCAAACACTGAATAACAGGTTGGATTGTTCAGAACTTGGAACACCTGTACTTATAACAGCATACTGCCCATAGCCCTGCCCACTCATTTTGTCTTGTGGTTGAATTCATTATGTGCCCATTTTCCGTGTTTTCACTAATATGAACACTTCAACAAACTTTAAATGTGTTATCCTTTCTTTTATCACAAGCATCAGGTGCGACCCCAAAAGCAAAGTTAAGCCCCTGTACGACAGTTTCACCGTGTTCTCCCAGTTCATTCATCCCCCATCTCCAGCATGCTATGGGAATATAATGTCGTTCTGTTTGGCTTTCACCATCTTCAGACCTCCCTCAGCCCCATCAATGACCAGCTCTTCCCATGCTCCATTCACTTCCTTAGCAGCTGCTCCTTCTTTCTCCTCCCCCACACTTCTACATTCACCCCAACCTGATACTTCTCTTCTGTACCTTATGTGAGCCAATGCTAACGTGACCTTCCTATACCCATGTGCTCCACCATTGCTCCTGCCTTTTTTAGGATGCATGCCGTCCCACCTGGTGCCCACTCTTCCCAAACCCCAACTCCCAGCATTGCCTTCACAAACCATCCCATCACCCCCCTGCCATCATCATACCATTTTGACCAGATTCCTCCCAACTCCACCACATCTTCCATCTGTTTCCCCTTTTCAAATTACACACCTCTTCTGTGATTTTACCACTATATTTATCCCCTCTCTCCTGTTTATCCTGGCAGTTCTCTCCTCCCACTCTCTTCATAGACCTGGCTTACTAGTATCTCTGTTCCCATCCATGCACTCCTACCTATGCCAACGGAGTGAAGAGGCTGTCACACCTCTTCTTCTCAGCAAAGTGAAGGGATGCACACCATTCTTCATTCTGTAATTAAACCATACTTGTCCAATACTCATCACAGGATGCTTGCTGAACTGGGAAAAAGTGCCTTGCCCTGGTAGCACATGAAGTCTGAACCATACTGTGGGGGGCAGCATTTCTGCCCCACGCCCAGTCGCACAGCTTGTAGGGTAAAAATACCACGTTGCTTCATACTTGTAATCCGTTACGCTCCATTAAATCCATGTACTCCACAATATCTTCAATTTTTATGTTTAGTCCCATTAACTCCACACGTTAGGATGTCATGCTGTTTTCCAAAGTTTCTCATGCTCAAGATGTGCCCATCCGGACCTCTTATCAAGAAAACAGCATGACATCCTAACGTGTGGAGTTAATGGGACTAAACATAAAAATTGAAGATATTGTGGAGTACATGGATGGAGCGTAACGGATTACAAGTATGAAGCAACGTGGTATTTTTACACCTCTTCTTCTGCCATCCTTTGCCCACAATGTGGCATCCTGTTGGCTGGTGAGGTTACTGCACTCCATTCCTCTTGACATGCTGAAACGGAGGGCAGCTCCCTGCCCTACCGTCCTTCTTCCTCCAGGCCAACTGACTACTAGCGGTGTGCGCCAACAGTCTGCCCTCATCCTCTGTGCTATTTCAGTCATTCTTCTATGCCATACCAAAATGGACTTACAATCCCAGCAATCCCAGCTTATTTGCTTGTCATAAAGTGTCAAACATTCAAATACCAAATATAAGCATTGTGAAGCATAAAGAAATCCTATTCCAGTCCCCAAAGAAATCACCGCTGTTACATTGTCTTAGTGAGAAATATTAGGGGTGAGCAGAGCTTGCAGAGTTTTACTCCGCTGAATTCCGCAGTTACATAAGAACTCAGCAAGATTCTGCAGAGTTCAGCGAGCTGGCGAAATTTGGCACATTGCGCTGCTCGTGCTGATTTCTAGTGCTGGGAGCTTGTTCCACGCTGTAAAATCAGCACGAACAGCACCATGCGGAGCACCAGAGGGAGCTGCTTCTTTTTGCTGCTCTAGTACATTTTTTAGTCAAGCGGCAGCTTTCTCAACTCGTACGGTCGCAACCTGCCATGACAGCCAGCATTGAGAAAACCTCACCCAGAGGCATTCTAGCACCTGAAAATCGCGCTAGGGGATGCAAATTCTCACTCGCCAACTTAACATTGGTGAGCCAAGCGCGAGTAAAAACTCTGCCATGCGCTGCTGGAACTCCACGATATTCGCAGAGCAGGCAAAGTCTGTGGACTCCGCCGGCAGAGCAGAATTTTCTGCCCATCCCTAAAAAATATTTCAAAGCCTAGTCGAGGTCAATATTAAACAAGAAAGAATTTCCTTACTTGTGCTACAGTTTTCAATTCTTCGGGGGTCATACCTGCATTTTCTCCGTCCAATATACTGGTCTTCTTGAGTGAAAATCAGCTAGGCTTAAGGAGAAGTGAAAGTTTGACAGACCGAAGCGCTTTGAAAAAGACAAATTACATGAGTTTTAACGACGTCTATCACTAAGCACTTTTTGCACACACATTGAGGCAATACGCATTTGTAATGCAATAGGTCTTGCATTTGCGAGAGTTTGAGCTATTGGCATTGTAATGACAATGCCTTTTATTTATGTTTTGGTTTTAAAACATAAATAAAAGGCATTGTCATTTACAATGCCAATAGCTTAAACTCACATAAATGCGAGACCTATTGCATTGCAAATGGTTCTTTAACTTTAACACTGAGAGCGGCGCCTGCTTCAGGGACACTGCGCTGTTTTTTTGTTTTTTTTTACTTTAACACTGAGCGCGGTGTCCCTGAAGCGGGCACCGCGCTCAGTATGAAAGTTAAAAAAGAAAGAAAAAAAATGACAAATCAAATCGTTTAAATTGGTCTTTTCATGAAAACAGTTGGTTTTGATTAATGTTTTTAGGTCTCATCCACAGACAGCTTCTAGCTGTCACTGGAGCACTGGAATCTTAAACACACTTATTGGAGATTCAGATACTGCTAATCTATCTCGTAATTCTGCCTGAAGCTAATCTGAATAAATTTGAAATAGTCCATACACTGCACTCCCGGAAACCGATGAATTCTTCCTGCCCCGCATGTTCAGGGACTAGAAAAAATCTTTATTGCCCTTGGACGAAGAGCAGCCAAATGAAGCGATCTGTTTTAATACACAACCCACATAAACCTATGTAAATTCCTTGTAAAACATCTATCCTATCCAAAGCGTAAATATTAGTGCTTTCCAAACTATGTTCATGGCATCCCACAACACTGGCACTACCCTGATGTTGCTCCTCACCTGCACTCTGTGTGCAACGGCTTACATCCCTGTGCGCAGCAAATTTACCACCTTATACATCCCCTCTTCCAAAATCACTTGTAAAGTTCACTTTCAACTAGAAGGGTATCTTGGCGCTAAATAACAGATGTTTGTTGTAACCAGACTCAATGGCACTCATTTTGTAGACCTCAGAAGGCTGAATGGACCCACCTGGATTTGAACCTGTGACCATGAGGTTGATTACAGGCCCCTACAGTGGACACATTAGTCCACTAAGCCACTAGAGCCAGTGTGCATTCACCACCGTGTGAACACATCATATCTTCTCTCCAATGCAACATATTCCATGCTCAACGGTGTATAAGTCACTTGCAAATTTACTAAATAAGGGAGGTTATTGTGTCCACAGTGACTGAGCCTTGTTTGGTGTAGTAAACATCAAAGCCATAAAGACAACTTGGGCTTGTATGAACTTGTGTTTTTTGGGGGGTTTTTTGGTCAGTTTGTTGCACATGAACATTACTTTTAACAGCAATATTAACTCATGCCGTCTTGGATGGATACAACTCTAAAAGCTTAAATGGAAAATGTTTTATCCCCTGGTTGTCCTCATGCAGAAACAGAATGTCAAGTTGCCACTAATCACGTGGTGCCATTATTATAGGGTACCGGATGCCTCCACTCCTCATAAATGTTTGTCTGGGTTTTCTCTTTTCCCTAACCTGTCCATTCAGTAATTTCGTTCAATGCTTGCAAGTATCTATCCCAACCCCAGACATAACATGTTGCAAGTTGTGGCTTTTTTCAAAACTGTGCACCGTGAAAATCAATCTTGTTCCTTTTTACGCATTATCGTGCACTTTTTCATTTACATTCCCAATAGCCCCAGCTCCAAAAAATGTCCCATTGTATTCCAATGCTTGTCTCACACAGCTAACACGGTTCTGTGTGCGAGGGGAGGGAACAGAAAGTCTTGTGGCCTGATCAAAGACAAATGGTACGAGGGTGACTGCAGCCGATTTATATTGCATGGCTCACCTATTTTTATTTATTTTTTATGTTAGAGCTGGCTGGAATACCTGCAAAACTGATAAACCTCAGATGACTGAAGCATTGCCCGGTTTACATACACATAAACAACTATTGAAAATACATCATCTCGGAGCGCGTGACTCCCAGTGCACTCCCACACGGCATCATTATGCTCCACACCCGCATCCCACAGTCACAAGAGCAAACAAGTGCTTCTCGTGAGCACATCACTCGTGTGCACGCATGCACTAAAGCCTTAATGCACACATTATTAATTAATTACAATTAATTTACGAACCTCCCTTTCACTCACCTGATAACTGGCTGGGGGCCGGCGCAGTCTGCAGAGCTCACTCGAGATGAAAGCATTGGCGAGGAGGGGGACAGAGAGGATTGCAGCATTTGGGATGAGGACATAGAATTGGGAAGTGGTGACGTAGTCAGGGATGGCTTTGAACACCTGAGAGCTCGTAGGTTTTACCAGTCTTGATCTGCACCTAATCGGATTCTTTAGTAAATCCAAATGTTTATGAGGCATCTAACATATTTAAATAGCAGAAAATGTGTAGGGTGACCATACAGCTCCTCGGCATTAGGATACCATGTTACAATTTGAATGGAATTTACTGTGCCTGATGAGGTCATTTGGTAACCTTACCAGACTGGAAACATGGTGCTCCATTATCTGCAGTCCTCCAGCTAACCTCGTTGCAGTCAACAAACCCCACGTCATAAGCGAGTCTTGAAGTCAGAAATCGTTTTGAGGCAACTATGCAAAGAATGCTGGGACTTGTAGTTTTTCTTCCTTATAAGCGTTGGTGTAACTAATGCTATTGGCTGAAAATCATCATAAGATCAAAAAAGTCAATTTAATTACATGGGGCAGGTTGACAGCTATGCAACCTAAAAATTCCAGTCAATAACGAAGAGTTCAACAGTGTCAGTAAGATGTGCAAATGTGGGAAGATACCCTACATAACTTTATCTGTAGCTCTGAATAACATGTTGCCTCAGCAACCTCCACCAACTAAATAACGCAAGGCCCATACCTTGAGGTAGAGTGTCTCCAAAGTTCCTCAATCCCTGTGAGAGAGGAAGGAGGCCCTTTTGAAGCCTAGGCTGTGTGAGGCTCCGAGGCCCAAGGGTGCCAAAAGATAAAGAAAAAACATAATGAAACCGGGTGCCATGCTAGGCAGCGCGGGACACGAACACATTAATAAAAAAAAAAACATGAAAACAGGTGCCGTGCTAAGCCGCGCGGCGCCTCAACACATTCATAAAAAATAAACATGAAACTGGGGGCCTTGCTAGGCAGTGCGGCGCCCAAACATTTCTAAAAAAAAAAACATGAAACCGGGCGTCGTGCTAGGCAGCGCGGCGCTCGAACACATTCATTAAAAAAAACCTTGAAACCGGGTGCCGTGCTAGGCAGCGCAGCGCCCGAACACATTCATTAAAAAAAACCTTGAAACCGGGTGCCGTGCTAGGCAGCGCCCGAACACATTAATAAAAAATAAAAAACATCAAACCTGGCGCCGTGAGAGGCAGTGCGGCGCCTCAACACATTCATAAAACAAGCGCCGCCATTGTCCCGGCTCAATGAAGAAAAAGTACACGTACCGTGTAACAACCAAGTAAAGGGGCCAGTAGCCATGGGAGGATACAAATGGCGAGATGGCCGTACTAAGGAGGGACTAACAAGCCTATTAAGGAATCAAACGCCAGCATTTACGAAAGACAAAGGCACAAGCCAATGAAAAATATGGGCTGGGCTTCTCCTCCGTACCCTACCTACAACAGATCGCCAGAGCAGCGCTTGCTTGCTGGCTCAGGCTCGATCTAAAAATGGATGACGGGTAGTTTATTCTACAACAAAATTTAGTGAATGTAGTGCTGGAGAAAGGTACAAGACATACACAAACGTAAAACAACTTAACCATTCACAGCGGCCTAGGTTCTCCACAACACACATTTCCACACAAAACGTGTACCTTTAGGAAAATAAACCTGCCCTCCCAGTTGTTGGATGATGGAGGAGCAGGCTGGACGCACGAAATAGGTTCTGCAGCCTCTGCCGCCTTTAGTGGAATAACGAGTGTCGCACTCCTTGAGTATTGAAAAAGAACGCACCCGTCTCTGCACTCGCGGACCTACACAGGTGATTCAGACGTAGGAATGTTGTGCTAGCCATGCAGTTGAAAACGACCTCTTGCTCCCTGCAATTTAACTGTGCCCGCGTCAGTGCTTAATTTGTAAAATAATAAGTGCCAGGGCCCTGACCAGGAGGCCACTGCAGCTTGCACCACCCATTGCCCCTGTCATCGCTGCCAAGGGCAGTACCAAAACAACTACTAACCATCTCCCTCGCCTGCAAGTGCGACAGTTCCGATTGTTCCAGGTCCCCAAAGCTAAAGGAATGGCTGGGGATGCAGGTATTAGTAGGTTTTTTATGTATATTGTATTAATAAACAACCGTTGTTCTGCTCATCTCTAAATTTGTTGAGCAGTGCCACCATGTGGCAGACTGTCATAAGTGTGGTGTTAGCAATTAAGTGCTGATGACCAGCACCGGAAACCAATCAAGTGCAGATGCTGAGCACCGAAAACCACCAGCTCAAATTAAGCACTGGCCCACCTATCTGTCCAATGGATGTATGATGATTCAAACCTGCCAACCAGTGGTTGAAGACGCACATAAAAAAGTATTGGAACTGTAATCTTATGCTCCTGTGCAATGGGGGCAGGGTCAGTGGGGAGAGATTAGGGGGAGAGCAAAGTAATCTTAGGGGTGGGTGAACCAACAAATTAACAGGGAGAGAGGAGCCAGAGCTGAACTAAGTAAATTTATTTAAGTATCCAGAAGTATTTCACAATTCATAGCACCTCAGATTAGACCACTGCATCAAGAAGTATTTATTCAAAGTGATAGTTTTTAAACATGAATTTAGAAATATTCCTTAGTGGTCCCACAGTACTGATGCCAATGCCATTACAGAACTAAGAGGTAAGTCTGTTGTCATCTGTACCCTATATGTGGCCTAGATTCTTATTATAATGGAGTAATAGTATAGTTCAATAAATTGTTATAGTGGTTCTAATGAAAATACACGGTTTTATTAACACAGGTTGATTATTGTATGGTAACATAAGGAAAATTATATATTTTATTGAAAATTGTTGTTTATTTTAACATTAATAATGTAGGCCTTGATTTCAAAATGGTTTTTGCTGCCTGTCCCCATCTTATTCCTACACACGGTCATATTCCTGTCTTTCCTACCTACATCACACTCCACCTCAGGAAGCGTCACTGGCTTCTCATTCACAAGAGCAGCCAATTCAAACTTCTCACGCACACATACAAAGTCCAGCACAACACAGGACCAGAATACCTCAACAGCTGCATACACTTTCACCAACCCACCAGAAACCTACACTCTGCTTCACTCTCACACTCACACATCCCCTCCATCTGCAAAAGCATAACTGGAGGTCGCTTATTCTCCTACATCGCACCCAAGACATGGAACGATCTCCCTAAACACATCAGAGCCTCCTCCTCACTTCTTGAGTTTTGCAAAAAGCTGAAGACCTGGCTCCTCGTATAAGCACCTTGTGCACCACACATCTGCACAAGCAAGTGCCTGGATACCCTCTCGGTTGATTAGTGTGCTATACAAATCAATATAACATAACATTTCCACATAATGTATTGTGTTGCTGCATTATATTGCGCTTACTACCGCTATGTGGGGTTCTGAAGCACTTGTCTACATTAGTAGCACGCTGCACCATGTAGGATAGGATAGTATTTGTAAAGCGCACTATCCCAAAGGTGTCAAGGGGCTGAGCGGACGAAAGCAAAGAGAGAAGCACTATCAGCCGAGTAAGAAGAAAATAGCCATGTTTTCAGAAGTTTTCTGAAGACTGAGAGGGAGTCTGCATTGGAAATGAAGGGGGGCAACGAATTCCAAAGCTTGGTGGCGGCTACAGAGAAGGAACGGCCGCCCCATCTGGACCTGCGAAATCTGGGAGAGACCAGTTTTTTCTGTGTGGATGATTTCAAGGTCCTCCCAGGAGTGTACCATTGAAACATGGTTTTTAGATGAGGCGATCCTTTGCTATGCATAGCCTTGTATACCGTGCTCAGGACCTTGAAGGAAATGCGCTTCCTGATGGGGAGCCAGTGCAAGGTTTGAATCCCCTCTCTGGTGGACTGATGCTTAGGAATGTTAAGGATCAGTCTTGCCGCTGCGTTCTGTACCACCTGGAGCTTATTCAGGGATACCGCATTGATGTTAAGGTACAGGGCGTTGCAGTAGTCAAGAGAGGAGGTGATCAATGTAATGATGGTGGACCGATGCAGTTCAGATGGAATATACGGCAGCACCTTTCTAAGAGTTCTTAAAATATAGAAACAGGTGCTGACTGTACGGCTGACTTGGGCATCAAAGGTTAAACCCTCATCAAAAATGACCGGCAGACTTTTTGCTGTCCTAACCAGGACAGGAAGGGGACTGCAGTCTGCAGACCACCAGACATTAGACCAGATTGATTTCTGTGAGCCGAATACTAGTACCTCAGTCTTGTCCACATTGATCTTTAGTGAGTTGCCCTTCATCCAGCAAATAATGCTTGACATACACTGATTAAACTTCTCTGCGACTGATTGCAAATCATTCAAGATGGAGACAATGATTTGTTTGTCGTCCGCATAGGAGGGCACCTGGATTCTGAATGATCTCACCAGCTCGGCCAGAGAGGTCACATAGAGGTTAAAAAGAGTAGGGCTCAGTGAGTATCCCTGAGGGACCCCACAAGGAAGGCCAAAAGCCTTAGTTCTGAAGCCTCCGCAGCTAATGATATGCGTTCTACCTGTCATAAAAGAGTGGAGAAGCTGCAGGGCCTTTCCCATAACCCCCACTTCCCGCAGGCGCTGAACCAAGCGCACCGGGGAGATGTTGTCGAATGATGCCGACAGGTCGAGCATAATCAGCACCGCCGAACCACCCTGATCAACCTGCAAGCGAATACAATCAGTAGCCACGATAAGGGCAGACTCGGTGCTGTGGCAGGCGCGGAACCTGTTCTGGGAGCAATCTAGGATTTTCTGGGATTCAGCATATTTCATCAGTTCAATATTGAGGAATTTCTCCAAGATTTGAGCAGGAGCGAGGAGAAGGGAAATAGGTCGGAAATTTTTCAGCTACGATGGGTCGGCATTGGGTTTCTTGAGAAGCGGTGAGACAATGGCTTCCTTCCAGTTAGCCGGGTAGCTACCGGATAGGAGACCTTGCACAGAAAGTTGGTTACTAGATCAGGCGCCAGTTTAAGTGTGTAGAGCATACAGGGGTCCGAGGGAGCCCCGGATTTAAGGCCAAGTAAAAGTTTGTTTATTTGTTGAACCGAGATTTGTGGAAAAAAGGAAAAGACATTCTTCCCAGAGGCCTGTAAGAGTTCCCCAGCAACCGGTTCAACCCCATCCTCCACGGCTTCCCCACTAACTGAATCATCATCTTCAGAAGGGGTGAACTCATGGAAGATCTTAAGGACTTTGTCCTGAAAGTAGATCGTTACTCTGTCACAGAAATCTTGGGAGGGGTTCATTGGCTGTTGCCCTGGTGGCTCAGAAATCTCCTTTATTACTTTAAAAAGCATGCTGGAGGAGTTGTCTGCCGACAAAATCTTTTCGGTTGAGAAGCGGGATTTAGCCTGGAAGATGGCGTGTTTATATTTCAGCAGAAGAGATATCTGCTTGGCTTTTTCCCTGGGGCAAGGGTCACCGCACCATTTGCGTTCTTCTCTGCGGCATTCAATCAAGGACATGAGCTCTTCCAAGAACCATGGGGCTGAAGGTTTTCAATGACACAGTTTTTGAAAGGGGCAACTATGTCTAGGGCCTTGTTGATCCAGTCACGAAAGCCCTCTGCTGTAGGAGGGTGAGTGATGTGCCTCCCATCAGAAACCGAAGCCAAGGCGGCCTCAGAATTTGCTGCTGTAATCTTATTCAGTCTTCTGCAGCATAGATGCCTGGGGTGGGGACCCTCATTCACCTTGATGGGGAGGGGCAAAGAGACTTTAAACTCAATCAGCCAGTGGTCCACCCAGCTGAGAGTTTGAACTGCCTCAATTACTAAGTCATTGTGATTAGTGAAAATGCCATCCAAGGTGTGACCGGCAGTATGGGTTGGAGAGCGCACCAGTTGCTCGAACCCCAGAGAAGACATAAGATCTACAAGACGAGCTGAGTCATTATGCTGTTTATTTTCAAGGTGAAAATTGAAATCACCTAGGATGGTGTAATGAGCAGTGGTAACAAATGGTTCAAGGGCTTTACACCATGTCTCAATTAACTTGGCTCTCGGCCCTGGCGGACGATATACCAGAAGGCCTGAGAAGTTATAGTTCTCAGATAATTTAATCCTGAACGAGGCTGCTTCCAGGATAGAACTAGGGGCATCTTACACAGCGTTAAGGGTACATCTGAGGGAGTACTTAGCCACCAAGGCTAGGCGGTCTCCTCTTCTGTCAAGGCGGTCATATCTAAGTATAGAATAGCCAAGGGGGACAGCGTCAGCCAAGTCGGGGCACGAGCAGTCCCTTGCCCACGTCTCTGTGATAAAAAGACAGTCCAGGTTAAGTGATTGAATAGTCAGGGCAATTTCGGTTTTGTGTTTGGGCATGAAGCGGGCATTTATCAGCGCCCCCCGGAATGAGTTGGACCTGAGCCCTGCCCTGCTCTTGGTCCCTATCTTCTTCTCTACCCCCTAAGGTGACCTGAGGAAACCAGGGGCGGAGGCCCGACCGTTAATGGGGCTGAATTTACAATGGTGACAGTGTACTGCCTCCCCTTTAATAAGGTCAAGCTTATCCATGCACCCCACATGCTGAAGTTTGGGGCGCAGCTGAAGAAGTTGTGTGTTAGAGTAGGTTCTTGCCAGGGCACCCTTGTTCTCTGAGAAAAAATGGGCAGCATGCTTGGCCCATGGCGCCGTCCAGGCACGGATGGGTGCAGACGGGCTTGCCTTTGGCGTGCAAGCTGCGCGCCAGCTGTGCGCATACGCTGCACACTCTGGGTTGCATGTTCTTTAATGCCCCCGGACCCGGAAGAACAAAATGAGCTCGACCGCCAACCTCAAAAAGGCTGCCGGCTCGAGGTCAAGGCTCTAATGAGGAAAGGACTCTCTTCGCGCTATCGGGAAAACCCGAGGCGGACCGGAGAGCTCAAGAGAGATGAGGGAGGAGTCCCCAGGAGCGGGGGAGAGAGAGCACAACTATGGCAGAGTGACGGAGAGAGAAGGCAGAAACACAACAGTGCTGCAGAGCGAAAATTAAACATAAAAGCCCAGTTAAACCACAGTAAAATCAGATAAAAACCTGCGCTCACAGTATAAAATTAAAAATTGACAGCAGAGGCGAGTCTTACTAGTGCATGTGTCTACATTTAGGGTGTGTGGCTGGAAGGTTGTTTTTGTTTTGATCCTATGTGGGAAGTGTTTCCATGTTGTGATGCGTGATGTGATTATCCTGTTATGGAACGCAGCACGTAGCAGTGTGTTGAATGATGAAGTGTAAGAGACGGATGTGCAGTTTTATGGTTTTCAGCATGCTGGTAGCTTTGAACAGCTCTGCAGGTCTCTTTATGGTATATCATATAATATAGTCTGCTTAGGTGGTTCCTGCACTAGGTTGTCTAAGCTGAGATTCCGTGTATAGTTGTGGTCTTAAGCTGGCATGATTGGAGAGAGAGAGAGAAGTGGAGAGATCTGTTGGGATGGACATTTATATTATTAGCCCATATCTGAGTGTCTTTGTGAGATGTAAAGAAGCAGTCAGATTGTATAAATATTTGGGACCTGCAGTAAATAAACTACATTAAAGTTCTCTAAATTGTCCAGTAATGTGTGACAGATCTCTTCAGTTATTCCATGCCTGTTCATTTGGTGATGTTTGTGTTTTCAGGCTGTATATTGCTGGTGATGGACAACCCTCATAGCAGATACGTCTTATGTGAATGTAAGAGGTAGAAGATGCAATTTGTTGCTGACATCTGCATATTCTGGTTTTAGTATTATTGTGGGCCACAACTGTTATACATGGAAGTACATAATTATGTAATGCCATGGCTAACCATAGGTCAGTCCTTTTTTACTTACCTGCATACTAAAAGTAGTTTGCAATTTGTGGGTTGTAAACTGAGGATTGTGCTTGAGGGTGTGACTGTTTTCTGGGCTCTGTTGCCGTGACGCGGCTAGTGCAGTTATCTAGGAAAAATCCAGGTTTTCAACTGTCTTCGGAAGTGTATATGCTCCTGGGTGCTTCTAATGCTGGCTGGTAGTGAGTTCCAGAATTTGGCGGTTTTTACTGAGGAAACAGCGCCTCCTACAGATTTCTTAAGGTATGGTGGTATAATGATAAGTGGAGAAAGCCTGGAGCACAGTGTTCTGTTTATTTTGTATTGCTTTAATTTAACTTGTAGTTATAGTGGTCCTTTTCCTTGGGAGGCTCTGTGGACAATGCAGAGTACCTTGAACATTGGCCCTCTAGCTATAGATAGCTAGTGGAGTCATTGAGTGACTTGAGTCATTCATTCTCTTGGGTGAACCTGGAGAAGAAGCCTTGTGGCAGCATTTTGGATGAGTTTTATTTTGCGTATAATATATGAGTGTGCCAAGGTATAGGCTGTTGGTATAGTCAAGCTTGGAGATTACAAGCATGAGGATGGCTTGCAGTTTATGTTGGTATGCAAGGTATGGGAAGATCTGACTTGGTGTTTTCATTGTGTAGAAGAGACTCTTTGTGATGTTGTTAGCATGCGGTATCAAGGATAGGTATGAATCCATAGTTGCTTCTAGGTTTCTTACTTCTCTTGATGTTGTTGTAGGGGCTTCAAGTTCCTTAGGCCATAGGGCAGTAGGCTGATAGTTTTGCCATTGTCCACATTGGTAGTTTTGCTATTGACTCCATATCATAATCTCTGTTTTTGCAATATTGAGCCTTAGATGTTTATTCATCATCCATGTGTTTAAGGCATAGAGGCAGTTATCGACTTTTGAATTGTTGAAGTTTTCTGGACTATCCATTTTAAAAATGATTTGGGCATTGTCTGCATAATTGTAACAGGTGAGATTATATGATTTAATCAGATTTGGTAAGGAGGTTAGGTAGATGTTGAATAACAGAAGGGATATGATAGACCCCTGAGGAACGCCACAGTTTTGTGTGTGAGGAGGTGATGTGAAAGGGGGTTGGTATACCACACTTTGTCTGTCTGTGAGATAAGAAGCAATCCATTTTAATGCATTTCCATTGATTCCACTACTGTGAGGTCTTTGAAGTAGCGTATGGTGGTGGACAGTATCAAATGCAGCTGATAAATCCAGACATAATAAGGCAGCTACTCCATTGTTGTCCACTGTGAGTTTTAGATCATTCTTGATGAATTTGATGGCTGACGGTGTGCCTATTTCCTGGTCTGAAACAGGCCTGTTGGTCTAACAGTAAGCCATAATGTTCAGTAAAGTTAGAGAGTTGATTACACACTGCTTTCTCAAAACGTTTTCCTAAGAATAATCTCTTTGATATGAGCTTGTAGTTTGCTGGATCAGATAGGTCAGGGTTTTTCTTTTTGAGGAGAAGTTTGATGTAGTGTAAGAAACAGTCTTGCTGAGTAGGCATCTGACTTCCTCTCCTGCACAGGTTGAGCGAAGGATATCTTTAAAGATTATTGGTGGTGCTGGGTCATATGGTGATCCTGATGGTCTGACTGCAATGATAATGTCAAGGAAATCTTTTTATGACAGGGTATTGAAGGTATGCATTGAGGGATGGTTATTGGTATCTCTTTCTCTGGTCATTAGGTCATGTGTTGTGGTGTTGTTCGCGTTTTCCGTCAGGTAATTTTCAATCTTTGGGATTTTATAGATCAATTCATTGAAGATTTTGTCACAGAATTCTTGAGCTCATGGTGTTTCCATATTTAGGTACTCTGGATTGTGGTATTCTGTTCAGATTTTATGGAGTTCTTTTGAAGGGCAGTCTGCTTCAGTTATGCCCATGGAAAATGGTGTCTTTTTGTGGTTCTCATGGCTCTTTTGTAGGCTCAGTTACAGTGCCGTAGCATGCTTTTGTCTGTTTCATCTCCTGATTTTCTCCATTTGCGTTGTAGTTTGTTGAGATGTATTTTCATTCTTTTGATGTTGTCATTAACCCATGTGATGTTGGTTTTGTGCTCAACTCTAGATGTGGTTTTTGTTGGTATCTGTTTGTCCAGTGCAGTGAAGATCCTGTTGTAGAAGGAATGTATGTCTTTCGACAGCATGTTTATTTATTTTTTTCAATGTGGGTGCTGAGTTGCTGGATGTTTTGTTTTGTCCATTGTCTGCATGAGCGTTTTTTGTTGCATACATGCATTTATGACATCTAGCATGTGTCCTGCACAGTGAATTGGACCACAAATAATTTGTTGTAGGTTGAAGGCTTCATGGTTTGTTCTGAAATTTTGAAACCTTTGTTGTGGGAATGCTCTCATCTCTTCTAGGCGGTGAACATCCCGAATTGCATGTAGAGTGGGTACATCATGCAGGTCCCATGTGACAAAACCAGCCACAAAGAGCTAAAAAGAGGACGTTATGCAGAAAAGTGGGAGACATCAGCTTTCAGGAGTATTCCTGCACAATCTACCAGGACATCTCTCATCGTACTTTGCAGCGCTGCGTTGAGTTTTAACAAAGTCATGAAGAAACTCCAAGGGTATTGCGTTTGATACAGGTAAATGTATTTTTCTTTATTTATTTGAGTTTTATATAGCGCTGGCTAGACCCGGAGGTATCAGAGCGCTTTACATAAGGATCCACAAAGTTACAAAATTACATCAGTTACAAGTTACATCAGTTACGAGAAAACATTTCAAGAGCGTCGGAAGACGGAATAAATGGAGCTTAGAAGGGTAAGGGGGTGGGGTAAAGGTGTGGGAGGGAGAAAGGATGGAGAAAGAGACGAAGGAGAGTCTGCCCAAAGTCCGGCTGGGTAGGTGACGGCCGAGGGGGAAGTCCACAGCCCATCTCCTCTATAGCTATCAGGTAGCTCCACCGGGTATCAGTCAGGCGGCTAGGTCTCAAAGAGAAAACAATAAGAGAGCAAAGAGAAGGGATAAATGGAGTGTAAAGGGGAAAGTGGGTGGAGTAAAGGGGTAGGAGGGAGAGTACAATGGAGAGACGAAGTGAGGTCTGCCCAATGTCCGGCTGGGTAGGTGACGGCCGAAGGGGTAGTCCACAGCCCATCTCCTCTCTAGCTATCAAGTAGCTCCACCGGGCATCGGCCAAAAAGCTAGGTCTCTACGGTCTCCACAATGTTGTTTTATCCCAGTGTTAAACAATGAAGTCCCAGAAATGTTTGGGTGGCTGTCAGTAAGGTTAGCTTGACGCTTTGGCAGAAGGAAAATGACACATTAAAGGGCTGAGCTCCATGAGAGTTGTAGAGGGTACCGGCACTTTGTGGGATCATCTGATAAGAAACTGGTAATGTTGGTGAAATGCCCCCCAGCATGGTGTAACAGAACAGGGTTGAACCGATCTCTACCTTGCAGCAGTGTCCGACGGCGATATCACTGAATGGATGAGCCGAAATCTGGGTCATAAATGTACCCCTTTGTTCTCTCTGTTGAAACTGGGGACAAGCACCACGTTGTCACAGAGGTCTGGAGAGCAGTGGTCTTTTTGGGGCTGCCCACTGAGGACACACCCGGAGGCAGTCCACCGGAGGGTTTGAGGTCAGGGCCCCCGTCGCTGGGGGAGGAGGGGATGCGGCACCAGAGCCGCCCAAGAAGTCAGAATGGGAACCGCCAGACTCTAGGGGATCAGGAACAGCTCCTGGAGTGAACCCTGATCCTAAAGGATAGAACCAATAGACTGGAGCCACCCGAGAGGGCCTGACTGCCAACTGATGTATATTGTCCAAGGGATCAAGAACGGCTTCAGCTCCATCCCAGCTGTCCAGAATGGCCTGAAGGGAGATTATTCTTGCCATAGATTTCAATATGGTGTGAGACCCACAAAGGGACAAGGAAGGAGGGTGTGAGACACATGCTTGAGCTTTTTCTAAATGTCTAAAGAAGGCGTTGGCGGAGTTAAACTTAAGGGATGCCTGGTGGGAAACACATGCGACAACCACTGGCTATACATCTTAGTCCCATTTCCATCGGACACATTCCTGTATTGATTATATTTTACTGAGCAATGCCCTAGTGTGAATGAACCATGCAGTGGAGATTGGGCCCATAGTGGTCTCCGACCATGCTCCTGTCCTGATCCAGGTGGACCTGGGGGTGCAGACACAATCTCGTAGTTGGTGACTCTATCCCTTCTTGTTCAGGCACTTGATAATTAGAGACAAAAAAGGTCAACAAATTGATGAATACTTTGAACTTAATGAGGGACAGGAAGTTTCTATCGCTGGGGTCTGGGACACCTTTAAGATGGTCATTAGGAGCCGTTTTATAGCAGCTGCAGCAGAGTGTTGTAAACTCCACATGCTAGAACGAGAAATCCATGGACTGGAAAAAGAGCAGCTGCAGAACCCCCTCCACCCACACCCCCCACCATTTCACCCGCTCCCTGGTTACAGCCAGAGGCCAGCTTTGCATGCACTTCACCAATAAGGCAGAACTCATCCTACACCACCTCAAGAAACGCTCCTATGTCACAGGGGATAAGGTGGGTACCCAGCTTGCTAGGGCTTTGAGAGGCAAGAGGGAAAAGGAGTACATTAGGGAGATCTTTGCCACTCCGGGGGGCCTTTGGCGGAGATGTGGAAAATGCTGAGAAGTTCCAATGCTTTTATGCAAATCTCTATCTTGGAGACCTCCCTTCCTCTGGGTTTTAGGAGGCCTTTCTGGAGAGGGTCCAACTCCTGGTGTTCATGGATGTTCAGAGGGACTCACTGGAGGGCCCGGTCCTACCCAAGGAGCTCAAACAAGCTATTAAATCTCTGAAATGTAATAAAACCCAAGCCCTAGAGGGCATCACCAGCCAATTTTACAAAATGTTCTCTTCCAAATTAGCCCCAAAACTTCCAACCCTATTCAATTACTGTGCTCCCCCAGACTCCGTCACTTTAACAGTGGGGGAAGCTGTTACCATGGTAATACTGAAGGCTAACAGGCAGGCGCTGCGCATAATATCACCCAATAGCCCTCTTAAATATTAATGAAAAGCCATTCACGAAGATTTTAGCCACCTGTCTCAATGACCTGCTTTCGAATCTGGTACACCCTTGACCAGAGTGGATTTGTCCAGGGACAACAAACACAGAATAATATCTGGATGGCTATCCCCCTGATAGAGAAGGCCTCCCTCAAGAACATACCTGAGATCAATCTATCCTTAAATGCAGAAAAGACCTTCATCAGGGTGGATTGTGGTGTCCTGTGTCTCACACTTCAGAGTATGGGCTTGGAACCCAGATTTTTGAGGAACTATATGCACCCTACTGCCAAAATCACTCTAAATGGACATTTCCTTCTCTCTTTCCAGAGACACCAAGTAGGGATGCCCCCTATTACCACTTTTGTTTGCCCTCTTTATAGAACCCTTAGGTTGTTTTATTCGGAAGTCTGCAACCATGACAGGGATCACCTAACTGTACGCCGATGATGTACTTCTAACACTAGGTTCCCCAAGCACCTCACTCCCAGAGATCATAGGTTTACTCCAGGCCTCTGGCTACAAGATCAACTATGATAAGTAAGAGATACTGAACTTGACTTTGGGAGCTGGGGAAGCGGGGACCTGGAAAAGCAACCAGATTGACCGCTCTATTCCCATTCTGGTGGGCCAAGACTTCCATTAAGAAAGTGGGAGTTTGGCTTCCCCAGACTATTGAGAAACTCTTGCAACCACCTATCCCTCTCTGGTAGCAGCTATCACAAAAGGTCTGAATTCTTGGGGGAACATGATGCTTTCCTGGCTAGGCAGTATTAACGCAATAAAAAAAGAACGTCCTCCCACATCTTCTCTACCTGTTTGAAGCCCTCCCAATATGGTTGGATTCCACCTAACTGAAACTAATCCAACGGCCAATGATGTCCTTCATATGGAGTGGAAAGGCTTCTAGGGTCTCTCAGAAATTACTTATTAAACCAAGAAAGTCAGAAGGTCTGGCTGTTCCCATTGTCCCCCACTACAATACAGCGGCTCAATTACTAGTGGTAGTGGAGTGGTCTATGTTGGTCTGAGAAGAACTAACAGCTGATGGACCATGCCATTGTTAGAAAACCACTCTGATACTTGGTGTGGATAGACAGGTGCTAAAGACTCCCCATCGCATAAATCAGCACCCCAGTGTCCGAAACTCTCAAGACATGGGCTCTATACATGGGGTCAAGGGGTCTGGTGTCATATCTATCCCCTTACACTCCCATACATTGCAATGCGGCTTTGACATCGGCCCAGGAGGTCAATCCTTTCATAAATGGAGGGAGAGCGGCTGTAAAATGGTCTCTGATAGGTATGACAAAGCAGCCCCCCAAGACATTTTTACAGTATAAGACATAATTTGAACTACCGGAGTCTGAACAGCTTCGCTCTGCCCAGAGTCTGCCTAGTAATCCCACACATGCCGAACAAACTAGTCCTGAATTAAGTCAACAGACAAAATTGGTCTGTGGATTAAATTCCACCAAAAAAATAAGTATTCTATTCTGGAACATAGCAGGTTTACGAAATAAAGTTGACAATCCAGCATGGCTAGAGTTTATCGATAAATTTGATATCCTTTGTTTACAGGAGACCTGGGTGATAGACGAAGTTCACCTGAATTGATTTAAGACCTACCATATCCCTGCCATCCACTCATTACACGGGAGGTCAAAGGGAGGGATATGTGTTTATATCTCTAACCTGTTGAGTGTTAACATCTGACAATTATTACCAAATAATATTGATCCATATAGATTCTAGCTATATCCTGGCTGTTGTTAACTTTTATAATAATGCTGAAAAGGGTCATTTGGGGCCCATTTTAAAACAGTTAAGTGAGGACCTAGGCAAATTAAGGGCAATCAATAGCACAGAATTGATTACTGTTTGGGGGGGGATTTTAACGTTAATTTGTGTCAGCAAGCTGGGCTGGGGATCTGTGGATTGGAGATACAAGAGGATGTATTCCCGATTCATTTTGAGCACTCTTCCAGGGGGGAGATGCTCAATGAAATTTTGTTCTCACATGATCTTGGGTTCACCAATTGCCTGTGTTCCCCGAATGTTGAGTTTGATTACACTTTTATTGGTAGGGGACTACGATCCATAATAGATTTTATAATCGTACCTAATCGTTATGCAAATTTAATTGCAAATTATAAAATACATTCAAATGTACTGAGTGATCACTTGCCCTTGAGTATCAACATTTGTTTGACTACTGCTGCCGATTTACATTCACAAAATCAACTGGCTTGGATTAAAAACATCTCCCTTGCACGTTTAAATGGATATACCCTACGTTGGTCCAGTCATAACCCAGCTGAAATGAACAAACAAATTATAACAACGGCTTATGATTTAATTTTAACGTGTCTGGGGGATACTACTTCCCATGATAATATTCTGTGGGCATTTTCTGAAATCACTCGGATTATCCAAAACCTGTTAACAGTGGAAAGGAAGGGTACACGATGCCGTAAAAACGGATGGTTCGATTCCCACTGCACAAAAACATACACACGACTTAAAGAGGCTTTACATAGGGACGTGAGAGATCAGGAGGAAATCCGAGAATGTAGAAGGAAGTACCACTTAGCCAGGATAACCAGAAAGAAAGAGTTAAAAGACCAAGTTTGGAATACTCTCCATGAAGCATCTCTGAGCAAAGATAGCTCATTATTCTGGAGGGCAGTAAATGCTCAGTTTTTTACCAAGTCTGACGTTGCGACATTAGCGGTCGCAATTGATGAGAAAACTTGGATAGATTTTTTCTCTAACGTATATAGAATACAGGATAGTGCTGATAGTACCACGGACACAGTGAATAGCCAGGGGGGTGGCCCTTTAACTTTTATGCCAATTGAACTCCATTTTAATTATGAAGAGGTCATTGGGGCGATTAATGAAAGCAAGGGTGGCACGGCTCCCGGTCCGGATGGGGTCCCCATAGACTTATTCAAGTTTACACCATCACTATGGTCCCCCCTAATTACACGTGTTCTCCAAGCCTGCTGCAATAAGGGTTTTATTAAAACTTGGTCCGAATCCATAATAGTACCGATTTTTAAAAAAGGGGATAGGGAAAACCCAGCATGCTACCGTCCGATATCTTTACTCGATTCCCTGATGAAGGTAGCAGGAAGGATAGTTCTAAACAGATTGCATACTTGGGCAGAGGAGAACAAAATTTTAAGTGACGTTCAGTATGGTTTTAGAGAGGGCCTTGGAACAAATGAGCAGGTTTTAAATTTAAGTATCCTAATAGGAAAATATACCCAGGCAAAAATAGGGAAATTGTATGTAGCATTTGTAGACCTCACAGCCGCCTTCGACTGTGTTATACACAGCAAACTATGGGAGATTCTGGCGGACTTGAAAGTAGATCAGGTTTTGGTCCAGTTTCTTAGACAACTATACTCAAGGGCCACCGCCAAGGTGCGGTATGGTATTAAAGGGGACTGTACTGCATCGTTTAAAGTGGAGAGGGGAGTGAGACAAGGCTGTGTCTTGGCGCCGTTCCTGTTCACTTTATACACCAACTCTCTGGAACAGGAACTGGCAGGAAAGGCCAGAGACCCGCCATATGTGAACAAACGTCCGATTGTCTCCCTCCTCTACGTGGACGATGCAGTACTCATGGCCCGTAAGCAGCTTGGCTTGCAGAAGGCCCTTGCCTTGTACTGCAGTTACATGGATGACCTGGGGCTTAAACTAAACGCCCAAAAAACTTTTATTATGACCTGTGGGCGGGGAAGGAAAAAATGCAGTAGTCTCCCCTTGGGAGACAGCAGGGTTGCCTCCACTAACATTTTTACTTATCTTGGTGTTGTGTTTGAGCAATGAGGTTCATGGGGGCCGGCTGTCAAGGCGAGGAGCCTTCTTTTTATGAAGTCGACTGCGGCAGTGGTAAATTTCTCGAGGAAGCTGGGCAAAAGACCACCGGGTATCTTGCTAAAGATATATCAAGCTAAATGTACGAGCATTGCGACATTTGGGGCGGGAGTTTGGGGTTTTTATGACGTTTCTTCTATACAACGCATGGAAAACGCTTTTTTAAGGTATATTTTAGCAGTACCTGTCAGTTCCCCAGTTTTTAATTGTCATAGTGAGTTGGGTATTCCCTATATAACAGACGTGATTAAAGTACAACCGGTGCTCCTTTGGCACCGTGTTTGGACCTCCAGCTTTACCGGCCTAAATAAGAAAATCATCAAGGACTCAATGAATTTGGATTATGCAAGTAAGATTACCTGGCTGAAATATGTCAAGAATTTCATGAGTGATTTGGGGCATCTTGAATATTACACTTCCCCAGAGTCACTGAATTCTATTACAAGGAAGGAACTTAAAGCAGTTTGCACGTCCCATCTTGAGTCGCTTAGAGTGGCCGCTGAAATGAATAAATGTATGGTAGTCCAACACCAAATGACCTTGATTACTTATGAAATCCAACCGTACCTTTTATGTTGCACTGGGGTCTATGACAGATTTCTTTTAACACGTTTTAGGTTTGGCATCTTTCATCGCTTAATTAGCTACCCAAAGATAAACAATTGGTCTAGCAATCTCAGCCCCTGCCCTTGTGACAACATTTCTCCTCAATCCACTATCCATGTGATTTTATTCTGCAAATATTACGATAAGGAAAGATCAAGATGGATTATGCCCCTACTAAAGGTGGGGGGATGGAGGCAATGCCGTCCCGCCTTTTTATATCTGCAGTTGCTGGACAATGTGTACTGTATTGGTGTAATGGCCGGCTTTCTAAAGACCATCTTGAAAGCAAGGAAAAGTATATATTGCTAAAAAAAAAAAAATCTGTAAATGAACTTGTTTGTACTATTTGTTATAGGGTTGCCCCGTTTTTAAAATGTATCAATATGATCAGTTTAGCACTGTTTTTATCAAATGAATTGTGCAATATGTGTATATTTGTATTTTTATCTGTTTGCTTTTATGATTTTAATGGTTAAAATCGAATAAAGCACATTTTGATTTGATTTACAGTATAAGACATAATTTGAACTACTGGAGTCTGAACAGCTTCGCTATGCCCAGATCCGGCATCAGGTGAAACACCCCTCGATTCGCTCCAGGGCCACCAGTGCTAAGACACCTTTCGAGACCCTATTCCTTAAACTAGTAGGCACCAGAGGTACAGTTTCCAGCCTCTGTAAGATGTTATTGGTGCATGACGCTTCATCAACATGGCACCATAAGTGGGAATGGGAACACATTTTAGCAAAACGAATAAATGCCGGGAACGACTGGGCAGAGATATACACTCTTCCTCCATCTCAAATCTGGGTCGGGAAATACACTACAAACTACAGTACAGCAGGCACTACACCCCCCACAGACTATAATGCATGTATCACAATGCTTCTTCTAGATGCTGGAGGAGGTGCTGAACACTGGGAGAGGTGCTATACATTTGGTGGGATTGTCCAGTGGGAAGTTTCCAAATTATTACACAGCGTCTTGGGCTATCTGATTTCCTTATTACCAGAAGCGATGTTCTTGGGTCTTAAGCCAGCGGACTTGACGGCAATGCTTAAACATGAGTGGCATATTATTCTCCAGTACCTAGGGGCAGCGAAACTGACTATAGCTAACAATTGGAAGAATGCGGAGTGTCCATCACTCACTCAGTAGTATCATAGACTGTGGACCATACCTGCTATAGAACGTTTGATTAGTACTATGAATGTCACTCATTTACTATATCACATCAAAAGGAAACCGCTATATGTTAAGTTGTGTGGTGGCCTCCTAACTCAACCCTTCCCTCGCAATGGAGGGCCCTGGGCCACCTTCATAGGAGTGAACCCCACTTATAATTTCATAGGTGCTCCTGTGTCGAGATGTGTGCTGAAACATACATAACGACTCTCCTTCTTTTAAACTAGGTTTGCTTCTTTAGATGGACGTATGTCATGGGGTGTTTTTCCTTCTGCAGTTGGGGTTGGCAGAAGGCGGGGGGATAAATGGTGAAATGGTGAATAAAAGGACCCAGTTTACTTGCAGTCTGACAGGTATTTTACATCACTTGAAAAATGTGATCAGTGTTACTACCACTTGCATGTTGCTTATGTTGGATTGTAATGTCTTTAGCCATCACAGCCTGTTGAATGTTCCCTTTTCACCTGAAAACTCTAATAAAAACATATACACAAAAGGATATTCAGTCTCCTGACGTTATGACCAAATATAGAGAAGTGGCTGAGCATTTGAAGCTGAAAATTCCACAGAAAGATGTTAATTGGTTCAAAATTATTGGGCCAACCCATGAGCCAAACAAATCAGTGTATGCTTATTATGAGAGGCTAAAGCAATGTTACAGAAAGAATAGCGGAGTAGGAGACCCACCTCATAAAGGCCTTGGTGATTTCATTTTGTCACTTGTTCTTGGGTTTTGCCCAGAGCTTTGCTCTCATATTGAGCAGAATGTGATGTATAGGCAGATGAAGTCGGTGGATGAAATCCTAAAGACTGCATACTACTGCAGTGATACTCAAGAGGCCAAGCAGAAAAAGATTAAGGAAAGGTACATAGTGGCACAGACAAAGCTGGTACAGAGAAATAGTCAGAGGAGTCCTTCCATGCTAGACTTTGTTCAGATTGCATTTCAAATAGGCACATGGGCATTAATGGAGTTAGGGGCTTATTTATGGGGGCCCTGCGTCATTTTTGCCCCTTTCTGCACAAAAACAATCCTGCCTGCAATGGAGGCACACTTCCACCATGGTGCAAAGGTGGCTACGTTGGCGCTATGCTGCCAAAACGGCATCAGCAGAGGCAGAAAGGACAGGAATGCACTGCTTTGCTTAAATACTGTGCATTCCTGCCCTTTCACTTTGGCATAGGGCAGTGCAGCAAGGTGCTTCGTTGTGCTGCCCTACACCAAAATGGCATAAATTAGGCTCTTTGTTGCTTAAGGTGGTGTTCAGTATGCGTCTGCTGGGAATTAGTGTTCCTCAAGGAGCCAGAGGTTTTATTGATGATTCAAAAGCAAATGCCAGTATTAGCTCCCTGAAAAAGAGCACTGTGTGCCAAATCTGCAATACAGTTGGGCATTAGAAGCGAGAATGTAGACTGAATCCTAAATGAGTTAAAAATAATGCTCAGATGAACTCTCAGAACATGAATGTGGTGTTTCAGAGTGGGGCGAGACAGTCAGTTTCCCCAGCCCTACTGACCTCTATGCTGAACATGCAAAATCAAAGACTGAGTCATGAAAAATTGCCACGAGCTCCAATGGTACAGCATAACATGCGAAACAAGGGATTTCATTTTCAGCAAACTCCCAGAATTCAGTAGAACCTTTAATAATCAATTACAGTGTTCCCCATTTTTTTGCAGCTACTGAAAGCCCCATTGACTTTGGCCCTAATCTATCACAATGACGGTGCCTGAGAGGGAAGGAGCCTAGCATGCTTGGTGCAGTCTTAGAAGTAGACGAAAGTGGCCCATTTGTAGAATAAAGCTGAATGGCCACATAGTATCATTCGTTTTCGATACTGGTACTTCCTGCTCTACGGTTCATCCGACTGAGGTTTCAAACCTACCTCTCTCTGGGAAACAAATCCAAGCTGTAGGCATGTCCAACCGTCAAATCACAAATCAATTTGGAGCAAAAGAGCCTGTAAAAGCTGGCCCGATTGAGGATAGCTATGAGTTCATATTATGCATCATGAATTCTGTTCATTTGCTTGGTAGAGGGCATCTGTGCAAATTAACTTTACAAAATAAGGGTGATGAGGATGCTGACATTAAAATTAAATTGCAAGAGTCAGAAGTCTTTCTGTTCCCTGTTTTGACAAAAGAAGACTTAGGGGCATATTAGCAAGACCCACGTTAAAATTATCGCCGTTTTAGCGGCAGGAAACTGCCGCTAAAACGGCGATAATGGGCTTGCTAATATGCGTTATAGAATTCAATAGAAGCCCAGGTTAGATGTGCAGGACATCTAACCTGGGCTTCTATTGGAATTCTATAACGCATATTAGCAAGCCCATTATCGCCGCTTTAGCGGCAGTTTCCTGCCGCTAAAACGGCGATAATTTTATCGCCGGTCTTGCTAATATGCCCCTAAGTTCCTGATTTAAAACACGCAGTTAAGGAGGAAGTTTGGGATTTTTTAGACCAGGACATTGGACTAATGAAAGGAGTAGAGGCTGTAAATTTAAAGATAAAATCAGATAGTCTGTCCCTGAACATCTCAATGTAAACTCACTCAAGAAGTAGTTACAAGAATAACTCCAGTAATTTAACAGATAATAGAACAGGGTATTTTAAAGGAAGTCTTGGGTAGTCCCGGTAACTCCCCTATAATGGGACTTCAAAAAGCAAACAAAAATGTAGGACAGTGCAGGATCTGAGAAAGGTTAATCAAATTGTAATCCCATGTTGTCCTGTGGTACCGAATCCTGCCATAATCCTTTTCCAGGTTCCCTCGAACTCTGAAAGGTTCACGGTCATAGACCTGTGCCAAGCATTCTTTTCCACTCCTCTACATGAGGACAGTCAGTTTCTTTTTGCATTCAGATTTTTTAGAAAAACTCCCATATGGTTTAGGGTCCCACAGAGGTATACTGAAGGCCCCTCAGTATTCAGTAAAAACCCAATGTGAGCTAGCACCGTGTAGTGAGGGGTGCAGTGCTAGTGGTGAAGTGAGTTAAAACTAGCTACAAGGTTTATTGTAGCCATTAGACCATTAGATCTAATTCAGTACGATTTGATCTAATGGTTCTTGTCGTACGTCTTGTTTCCTTTGCTGTTTTTATCCTAGCACAAGGAAGCCAAGATAAAATATTGTGGTGAACATTGTAGTTAGTTTTAACTCACTTCACCACTAGCACTGCACCCCTCACTACACCGTGCTAGCTCACATTGGGTCTTAGTGGTAACCCCTTTGACGACCAAAACATCCCTGAGCTCCTCCCTCGCAGCGAGGGGGTTGTAGCCCACACCATGACTAGGCTTCATGGTGTGAGGAGGATTCCCAATGATGAAGCATGCCACCTCTGGTGGGTGAGGGAAACCGTCCTTTAAAGGGACACCTCCTTCTTAGTCAGCCTCCTTTGCCTTTTTGTTTTCTCTCTTTCTCTCTTTCGAAAGACCCGAGGACTCATTACGCCCACACTGTTCAGCAATGAAGCTTTTCTATACTGTACCAGGGTGTGCCATTTGCACATACACATACTGCCAGCACACATGCTCACCATGTGCACACTGCACAACACTTCACCCTTCATGTAAGCACAAATATACCCAGCACATGTTTCATTGCGCACACGCTGCACAGCACTACATCTCTCATGTAATGTATTCCCAGCAGGCATACATACACTCAGCATATGCACTAATCCCACATGTACCACACAGTACTGCTCCATCCCTGTTCTGTACCCTTCCCAGACACAGTCACTACTCCTACACTGCGCAGCACTCCACATCTACCTGATGTAGGCTAAGGGTGAGTTAAGCACACAACATTGGAACTTCTAAAAAGGTGAGTGAGCCTGTAGGCCTCACTCCAGTGACACAGGATAAAAAGGTCCTGTTCACTACTGCTGAACACTACACAGTATGCTGCCACCACCGCGCTTATGCTGCATAACTCTTGGTGAAACAGCACATGAGGGTAGAGCTTTGGGCACCCCTCCCCTTCCAACAAGACTGTAATCCATGAGATAGGCCTATGTCATGGCGCACACGCATGATCCGTGTTCATATAGGAAAAAAGCTTTAGGGATCCAGACAGCAGTACAGTTCGGCACTCAGGGCAGAGGTACATGTATTTAACCAAGCAGAGGGTATTTCTGTCCCAACTGTTATGTTAAGCAGATTTGTAAAGAGCACTATCACCTGGGAGAATAACCTGGTGCTGAGCCTGTGAAAGTCGAGCTTCACCTAGGGTTTAGTGGGACTAATCTGTCTTGGTCCCTCACTCTGTTGAAATTATGCTGACTCGTACTCAAACTCAGCACATGACAAACAGCTTATTAACCCGATATGAGCAAATAATCCTAGTGGCTGAAAACATTACAATTCACAGGTGCAATATCTTGAACCCTTCAACAATCTTGCCAATTTCAGATTCAGATGATGAGGATGCTGATTTCGATCACGATTGTGCAGACGTCACAGAATTAGGTACCAAACCTAGGCCAAACATAATGGATGTTGCACTTTAATCCACCGAAATTACCTTATTTGTGGATGACTTTTGTTTGAGAGACCCTTATAGAACTTTGAGGGCAGCATATGCAGCCTGCACCATGTTTGGTATTGTGGAACCATCCTACTTGAGCAGTACAACCTCTGCACAAGTAGCTGAATTATTGACGTCAACAAGAGCCTTTTCCGTAGCCCAAAAACTGAGAGGTACCATTTACAGTGACAGCCAGGAAGGGTTTTGCATGGTTCATGATTTTGGACAGTTGTAGTCACAAAGTGGTTTAATGACATGCTCTTGGTTCCCCTGTGAAAAACAGAATTCACATTTTTAATCGCCTTGATGCATTGCAGTTAACCAAAGAAGGGTGCCATTGTGAGTCATGACATGGTTACATCCAGAAATAGATATGCAGGCCAGGTGGCCAAATACCACAGCACATTCAATGACGATTAACCATGTAAAACTTACCGCGATAATGTGACAAACATGTTATTGACTACTGTTCATAGACTCGATGAGCTCAGAGACATTCAACGTGAGGCACCTGACAGTGAAAAATGAAAGGTGGGTCAGGGCAGGATGTATCAGGGATGAATGCAATACCAAGGTTTCAAATGATGGGAGGCCAGTCTTGCCAGATTAATTACTGCCCACTATGGTGCAACACTTCCATGGGTCTGCCCACATTAGGAGAGATGGTATGATATGTACATTCCAGAAATAATGGTTTAACACCCATTTTCCATCCATGGCTGAGAGTTTGCCAGCGATGCATTACATGCCAGAAGTTAAATGCCGGCAAAAAGACAGTTTAGCCACATAGAGAAATCAGAAGGTTTTTTACTCGCATTCAGGTTGATTTATTCGAAAGGCCTGTTTGCCAGGGCCTGAGTTACATACTGGTTGTAGTCTGCCTTTCTGCCATTGGGCTATACCTAGGGCTCCCTGTTTTCCCTTTTTACTGATTTTTACAGATAAATACAGACAGAAGGCATTGTGTTTCCTGCCTGTATTTATTTTATAAAGAGGAAATATACAGATATTTTGGCTTCTTTTGAGTGATTCTCCAAGCTGAGGTTAATGACTTTCAGGCCAATAGCTGTACATATTGGCAGAATTGGGAGGTACAAAGCTCAATGAGATTTGCTTAAATTACTGCATACATGTATGTGTGCTAATATGCACATTTATTATGTGAGTTCATTATATTATTTTTTTTGGCTGTGTAATGTGCTAAAACCTGACATGCAACAAAGTATGAATGTACGTTTATCCATTAAATAAATGCCGAATTACACAAGTTATCACCTCATCGGTTCACAAAACACAAAATAAATATGGATAAATACCAATAACATGGCTAAATAAATAAGTATGGATAAATACAGACAGAAATGTTAAAAAACATAAACAGCATGAAACCGGGAGCCCTAGTTATACCCGATTATAGGGAGTGACAGGCTTACTGTGGCTAAATTACTTTTGTGGGAGTTGATCCCTCATTTCAGCCAACCTGTTTCTTTTGAATCAGATCGCGCTATAGACTTCAAAAATAATATCATGGACTTGCTCTGCCTAGCTCTTGGGATCAAACAAATGTTCCAATGTAGTTACAGACCAGAAGCCTTGGAGTAGTAGAGCAGCTCAACGTATTTTGACGGACTAGCCCCCGGGGCTGATATAGCAGCACAGCTGCAAAACTGGCCCCCAGTAACAAAAACATCCCCTTCCACTGCAAAATCGGCCCCCACCCTTCCACCCTCCCGGGGAAAAGTCCGATGCCGCTTCAGCCAGTCCAGCCCTGGCTCAACGGCATGTTGAAATCTAGATTAGCTATGGTATGCACCTCCACTTTGCTCAAATGGTCTGATGCACTTCCACTTGTCTTGATGAGTCGCAGGTGTACGCCTAACAAAAGAACAGGACCACCCCCACTGAAGTGGTGATGGGGAGGGCCATGATAATCCCATCTGTACCTGCAGCTGTGCTTGTAAACATCACAAATGATATTGTTATTGAATATTGCAGAGGACTGGCTGATGTGTTGTATTCTATCTTTCATCAGGTCCATTTAGCAACCTCATACACGGAGCAAGGACAGTGCTACAACCTCATTCCTGGAGACTGGGTCCTGGTGAAGAGGCATGTGCGCTAGAACTGTTTGGAGCCTCATTGGAAGACTCCTCACCACGTAATCTTTGTGACTAACACTGCTGTGATGTGCACCGGATTACTTCAGTGGATTCATGCATTGCACAAAATTAGGGTGAGACAAGCTGATGAGTAAGTGGTGATAACAGCCACTGATTCGCTGAGTCAGAGCCCGATCACACATGAAAATCTAGAAGGAGAAGAATCACAAGCGGAATACCTGCAAGATGGGTACTGGCAGCCACAGACTGATTAAGACCTAGAGGTACAGAGGCAAGATCAAAGTGAAGAGACTCAAGAGTCCTGTATTCAGCAATGGCGTAGCAAGGTGGGGCGGGCAGCACGAGTTTTGCGGGCAGCGGCTTCCCCCCCCACCCCCGCTTTTACCTGCAGCCATGCCGTCATGGGGCGGCCGTCATAGGGATTGCCAGCAAATCCCCCCGCTCTTACATGTGCCCGACGCAAGTGGCAACCACAGGGACCTCCACGGGCGGCACAAGGTCTAGCTGCGCCACTGGAATGCAGGGAAAGAGACAAAGATCAAAACTCAAGCTTGCATCTCCCAAATTCCTGGTGAATCATGGATTGCTATGACGGACAAAGATGGGCGAGCTGAAAACCACCCTCAGCCTGTGGCAAATGAGGTGAGGACACCAGCAGTGGTCAAAAACAGAACTGAAAACCAGAGTAAGCACTCTGAATCAGAGGCAGTTGTAAGCACCTCAAGTGAAGGAGTGTTCCATGAAGAAAGTTGTTCAAATGGACTGGTGCAGAAGAAGAATGCTGTAAGAAGTGGAAAGATTTGACGAAATTGAAGAAGGAGAAATAGAGCAAGAAGCGCAAGGTGGCGGTAATGATGAACAACCGAAAGTCAAAAGATCAAAGAGATTGAAAGTGCCTAATAGAAAGTATGTAGATCCTGAATGGTAGTTGGTGTAGTCTACTTGATGTCCAACAAGCCAAACTACTTGATGCAGAAGTCATTGATCTGGCAAATTGCCCAAAAAATAAATTTCCACACAGGTGGACAGATTGCAAATTCATTTTTGAAGAGCCTCCATTAACATGAACTGATTAAAGCTGAGATAAACATTCTTACATATTCCTGATGAGACCTTGAACCGAGATTCGAACTGAGATTTTGAAGGTAAGGTGTGTTTGTTTTGTACCTTAGGTATCCAGTCGAAGATATTAGGGGGCATATTTACAAAAAAATGGCGGAGCGTGGCTTTAAGCCAAAATAGCTAACGCCATGCTCATCCATTCTGAAAATGCAGGGATGTACCTTATGTGTGCTGCTTTGTGCAGCACACATAGAAGTTGCAAATCGTCATTTTTTAAATGATTGTTTATGTGCAGGAAGGGACACCTTCCTGCACATAAACAATCATTCATGGCATTTTACTGTTTCTATGTGTGCTGCACAATGCAGCACATATAGAAACAGCAAAAACGAGGACATTCCTCCTCGTTTCGCCATGTTAAGACCAGGTGTTCCCTGGTCTAAATTTTGGCGCTGCCTCCTATTTATGCCACCCTTGTAAATAGGGGGCAGCGTCAAAATCAATGGGTGTCACCGCATCACCCATTGCCCATCCCTTTCTCGTTAAGTATAGCGTGAAAGGGTGCCTTATTTACAAGGTGGCGTTAAGCCACGTTAAGTGGCTTAACGCCACCTTGTAAATAAGGCAAAGCCCCTATTACCACAGGAACGTCGATAAAACTGACGTGCCTGTGGCGATAGGGGCTTGTAAATATGCCCTAGGTTTCGTTAGGATTCCACCTAAAGATTTAGGAATTTCCCTTTTAGGTATCCAGGCAAAGATAGTATGTTCCTTTCCTCAACTAACATAGTATATGAACTAAAACTGATATTTGGACTTTGATTGTTTCTCGATTTTGTATCGAGAAATTTAGTGGCTACATTTTTTTATTTTTCTTAATATTTTTGTAGAAGAAAAATGGCAAACAGCAAAGACATTTGCTGCAAAATTTTACAGTTAGTTTTAGTGGTCGATATTGATATTTATAGTTGGTTTACTAGTGGTATATAGCACTTCAGTTGAACATGCCTCACCCAAAATAAAAACTAACCTGACTTTAAGGGATGATAGAATGGAATTAGATATTAAATCACCTGATATAGATAACTGTAGGTAGTTACGGTATTTAAAAAAAAATCTTTTTACTTTGGGTGAGCCTCACAACCGGTGACTCACCCACGGTAAACTCATGGTAACAGAACTGTGCGTATTTACCGCAAGTGTGCATCTTTTAAGATAAGGCCGCTGCAACCCAGCAAGGGTAAGGGGCACTTGACTGGTTACACATGAACACGTGTGCACACGCGTATGCACACGTGTGATGGCTGCACGTGGGAGACTCTTGTTGTGTGCAGCCCGGTAACTGCACACCAGTAGCCTGGCGCAGAGGGGAATCTTCAGGATTGGGTATTGACCTGGAGTATGCCTCATAATGTTATTGTACACTCATAGGGAAAGTCAGTGTAGTTTACTGTCTTGTCTGCAGTGGCACTCCATTATACACCTACCGCGAGGACTGCCTTAGGGTTTTACTTTGCGTCTCTTTGGCCCACAGAGACCAGAGACATATCGAATTAGGGCGTAACCTGTATGAGAAAATCAATTCTGCAAGTTCCAAAAAGATATCTGCACAGCTTATGGGCCATCTAGGAATGTCATATTTTTCTGGCTCAGCTCAGGATCAGAGCCCAGGCCTTTTGTCACCCTGCTGTGCTAAGTTAATTACCTTTCTCTCCAGTGGCAGGAACAAAGGCCTCCCTACACAAAATAACAGTGCTTCACTCAGCTCCTGAGGAGGAAGGAAGTGGTGCGAAATGCTCTGCATCAATCACCCAGCTATATACTGTATCAGGAATGGGCCTGCCCAAGCCCACTAAAACAACGAGGGAGCCCAAACCTCTGGAGCCAACACAGGAGGGGGCTCCCTTTGGAGATTTGCTGGGACAGGCTCTGTCACTGATGTCAGCAAGGGGTGGAACAGAGTCCCCCAGAGTAGATGTGGCAAGTGAGTCCTGGGTGATGCCAGTTCAAAATGTCCTAGCAGGCTGTTCAGGAAGGTTGGGACTAAGCAGAGAGATGATGTAGCACCCCAGGATAGGCCATAGGTGCCTCACTGCTGGAACCTCCCGTCTGCACTTAAAAGGTCTTGTGTAGGGGGGAGAGCCCTCTCTTGGTTGTGATTTTCTGCTGGATCCTGGGACTGGAGGCAGCGGCCATGGACTGTTGGAAGGAAGAACCCCCTGATGGCCGTCTGGACTAAGGACTCTGACTTCAGTTGACCCCAGGACAAGTGGGGCTCGCCCCAGGACCAGGGAAGTTAGTCCCCTTAGACCCCCTGAGGACTAGTTGGGGGAAAGACTCGGCTTCAGCGCCCAGAAGGAGAGAGGCTCAGGGGGAAAGGCTGGTGCAGGGAGTCAGTAAAACCAGCTCCCTGCAAAGTTCATCACCTTTGAGGCCAGGAGACCTAAAGAAAGTGCTTCAGGTGGCTAGGGTTCACTGATAGGAGCAAAACGAGACAAAGAGCAACTTAAGTGGCCCAACGGGGCCCTAGATATCAGTCAGCAAAGAATTTTACCTTGACCCTCCCCCGCCCCCAGCAGGGCCCATAGAGGCGTGAAGCTCCGCTACCTGGCCATTCTAAACCCCCCAGGTGGGCTTGGGGGTTGCCACGAGAAGAATCCCGATAATTGAGCCAGGACGGCATGTCCGTTGGGCCCCCTCTCCAGCATCCAGAGGGCCTGGGGACCCCACCCCCAGGCTGGTATATATTAGTGGGCCCATGACTCCATCTCTGGGCCCCCAATGGCTGCAAAAGCAGGGAAGCGAAGTTGAGCTTCCCCCACCCCAGTAGAGCAAAAGACGGTATGCAGGACCCCATCCTTTGGCCCCAAGATGAGAAGGAGGTATGCGGAGAGTCTCTGAGCCCCCTCAGACAAGGCTGGCCACCCCACTCCCCATGCCCTTGACTTGGGGAGCAGGAGGTTGCCACAAGTCACTGTGCCTTGCCAGCAGGAGCGGGTAGGGCAGAAGAAACTTGCTGGCTCCTGAATCAGCAGAAAGGGGTGCTGCATGGGTGGGGAGCTTGCGGGGGCAGCCAGGAGTGGGTTCTCTGGGTTGCACCCCATCTTGGAGTAGGACCGGGCACCCTCAAAAAAAAGAAAAGGGCTATGCAAGGCTGCATGTGGAAAAAAATGGAAAAACAAAGGCAGCAGCTCTCCCCGTCGCAGCGGTAGAGCCGCTAATTAAGTATTCATAAGCTTCAAGGGAGCGCCCCATAAGGGAGCAGGCTTGTTCATTTGGCACCATTTCTCCCTCTGTGGTGGCACCAGGACAAGTGGGTCACCACCAATGAAGTTCAAAAGTGCGGGGGAGCTGTAGGAGTGGCGCAGTCTCCCCCAAAAAGGATTTAAGGAGCCTCCCACCCTAAGTGTGGTGGGACTGAAAGAAGATGACCACCCCAGGGTTTTTCTTGGAATTTAAGTACTACCTTGGCCCTTCAGGTGGGAGTGTAGCGCTTTCTAGAGGCAAACTCTATGGCTGGAAGTACTGTAGCCTAAAAGTGTTCAAAAAGAGTACATTTTGTGTAGCACCCTCTAAGGCAGAGGTCTTCAAACTTTTCGATGCCAAGACCCCCCTGTCAAAAACTTTTAGGCGTAAGGACCCCCTCCTGAACCTGGTACAACCATCCTCGACAACCATAAACGTCACCAATTCCCATGGCAAATCATTTTTATGGTGGGGCAACAATATTAAACAGTGTTTAGCAAACCAAAAGTTTGTGGGTGACTGTGGATTGAGATCAGAGGCTTCCTACACAGTTCAAACAAAAAGTCTCCAAAAAGAACTACCCAAAAATTCACAATGATACTTTTTCACAAATATAACATATTTTGGCAAAACTTATTTGGATTTTAACACCTTTCTGAACTAAAGTGATGAGTGTGCTTGTTTTTCTCCAGAGAGACTGTCAATCTGTATTTGCACCTTATAAATACCAGTTTAACACCCAAATATAGCAATAAGCAACAAAACGGTGACCAGTCCAGCTTTGCAAATAGCCCTTACTGCGCAGCAACACGTGTCGCTGCATTTTAGTGACTAGTGAACTGGTTGAGCTATAAACACATTTTTTGTTACAATCAGCAGCTTGTGTGGCAGATGATTGACTATGTGGGAAATCTATAATTATGTGACAATCGCTGCAGTTGCACAATCGCATAATCCCAGTGGCCCTGGGTATAATGGCTGTAATGCATGGGCTGCAAATTTAGTGCAAGGCATCCGAGGAGAACCATACTATATTTCATGGGATGCTGGTGGCTTGGCTTTTACAGCTGCTTGGAACTGGAGGTTGCTGAACATCATTCATCATCATTGAAAAATACCATTTACAGTCATTAATGATGAACTGTAAGGTCCAAGTAGGATGCTTTCTTTAATTCCAGGGGAGGAAGTTGTCCCTTATTCTTCTTTCACACTGTTTTTCTAAAAAGGTTATATTTTTAACATTATGAAAACAGACTCTTCTATTTTAGCAAAAACGGACTCCTGGTTATATTAGTTTGCTGCTGTTGTTGATTTCAGTCATGTTTGGGGGCGGCTGGAGGGCCTTGAGAGTGTGAGCGCTTCGGTGGGTCAAAGGTTTGGCTAAAAACTAAATATTCTGTACGTTTTTTAGGTCCTTCACCATCAGTTAGCTACATATAAATTAAGGGTCAGCTTAAATTCAAAATAAATAAAAAAAAGTGCTACTTAGTGGGCAATGCAATATAGTACATTATTAAACCTCTAGTAGTTAATCCACCTTAATAAACGGTCTGTGTGTAACTAGAGAGCCACAGAATTAAATCTTGGTTGGTGCAGTGGAGAATAGTGATTTGTGTATTTTTAGTGCTACTAGGTCACAGCCTGTGACAGAAAGCACTGTGAATATGTAAATCATTACTATACTAGCATTACACACATTATAAGATAAAGTGCTACAAAAAGTGCAAACTGTTTTACGATAAAATGGTGCTTCCAAAATATAGATTTTAGTAATATCCAGACCATACGCAGTGCAATTTTTGTACATAACTGTCACTTCAACACCTCCTATGGGATAGAAAGCGCTATGTAAATACAATTACAATTAAAAGCATGCACTTCAGAGCTCAGTTGTTCATTCAGAAACACCTTTTCTAAATGAAATGAAACTGAAGTACCCCAACATTTTAACTTATTTTCAGGTCCCATAAACTGTATCAGGGCTACTGATCTGCTGATAAAAAAGTTAGCTACAGGAAAGTCAGAATAGGAATTTGCAATGTGCCTGCCAGGTAAGTGACAGTTTACAGAAGTAATCTGTAATGCATATTACCAGGTGTTTGGGCACTTCTCTCGGTATAAAACACTCCTACTCTTCCAACACATTTCACCACAATTTCTTTTCCAGCCTGCCTGCCCTACCACGGCTTTCGTTTTTAGGTCCAGCCTCGACAGCGCTTGCACTGTCTGCAAGACCTGTTGTATCCTCTTCTATTGGCTCTGGCACACCCACCGATTGCCATTGGTTGTTATATGTGGCATTCAGAAATGCTGGGTTGGTATAGGTGCATTTCTGTAAATGTCACTCCTTTGTGTGCTTTGCTCTCTTTCCGGAGATTTCAATCAGAGAACATTTTGGTTGGCCATCACACTGTACAGCTGTGATGGCCCCTGCTCCCCCCTCCTGTATGGGCATTGCAGCCTTATACACAGGTTGGTTCCCTCCCACCTCACTGCTCCCAGCTTCACGTCTTCCTAAGTGCTTCTCCTTCACAGAGCTTGTTTTTGTTAGCCTACCTTGTTTCTCTGTGAAGCCTGTTGCCAAATTGGAAGATTGTACTATAGCGTGAAAGGGTCCTTATTTACAAGGCAGCGTTAAGCCACGTTTAGTGGCTTAACGCTGCCTTGTAAATAAGGCCAAGTTTAGTGGCTTAACGCTGCCTTGTAAATAAGGCGCAGCACCTATCGCCACTACAACGTCAATAAAAGTGACGTTGTGGTGCGATAGGGGCTTGTACATATGCCGCACAGTTTACCACATGTTCGGAGGATATACAGCAGCAAAGACATAAAAAAAATTACATTTACAATTTCCCAACCAATTTCGCATGTAGGAACCAGGAAAGGAAATGTTCATGACGCAGCCTCTGGAGAGAAAAGAGAAAAACTCATGCATTTTCACACTTTCCACGAGAGTGCATTAACACCCGCACTTTAAAGGAAGAGGGGGTTGGTTGTACACAACGCCTAATCCTTGCACTTTCTGTTCGGACCAAAAGCAAGCGTGGCCTTATTTACAAGTCTGCACTTTCTTCACATGAAATCTTTTAAACAGTAAATACAAAACAGCATCGCACTCACACAAGATAAAAAATCACCCCAAAAAAAGAGATATGTATTGTCTCTGTCAGTTGTTGCTACAGAGATGGCTACATCTGGCAATACATCAGCTAGACAGTGCTTAATTTGTGAAAGAATGAGTAGTGGTGCCCGAAGCCCTGCTCAGAAGCCGACGACAGGTGCAATTAAACGTTTGAGCACCGAATACCTGCAACTACAGACACTCCATGCCCCTTTTTTCCGGACCGCACTTGCAGGTTCGTGTTTTCTGTTTGTGACTGCTTGCCGGTTTTTCCCTCTGTCTTGCCAATCTATGGGGTCGATTCCGATTCGGGCCGTAAGTTTCTCCGACCGAGCCGGACCCGGAGAGATTTCCGACCGAATCGGACCCGTGCAGTCCGACCGAACGAGTACGATGCGTCCGTATGTTATCGGACTCGAGTCGGTCGGACTCCCATTGAAGTCAATGGGAGCCGGTCGTACAACGCGCACGCGGGCTCCCATTGACTCAATGGGTGCGAAGTCGGACAAGGGCGCCCCCTACAGCGGGTACGCGGCGAAGCGGTTCGTGCCGTACACGCACAGGTAGGGGGACCCATGGGTCCCCCTGTGTGCGACTCGCGCGGCTACGCGTACAGGGGGTCCGACACGGACCCCCAAAGTACGGCTCCGAGCAGCTCTTACGAGCCGGAGTGCGCGGCTCGGTCGGACTGCTCGCGGCGCGCATCGTACTTACCCGGCCGGGAAACGTCTCCATTGCGCGGTGCGAGTCGAGTCCGAGCGAGTCGGTCGGAGCGGTCGGGACGCCCGGACGAGTCGGTCGGCGATTTCGCATCGTACTCGCTCGGCCGGACCCGCGTACGGTTCGGTCGGGAAACAGGGCTCCGAATCGGATCCGGTAAAGCCGAATCCGATTCGGAGCCCTACCGGCCGAGATCGGAATCGGCCCCTATGTGTTTTCCCTCTCTTACTTGTAAATATCTGATACAGAAAAATAAGTGCTGGTCTCCAAAAATAAGTGCCATGTTCCCCACCGGTAACCACCGGCTCAAATTAAGCACTGACGCTAAACAAGTTTGGCTCTCAGGAATCAATGGCCAACTTAGAGTCACAGTCCGTTGTCTCGTATTTGTTGTGTTTAGGACACTGGGCCAGCGCTTAATTTGTAATAAACATAAGAGTAGCGGCCCACATTTTTTCTTAGCATCCCACAGCTAGTGCTATACTGAATGCGGTGCTTACTGATCACCAAGGATCCTAGTCTTGATTCCACCTGTTTTTTTTACCACCACCCTTCTTTCCGTGTCTCTTTAACTCACTTTTGCTGGTTGTTTTTCACGCTTATTTTCTCCATTTGTCACTGCTTTCTATTGTCCTCCCCTTTCTCTCTTTCTTTCTCTGGGTCAGAACCTGATGAAAAACAGTCCCCAAATGTTAATGCATGTAGCCACCATGGGCCATTAGTGTGGGATTGGGATCATAATTAGGCCGAGGCACTCCCAAAAAAAGTGGACCACATTCCAGAATTGTTCATTTTTTTGTACTTAGCCACTGGCAGAACAAGCATTTGCAATGGAATAGGTCTCACAATTGAGAGATTTTGACCCATTGGCATTGTAAATGACAATGCCATTTATTTATGTGTTTACAAAACATCTGCAATAATAAAACGCATTGTCATTTACAATACCAATAGGTCAAAGTTTCTAAAATGCGAGACCTATTGCATTGCAAATGTTTGTTTTTCTTGCTCCTTACTGGCCTTCAACACCTCCTCCGGGATAGTAAGCACTATGTAAATATATTTACAATTAGAAGCACGCACTTCACAGCTCATCACAAAACTTCCAGTGATTGGATCAATGAAAGCCAGTACCGGCTCCCAATCATTCTTTACAGCTGCAAATTGCCCTTTACATTTTCAGATTAACTGGTAGCACATCTTTCCGTTCCATTCAGACAAGCAGGCATCCTGGAAGGAAACCTTGTTTAGCTGTCTGATCAGCTCCGGTTTCACAATTAAACACTCCCAGAATGGCATTACAGCTTTTAAAACTTTAATTTCATTATGAACTGTCCGGGGACGTTTTTTGTTTTTTTTCAAGAATCCCGGCAGAAGTGAGGCCCGGGAATGCGTGACCCCCTTCCCATGACTCCACGGCCCCAATGGGGGTTGCGCCCCACAGATTGAAGACCTCTGCTCTAAGGGCAAAGTCTATGGCTTCAATTACGGTGGCCTAAAGGTTGTTAAAGAAATGTACATGTTGTACAACATCCTCAGGGGTGAAGTTTATGGTTACAGATGATTTGTGATCAAAATCTAATGCCCTCTAGGGGCAATGTTTAAAATTGCAATTTCAATTTGAAAGTATATAAAAGCACACAGCCCCATGAGAAATGCATATTTTAATTTGTTGAAATGCATTATTGAAAGAATGATGTTGACCAGAATTACTGCTCAAAAGAGTCATGCTTTATTAGCCTTTTTACATGCTTTATTGAAAGAATAACATTGACAGTGATTATTGGGCAAAAGGTATATGCTTTATTGACAGTAATAAGTGCATTTACACTTGATTATTTGTGATTATTTAATTTTCTTCTAAAATGATGCAATCCTGCATGTAATTTGTTGATCTGGACCCCGTTAGGTGGTCAGAGGTAATCAAGCAATGTCATCCCAAGGTATTTTAATCAGCCCTATGTATATTTGTAAATTGCTGCTTAGTATTGAGTAGTGTGTGTGTGTAATAAATGTACACTTCCTTTTTCTAAAGAAAAAGCATAGACTAGACAATCATTTATTGAGTGCTATTATTTCCTGCCGGCGATTGGTGATTACTAGCCCACACCACCTCTCTTGATTTGGCCTTGTGCTGCTCTGCTTCGCTTCCCTGAGAGAGTCAAGTGCTACAATGGGGTGTTCGGCTACCAGTGGAGCACAAGTATGGGCCCATTACTTGTGCAGGCCACACAACTAATGGACCATTTTCTTACAATGAATATTCAAAACTGATGGATGAACGAGACTGCTATATTTGCATCTGTTTACCTGCTTCTGCCGCTCAGGTAGCAACATATCACCACATCCCTCTTACCTATGCATTATCATGTTCTGTGTTTATAAATCTGTTTTATCAACAGGATTTTCTTGAAGTGTATCTATTGAATTTTTATGTTCCCCTTGAAACTTCCTTTAGTTAGGTCTTGGTATACTTCCTATGGAAGCAAAATTTTGGGATCTGTCTAGATATGCCACACACATTATACAAATTAACTAAGGCTCCCAGTTTTCCATTTTTACTGATTTTTACAGATAAATACAGACTGAAAACAATGTGTTTCCACTCTGTTATTTATTTTTAAAAGCGGAAAAATACAGAAAATAGTTGTGCTTCTTGTGAGTGACTCCTCAGGCTGTCCTTCATAAATTCCAGACCAAAAGCTGAGCAGATAATCATCGTAAGGAGTTAAAAACATGATGAGATTTCCTTAAATACAGGCATATGTTAAAATATTTGGCCATAATGCTAATATTTACCTGTGTGAATAGTATTTTGATATGTTTGGCTGCTTAATTTGCTAGAACGTAACAGGCATCGAAGTATGAGTGAATGTTTACCAGTTAAATAAATGTGGAAATATACCATTTTACGAATCCATTTACTCTCAGAACACCAAAAAAATATGAGTAAAAACCAATAAGATGACCAAAAAAGAAATGTGGATAAATACAGAAGGAAATGTAAAAAAATAAATACCATAGAATCGGGAGCCCTAAAATTAACCAAACTAACTATAGTGTTAATAAATTTACATGCGGTTTAAGCAAAGGTGGGAAGGAATTTACAGAAGAGCTCAATGAGCAGAAGTTGAGATTTAGTGAACATTTTGAGGCAGAGAAAAGTGTTAAGTTAAAAAAGGAGGCAGAGGAGGTTGGGAATTTGAAGGTGCATTCAAGACTTAGGGGTCGATTCTGATGCTGTCCGGAAAGGCCTATGTTTCCAACCGAATCGGACACCTTTCCGTACGACCGATTACGATGCAAGTAAACCGTTCGGGCTGTCTGAATCGGTTCTGAACGGCATTCAGACAGCCCAAGTCGTTCGGAGCCGATTCGTACAGCTCTATCGACAAGGTTTCCGAACGAGTGATTACAATGACCGATTCGAACAGCTGTTCCGATTCGGTCTGCCCGACATGAAACGGCTGTCGCAGTCTGACTTCAGGGGCCCGTAGTAGGCCCCCCATTCACCCTGAGGTCTCCGGTTGGGGTCCGTGAAGGGGCCCAAGGGACCCCCCTGTTAAACCATGCACAATTTGGCAGGCACCATGGGGTGCCCTTAACAGGGTGCAAGGTTTTCCCCAACCATCCCTTTTTTCAATGGGAGCCTATGTTCTCATTCGGAACACAGGCTCCCATTGAAGTCAATGCAAGCCCAACCGAACGATGTTCGGAGGCATCGTAATCGGTCGGTCGTACTCACAGAACCCGAGTCGGTCGGAAACGATTCCGAAACAGATTCGGTCGGAAGAGTTTCCAAACGTCGTTGTAATCGGCCCCTCAGTCTTGATAATGCAAAGAAGTGGAAAATGTGTATGGTACAAGAAAAGAGACAAAATGAACCTTCAGAAGATGTAGGATGGAGCGAGTGTGAGGAAAGTTATGTGGCAAACAATATGATTCTGACTGGACAAGAGCCCATTATTAACAGGATCTATTATGTGTGTAGGAGAACTACCTATTTGAAACTCCCCCGTAATTGGGTGGGTAGCTGCTACTTATGCTTAGCAATTCCACATCTTTATCACATGGATGATGTGAATGAAAAGAATAACAAAATTATGAGGAGAGAGAGACAGAGAAAGAGAGGCGGTGTTGGGCAAGTGATGCAGGATATATTTGGTGTCATGATTCCTATTGTGGGCTACCTTTTAATGATGTGAAGATTAGAAAATTGTCAGCACTGGTGGACAGATTGATTGTTAAAACAGCAGGTGCTTTAAGAAGCATTAATAAGGAGCTAATAGCTGTAAGGACTGTGGTTATGCAAAACAGGCTTGCTTATTATCAAAAGAGGGCAGAATCTGTGCACGTATGTGCCCGATAACAGTAATTAGATTAACAGATATGTTATTAACTATTACTAATATCCCCTGTGAGTTAAAGGTTCTTGAAGAAACAGGTGCCTGGGAATCAGTTGGTTTCTGGTTAGGGAAAACTGGAGAGGGATTTACAAAGGTTTTTTGAATTGTTTAGTAACCTAGTCCAGGGTATACTAAGCTGGCTCTAACACTTATAATAATCATTTTAATTTGCATCAGATGTCTTATGAAGAAAGGATGGGTGGACTCTGGGAGTACTGAGAAGATGTCAGCAACAAGTGGAAGAAAAAGAAAAAGGCATGATTTTCAGTTCTGAAATAAGCTCTTTGGTGACATAAAAGGATTAGAAGAAGCTAGGCACAAGAAGGTAAAAACTGTAATGAAAGGGGATTTAAATGATGATGTGGTGCTGTAATGATTCCAGAAATTATTAGGGTGGGTTGTTATAGTGGTTCTAATGAAAATGCCGATCTATCCAGGTGCTTCAAAATGGGGAATGTGGTGAGGTCCAAGCATTCGAAGGTGAACTCCTGCTTCCTGCACTTAAGCTGTGCATGCTTATCTGTCCATGGACTATATAATGATCTAAACCTGCCTACCACTGGTTGCAGTGCATAAAAAGTATGGTAACTGTAAATCTTCTGCGCAACGAGGGCAGGGTTAGTGAGTGTGGGGAGAGGGGGCAGAGATGTAGCAAAAAACAGCAAAATAATCTTAGGGATGGGCAAAACAACAAATTAACAGGGAGAGTCGAGTCAGATGTGAGCCACGGGTATGGTTTAGCACCAAGAGCCGTGCGCGAGCCAAGCCCTGAAAATAGTTGCCATGTATATCATGCAACAGATTAGACCATTGCATTAAGAAGTATTTATTAAGACTGATAGTTTTATACATGAATTTAGAAATATTCCTTCCGCCACCATCACCTTCCCAGCACTGATCTCAATGCCATTAGAGAACAAAGCGATAAGTCTGTTCTCATTTGTACCCTACATGCAGCCTAGGTCCTTATAGATGGAGCAATATTATTAAGTTGGTATAGTGGTTCTAATGAAAATACATACTTGTATTAAGACAGAGTGATTAACATAGGAAAAATGAGCTATTTTATTAAAAACTGAGTTTGTTTTAAAATTAAGAATGATGGCATCAATTTCCAAACACGTAGCTGCTGCCTGTCGCCATCTTATTCCTACAAGCAGTCATTTTCCTGTCTTTCCACACCATGCACTCTGCACACAATCGAAACAATGTTTTGAAACAGAATTTCATTTTCTCGCATGCAACATGATGCTTCGTTCTCAAGTTTCGTTCTCATGCTGTGTTAGCAAGGTGAATGCTTTCTCAAGGCCGCACCTATTGGGACCTCAGTGTAATTTCTCATGAGAACTAAACCTTGATTTGTAACAAAATGTGTACTAACCATAAGGTGTCACAGGAGCACAGCGGATGTGAGCTGTATTGTAAAAGCCTGTGAGACAGTGCTGACAAATGTGATATTAAACTGTATCATTCTTTCTGTAATATAATTTGCGTGGGATCTTTGGCCCTTTGCACATTCACACCAAAATGTATAGACCCTATCGTATTTTACTCTATTATATAGGCTTCACCCAGATGGTGTTGGCTTCACTTTCCCCAGATCTTTAACAGGTCACACTATGTCAGACTGATCACTGATTTATGACCTATTTACTGAGCTGCATTATACTATAGTCATAAGATTTTATTAAGTGCACATATCACCCAAGGGTCTCAAAGCGCTAGCCAAAGCCATAGAAGGGAAGTAGAAACGACAGCAGAAGAGGAGAAGTGATCAGAAGAGCCAGGCTTTTAGCCTTTTCCGAAACTGGCTATGGTCAGTAACCATGCGTAACTGCAAGGGGAGTGCGTTCCACAAGGTAGGTGCTAGATGTGAGAAGATCTGCCACATATGCCAAGATACTATGTTATGGTATTTCATGATGTATATTTTATTCTGAGCTTTATGCTTTATATGTCAAATGATTAATTAAATGACTCTTTGCGATTGATTTCGCTTTCTGTAATGCCTTTAAACTTTCAATAAGCCTTCAAGTTTTTAATTTTTAAAACTTGACAGTCTTTATTGTGTATCTACTGACTTTTACATTTAATTCTGAAATATTATTTGATATTGCATTTACATGTTGACCAAGTACAGTTGTGGAGCAGGAAAATCCCACAGGGGATTACCACCGCTCCCCATTAACCAGTCAGTAGAGCTGTAGACAGGGGCGGCTCCACTGCTAAGGTGGAGGAGCATCGCCCCACTGCTTTAAGGGCGTGCAGAGGAAAAACAAAATGATAATAACGAAACATTATTATCATTTTCTTTTTCGTTCCTAGGTGCGGGGAGTGGCAGGGCTAGCCAGAGAAGGGGCCAGGGGAGGAGTGGTGAGCACACTCAAAGTGCGCATGAATGTTTGACCGGCCGTCTTGGGCCGGCCAAACATTCATGAGCACTTTGCATGTTCCCCACCAGGCTGCATTACAAAGCCTGGTGGGGAACATGCACAGGCTCCCTGTCCCCGTCTGAGCACCGAGCCACGGCACTCAGACCAATCACAACGCTGCAATGCAGCGTTGTGATTGGCTTAGGGGAACCATTCACAACGCTGCATTGCAGCGTTGTCATTAGCTTAGGGAGCCTGGGAGCCCGGGTGCTTCCCCTGCGACAAGGGGAGGCGGCAGAGAGGCAACGGCTGGTGGCGCAACCAGCAGGTATGTTTTTGAATTTTTTGTTTCTTTTTTTTATTTTCTACCCCCGCCACCGTTCCGTACCAGCCACCACTGGCTTTAGATTGGAGACTGGTCAAATACAAGAGGATTTTGTACAGCTCATATTCTCAACTCATGCGTTTGAAGATGCGCTGAAATGTGATAATGAAGAAAGGGGAAGCTCAATGAAATAAAATATTTGCCTAGGAGCACAGAATTTGGTTAAGCAGGGAAGCCAGGATTGATCCCAGGTTTTCTAGTTTCAAATTATGCAATTCAGCCACTAGTTCGGTATCTCTTTTGCTCCTTTTCAATATTAAAGGTTTATGCTTTGTTTTTATTTGTTAACTCATGAGGTTAGCTCGTCAGTGGCATACAGAAGCCAAATAAATGCTTGCCTCATTTTGGGCTTGAAGGTCCAAGAGGACTTCCAGCTAAGCAGGACATCTGACTTGAGCTTGGCTCGAGCTTTCAGTGGCTTGCCTCCCTATCTACATATTTTGCAAGTATTTTGTCAGCAGTTCATCTCCAGGTAAATGAATATACAATATACGCACACACCTTAATTAAAAAATAAAAGTATGTTGAAGTAATTTGTAGGAAATGCACTATTTTACTCTATGAAAGCTCACTTGGATAATATAATAACCTCAGGTGTCGATGTTAGACCTGACATGCTTTTGGTAGTGTTTCCCTAAACGTTTTGCTTTTTCCTCAGTGGTTTTGCTGATTCTCTTTTAGTGGCCTTAGGGCCCTGGGCACTTTCCCACTGTAAATGCAGTGTGAAAGTGCCCTCGTCCTTTCTTCACGTTAGGAAGTGGTGCTTTCCTGATGTTTTTAAACATGTGTTCAGCCTGCCATTGCAGGCGTGTGTGTGTGCAATTGCACTTATGCTCAGGTTTGCCTTTCTAAACAACTGGCCAATCCTGAGGAGACCTTTCACTGCCACTAGGTCACCCTTGGGATAAGTCTTAAGGGGTGAATGCAAGTGGTAAGTGAAAGGCAGGGCAGGTACACGTGTGTTCCCTGCCCAGCCAGTGAAGAATACCCATGTGTGTTTTCACTACCTATGAGGTTAACATGGGGGAATAGCTAAGATTACTTCATGCTGCAATAGTGGCTTACAGTGGAGCAGCCTCATAATGTTTCTTTTCATTGGATTCACAATGACAGACCCTCTCCTGTGGTAAAGAGGTATTTGACATTAATAGCTTAGAAATGCCACTTCTAGAAAGTGGGCATTTCTCTGCTCTAAAACTCTTTGTGTGCCTTTTAGTTTGACTCTAGTCCACACTGGAGGCTGGGAGAGCATAACTGTACATTCTCCAGAGAGCTATAAACATTGAGCATGCAACTGGAAACACAGACCTCTGCAATTTGAAGGCCTGGCTGGATAGATTGGAGGAAGAAGTTTTGACACTTGGCTCTGGAAGCCAGATCATGGCCCCACTAACGATTAAGAGCTGCATTCCACGGCCCCATGGCAGACAGGACTGAAATTTAGTGGAGACATCTGTGAATCAAAGAGAAACCCTCTGAACCACCCCCAACTTCAAAGGCAAACTACAGTATAACTACTGCTGCCATATTTCAGCAGGGCAGAGATATACTTGTGGGGACATGGGACCAGAGATCTTGGAACTGCGTGGTGCACAATGCCAGAGGAATCTGTTGTGCACAAGGAGGATTACTGCCATTGGAAAGTACTGTGCACCCTTCCTGAACTGTGGCTGGCCTGGGCTGACCATCTGCTGCTGTGTGGCACCCTGAAGTGTGCTCTCCAAGGACTTATTGACTTGACCCCTGTTCTCTTCTGGACTTCTCAGGGACATCAAAGACCTCCCAGAAGGGACCCACATCATCTACTTGTGACACCTGGAGACCTTAAGTGCCCACATCATCTGCTGGATCCCAACTGGTACCGGGGTGTACCGGGGTATAGCATGAAACTAAGTACAGTGCCTGGAGACAGGACTGCCTGGTGCAGAGCCCCAGAAGTACTGCTGCACATCTAAGGAGTGTGGCCCCTGCATCATGGGGCCTCTACACACTTAAGCATCTTGTAGGTGGTGAGTGGATTCACCGGTTGTGGGACCCTTCTTGGCCCACTTCATCGATTGGGCCGCATCTCCCTTGTAAGACATGCTGACTGCATGCTCATTGCATGTGGTGTCTGATTCACAGATTGTGACCCTCGGAGGAGAGGGTGTGCACGTAGTAGTGCGTCATTCTGCCTAGTGTGGCACTGCTGAACTTGGCCTGTGTGTGTCACCGGGATTGTCTGGTGCGACTCAGATGAACGTGCACCAGACATTGTGCCTCATTTCCAGGGAGGTATTGAGTTTGCGAGTAGGAACTGTCTGGTGCGACTTGTACCAACGTGCACCAGATGTTGTGTCTCCTTTCCAGGGAGGCATGGAGGAGCGGATTCGCATTCCGGCGTGCCTGAATTGCCTTGGCGCTACTTTGATCAACGTGTGTCTTACAGGGTGCCTCCTTATTCCAAGAAGCCCCCCTGCTTCTGGGGCTACTTGGGGCCCCAAACTTGTCGGGGGTGCCTGAGCCCAGGAGTAACCAGCAGAGCAGTCTCCCCCATCAGAAGAACTTCCCTTGGGCCCGAGGAGTGCCATGACTGGATCGGCATCCACCGCACCAAGATGTCGGAGGGCTTCCAAGTTGTGCCATAGACAGCGGCTCTCAGCGGCATCAAAGAGGCAGCCAAGATCTAAGGCCAGAGGGGTGCCTGTGCGGCTGGGAGCCTGCAGCTGTGCAGAAGCGCCAGGGAGGGTGCGATGCCTAGACCAGGGGCCAGAGACAGTCAGCCCTTTGAGGGCATCCCTGCCGGCATTGAGGTGGGCCTGCGGCTCAACAACACTGTTTCCCCATCCAAGGGAACCTACATTGTGTCCAGGGTGTGCAACGGATGGTATGGCACCCCCCGCGCCCAGTTTAAGGAGGACAGTAATGCAGCGGCAAGCAAGGAGACCCACAGCTGTAAAGAGGACTCCGTCTGTAGTCAAAGGCTAGTGGAGGGAGCATAAGGCTGGGGCCTGTGACCAGTGGGGTGTGGCAGTGTTGTGGAGGGCACATTGCCCGAGGCTGGGGCAGAAGGCTGCCGGCCCCTTGGGGGTGGCCCATCCACTTCAGTGGGGGCCTGAGGACCGGATAGGAGGACACGGAAGAGGCCCTTCCTGGAGAGGGGCTGGATGCTTGGGCTTGCTGTGCCCCTCAGGGCCTGGCGAAAATTGCAGTGAATGACCATGGGGGCATTGGTCGGTGTTACCCACCCAGGTTACCTGCAGTCCAGTTGCTGCTGATTGCTGTGCTGCCGGTGAGAGGAGAGGGGGGGGGGTTCCTTGTCACTGAAAGGGAACAAGAAAGAAATATCAATTTTCTTTTTTTTTTTTTAAAAGCTTTTTATTGATTTTACAACTTTCATTGATAAAGCAGTACAATGAGTGCAGTACCAATGCAAAATATTATAATACATTACACTACCAGAAGAAGGCAGAAAAGATATCACATTACATCCCAATACTGAACTACTGACCACCCGACAGTAGGTCAGGATCTAATTCTCCCGCTCGTACATTGATATTGCCCACACCACACAGTCCCGTGGCTCCACCATCCGCCCATGGCCTCTTTAGCTGTATCCCTCTATACTCCACCCCATCCTTCCAGATCTTAAAATGTTTCAGTGGGCAGCCCCGTGACAAGTAGATCAGACGTTCCAGTCCAATACAATGATCCATGCCATTGGCCCAGGTGTCTACATGTGGGGTGTCTACATGTGGGGCCCCCATCACCTTCCAAGCCTGGGCAATATCCCTCTTTGCGACAAGGAGTCCCAGTCAAAGAAGTGCCCTCTGATAGCGTGTGCCCCCCAAAATCGTCTGTGATATGCATAAGTATGAGTGAAGGGGGATATTCAAACCTATCACCCTTTCTAGTCAATCCAGCATGCCACCCCAAAAGTGGGCCAGCCCCGGACAGTGCGAGAACGTATGAGGTAAATCCCCCCTCGGGTCATCGCACCGCAGACAGTTCCCCGCGGGTGTCAGGCCCATGCGGTGGAGCCTGGCCCTAGTGAGATACACTCTATGAAGTATCTTAAGTTGTATTAATTGAAACTGGGCAGCTATCACCGCCTCTCTGGGGGCCGCCACTGCCTCCCTCCAGTCGTCGTCATCCAGACAGCCCAGTTCCCCCTCCCACACCTGTGGCACTCCCACCATCGGGTTCAGCACATTACGCAGTAACATTTTATATATTTCCGATAATTTATGCTCCTTGAGGTTTGTAAGAAGAATTTTGTCCTCCATCGGAGAAATCTCTGGGATATCCTCCACAGGCCTTATAAGAGGGAGGAGGGCATGATGGAGCTGCAAATATCTAAAGAACTGCGTGCAGTCCATGTCATGGTCCTCCTGCAGGTCCTTAAAGGACTTGAGCATCCCCCTATGCAGCACATCCCCCGATGTTGAAATGCCTAGAACGTGCCAGGCCACGAATCCAGAACCATCACCTGTCAACAGAAAAGCTACTGGAGCTCCCACCTCCCTGGAGGTGCACAGCCAGTGCAACGTCTTGCTGGCTTTATCGCCCCAGTGATAGACCCTGCTGCTGGTGTCCAACCACGCCGCTCTCACCTCTTGCCTAAGCTCCTGACTGAGCAAATTCTGGGTATGTAATGAGTTCCGCAGGAGGGACTCCTACTGTGACGTTGTGTACCGGCTCTCTAAGTTGAGTATGCGCTCCTCAAAGCCCCTAACTATTTGCCGATCCATGTCCCTCTGGCCCTTAGAGTAGCTAATGATTCGTCCTCTCACCGTGGCTTTCTGAGCCTCCCACAACTTAATGTGGGAAGATACGGAACCCTTCTTGTCAGCCAGGAATTGCTGGCACGTGTTTTGGCACAGCTCCCTGAAATCATCCTTTTGAAGACACCAGTGGTCTAAGCGCCATTGCCTCCCCACTCCCCTGAGGCCCCGAACCGGATCCATCACCCCTGGCGAATGATTGGAGAGTCCCCTGGCCAACAACCGAACATCTATAACCCTGTGGCTCTCCTGACCCTGTATGAAAAAGTAGTCCAGTTGGGAGAATGAACGATGTGCCCCGAGTAGAAGGTGAAGCCTCTCTCCCCGGGATGGTGTGCCCTCCCCGCGTCTATCAGGGTCCAGTTACACATGAAGGCTGCAATGGGAGTGGGTCCACGCCCCGTTCCCTCAGATGTCGAAGAACAGTCAAGGCTCGCGTCGCACACTCCATCAAAGCCCCCTCCAATTAACCATGGGGCATCCAGCAACTCCTGTTTAAGGTCCCCCAGCCTAATCAAGAAATCTGAAGAGAGGGGTGGCGGGGCATATACGCTAATCAGGGAAATGGGGCGGCCATGGAGAACACCAGTTACTGCAACATACCGACCCAAGCTATCATGCCATACCTTCGCCACAAGGGTATGCCCCCTAACCAGTATGGCCGTGCCCCGAGAGCCTTGGTGAAATCCAGAGTGATACACCTGAGTGTAGCCCTTGTGGGCCAGAAAAGGACACTTGCTGCCCAAGAGGTGGGTCTCCTGAAGCATCACAATTCCCGCGTTGGACCTCAACACTGCCCAGAGTACCGCTCCCCGTCTGATCTTTTCCAACATCCCACTAATGTTCCACAACAGGATGGGCAATGAACCCTGCCCCCGTTCCCGGGAGTTGTCCCTCTGAGAATTCAAATCAGCCAAATCAGCCAAACCCCCAATTGTGATCGTATTGTGTCTATTAATCATGTGCATCTTGCCTACACCTGCGCTCATCTTCTGCACCTGAAAAGGAAATGCAATCAAAAACATCACTCCAATACCCTCCCCCAACACCCCCCCATATTTCTGAAACTGGAAGTACCTGTCATGGTGCGACTAGGGACCGAAGCCAACAGGGCTATCATGTGGTGCATATCATCCCAGCTGCCCAAATCCCCTCCTCCAGAAGAACTAATCCCAACTGCAAAAAAAAATGTTTTGAGGGTCCAGGTCTAACATGGTATAGACCAAACCAGCAAATCAGAACAGTGAGGACATGTGTGCATCACTCCTAAATGAAAAAATCCCCCCCAGAGAGAGTCACAGTGGATCAGGAGCTGCCTACGAGGGTAGATCGGCGCTGGGTCCCGTCAAGTGGTCCTCCCCCATTGCAGGTGAGGTTGCTCCAGCAACTGTGTGCTTGGGATCCAACGACTGGGCTTCTTCTTTGAATGTTTCCACAAGGCTGTACGCCATTCTCGTGTTGGGCCTCTGCCTTCTCTACAGCCCCCCTTCCTCTCTCAGGGAGGAATCAACTGCTGGTCATCTCGGTGGTCTCTCTTACACCCACCCACTCCCATACTGCCTCAGGATAGTCAGAGAAAAGGCTCTTCTCTTGATAAAGGACCTTCAGGTGGGCAAGGAACAAGAGCATATACTTGAGTCCCATAGCTTTCAATTTTTGCTTAGCTTCCTGAAAGGACCAACACTGCTGTTGTACCCTCAGTGTGTAGTCTGGAAAGATCATCACCGGAGAGGATTGAAAAGTCACCTGGCCGGCCCTGCAAGCCACACTAATACTGCATCCCTGTCGGCATAGTTGAGTATGCGCACAATCAATGGTCTGGGACGTGTGCCGACCAGAGGTCTGGTGATCAGTGCTATATGAGCCCTTTCTACAATGAAGCAGCCCAAAACCTCGTCCTTGGGCACCCAGCTGGTCAACCAGTCCCACATGAATTTTGTTGTAGCAAAGCGCTATATCCAGTCCAGTATTGCCACCATGCAGAAATTGCTCCTGCGGAACCTCCCCTCCGCACACTCAGCTCTTGCCTCCAGCAGACTCGCCAAGCGTTGCAGGGTGGCAAAGCGATCACCATTCAATTTGTGGGTGTCCTCAGCCTCTGACACCCTGCCTTCCACCTCAGTCACCCTGTGCGTGGTATTGCGTAAGTACTATCGAATCAATTCCAGGTCTACATTTAGTTCCCCCATCTTGCCCTCCACAGTGCCCTCCTGAGTGGTACTGAGGAAAGGCGAGGTCTGGGGGGTCTCCCTCTGACACAGGAGCTCCCCCCTCCGCTCCCAAGCCCCCACCCCCCTTCGAGGGCCTGCTGTTTAGTGTATTTATCTATCTTTTGCTGGGAGGCCACAGGGGTCTGCTTGTCTTTCACCATATGGGTGGGACCAAAAGTAGTCCTCTCCAGGACCTTAAAGCTGTGAGGGCAGAATCCCCCATCCAAGAGCGAGTATCACACTGACCGCCCCGATAGCAGTCGGGGTCACGCTTCATGGGCAAGCTGCCAGAGCCCCCAGCAACGTCCTTGGGCAAAGCTATCCTCAGGGGGAAATTTGTGACTGTCCGGAGTGAAGGAGAAGAGCCACAGGCGGCCAATCTGCTACTTCCCCCCCCCAACGCTGCAAGGTCTGAGCTGATCTGGGTGGGGCTCAATCCAGTGTCCACTCCGGTGCCCCCGGGAGGAAGCACACCATCCAGAAGCTGCTACTGCGCATTATCCAGGGTGGGAGAGGAGGACAGGAGGGTGACTCCAGCACCAAACAAGTCCAATCATACACCCCCGGGAGCACTCCGTGCCGCAGTCGGCCACCGCCACCATGCACAAGGCCAGAACGTGATTTGAGGGTGAGCAGGGCAGGCCTTGTCTCCCCAAGTCTCGTTTAACAGTTTCAGAGTTGTTCGCTCAAGGCCGACCCAACCTCCGCAATAACAGTCTACTGGCCCTTTGGGGAAGGCCAAGGGCTGGGCCACAGATCTCTGCCCAGATAGGTATGTCTTAAATGTATGGCCCCAGATCTCTGCCCAGATAGGTATGTCTTAAATGTATGGCCCCTGATCATCTAGGGGGTGTCTGTCCAGGCACTCCCGATCACCTCCCAGGCATAGGGTGGCCCCTCCAACTGATGCCACTCCACCTCCGCACTGTGGGGCCTCCTGGGATTCACCCGCAGGAGCAGGGATCCACCGATTTCCACCTCTCACAGGGCCCGGCAGCCAGCAATCAATCCCCGGCTTGTCAGCGGCTTCAGTGCTGCAGGGCCCAGCTGAACGCCAGCACTCTCAGCAGCACCCTAAGCCCACAGCCAGCCACCGCAGCAACCAGCTAGGGTGACCAACTGTCCATAAATTTGACGGACTGTCCGTGATTTGGATCTCACGTACGTTGTCCGTGATGATCCCTTTTACGGACGCCTTTTGTCCGTAATTTTGGGCATTGCAGGGAGCAGCACTGTTCGCCTGCGAGAAGCCTCAGCTACCTGATGGGGCCGCCTCGCACTCATCCTCTGAGCACAAGAGCAGCCGCACCCCGCCCATTGTCATTCTGTCTGCGGCTGACGATTGTCACATAGAGAATGACAATGGGCCAGTCTGGTCTGTTAAAGCATGTGGTGGGTCTCCTCCTGCCTCGGTCTAGGGCAGAGCATTCTGTTTTAACAGTACATAAAGACAAATGTTGCACCTCACCAGATGGAAGAAATGTACAGAATCCAGTTCATGAAAAGAAGCCAGCGAAAGAAGTTAAAAAGAAGGGGTTATGGTTCTTTCACAGTCTTATCATTTTAGAACTAAAGCATTTTCAATACTATATACAACGAAGCCGTAGTTGCTGCTTTTTTATTTTATGGAACTAACAACCATTGACAAAGCCAATAGTCCTGGCTTGTTGTAGGTGTAATGTATTATATATCTGGATGCAATAACAGAAGTAGCAGAATACCAGTCAGGCAGCACACTATTCTAAGCAGAGATTTTTAGTTTATGTGTTTTAAGCCAGCCCTTAATTACATCGGACATGCCCTTTGGAGGGACCCCCAGCTTTTTTCAACACACTTAAAGCCCTGGAAACAACACCATGTCAGAGTCACCTCTCTTCCTGGCACTGTGCATCATGCATGACTCATGACTTCCAAGTTTTCAGATCTCCTATGTGCAGGGGCATAGTGAAACCCCGCCACCCCACCCCTTGCATTAGCAACTGCAGCGGGGTGGAGTTCTTGATGGGTCCCTTCTGTCTGCAAATCAGCAAAGGCTCAGCTCATAATTAATGTGAAAAGGTGGGCGAGTGAGTAAGTGAAGAAATGGGTGGATTGCTGGATGGATTAGTGAAAGGATGAATGGATGGATTATGAGAGAAAGGACATATGGATGAGTAAGTGGAAGGTTGGATAATGAGAGAAAGGGTAAATAAATAGATTTATGGGTGGAATAGTGGCTGTATGGGTGGAATGGTGGATGGATGGGTAAAAGGGTGGATGGATGAGTGAAAGGGTAGATGATGGACGAGTGAATGGGTGGATGGATGAGTTAAATGATGGATGGATTGATGAATTAATAAGTGAAAGGGTGCATGGATGGACAGATGAGTGAAAGGGTGGATGTAAGGATGGATCAGTGAGTGAAATGGAGGGTAGATGGGCAAAAAGATGCATGAATGAGTGAAATGGTGGGTGGATGAATGAGTGAAAGGATGGATGAGTTATAGGGTCAATAGATGGATTCATGAGTGGATGAGTGGATGGATGGGCAGGTGGTTGGATGGGTGAAGGATGGATGGATGGCTAAGTGAAAGGGGGATGGAGAGAGAAAGGGAGGATGGATGGATGGATGAGTGAAAGAATGGATGGATGGGCGAATGGGTGTATGGACGAGTGAAAAGAAGGATGTAAGGATGGATGAGGGAAAGAATGCATAGATGAGTGAATGGGAGGGTGAAGAGCAGGAAGAAAGGATGAATGGATGAGTGAAATTGCGAATCGATGGATGAATGGGCAGATGAGTGACTGGGTGAATGGATGGATGAGTAAGTGAAAAGATGGCTGGATGGGTGAAAGGGTAAATGGTTGAATGATGAGTGAATGGATGGATGGAAGTGTGGCTGGATGAGTGAAATGATGGATGAGGTGAAAGGATGGATGAGTAAAAGGGTGGATGGAGGGATGGATGAGTGAAATGATGGATGGAAGGATAGATGATGGATAGGTTTGGAAATGGTTGAATAGGTTTGGATATGGATGGGCACACAGATGGAAGGACAGAATGAATAGTGAAAGACTGAATGATGGATGAAAGAATGAATGGATGACATACCCCGGGTGACTCAACCCGCCATCCTAAACCGACACATGACGTCAGGCAGCAAGGGCGGAACTCGGGCTTGAAATGCTCCTTCTGCCTGCCAAAAAGCAGAAACTGATTCCTTGTACAGGGCCGTGGTTCCACAAGAGACGTTCCGCTGTTGTGCCGCTGAGCGGCGTTGCTCCTATGCCCCCGGGAAGCAGTGCAAGCAGCCCTACACCTGCCCAGAGGCCATGAGAGATGTGTGAGGGCATGGCTCCGTGCAGCCCTTCTGCGGGTAAAAGCAAGCAAGACAACATAACCTGCACTTGCAGACAACAGCACCGACGTGACTCGAGTGCCTTCTGCCACAATTTTTTTTTCTTTTAAAATTTTGCACCCCTAAGAATATTGCGCCTTGGGCAACTGCCCCTGTGGCCCAGCCCACGCTAAGCCAATGCCTACCAGTATGGATGACATCTGACTCTTACACCTTGTAGCCCTCATTGTCTTAAGTAACATTTACCATACATTGACTTTCACATTTATTAGTCATTGTCTCTATATACTATGTGTGTGATGTAACGCACTCCGACACCCTGCCATACATAATTCGGATGAGTAGCACTATAAAATAAATTAAATACACATGAGAGAGGGTCTATGTGAAGATGAGGGGCACCACTGGAGCGTGGCAGCAAGGCCGGACTGGCCGTACCCGGCATCGGGCGTTTCCCTGGGAGGCTGGAAGGGTGGGGGGCGGTTTTGTTACTGGGGACTGGCACTGCAAAGTTCCTTCTATATCCAGCAGTTTTCAGGCAACAATAAAAGTGTCACTATAGCTCTGGTGACTAATGTACCTGCTCGAGAGAGATGGGAGTTTTGTTTCGTGGCAGTTTTGAATAATCTGAGGTAGCACAGACGGTTAATATGCCTGCTGCAATGAATGTGTACCATGCATATGAAAGAACGGTATTTTATGTGCAGAGCTCAGTGGGTTACTGCTTTTGTCACTGAGATTCTTTTGTTACTGTGCAGTTCATAAGTTACCTACGTAATTCAGCACAGTGAGCTAAGAACTGCCATCAAAGAGCTGCATGCAAGCTGCATGGTACAGGTTACAAAGTTATGTTTTCTTCCCAGTTTTTCAGTATTCCTGATGTTGCTAAAAAAGGCTTGTTTGGTAGTAGTATATTCTTATCATTAAAGTCAACACTAACTACTGTGTTATGTTCTTTATCCTGAGTTTGAGCTTCTTCAGACCAAGCACTCTCACAAAATGCCTACCAGTATGGGTGACGTGCATCCTACACCTTGTAGTCCCCGTTGCTTTATGTAACATTTTCTATACACTGATTTACACATGTACGATTTATTGTCTCTGTATGTGTGTGTGATGTAAAGTGCTCTGGCACCCTGCACTGGTATGAGAGGCACTATAAAACAAATGAAATTCATGTGAGAGAGAGGCATTGTAAGTGATAGTGGGGAAATTATTGAAGAGCCCCATCAAAGATTGTCATTTCATGGTGCACAGTAAAGTCATCATTTACTATGCTTTAGAAGCTAATACAATTGATATATATTGACAAATGTGTTGTAGAATGCACCATGTTTTTCCAAATTTTCTTGGACGTGTGAAAACAAAGGCTATAAGCTGTCAGTTTGTTTGTAACACACAACTTTTAAATCTCTTCAAATGAACTGTGCAAATGTTTCAAAACCTATCAGCAGTTACCACAAATGGACCACTTGTTTGTAATTCAGAAGTGTGCTGGAAACAGAGTTTTAATAGGATCAAAACCATCAAGACACTTTACTTGGTGATGTTCAAATTATACATATTTGCCGAAACCACATTTCCACACATTAGTATTTGTGCGCTATATAGTTTTGTCAGTAAAACTGCATGTTGGCATTTTGGTTCCATTCAATAGAAAATGTTCTGTATTTAAAAAACAGTGCCTCCTTCTGCCCTACAATTAAGCCTTAACAGTGTATACAGTTTCTAGTCTGTAGCACACTTCTGTGCATCAATGAGAATCTGCAGTTTACAGCTCACAGAAATGAAACAGCCCAAGCAGTATAATATTTCCAATATACAGGTAAAATAAGGAGGGCTGATATATGGCTAGCCACTAGCCAGGTCATTATATAGTAATGTCAACTTCTATCTTACCGCTCTGACCCACAATAATACCATAAAGCTCAGCAGTGTGCAGCCAATTATAGCTCATGCAGGCTGGTTAATAACTCCCTTTCCCTGCTTAATGCTCTTACCCTCAAACAAGACTTGTATGCTAGGGGTCTTATCCATTACTCAGTACTGTACCAGCCCCTATGCAAGTTATCACCAGCTGAACAGAAATGGAATGCTTGAAGCGATCTGACACATTAAGCTGGCCACTCGGAGGATTGCACTCTAGTCCAGGCCTGCAGATCCCAATTAGCTGCATCCTATGCATACCGCTTTATATCTCACAATGGCACTAATGTGTCTGTAAAACTTACCTTTTGGCTCAAAGTTTTGTCCTGAATTTTCACCTTCTGTCCTGAATTGTTGTCCGGAATTTTTACACTCACTGTCCTGAATTTGAACCCATGTCAGTTGGTCGCCCTACAACCAGCGGGCCCCGACGCATCTTGTCATCTCTTTCTCCTGGTGCCCCACAGAATCGTGCGGCGAGCCTGCAGCACTGTGCTGCCAGAGGTGTCCCCACACCGCCTCCAGAATGGTTCCTGGCATGCCAGCCACTCCTTTCTTTCAGCGCTCGGGCCGACAAGTCCGTGATGGCGCAGCGAATCAACACAGCATCCCAGCTCAACCTGGGTCGGATGGCCCCGGGGAGCGGCAGTGAACGACGGATGTACTGCTCTTTCAGCGGAGCTCCTCCCAGAGCAACCACCATGCTTGCTGGCCAAGCCACGCCCCCCCCCCCCAAGAAATAGCAATTTTGGTGTGCAAATGTATTATAGCTTTGATCTGCTTAGGGAGGCGGATACTAAGTGGTGCTGGCTGTTGGTCAAATTTGCTTTTACTGATTTGTAGCAAACTATAGTGAATGTCTGTGGTCCCGCTGTAGATGATAGGTGTTCTCCACATGGAAAGAATGTACATTATTTTGCAACACACAAGTGTCACACTTTAGGTTACACTACCTGCAGAGAAAATGACTGTGCGAAGTTTCACACCTGTGAGTCAATAGGACTTCCGACCATTCACTATTGCATAATATTGCGTTGTCTGGTTCATATGTTAGGACGGCAAGTTCCAGATGGAGTTATTGACTTAGTAATTTCCCATCTACATATGAAGAAAATGGTGGCTGTCATAGTCACGCTTTTCAACAATAACCACCTCCTTGCGTCATCTTTGTTTTCCTTTATCACCTGGATGTGCAGAGATTTATGAAATAAAATCAAAACACCATTCTTATTGTTAACAGCAGAAGAACTAAAAACAGAACCTACCCAATGCCTGCGCATACAATCAATGTCCGTATCTTCAAGATGTGACTCCCGTAAAAAAGCAATCTGGCAATTTAACCTGGATAAGTGAGTTAACACCCTCTGTTTTTTAACAGGGTTACGGAGTCCCTTTCCATTCCAGGAGACAATACGTAAGTAAGCCATGAGTAACATATATAATGACTAATTATCAGGGAAACATAAATGAAATTTGCAACAGTTAACCAGATACCAAGTAAAATAAAGGTACAATAGACTGATGGAATACAAAGAAATATAGAGGGATGAGCACAAGCTAATGGAGAGCCACAATACATAGTAAAGAAGAGAAATCGGAGAAAGTAAAGAGAATGATGAAATAAAGATAGAAAAGGAATATAGGACAGTGGGGAATGAGGAAAATAACTCCCTAGTGTATCTAAAGACAAAAAGATGACAAAAGCCAAAGGACTTCAGTCATATCGTACAAAAGAATGAAGAGCAGAAGGATATTAGTATAGGAGCGGGGGCAAGACAAGTAGTCCAACCCGAGGGGAAGCCAAGAAAAGAGTAAGAAATAAACATATAAAGTCGGGAACGGTAACCTGAAAAGAAAAAAGATATAGGAATAAATATAACATATCCAAATAAACAAGGAACTCCAGACCGACCTACCATGCGATGAAACACTTGTTATAGCATACCCGAAAAACATGGAGACAAAGTGAGGAGACGACAACAACCTTCACAGCACGAAACGACAGACCAAAGAAAGGCAGAGCCTGTGCGAAACATTAAAAAAACAGACAGTAAGAAAACAGAAATTGAGGTTACGCAAATCAAGTTATATCTTCTCCTTAATGTTCATGAATAAATTGCTTAAGGTCCTTGGGATCTTCAAAGGAGACTGTCCTATGCTTGTAGGTGACCTTGAAGAAATAGGGATGTAGAAGCTCATACCGTGCATTCATAGATCTCAAAACTGGTCTCAAGTCCCAAAATTATTTTCGCCTTGCAGCAGTGACCTTGGCCACATCCTGACTGAAGAAGACTCTATGCCCGGACCAAAGCATCTGCTTGCGTTGTTTGGCCATCGTAAGGACTTCCATAAGATCAGAATATTGTAGGAACAGAGCGATAATGCCTCTAGGTCTGTTAGAAGATGTGGAAGGAGAAGGACCGATCCTGTGGGCTCTTTGAATGTTCAATTCTGCAGAAGGTTTCAGCCCCACTATTTTGGGGATGTGCAGCTTAAGAAACTTGATCATGTCCTGACCTTCTGACCCCTCCAGAATTCCATAAATGCATAGGTTGTTGCGGCGATTACGGTTTTCCAAGTCTTCAGCTAGTCTTTTAAGCTGTGTGACCTCCTTAGTTAAATAGGACACCTTGACCTCCACATCTTGGGCGTCACTCACCCGTTGTTCCACCTCAATGAGTCTTGAATCCAGAACAGACCACTTCCCTTCAATCCGTTGTAAAGTCGGATTTGTCTCAACCATGAAAGGCTTCATATTTTTGAATTCGTTCATAATATCCTCCAGAGTCAAGGGTAAAGGAGATTTTGTTGGCGAAGAAGGATCTTTTTTAACCCTTTTGTTTGTGCCACCTCCAGACTCCTTGCAAACGCCTGAAACATTTGAAACCACAGCTTTGGAGGAGTGCGCAGTATCCATATTGAGACAACTTAGCGGTGTGATGTTTACTGCATCAGGAAACAGAATGAGACTAGCGTTGGAAGTGTCCGGAATTTTTTTTTAAATGCACGGTAAATTGGAGGATGAGAAAAAATTCTCAAAGGTAAAGAGAAGGTGAAAAAACAGCAATGGTGGCCATCTATACTGATGGGCAGAGAAAAAGGAAATTTAATGGGCTAAAAACAAGCCATTGTAATTATGAAGGCAGGCTGAAAGACCCTCAAAATGGTGGCACCAATCCTGACAGGATTGGAGCGGCAAATAAAATCTCACAAAAATGCTCCAAATAAACAATTAAAGGCTCACCAGGCCGTTCCCTGTCATTTCCGATGACTAAATATGCCACCGATATGCAAATATGGGCTGAAACCACCCGACAATGTAGAAAATTCCTCGGCTCCTGCGGAGGAAAATCAGCAGGTGGCCATCTTGTTTTCTGCCGTCGCGCGCTCTACTGTTACTGAAGGCACTTGAACAAGCATGTAGTGTACTTATTACAAAAATAACTCAGATTTGTAATTTAATGAAATATAATGGTTCGAATGGTAGCCAGCTAAGAAGAAAGCAAGATAGAACTTTGGTTTTGGCTCTAGTAGTAGTAATAAACTTTATTTGGTAGCCAGGTACCATCAAAGTATACAAACACAACGTTATAATAAATACATCAGAATGCATTTTAAAATATCTTCCATCACAGTTCGTTTTCCTTTTTTTTTTGTTTAAACAAATAGAAGCTATTCAAAATTCCTTCCCTTCCATTATTACTAGCACGTTAAAACAAAAGCTGTGGACAGGCTAGGCTATGTACAAATAGAGCAAACACTTATAACATGTAAAATGTACCTTTCTACTTAATACATAAGATTGGCACAATTAAAATCAAACAATGATTAAAAAAGAATTAATCTAAGCACTGGGAATCAAATTCAGAGATCTACTACGTTTGTGCCAGACTGCCTGTAGAAATTTGCTCACAGCAATAACAATAACAGAAGTGGTATCACTTTTTAAAATTCTAAAAGCCACTAGTTATTTGATCACCTTCAAATTATGACATAAGGGAATAATCTATTTCCGGCATGGGCCATGATAGTGAGGACAGAAAAATGTATATGTACCTCATCCTCATCTTCCAAGCCACACGCTGGGCAAATACTGAGACTTGAAACCTTATGCCATTTATTAGTTAGAGATCTCAAGGGTAGAGTACCAAATCGGAAACGAACATAGAGGCTTTTAGCTAGAGGAGAGGATTCAAAATCTAAGAATTCCTCAAAACGGGAAAAAGGTTTAATGTCTAAAAATCTGTTAGTCAATGTACCTACTTGTTGATTATTCAGATAACTGTCTTGGATATAAACCCAGTAGCTAGAATTCATAATATTAAGATCAATTTTGCTCATTTTTTCCGGGTTAGTCCATAATCTTATTAAACCCAACTTTTTAAACCAATTGGAAACATGTTTGACCCAGGATATTGACTTGGCACCTCTAATAGAGAGCACTTCAACGAGACAATCTCTAAATTCCCTTAGCTCAGGGGTGACCCAAAGCCGAATCCAGTAAACAAGTGGTCTTTGAGCGGCTAGATCTGCAATTCTTTTGAGTCCTAAATCAAAGAACAGCGGAGTTAGCGGTGTACTGCTAGGAACAGAGACCAACCGTCTTACAAATCTATTTTCTGCAGCAGTGAGTAAGGAAACATCAGCGCATCCCCATATCTCAGCTCCATATAGAGCAGCCCCTTGTGCCTTGCCGCGATAAACTTCTATAGCCGGCGAAACAGCACGAGAGCTTGTTTGTCTATGCAACCTACTAATAGCATTTGCTCTATGCTCGAGTCGTAACATGCTTTTCCTGAGCTGATCGTTCCACTTCAAGCTCTCCATTACCTTAACTCCTAAATAATCGAAGCTCCTCACCCTCTCCAGTGTTTCCTCCCCGGCACGTATAACTACGTTTTTGGCCACTCCCTTCCCAAACACCATGAACTTGGTTTTGCTAGCATTGAGCTCCAAACCCCTTGACACACAAAAGTCTGTGAATTTGTCAACAAGGAACTGGAGTCCCATTGGAGTCTTGGAGATGAGAAGGGAGTCGTCGGCAAATAAAAGGATCGGTACCTTGCTGCCATTCTGTGTAGGGGAATCATTTCTGCTGTCCTTCAGAATGTCAGCCACTTCGTTTATATAGAGAGTAAAGAGAATAGGAGCAAGGACACAACCCTGGCGCACCCCCCGCTGTATAGGAATGCGTTTGGTTAACTCTCCTGTGTGCCCACACCGCACCTGAGCAAAGTTATTACTGTGCAGCTTTGACATGAGATGGATCAGGTTCCCAGGAACTCCCATCCTATTTAGGATATGCCACAGGTTAGAGCGGGGGATGAGATCAAAGGCAGCCCTAAGATCAACAAACGCCACATAGAGCTTCTGTTGTTGAAGTAAAATATATTTCCAATATAATGTGGCGAATCTGGAAACTTGGTCTATGGTACTCTTCTTAGGGCGAAATCCTGCTTGAAGGGCTGACATGATGTTATTTGTGTCTACCCAATGTAACAACTTGCCCAGGATTTGCCTTGCAAAGATCTTTTGTGCATTGTCAATTAGGCTAATTGGCCTATAATTAGAGGGCTCACAGGCGTTGCCCTTCTTGTATATTGTAACGATCTCTGCCCCTCTCCAGGAATCAGGTATCTCTCCCCCTCGTGCTATAGCGTTGGCAAGTAAATTAAAGTAGAATGCCCAAATCTCAGGTTCCGATTTATATAAGTCCCCTTGGATCTTATCAGGTCCTGGTGCCTTGGCAGTTTTTAACGCAGAGATGGCATTAACAGTGTCTTCTAAGCTAAAAGTAATAGCTGAGCCATAAGATTCTGAGGTATCACAACAAGAAAAATCCATAAAAGGTCCTGTGTTACCACAAGAACTTGGGGGGGGCATCAGTCGGTAACTCATACAGATTAGAAAAATTAGATACCCACTTATCAGCTGATATGTGATGTTGGTAGCTCTTTGTGTTGTTATCCGCTCTAGTTTGGGTCACTGTACGCCAGAACAGACTGTTGTCATTTGTTTTAACTGCAAGCAACATGTCCTCCCAGATTCTGTCATCCCAACTCTTTTTAGCCTGTTTTAACGAGACTTTATAAGTATGCCTGGCTTGGGCTATCTGACTCCTTTCACCTCCTAGAACAGCAGTCCTTAGGAAACATTTGGCTTGTTTACAAGAAAGATCATACCATTTAATATTTTTCCCCAGAGCTGGCTTCTTGTGGGCCATGTCTTTATAGAACACCTGTTGCAGCTCTTCAAAGAGTAAGTTATGTATATTCAATATTGGGATTTCCAATTCGTTCATCCCTTCATAGTTTTTAAAATGATTGACATAAAGCCCACATACCCGGGCCAACAAAAGTGGGTTTGTCATAACTTTGGGCCAGGAAACATAGCGTCTACAGTTAGATAAAACAGGTTCGGGCACGACTGTGAGGCATATATTTGTTACCCTAGCTAGTGGGGCTCCGACCAGTGACACTACCAAGGGATCATGATCACTGTCAGATAGCCTATCTACTCTCATGTCGGCTAAAAATGGTCATAGCCTCACGTCTAGGATAGCGAAGTCAATGACACTCACATGATTACCTCTTCTGAAAGTGGGTGCTCGATCAGGATCTGAGGTAGTGCGACCATTACATGCCCTCAGTCCTCTGCCCAATGTTATAGAGCCTAACTTACGTCCTGTTGCCGTAAAGTTCGTTCGTGGCTTCCCAGTTAGCGCTCTAATACCCCATTGTTCATCCTCCTCTTCTGTTACCTCACTGATATAAGATGATGGCTCATAGGATGTATTAAAATCTCCTGCTAGTATTATTTTTGAATTCGGGTGAAGTGAGTCTAAAATTTCTTCAAGAATAGAGAGAGTAGGGGATTCAATATTAGCCGCAGTCGTTCTTATATAAATGTTTAGAAAGACCAAAGCCAGTCCCGATGGTAACAAAGCAACAACCCCCATTAGGTCTAAGCATTCTAATTGTAGTGAGGTGCATGACTTAAATACATTATTTTTTATGAGAATCAAGAGACTCCCTGAAATTCTCCCGAAATATTCTGGTGGTTTGGCTTCTACACTATAGGTCATAAAACCATCAACACATTTTTTTCCTGTTGCCCAGGTCTCCTGAAAGATACAGACGTCATGCTTACTTATATACAGTAGCCAATCAGGGTCGCCCAATTTGAGTGGAATCCCCGCCAAATTCCAAGATATTAAACTAATATCGGTTTGTGTTTGAATGACCTCAGGATCTGCCATTTGTGGAAGACTTAAGCTAGGAACCACAGGTATAATAGTTGGAGTACCATCCATTCTTGCCCCATCAGGACAAAGTCTGTCAGGGTTCTCGCTAATACTGCTCGGGCCTAAGGGGTCATCTAGAAGTGTTTCACCCCAGCCTCTTGCCCCATTCACATTAGGAATCGCACAATTTATGATTTCCACCACCCCTGTGTTTCTCCTCCTACCACTAGGGGATCTAAGACATCACCAACAGGGTTAGCTATCCCACATGCTGATATTGTGCTAGGATTTATACAAGTATTCCATGCATGCTCATTACTCAGTCAATCGACTGCATTCAGATTGGAGACAGGTGCTAAGGGGCTAGCCTGCATAGTTAGATTGCGAGATTGCACTGAGAAACCTTCAAGATTTCTAATGTTTGGAGGAGATAGTTTCAACCTAATCCCAGATGCGTTGTTTCCCGGAAGATGGCAAGTGCGGAGTTCGAAATTAATCAGGTTCTCCACTAGCTGTCTGTTGCACAGGGTGACCTGTCTACAATCAAAGGCTACAATGTCTGAGGGACCCCGCCTGGCTTCCAAAATGTCAGATCTAATCACTGAAAGGCATTTGCGCTTTGACCTCAACCAAAAAATTACTTTGTTAATTAGTGCATCAGTGTCTTCATAAGCTCCAGGGTTTAGTTTAGGCACTCTTGTCAAGTAAATTAAATTTTTAAAATCTTGATTTGATCTTCCTTGAGAATTTACAGTTAGAGTTCTTGAGGGGTAATCTCGCTGGGAACAGAAGGCAATTTCTTGTACATTATCCGAGTAGACGGGAAAGGTTGCATTAACACTGTCTACTCCACCCTTGACCAGTTTAACATTAGCGACCTTGCTATTAGATACTACTTGATTTGAGAGCCTTGGGGGTTGCATAAACTGATTTACATTAGGGGCCCTTAGAGGTTGGGTGACTTCCGGCGCCTTTTTAGTCATTTGAATAGATCTTAAAGCAGCAGTGGATTTTTGTGCCCGTTCTGTTCCATTAGAAACTACTGCCGCTTTGAGAGAATTTTGATCTGTATGAGGTGTCGTAAACAGTTCATATGGGCTTACTTGTTTGCAACGGCAAAGGGAGCTCGTCTTTTGCAGCAAAGAAACTTGATCCACTAATGAGACAACCATGCTGCTAATGTAATGTTAGTAGAGTTACTGTCTCAACAGATGTCCCGATGCCTTGTTGAGTCCCATTTTCAATTTGACCCACGTGGTTCGTCCCGGGCTGGGCCTGCGGTACATGTGAATGTAACCTTTCAGTGCCCTCAGGAGATTGAAGAGGTGCGAAACGATTTTGACAAGGGATATTAGGAGCAATGATAACTTCCGGGAAAAGTGGACATTGAGCATAGCTCAATTGTTCCGTAAATTCTGTTTCCTTATGTTTAGGCAATAGGGAAGCTGTATCCTCTGCAAGTTCAATGGTCTTGCGCTGGTGATGATCTAAAATAGCGGGATTTGCAGGTTGTACAATAGTCAGCTTTTGAGTTTTTTTGATTTTTGCATTTTTAAATATGGCCGGAACCCTTGGCACTTTATCCTTTCCCTTCCCCTTATCAGTATTTAATGGATTTAGTAGAGACTCAACCTCCTCAATTAATAAGTCAATGTCCGCCAGCGTTTCGGTATCGGTGTTTATATGCGGGTCAACTATCAGCTTCTTATGTCCTGGTTTCCTAGTTTTTTTTGCATTAATTTCAGCCCTGGGGAGATCACCAGCTTTCCTTTTGCCCATATTGTAAATTAAAATTTTCCCCTGAGGACAGCGTAACCCACAAAAAAAATACAAATAGAGAGAAAATGCGACTCACTCAGAAGCGGTGAAGCCTGAAGGAGATGTCAGGTTAATCTCTCACGAAGTCAGTACCTTATGAGGGACCAGCTCAATACGCCATTACAGCATCATCACAATCAGGAATCTAAGTAAACACGAGCTGCAGCAGGACCCCAACTACAGATGTTAGAAACGGGGCCCAGCCCGGCCTCCTCTGGCCAGTGACGGGCAAAGACGGGCCCACCCTTGGCCTGGGCTTCGCCGGGAGCGGCCCACGAGCGTCCCGCGCTGCGGGAGCCCGCAGCGATTTTTAAAGAGCCTCCTGGCGCTGCTGATGACGTTCGCGGTAACTGCCGCGAGGCAGCCTGGATCTTGCAGTCTCTTTGGCCCTGTCCTGGCCCCAGTAGCAGCAGAGGTAATGGCAATAGAACGGGCGGCCCGCGCTGCGGGAGTCCGCAGCGATTTTTAAAGCGCCTCCTGGCGCTGCTGATGACGTTCGGGGTAACTGCCACGATGCAGCCTGGATCTTTCAGTCTCTTTGGCCCTGTCCTGGCCCCAGTAGCAGCAGAGGTAATGGCAATAGAACAGGCGTTTTGGCTATATTGGGTTCAGGTGGGAAGCTGAAGACGTCAGCCACCAGCACAGTACTGCAACCTCTGTGCCTCTGAAGACACTCTACTCCTGTCAAAATAAAACAATGGCAGTGCACTGCTGACCCCAGCTGGAGGATCCCATTCAAGACAGCTAGATAAGAAGGACTCTGTGGCTCATGAAAACACCAGGGCCTGATGGCTTACTTCAACACTACTATTTGTCTTTTTCAGGAACTCGTCACCAATTATGTGTATCACTATTACAGCAGTTTGAGGGGGGGGTGGGTGCTCAGAAACACGTCGCCAATTATGTGTATCACTCTTACAGCACTTTGGGGAAGGGGGGTTGCTCAGTGAGTCATTCTTGTTGTCCACGACGGTGCAGAGCAGGAATATCGACGTATAAATATCGAGGAACATAAATATCGCTGCAGAAATATCGTGGGGAAGAAATATCGACAACAGAAATATCGTGGACAAGAATATCGACTGACAGGTAAGTAATATCGATTACAAAAATATCGACGTATTAAATATCGTTTACAAAAATATAGTTGACAAAAATATCGAATTATTAATAATGTTATGTATTTTAGTGTTTTTATTGAGAATTGTTTGTCATTTTATTATATGTTTGAAAATGTTAGTAGTTATTAATTTATTTTAAGTTTTAAGTTTATTTACAGTAGCGGGTTGTGGGTTTATAGGGGAATAGGGTGGGAAGTAATTTAATTATATAGATTTAAATTATAATTTATAGTAGTTAATATTTTTTTTTTATTTGAATTTTGCGTTTTTAGTTAAGTAGTGGGTTGTGGGTTTATAGGGGAATAGGGTGGGAAGTAATTTAATTATATTAAATTTATTGAATAATTAATGTGTTAATTGATTAATTAACAATAGTTTAATAATTAGTTGTTAATTAATTTCAATTAATCAATTAATAATTAATTATGTTAATTGTTTAATTTATTTTAGGTGTGTGATGTGGTGTTTATATGTGTACATGGTGTGAAGGGTGGTAAGTAATTAATTTTTTCTTGATTAATTATTAAATATTTATAAATTAATTTCCATTAATTAATTAGTAATTATTAATTGTAATTGTGTAATTAATTTTAGGTGTGTGTTGTGGTGTGTATATGTGTAAATGGTGTGAAGGGTGGTAAGTAATTAATTTTTTTATTGATTAATTATTAAATATTTATAAATTACTAGTAATTATTAATTGTAATTGCGTAATTAATTTTAGGTGTGTGTTGTGGATATTATAGTGTTATTTAATGTGTAATTAATGATTTTTTATTATCTTTGTTAATAATAATATATGTAATTTTATATATTAATTATGTTAATATTGGACATTAAATGTAATAAAAATGTTGATGTTTTTGATTTTTATTGTTGTGGGATCCAGCACTTTCCCTACTGTTGCACTCACTGGAGTGGGAATAGTAATTTTTACCCCTACGCTATCCAACGCTTTCCCTACTGTTGCACTCACTGGAGTGGGAATAGTAATTTTTACCCCTACGCTATCCAGCGCTTTCCCTACTGTTGCACTCACTGGAGTAGGAATAGTAATTTTTACCCCTCTGCTATCCAGCACTTTCCCTACTGTTGCACTCACTGGAGTAGGAATAGTAATTTTTACCCCTCCGCTATCCAGTCCTTTCCCTACTGTTGCACTCACTGGAGTGGGAATAGTAATTTTTACCCCTACGCTATCCAACGCTTTCCCTACTGTTGCACTCACTGCAGTGGGAATAGTAATTTTTACCCTCGCTATCCAACGTTTCCACTACTATTGTGTTTATTTTGTTATTAAATGTATGTTTTCTTTTTTTAATAGTTTAATGTGTTAATTAAATATAGACTATTTTATTTAATTTTAAATTATTTATATATGTGTATATTTTATTTTTATATAATTTAAAAAGTTTATAAATTAAATAAAGATAATAGTTAATAAAATGTATTTAAGTAAATATATGTATATGTACACATTTTTTGTGTTTATATTTATTAAATTAAGTTGATTAGTTATAATTAGTTAAAATATATATTAAATTTAATTTATTTTGTTAATAATATTAATATTATTTAATTAATTTTATTTAAGTTATGTAATTTTTTAAGTCGATATTTTTTACTTCTATATTTTTTACATCGATATTTTTGTGTCTATATTATTGTACTTACCTGTTTATGTATAGGAAGTCGATATTTTTGTTATCGATATTTTCACATCGATATTTTTTTCATTGATATTTTTAACATCGATATTTTAACATGGAACCGTCCACGAGCAAGTGAAGGACCTATCATAACTGCTATTTTGCATGCCCATCTTTCTGGTGCCATCGGTTCTTCAAGCAATATTTATAAAGGGGTGACTCTCATCAAATACACTTTGGTTTGTCATGTTTTGGCACGTGCCCTGAACAGACTGATGTCTTCAAGTCTCTGAGCACCAAATGAAGAGAGGGCCTTTGCCCATAGCGCCTGCGCTTCCTTGTTCCATATTGTGATGCTGTGATATAGGCCCTTTGCGAGACGAGACCTTCCAGCTGCGTACCCCGCTCTGCCAGACATTTCACCACTTGCATTGCACAATTACAGGGGTTAAATGTTGGAGGAAAGGAGCTGGGGGCTGGGGGCATGAAGCAGGGGAATGGAGGAACCACTCTCATAAAGGACTCAAATTGAGAAGCATGGGTTTGGGAGTGGGATCCTTCCTCTCCAAAGTATAAATACAAAAGCAACAAACAAAAATTTCACATACAAGGGATCAAGAGTCGCACTTCCCTGAAAAGATAAGAGTTCGTAGAAAGAGCTGCAGAAATAGGATTAAAAGTATGAAACGGATAAAGGGGGCAAGTGGCGCGTGGGATTCATCTCGCAGCCTACAGTGTGTGTCAGTGACTTTCCCCTCTTGGAAGGCCTAGTACCATAGCAATAAGTAGTAGCTGTAAATGGGGGAGAGAGGGCAGGCTTGTAGAGTATCTGAAAAGAAGGTGTGGCTGTTAACATAAGTTGCTGTCAGTGGCATTATATGGTTCTAAGACTTCCCACCTTCATTTGCAACTATTGCCTGTCTCCGCCTATTGGCAGCAATTTTGACATATGCCATTGATTGATTGCCCTCCAGCCCTCGTTTCCAACATTAATGATTAAGTCTCAAGACCAGGATGTCTTTAATAGGATCAACTCAGAATTCTTCCTTCTAAATTGCACCCATGCCCCACATATCTTAGGTTCCTCCCTAGTTAAGCTAGTTTTTGATTGACAGCAAACGTGATCTAAATTTGAGGGGGATTCTTTCCTCCTTGGAAGAGATATAACCACCTGTTGATCTCTGCTGGAGACTCTCCCCTTTCACCTCTCCAGGTAGAGTCCTGTGTAATCTTTCAAGATCATGATTGCCACCCAAGTATTTTTTAATGTGTCCTTTGTAAATCAACTTATCCTCGAGGCCTCATCAGACCAGGGGCCAGATGTACGACGTTGGAAATAGCGCCTCGCAAATTGCGAGTTTTTTGCGAGGCGCTATTTCCAATGTACAACAGTGTTTTTCACACTGTTAGCGATTCCCAATGGGGTTGCAAATAGGCTCATGAATATTAATGAGCCTCTCGCAAATTGCGACCCCATTGGGAATGGCAGGCCCTCCCAGGTATGGTGGCCTGCTGGGCTCAGCAGACCACCATGTCTGGGACTGCTTTTAAATAAAGCAGTTTTTTTTTAAAATGCAGGCCGTTTTCCTTAAAGGAAAACGGGATGCATTTAAAAAAGAAAAAAATGAAACGTTTTCGTTTCATTTTTTAAGGGCAGGTAGTGGTCCTTGGTACCACTGCCTGCCCTTAACAATTATTTTCCCCTGCATTTGCAAAGGAGAAGGGGTCCCCTGGGGACCCCATCCTTTTTGCGACCCCATTACCACCCTCTTGAAGAGGGTGGTAATTTGCGAGTGTTTTGCGCCCGCAATTGCGGACGCAAAACATTCTTACATAGGGTTGCGCTCGCTATTAGGAAGGGAACGCCCCTTCCTAATAGCGAGTCGCAAAAAATTGCGGGTCGCAAAATAGGGTTTGTACATTACCCATGCTGTTCTTGCATGCGCAAACGAGTTCGCAAACCCGTTTGCGCATGCAAAAATGGTCGTACATCTGGCCCTAAATGCCTTATCTTCAACCACAAGGGTTTTTCCATTCTTCTGGGAATCAAACAGTTCTCATGTGCCTCAGAGAGTGGTCAATCCCTGATGTGATGAAGTTGGAGAGGAGATTAATGCAGCCTTGCCTCTTAAGTATTGGATTTACCGCAGACAAAAGCCAGGTGGTTTGCATGTCCCTGCTCCTGGATGCTACTAAGGGCCTCATTTATGGCATTTTGGCGTAGGACATCGCAGCAAGAAACCTTGCTGCGCTGCCCTAAGCTAAAGTGAAAGGGCAGGAATGCACTGTATTTAAGCAATACAGTGCATTCTGTCCTTTCTGCCTGCGTTTGTGCCATTTTGGTAGCCTAGCGCCAACGTAGGCACCCTTGCACCATGATGAAAGGGTGCCTCCATTGCAGGTAGGATTGTTTTTGTGCAGTAAGAAGCACCTTTCTCCACAAAAACAATCCTACGAGGCGTTTTCCTCTTCCTATGTGTGCTGCAGAATGCAGCACACATGGGAAGAGGAAAAAACGAGGAGCAATTCCCATATTTCTCCTCGTTACGCCTCACCTCGGGAGGCGTACAGATTCGACGCTTCCCCAGGTTTACATCACTTTGTAAATCTGGGGCAGCGTCAAATTCCATGGGTGTTGCATGGGGAAACCCACTGTGACGCCCATGGAACGCCTCCCAGGTGCAGAGTCAGGCGACGCAGCAATTTGCTCTACATCCCCTTACTCATGATTTATGAGGCCACTCAAAGCCATGGCTTTGCATGGCTTCATAAATCTTTATGAGAGCCCCGTGTCACACCTGTACCACTTTACGTGGTGCAAACGTGATGCAGGGCTCTCATAAATAAGCTCCTAAATGTCTATTACTGTTCAATAAATCTGGGCAATCATGTAGATCCTCGCTTTGTCTAAATTCACAGTTCAAGGTTTAGGCGTCCACATGGAATGGAAGGACTGGCCGGTAAAGGCATATACGCAGTTGACGGCATATACAGCTTGTCCTTCTCCACTACACAAGACAGAGCTTTGGGCATCATCTGGGTGTCTTTAGGCGAGAACAGCATGCAATGTTATCTGTCCATCAATGTTAGCACTTCCCAAGAAATAGCCATTTAAATCAATTAGTTAGAGCCAAGCAACTACATGTGGGTGAGCCTACTGCTCCAAGGCCTTCAAATCTTTGCAAGATGACAGGGTGGTGGAAATCCCCAATCCATGTGGGCTGCTGCTGCCTCTGGTATATCATTAAACTTAGATGGAGAAGGCATAATCTAACATTCACATGTTTAGGAAGATGCTCCTTCTTTGGTGTTACACTCTAATTACTTCCTCCTTCACAAAGTTTAGCAGTCACCTGCCAGCCTACATATGAGAAGGCTATCAGACTCCCTCCCTCCATCTTCAGACAGTTGGTACACTTGCCTATATGTGCATAGAATGATTAAAAGTTAAAGCCTTTTGGTTGGACCTATGGGGTACCATCTCAGATATTTCATTTGTCGATCTTCCTAATGTTAGGAGTCCCCATACTCAATACCCCGGCTCTACCAGTCCACCTTCCTTGAGTCCCAAGCCAAGTTATTGGGTGAGCTGTCACCTTCTACTGAAAGTCAATCACGTCCTTCTCCGCCCAAGAGTGGTGGGAGCCGGTCACCTTCACATGCAGGGTTTCCTTCCCAATAGATTAGTTCCGTAGTACACAGTCTCCCATGGAGGAAAGCTGGTGGGGCCAGAAAGAGGACTGTGTCACGGCTGCCAAATGGCCTCTATATCCTAACACAGGTGTGGGGTTGTAGCAATCCCCTCCTGTTGGAACTGGTACTTTCTGGTTGGCTGAGGCGGTGCCCAAGCCAGGAAGAGCCTACCACTCCCGTCAGGGTTAGGTGATTACACTCACTATATAACCTGCGCTCACCCTTGGGTAGCTTGGCATTGAGCAGTCAGGCTTTTGATAAAGGCAATATGTAAAGCATTGGCACCACACTCTCACACAATAAATGCAGTGAGCATCACAAAAGAGACTTCACGCTTGGTGTATGTAAATAAAGATTGTATTCAACACACACATTAATTAAAACAACATGAACATCATGCATTTCTGGACATAAATCACACTTGGAAATATTACTAGTAGTACAAGTCCCAACAGTGTTAAAATGACATCAGGAATATGCACACTTGGGAAAAATCCTATGTTACCCCCAGCACCCTTATGCGGTGCGACACGTTGTCAGAACTGGGCCCACCCTGGCAAATAACACAATTCAAATCCACACATTTCTAGGGTGTACCCGAGATGACACACATTGCAATTTATAACAATCTTTAGCAGCACCGTGGGCCAAGGCAGCATGGGTAAAACCAATGTCAAAATGGAGTATTCGTTAGGTAATGAAACAATCAAGTAAAACAACATCGCTGCGCGGTGCAACTATTAGCTGGCTGTTTTCATGCAGTACACTCTCCCAAACACACAGTACCGTAATACGGTGCAAAGGATATCGGCAAGTCCGTATGAAGCACACTCCGCACCGGAATGCGATGCACATGATATCCAGCAGGTCGGTTGATAATATGAATGCGGACCCTGTGGCACAATCCCTCCCACACCACCCAATTACCCCCCCATTACTCTGCCAACAGGGTTAGAGTCAACCCCCCCACTCCTTACTATACTGGTTTAAGGCCAGAGTCACACTTAGAGAGGGGCCCAGGGGAGAAGACTGGAGTAACTATCAGGGTAACCAGGCAACCGTCTACAAATGGGAGGTTCGTCACTACTTGGGAAGTTCACCCACTTTATGCAGAGCAGAAACTGCCGCAAGGCTGTCCCAGTTCAATCAAGATGTCCCTCAATTCACCTTCCGGCACCAGACCAGTTCTGCGAAGCACAGGGGGGTCACGCAGTCTTCCACCCAGGCCCGATCCAGGTGATACTACCTGGCAACACGAAGTTGTCGGGCTGGTTAAGGAGAGGGCAGTTGATTCCCTGCACTGAGGGCAAGACAGAACACTCGGTAAATGGGGGATGCAGCTGTCTTTGCACCCACGGGAAGCGATACATGTCTGCTGCTTGTTGATCCGAGTTGCACCAGACAATCCGGTCACAATGAACCCCGAGTCGGGTTACTTGTACCTCCCTGGAAATGAGGCCCAACATCTAGTGCGCGATGATAGCAGTTGCACCAGACAATCCGGTCCCAATGAGCCAAAAGTTGGGTTCACCGTACCTCCCTGGAAATGAGGCACAACAACTGGTACATGATCATCCGAGTCGCACTAGACAATCCAGTCCCAATCAACCCACGGTCGGGTTCTCCGTACCTCCCCAGAATGAGGCATAATGTCTGGTGCGCGATGATATGAGTTGCACCAGACACTCTGGTTACAATCAACCTACATTTGGCTTCGCCGTAACTTCCTGGAATGAAGCACAACGTCTGGGGCGCAATGATACGAGTCACACCAGACAATCCGGTCCCACACACACACAGTCGCAAGTTCACTAGTACCGTACCAGGCAGAATGAGGCACTACTATGGATGCTCCTTCCCTCCGAGGGTCGCAACCTGTGAATCAGACAGCACACGCAATGAGCATGCAGTCGGCCTGTCTCACAAGAGGGATGCAGCACGAACGATGAAGCGGGCCACGCTGGGTTCCTCAAGCAGTGGATTCACTCACCACCAACAAGACGCTTGTGATTGCTGAGGCCCCACAATGCAGGGGCCACACTCCTTAGATGCGGGCACGGTTTGGGGGCTCTGCACAAGGCAAACTGGTCTCCAGGCACAATGCTTAGTTCCACGCTCACACAGCGCTGCAGTCAGGATCCAGCAGATGAAGAAGATGCTTGAGAGGGCACCGCTCTATAGGTGAAACACGTAGACAGTGTAGGTCCCTCACAGGAGGTCTTTGATGTCCCTGAGGCCTGCACAAAGAACAGGAGGCAAGCCAACAAGCCCTTGGAGAGCACTCTTCAGGGCGCCACACAGCAGCAAGTAGTCGGCCCAGGACAGCCACTATTGAGGCAGGGTGCACAGTCCCTTCCAATGGCAGTCTCCTCCTTGTGCACAACAGATTCCTCTGGCAGTGCGCACCTCGCAGTCCAGTATGTATGGTCCCACGTCCCCACAAGTGTATCTCTGCCCTGCTGCTGTTTGGCACCAGTAGTTATACTGTAGTGTGCCTTTGAAGTTGTGGGTGGTTCAGAGGGTTTTCCTTTGAACCACAGCAGTCTCCCCGAAATTTCAGTCCTGTCTACCATGAGACCTTGGAATGCAGATCTTAATCTATAGTGGGGCCTTGATTTGGCTTCCCAGAGGCCAAGCGTCAGAACCTCTCCCCCCAATCTATCCTGCCAAGCCCTCAAATGGTAGAGGTCTGTCATTCCAGTTGCATGCCCAGTGTTTTTGGCTGTCTCTGGAGAACGCACACATGTGCTCCCTCAGCCTCCAGTGTGGACTGGAGTCAAACTAAAAGGCCCACAAAACAACTTAGCACAGAGAAATGCCCACTTTCTAGAAGTGGTATTTCTAAACTATTAATGACAAATCCACCTTTACCACAAGAGAGGATTTGTCATTGTGAATCCAATGATAGTAAACAACATGAGGCTGCTCCACTGTAAGCTACCACTGCAGCTTAAAGTAATCTCAGCCATTCGCCAATGTTAACCTATGGGGATAGCAAACCTCATAGGTAGTGAAAACACACATGGGGGTTCTTCACTTTCTGGGTAGGGAACACACATGTGTATCTACTCTGCTTTTCGCCTATTACTTGCTCCATCCCCCAGGGCTCACCCTAGGGGTGCTCTAGTGTTAGTGAAAGGCACCTTCAGCATTGGCCAATGATTTAGAAAGTCCAACCAGAGCATAAGTGCAAATGTGCACAAACAGGCCTGCAATGGCAGGCTTAAGACATGTTTGAAAACACAATGAGGCTACTCCCTGCTGTAAGCTAAATATGTAGTTTAAAAGTCATTCAGCAATTCCCCAGTGTAGGACCCATGGGAAGAGCAGACCTCCTAGGTGGGGAAAACCCACATGGGGATTATTCACTACCTAGGCAGGGAACCCACATGTGTACCTGCCCTGCCTTTCCCCTACCACTTGCCCCACCCCCCAGGGCTTCCCTTGGGGTGTCCTAGTCGTAGTGAATGGCCCACTCAGCATTGGCTAATGGTTTAGAAATGCCAACCTGAGCATAAGTGCAACTGCGCACACACAGGCCTGAAATGGTAGGCTTGAGACATGTTTGAAAGGCTATTCTTGTGGGTTGCACAATCAGTGCTGTGGTCCACTAGTAGCCAGTGCAGTATCTGCCCTGGGTATGTGTTATACCTCTTTACAGGGTACTCACCTAAACCAATCAGGTAAGCACCACTTTGTAGAATGTGAAGGAAGGGCGCGCACGCTTTCACACTGCATTACAGTGGGAAATTGCCCAGAGTCCTAAGGCCACGAAAAGAGAATCTGCAAAAAAAAGGAGGAAAAAAAGAAAAACATTTAGGGAAATCCCAAAAGAAGGGCCATGTCCAACTCCTCCCTACCTCAACACCACACTAGGATAGAATTAAGCTCTTCTCCTTGATCATGCATTACAGAAAACAGCCTGGAACAGCTAGGCAGTTAATATTTAGACGTATTTGCTCTTTATACAAACTGTATAACAATCCTTTGTTTAGACTCTTCCATATCCGTCAGATCACCCTCAAATTGGGGGTGTCCCCCTCCTTTCTATAATATACTTCCTCCTAAAACGCAAGTTGCCTTCATTAACCTCCTCTTTGCATCAATCCCCCCACCCAATATACTCTTTCTTCATTCACTTTAGTGGGACTTGTCTATTAAGCATCTGGCCTCACTCTCATTCAAGAGGCAGCTAGTTGACAGGTAGGTCTGCCCTTGCCCTGTCCTCATAGCCACCTCTGCATCACTGAGTGCTTAGTTGCTGGTTCTGGGCCTAGGTCGTCAAACACTTTTACAGCTACTTTCCTAATGCCAGTTTCTGCATGTCACTGATTCATAATGTATTAGTGGACTTTATTGATCGTGTCGTGAGTGGCATACTTTAAAACTTACAACAAAAGAAGCCTGAGCAATAAATGAAGTGGAGTTGGTTTTCATTACTACAAAGCCTTGTGTGCCAAAGAGCGATCAATAGCAGCCCCAGGCCGTCATCGAACCCGCCCTGCCAGAATGTCTCAAGATCTAAGCTAAGAGAAGTCACTATAGGAGAGAAAAATGAAGCATTCCCGCCCTCTGCTGCTGACTGGCATTTTCCTACCTTTGTGGGAACGGCAAGCACTTCCATAAGCCAGCCTAGGGTGCCAACTAGCCAGAGGCGTAGTGAACCCCCCTCCAACCCTAACACCCCCCCCCACCACCCCCGCCGTGGCAGCTACACCGGGGGTGGGGCTCTTTATGGACCTCTTCTGTCTGCAACTTGGCAGACCAAATCTCATAAATAACACTATGAAGGAATACAGCTGTCAATAGAAGAGCAAGCAAAGAGCAAGACAATGCAAAACATGGGTAAATAGAATAGGGAAGGAAGAAATATTGAATAAAAGGAAGGGTGAAAGGAATGAGCAGTTGGATGAATGGGTGAGTGGATGATTGCGTGCATAGATGGATGAATGGGTGAAAAAATGAGTGAATGGATAGGCAAATAGACAGGTGAAAGGATGGTCCAGTAGATGGATGAATGGGTGAATGAATGAATGAATGGATAGGGGGATGGACATGTGAAAGGATGGTAAAGGGATGGATGGATGAGTGGGATGGATGGATGAGTGGGGTGAAAGGATGAGCAAATGGGTGGCAGAGTGGACGAATGAGTGAAAGGATGGTTGTCAGACTGTTTAGAAGGATGGTGGATGGATGGCCGGGTGGATGGAGGGATGGATAGATGGATGGATGGATGGCAGAGTTAATTAACAGATGGATACATGGATGGATGGATCAGTGGATGGCAGAGTGAATGGATTGATGGAATGGGAAAACATTGAATGATGCATGAAAAAATGAATGGATGTAACAATGTAAAGGTGAAATAGTGGATATCGGCAGGTGTATGGAAGGGTGAAAGGATAAATAGATAGATGTCTGGATGGAAGAGACAGGACAGCTCTTCTAGGGAATCGGCGGCTCACTTGCTTCCCTTGCTTTGTGCCATTAGAGCTTTCATTTCAGAGTGGGGGGTATTTTAATTTTCTGGCTACACCCTTGCACCTAGCAATTGCGGTACAGTGCCAGAATATCGTGGCCTAAATATTGTCTCACAGCATTATTGTGTCCTTAATATAATTTCCAAAAATATAGCCCCATTGGGGTTAGTAATAGAAAATCTACACTTGATGGAGGGATTTTTTTATAAACTATATTTAGGTCACAATATTTATGGCAAATTATACTTTTGTTATTGATACTCTGACATACAACCGCAATGGTGAGAAATTAGTGATAAAATGCCAGAAATGTCCTTTTCAGAGGTTGTGGTGTGTCCTCCTAAGTACAAGCGATGTACATTCTTGTACTGTTCCTGTGTGTTATGATACTGATCATCTAACGCTTACACTCGGAGGGATATTTACAAGAAAATGCTGGAGAGCTGTGTTATGTCAAATTTGACAACGCCATGCTCCAACATTTTCAAAACGCAGGGATGAGCCGTATTTACAAAAATACGGCACACCCCTGCGTTTGCCCTAGCGCTGGTGCTCAAAAAGCTGCCTAGTGCCAGCGCAGGCACCCTGCCGCCATGTTGCAAAGGTGCCTGCGCTGCAGGGGGGATTGTTTATGTGTGCTGTAGAATGCAGCACACATAGAAAGAGCAAAAAATGTATTGCCATCCTAAAACCAGGTAACATTGGAGGTAAAAGCCTGGCAGTTACCTCAGTGTCACCTGTATCCCATTGGAGAATTATCAATATAATCAACATTCACTCGAACATTTACATACGTTTGAAATTGTTTATTTGGAACATTCAGTACATAATTATCATCGTTATTATTTATTTGTTTGGTTATGCTTTTTTCAAAAATATATGGCATATTTTAGGTTTTGGTCACTTGCATGTCACGGCACAGCACAATGTGTTAACCCTTCCATGCTCATGACAGAATGGTTCCGTCATGAGCCACGGTGCTTGTATGCTCATGACGGAACAATTCTGTCATGTGCACATGAGCACGAAATGCCTCTGCTGTAAACAGCAGAGGGATTTCCTTTATATTTTTTTGCCTCAGAAGGTGGGGAACCTCCCAAGCCATTTTTTTTCAATGTAATGACGATCGCGCGCATGACGCGCTGACGTCATTATACTGAAACTCAAACTGAAATGAGCCGATCGGCTCGTTTCAGTTTCAGTGCTTCAGTGCTCGTGGGGCTATCTCAGCCCCCCCCCCCCCCGAGCACTGAAACACACGGGAGAGGTATCGTGGAAAGGGGATAATCCCTCCCTTCCAATGGCACTCCTCCCTATTGAATCCCTGCTTGGGGATCGCTGCAGGAGGGCGATCCCCAAGCAGGATCCACCACTAGACACCTGGGAAGGGGGAGCGGCCCCCTGGGCAAGGGTCTTTGCTCCCCCATATTTAAATGGGCATATTCAGTCGTTCTGCCCCCCTGGGGGGCAGAAGGTACACTAGATACCAGTGAATATTTATTTAATAGTTCAGCGGTGGGGGCTCACCAAAATCGGCATGCCAATGCCCCCATCCCAAAATAGCCACAGTCTTTTTGCCCCCCTCCAGGAGGCAGAGGAGGGCAATAGCCCCTGATCTGCCCCAGGGGGGGGGGGGGCAGAAATCCCACTAGGCACCAGTTTTTTGGGTTTTTTTATACATAGGGGTGGGGGCTGCCCAGAATGGGCATGCAAATGCCCCCACCCCAAAAAAATTGCCACAGTCTTTCTGACCCCCCTGGGAGGCAGGTGGGGGCACTAACCCCTGATCTGCCCCCCTGGGTTGGGCAGAAAGCCCACTAGGCACCAGGGATTTGTTTTTGTTTTTATACATAGGGGTGGGGGCTGCCCAGAAGGGGCATGTCAATGTCCCCCTCCCAAACACAAATGGGACAGTCTTTCTGCCCCCATGGGGGGCAGATGGGTATATGGGGGGTTATTGCACCCGATCTGCCCCCCTCGGGGGCAGAAAGCCCACTAGACAATAGGCATTTTTTTACACACATAAAAGAGGCGAAGGGGCTGCCCACAATGGGCTTGGCCATTCCCCACCCCACATAAATGGGGACCGAAGACTTTCAGCCTCCCCTAGGGGGTAGGTGAGGCAATAGCCCGGGGGGGCAGAAAGCCTACTAGGCACCAGGGACTACTTTTCTTTTCTTACTGTAGGGTTGGGGGCTGTCCAGAATGGGCATGCCAATGCCTTCACCCACTCATAAAAATTGGTACAATATTTCTGCCCCCCCCCCCAGGGCCATATGGGAGCAATAAACCCCGACCTGCCCCCCAGGGGGGCAGAAAGCCCACTAGGCATCAGGGACTCTTTTTGTTTCTTAGTGGGGGCTGCCCAGAATGGTCATGCCAATGCCGCCATTCCCCCCAACAAATGGTCAGAGTATTTCTGCTCCCCCTTGGGGGCATATTGGAGCAAAAGGCCCCGAAAGCCCACTAGGCACTGACCTTTTTTGCAATGTGCCTAGATGTGGATTTTGGGCCCTAGAGCAGCCGGCCCCTAGGGAAACCTAGCAAACCTGTACATTTTTTATACCTAGACACCCAGGGGAATCCAGAATGGGGTTACTTGTGTGGCTATCACCAGGTTCTGTTACCCAGAATTCCTTGCAAACCTCAAACTTTCTAAAAACACAACACATTATCCTTACATTTCTTTTATGGAAAGTTCTGGAATCTGCAGGGAGTGACAAACTTCCATGCACCCAGCATTTCCCCAATTCTCCCAATAAAAATGGTACCTCACTTATGTGGGTAGGCCTAGTGCCCGCAGCAGAAAATGGCCCAAAACGCAACATGTACACATCACATTTGCCCACTGAAAACTGACCCTTTTTTTGCAATGTGCCTAGCTGTGGATTTTGGACCCTAGCTCAGCCGGCACCTAGGGAAACCTAGTAAACCTGTACATTTTTGTACATTTTTGCAAACTAGACACCAACGGGAAGCCAGGATGGGGTGACTTGTGTGGCTCTCACCAGGTTCTGTTCCCCAGAATCCCTTCCAAACCTCAAACTTTGTCAAAAGAAACACTTTTTTCTCACATTTCTGTGATTGAAAGTTCTGGAATCTGCGGGCAGCCACAAACTTCCACCCACCCAGCATTCCCCCGAGTCTCCTGATAAAAATGGCACCTCACTTGTGTGGTTAGGCCTAGTGCCCGTGTTAGGAAATGGCCCAAAAATTACTGTGTAGACTTCAATATTATCAATCACAAAAGACTTGTTTTTGCAATGGGGGGCACCTACGTTTTTGGTCCTGGGCTCGCCGGCCTTCTAGGGAAACCTACCAAACCCAGACATTTCTGAAAACTAGAATCCCTGGGGAGTCCAGGGAGGTGTGGCTTGCATGGATCCCCCAATGTTTTCCTACCCAGAATCCCCTGCAAACCGCAAACTTAGCTGAAAGAAAATCACATTTTCCTTACATTTCTGCCTGGGATCACAGTGCCGGCACACATGTCCTCCCAACCAGCGTTCCCCCTGGTCTCCCGATAAAAATGATACCTCAAATGTGTGGGTGTCTAATGCAGAGTCAGCCTAAAAACACATATAAAAAGAAACACAGTGCTTAGAGCTCGCTGTGCTGTCCCCTCAATCCCTATGTTTTTGGCCCTTGGCCCACCCACACAAGTGAGTTATCATTTTACTCAGGAGACCGAGGGGAATGCTGGGTGGTGGCTATTTTGTGCCGGTGCGGTAATCCCAGACAGAAATGTGAGGAAAGTTAGATTTTTTAGCTAAATTTAAGGTTCGCAGACGATTCTGGGTAAGAAAACGTTGGGGTATCCACGCAAGCCACACCTCCCTGGACTTCCCTGGGTTTCTAGTTTTCAGAAATGTCTGGGATTGGTAGGTTTCCCTATATTGCCCTCAAACCTGAAACTAAAACGCAGATGGAGACTTCAAAGTTATTGATTACAAAAAGACCTTGTTTTGCGAGGGAGTCACCTGAGTTTTTGAACCCGCGCTCGGCAGCCATCTAGGGAAACCTACCAAACCCAGACATTTCTGAAAACTAGATACCTTGGTGAGTCCAGGGAGGTGTGGCTTGCATAGATCCCCCCTAGGTTTCCTACCCAGAATCCCTTGCAAACCTCAAATTAAGTTAAAAAAATCACATTTGCCTCACATTTCTATGTGGAAAAGTTGTGGGGCCACCGGGCTGACACAAATTTCCTACCACAGAGTGTTCCCCCAGGTCTCCCGATAACTAGACACCCTGGGTAGTCCAGGGAGGTGTGGTTTGTGTGGATCCTGCAACGTTTTCTTACCCAGAATCCCTTGCAAACCCAAATGAAGCCAAAACATCCCATTTCACTCACATTTCTGTGTGGGATAGTTGTGGGATCACCGGGCTGACACAAATGTCCTACCACACAGCGTTTCCCCAGGTCTCCCAATAAAAATGGTACCTCACTTGTGTGGGTGGGCCAAGTACCAGCGGCAGGGAAGGCCCAAAACTTATTGTGGAGACATCAAAATTATCTATCACAAAACGACCTGGTTTTGCAAGGGGGGGGTACCTGCGTTTTTTTGGTCCTGGGCTCGACGGCCATCTAGGGAATCCTACCAAACCAAGACATTTCTGAAAACTAGACACCCGGGGGAGTCCAGGGAGGTGTGGCTTGCATGGATCCCCGAACGTTTTCCGACCCAGAATCCCTTTCAAACCTCAAATTTAGCTGGAATAAAAACACATTTTCCTCACATTTGTATGTGGTAAAGTTGTGGGATCACTGGGCTGACATAAATTTCCTACCACACAGCATTCCCCAGGTCTCCCAATAAAAATGGTACCTCACTTATGTGGGTGGGCCAAGTATCCGTGACAAGGAAGGGCCCAAAACGTATTATGGAGACATCAAAATGATCTATCACAAAACGGCCTGGTTTTGCAAGGGGGGGCACCTGCATTTTTGGTCCCAGGCTCGACGGCCATCTAGGGAAACCTACCAAACCCAGACATTTCTGAAATCTAGACACCTGGGGAGTCTAGGGAGGTGTGGCCTGCATGGATCCCCCAAAGGTTTCCTACCCAGAATCCCTTGCAAACCTCAAATTAAGTTAAAAAAAATCACATTTGCCTTACATTTCTATGTGGAAAAGTTATGGGATCACCGGGCTGACACAAATTTCCTACCACAGAGTGTTCCCCCAGGTCTCCCGATAAAAATTGTACCTCACTTGTGAGGGTGGGCCAAGTACCCGCGGCAGGGAAGGGCCCAAACATATTGTGGAGACATCAAAAATATCTATCGCAAAACGACCTGGTTTTGCAAGGGGGGGGCACCTGTGTTTTTGGTCCCGGGCTGGACGGCCATCTAGGGAAACCTACCTAACCCAGACAATACTGAAAACTAGACACCCTGGGTAGTCCAGGGAGGTGTGGTTTGTGTGGATCCTGCAACGTTTTCTTACCCAGAATCCCCTGCAAACCCAAATGTAGCCAAAACATCACATTTTCCTCACATTTCTGTGTGGGATAGTTGTGGGATCACCGGGCTGACACAAATGTCCTACCACACAGCGTTTCCCCGGGTCTCCCAATAAAAATGGTACCTCACTTGTGTGGGTGGGCCAAGTACCAGCGGCAGGGAAGGCCCAAAACTTATTGTGGAAACATCAAAATTATCTATCACAAAACGACCTGGTTTTGCAAGGGGGGGGGGGTACCTGCGTTTTTTTGGTCCTGGGCTCGCCGGCCATCTAGGGAAACCTACCAAACCAAGACATTTCTGAAAACTAGACACCCGGGGCAGTCCAGGGAGGTGTGGCCTGCATGGATCCCCCAACGTTTTCTTACGCAGAATCCCCTGCAAACCTCAAATGTAGCTAAAAAATCTAATTTTTCTCACATTTCTGTGTGGGAAAGTTGTGGGATCACCGGGCTGACACAAATTTCCTATTACCCAGCGTTCCCCTGCCTGTTCCTGAAAGCTGGGAA